>OY776292.1:17314417-18514417 GCA_963675345.1 Trididemnum clinides | reverse complement strand
TCCGTAAATGATAAAAATAGTCTACACATAAAAATATAGGTAATCCTGTACTTTAGCGCGGTAAATTAAAAATGCCAGACTTTGTTTGAGCTTCGTGAAAAGCGTGAATGGGTGTTATTTTGTGCTTGAATGGGACTTATTCGAAATAACTTCCATTGCAATCAATGTAACAATGAAATGGCGTTTGTCAACTACGCTCCATCTATTGTTTATGTACGGAAATTATTTAAGCTGAAAGGGCAGTGTACACTGTAGGGCCAGGCCCTGTATGTAAATGTACTGGGCAGTGTACACTAGAAGGGAATGTAATTTTGCACCCCCAGTGTATACTCCCCCACCCTGTACACTCCCTTCCAGTGTACACTGCCCCATACATTTACATACCGGGCCTGGCCCTACAGTGTACACTGCCCTTTCAGCTTAAATAATTTACCACGCTAAAGTACAGGATTACCAAAATATCTTTTGGTTTTATTGGTTAAATTGGCAACATAGCTTTTTGAACTCTTGATCTTTTACAATCTTTTAGTCAGATGGCTTTTCGAGTTGTAGATGATTTCTGAGGGCGAAGTGTATAGTTTTTTGGTAATCACGTTTATTCTTACCCCCCCTTTTTTTTTTATTTTATTTGCCATATTTATCCTCCATTCACGAGAAAGCGAATTGTATCGCTATACTTTGGACAGTAAGTCCGCACTCGCTTGGGAGTTGCCTTTTTCGAGGTTTATGGGTCACCTGTCTTCCACATAAAGGTGGGGCGTCCCGTTAAGTGCCTTGCCCAAGGACACAACAAGCGAACTTGCCGGCTTGTTCTCCACAACCTTCCCTAAATGCCGAGCGCCAAGCAGGGAAGCTGTCAATACCATTTTTTATAGTCTTTTGGTATGACTCGACAAGGGGAATGAACCCCAGGTCTACCGACTACGAGGCGGACGCTCTAACCACTACGCCATCGCGTCGGTTGAATAAATAGGAGCTTACAGTCCCCTAATGATAGATGTAATGGTTTAGGAGCTTACAGTCTTTAACTTAGGATTCTATTGATCTAGCAATTCTTAAAAGTAATTTGAGGATTAAGGCTGTTATCCACTTCGTACTATATGCTTAGAAACAAAAATTACGAGAATGTTGCTTGTAGATGGAGTTGTTCTTCCACATTATTTTGCTTCATTTTTTTCTCAAAGCTGAAAACTTAAAAAATAGCATCTAAAATCAACAAAAGTTTTACCATTTAAATTAATTTTTTTTGTAAAATTTAGGTTTGTTATAGAGATGGAAACTTGATGTTTCATAAAGCAAAATAATTACTCGAAAAAGCAAGTGGCCGTAATTTCCCGCAGCAGTAATTACCCCACTTGACTCTATACAACTTCTTGTCCTACTCTTGATATTCCTCCTTCTTTTTGATATGCTGTATATCTGTTACATGCAGAAGAATTCTGCCTGTACATATGCATGTTTGCTTATACTTTTGTTTGCTATCCATTGCGTGAATCCATTGCAGCCAGCTGAACCAATATTCTTAACTTCAACATACTGATGTTGGGCCCTGCTGTCTGAGCTGGCTAGTCTATGCTACAATAAAGCTATTGGGCACATAAATATCCCAACTTGGCATGATTGATCACCTTCCTGGGGTGAATGTCTTAAGGGGGTTGGTATCATCATCATGTCACAACCAAACATAATTTTTTTAAAATTTGTCTTTCTTGGCACAGAAAACCCAAATAAAAGCTAGCCCCAAACTTGCAAAGCTCGTCTCATTGGGGCCTATGACGATATCACAGGTATTGCTTGAGAGCACAATTTGTTCTCTGCTTCTTCTCAAAAACTAATGACCATAGAAAAGCAATTAAAAGATTTTTTGGTGATATGAACAGCATGCTTATAATAAAAAAATTCTAGAACAATTTAAGCTGAAATGGCAATACAATAAACGATTCTTTTTTAATCATTCTGAGCATGCTTTTTTATTTTTTCTTAAATGCTTAACTGCTTCTATAATGTTATAATGCTGTCTGTTACCAATACAATAGAAAAAAAGCAGCAGCTACGTGTGATATTTTTATTCACTGTTTAATTGAAAGCAAGCAACTGATGTGCTGCCTGTAAAAGAGAAATGATAGATTACTGTATTAACATAGCAGAAGCCCAAAAAAGCTGTTTTTAGCAATAAAATGGCAAGTTGCTATACTTTTTGTGCAGTTGTGTTGCAAGCTGACTGATCTTAGTTCCTGAGGCATATTAATTAAATGTAGCAAAGTTAAACAAGTTTACGTTTTTTAATGTTAAATTTTACAGCACTCACAAAAAGTGTTTGCAGCTTTATTACAATAATCTGGTCGGTGATTTATACTCTTAAAGCATAACCTAAGCATAACCAGTAATAACTTTACTGTAAGAGTTTGGGTAGTTTGCATGCCCCCTAGCTGCAGTTGTGTCAGGATGTAGCAATGTAAGTGCAGCCAAAGATATTATGTCACTCAAATAATGTATACAATTACAAAAAGTTGTAACCAGTATGCCAAATATTTAGTAGTATATTTGTGAAATTACATAGCAATCACTTTGGTGCCCCCTCCTCCACAACTTAATGTTTGTACTTCTATGCTAGACTTGAAATGAACAAATGAAAGATAGTGAAATTATTGTCTGTTTCAGTTATGAGCAAGTTCAGTTCATAAGTACATGCAGGAAACTGGGCAAATAAGATGTTGCTAGCATCTTCAAAACATTAGGGTGAAATTTACTGGCTATGCCCTACCTACTGCATAATAATTTTTATTCAACTTTGTACTTTTGATTTCTGAATGAGAATTGGCCATGTCAAAAACACATTAACTTTTTATTACTGTTCTCACAACTACCCATGTTTTTAGCTTGGACATTACTGATGGACAAGCTGCAATTGTGGCAACTTAGCTGTAAGTGCATCACTTTGAGTTGCTTTGTTCTTGTTGTGAGTTCGTTATTGCTATTTGGTAATATTCTTCAATTGTTGTGAGTTTGTTAGTTTATCATACAGTATTATTCCTCAATAAATTCCTCACTCGGTATGACAGTCAATAAATATATTAACAGAACAGAATGGATAAATGGGGCGATATGAACATATATATGCACATGAATCACGTGACGCGATAAAGCAATGGAGTTTTGATAAGGTTGATGTGAAAGCAATGAAATTTCCTATGCCAAATGTCAACATTGATATTTAACACCAGGCATAGGAAATACTGATCATGATTATTAAAATAAAACCAAATACAAATTAAATTACATTCAACACAAAGCAAAGCAAAACTAAATATGCATGTAATCACCACATATCTCTACCCCAGACTTTTGAAAATGGTGGGTCAACAGACACAGCAATTTCAGAAATTGACCACAAAAGAGAAAGGAGTTAATCATCAGCAGGGGCATGAAATCTGCGATGAAGGGCTCTACAAACAGAAGGCAATAAAACACGAAAAGTCCAAAGGGTGAGAACAAAAGACCTGAGGAGGTTAAGGATAAAAAGGATTGAACAAAATCCGCTCAGGAAAGGATTGGTCAAACAGGAAATTATTTGAAGAAAAACATTTGTCAAAAGTGACGTAGAGGAATCCAACAAGATAGAAGGGTCTGCAGACATGGTGGAGGACTGTTTGATCTCGAACAGCTTAATGAGCTGGTGGTGCATAAGATTGGCCTCACTGAGAGTTTGTACCACAGAGTTGACATCTTTAATGCCAAGTCTGGAGGAAAGGAAAAGATTGACAAAGGATTGGTAGTCAAGAGCCTCGTAATGGGTATGCAAGGGAGCCAGATGAGGGGAAAGAGGACAGATATTGGTGTCTGCATGGGTTAACGTGTAATTTTGGAATGTATGGAACTTACCATTTATATGAAAAGTAAAATGCAACCTGGAATAAGTTGCTCAACTAAGTGAACACCTTCGTAGAAATTGCCATCTTCGAATAGCTACCTGAGTAATGTTTAAATGATCCACATATTGTAGCAAGGGACGAAGTGAAAAATAATTGCAGTGTTTTAAACTTATTAAAAAGGTAGCATTGACTAGAATATATGTTAATTTTGTAAGCACATCCCCAATCGTAATTGCAGCTGTGTGACAACGTAATAAGGCAGGAGAGTACCTGGCCAGGAAATGATTTACTGAGAATAGAATACATGGTGGAAAAGATAGATGGAATTTAGCACTCAAGAAAATGGATGTCAACATTAAGGTTGTTGATGGTTTCGCTCATGATATCAGCATTGTCTGTGACAGCTAGCAAATAGAGGGTCTGTAGAGAAACGAGTATTAAATGTGGCCGAGTGTACTGTGTGCAAGTGACGTACACTGCGACAATTATCCAGCACAATAGCGATCCCAGAAGGGTTGCATACAGCATTCTTGGGAAAACAATTGTGAACAGATGTGGTATAGGAGATTTCATTGCTTTCACATCAACCTTATCAAAATTCTATTGCTTTATCGTGTCACATAGTTCATGTGCATATATATGTTCATATTGCCTAATTTACCCATTCTGTTCTGTTAATATATTTATTGACTGATATACCGAGTGAGGAATTTATTGAGGAATAATACTGTATAATAAACTAAGGAACTCACAACCTTCTTTGCCTAGCTCTGTTTATGCCAGGACCTAGGTACATGCGTGTAGCCAGAGGGTTTAGGTCATATAAACAGGCAAACAGGCACACAATTATTAAAAAGTCAGAAGTAGTGGCCCTAATATTTAATAAGTTTTTCATGAAAATACCTATCAATCACTCAGGTGATATCCCACACTTGAATTTATGCTTTCATCCGCTTTATAAATGAATGCATAAATGTTTGTAAAATCATGGGCTGTTTCAATTTTGAGCAAGTTAAGAAGTAGTGCGCCAAATATTAAATGGCTTAATCCCGAAAATACATATCAATCTCCTTGCTGCCTTCTGGCAAGTTGGATGTGCTTTCTAGCACTTGCTGAATTTAATGGATAAAAGTTTTGTTAAGCTTAAGGACACCTATGCTGCAAACAGGGCAAATAAGACGTTTCCAGGGACTTGAGAAACTTGGGTCAAATGCAGTGACTACGTGCAACTCTGCCTAATGGTGTTTTTAATGAGTTCCTCTCAAAAAATGTTAGTTTTGTTTTGGAACAAGAATTGTTTATGTGAAAAATATTAACTGTTTTTATACTGTATTCTAAACTACTTATTGGATGCAGCTGGGTGAAGCAATATTTTTAACTTTGATATTTCTGATGGGGGACCATATGGGCAATGTTGGCAGAGTTAGCTAGAATTATACAAACTAAGTGTGGAATGTTTTAAATGTGCTAGAATATTTCAATAAAAGCAATCATATTCACTACACTGTAATAAGTGCCAACTCACAAGTTTCTTATCCTCTTATGTAATGGTGCAAAATAGTTTGTGTCAACCTATTGAATAACTACTCAAGAAAAATTTGGCAGTGGTGTGTAAGGCACAAGACAGAGCATCAGAAAAAATCTTGGTTTGATAGAAAAAAGTTACAGTTTTTTTGATTGTCAGCTGCCCTTAAATTCAAGCAGCAAAAATACTGAGAAACAATGGATATAAAAAATGTTGAAGAAGACGACTGCTAAAAATGTGACTGAGCTGCTCTGTAGGACCTTCAACCCCAAACCATTGGAAAAATGTAACAGAAAACTGCAAAAAGATGTTTGCCATCAAATTTAGAAAGAGTCTCTATTTTAGTTATATCTCCAAAAATAATCCCTCTTCAATTTGCATCATTAGTGCAAGTGATGTTGTCATTCTTTCCTCTTATTGAAATATGTAAGGCATCATTTCACTTTATTTGACCTCGGTGTTTTTGCGCTACAGTGAAAATCAGATTTGGATTTAAGTTGGCAGTAAGTAGTGTATTGGCATTGGCAATTTAGTTTGCAACTCCAAAGTGCAAGTGAAGGATTCTTGTTGGCTGCATTTGTGGGAACTTTCAATTGGAAAGAATCATTACATAAAAAAAAATGCATGATTAAGTCGTGAATAATGAGTTGACAATAATGGATTCAAAAAGAGGTTTGGAATTTGAGTCTTTTGAGGAATCATTATTTACTGTCAGCAATTATAAGCAACAAAAAAGGTTTTAGCAAACTGCAGACAGTTACACTGTTTTGACCTATCTGGTCTTTTCAGTGGAGTTGGTGACTGACAAGTAGCTAGAGCAGTGTTTCCCAAACTTTTTTTGTCTGTTGGCTCAGCAAAAAAGCTAAACAAATTTTGGAGCACAATAGCCACATGAATCTATTCATATTGATTGCAAGTAGCATGACAGGTGACGGTGAGAAAGATGATGACCTTATTTTTGGAGATCAGCACTCTTTCAGGCAACATAACATGATCTCCAATGTTATCAACCATTATTTCATGACAGCATTTACTCAATTTCGGCTGAAAACTTGTATAAATATTAAGTAATTTAAAAAACCTGTGGCACACCTGCAAATCTTCCACTGCACACAGTTGGGAAGCACTGAGTTAGAGGCTTTAAATAAATCATAGTAGTGACCATCACACTTGTGAGACCTATATTTGGTCCACTGTAGTAGATGGTCTGTCACTACTTTGCAAAGTCATTTCACTCATGAATGAATGGCAGTTGTTGCAGGTGCACTAAGCCTAACGATGCCAGAACAATAGTGCTGTTACAGCTTAGTACAGTGGACCTAGTATAGGTCCCACAAGTGTGATGGTTTAAGCTATCAAAGCCTTTAGCTGAGTGCTTCCCAAACTATGCTGTGGAAGATTTGCAGGTGTGCCACAGGTTTTTTTATAAATTACTTAACATTTATACAAGTTTTTATCCAAAATTGAGTAAATGCCTCCATGAAATAAGGGTCAATAACATCGGAGATCATGTTATGTTGCCCGAAAGAGTGGTGATCTCCAAAAATAAGGTCATCATCTTTCTCGCTGTCATATATAATGCTACTTGTGATCAATATGAATAGATTCATGTGGTTGTTGTGCTGCAAAATTTATTTAGCTTTTTTACTGAGCCAACAGACCAAAAAGTTTGGGAAACACTGCTCTAGCTACTTGTCAGTCAGCAACTGCACTAAAGAGATCTAATAGGTCAAAACAGTGTAACTGTCTGCAGTTTGCTCAAAGTGCATTGCTGGCCTCTTGTATTACTTTAAGAGTTTGTGACCACTGGGCTGTGACAGTACTATTGTTCTAGCAGTTGTTAGACTTAGTGTACCTGTGACAACTGCCACTCATTTCCGAGTGATATGGCTCTGCATATTACTGATAGACCATCTACTACAGTGGACCTAGTATAGGTCCCACAAAAGTGACAGTCCAAGCTATGCTTAAAGCATCTAGCTACTTGTTGGTCACCAACTGCACTGAAGAGACCTAACAGGTCGAAACAGTGTCACTGTCAGCAGTTTGCTAAAAATGCATTACTGGCCTTTTGTATTACTTTAAAAAAAGGTTTTGTTATTTAAGAAGAGACACAAAAACATTGCAATAATTTCATCATTATTGCCTAACTGTTGGAAAAGGCAATTTGAGATGTCTCACCCAAGTTTTACATGCTTGTTGAGACAACACTTTTGTTGTCAAGAGCATTCAAAAAGATTTCACCCTTGATGGTTGGCAAGCTTTAATCTAATATATAAAGGCAATTCTGTTTGTCTTAAATTTTTTGAAACTGCCAGGTGCACAAACATCAAACTTGGCACGATTGATCACCACCCCAAGGTGAGTGTTGTAGGGGGGTTTGTAACATCACAATCACAGATAATTTTTTTAATTTACATTTTTGAACTAGGAACGTGATTTTTGATTTAAAAAAAAGCCGACTTAATATCTTTACCAACAGATTTCGTGTCTTTAGCGTCTCACATGACATCGTAATTACAGTAATTGTGAAATATGTTTTCTTAACTTACCCAAAAAGTACTCATCATAAAAACGTGATTGAACAGTTTTTGGGAGACATTGACAAGGTGTTTTTGATAGCATGCTTCTTTACTTTTTTCTGCTCACTTGAAACTCGCTCTTATGTCATAATACGTCTGGTACAATCAACACAGCTTTTTGCTAACACAGATCACAATATGCTGATTTTTTTCAACAACTGCAACATTTTTACAAAGTCAACTCAAAAACTGATTTGTGGCTTTATTTTCCTCCACCGATTTTCAAACTTTTTTACCAAATTAAAGGTTATTTTAAAACAATTTCGATGATATATAATTTGTATGTTTGCAATTAGTTTTTATACAAAAAACTAAACTTAAACGCCTGTGGTGTAACTTTTTATCCCTCCCAAAAAGTGGTAGGCTGAGTAAAAACAGAGTTTAATACAATTAGATTGTTGGTAGGTACTAACAACTAGTGTCGTTTGAAAGCTTAGGAAATTTGCTTTCCAGCAATACGTGACTCAAATTAGTTAGGAATAAGGAGTAGTTTATAATAGCTGATCAAATATTGGTTGTCATGCATGATTTTTACGTTTTTAATTAAAAAAAATGATCCTACTCTTCCTAACCATCTAACATTTTTTTGAAGAGTTAGTTCTTTGGCACATTTTGACTACCTTCCATCAAAAGCATGGTTCTTTGCCATAAATTAATCAGAAAATGAAGTCTCTAAAAACTTTAAAATGTAGCCTACTGCTGAAAACCACTCAGAATTTTGGTGCTTACATTTCACAAAATCGCAATTTTTACAAATACTTAAGTCCTTTGGTACATTTTGACTATTCCTCATTAAAAGCATGCTTTGCTGGCATTATCTATCAAATTATTCAAAAAGATTTTTTTTTTCTTTTATTTGCCATATTTATCCTCCATTCACAAGAAAGCAATGTATTGCTATGTTTTGGACGGTGAGTCCGCACTCACTTGGGAGTTGCCATTTCTGGGTCACCTGTCTTCCACATAAAGGTGGGGCGTCCTGTTAAGTGCCTTGCCCAAGGACACAACAAGCGAACTTGCCAGCCTGTTCTCAGCAACCTCCCATAAATGCTGAGCGCCAAGCAGGGAAGCTACAGATACCATATTTTAAAGTCTTTTGGTATGACTTGACAAGGGGATTGAACCCCAGGTCTACCGACTGCGAAGCGGACACTCGAACCACTACGCCATCGCATCGAGATTCATGTAAATTGCCCCTCTGTTTCACCACATTTAAATTATACTTCCTTGCATTTTGTAAAATGAACCAACGACGTTTTTTTAAATCATTGGCTGCTTCAAATAACCAAGCTCACTTCCTAAGTACCAATCAGGGCAAGCAAGACTTAACCAGGAATTCCAGAAACTTGGGAAGAAATAGAGCAGCTATGTGCAACCCCTTATAATGTTTTTTAGGCTTCATTGATTTCCTTTTAAAAATGGTATTTTTCATTTTGGAATGAGAATAAGCTATGTGAAAGAAACGTTAACTTTTCTTATTGTTCTCAAATTTACCCATATTCTTAACATCGACAATAATGATGGGCACTGCAACAGTAATTGCATCTCTTCAGGTTATTTTGTTCTTTCCATGGTTGTGTTTATGCCAGGACCAAGTAACATGCACCCAGTCACAGGGTTTAGGTTGTACAACTAGGCACACATTGATGAATAAGTAGTAAGTAGTAGTTCAAATATTTAACACTAACAATTCCTTTGGAAGCATGCTGCATAAGAAGCAACAAAAAGATCCAGACTAAATACATCGTTTATACTAGGATGGTTTTACTAAGTCATAAATTATATTTACCACCAAATAATTCATTTGTGTTATTGTAAAACAAAAGCCATAAGGGTGCCCATTTCCAACTTTGTGAAATAATGGAGAGTTTTAATTAAAAGCTATTGTACCATGATTATGATTAGGGAGATAGGGGCAATATCCCATTAGTACCAATCTATTGCTTGCGTTTTTGAAAATAATTACCTATTTCCAACTTTGTGAAATAATGGAGAGTTTTAATTAAAAGCAATTGTACCATGATTAGGATTAGGGAGATAGGGACAATATCCCATTAGTACCAATCTGTTGCTGGTGTTTTTGAAAATAATTTGGTTGAAGCTGGCAGAACTGATGTTACTAACTAGAAATAACTGACTGGTAGCACTGCCTGGCAACACTGGCTAGTGTTTTTTTAAAAACCAGTCTTGAAATTTCCAACTTGGAAGTATTTTATCCACAAAAGCGCTTGAGGAAATGCAGACATGTAGTGATGAGAGCTTGTTGTGGCAGTGAAGTATACAAGATTGAATATGACTTCAAAGCAGAAATGTTTTGCAGAAACTATTACTTGAATGCTGTTGAATAATTTTTTTTTTGATGCCTAATCTACTTGCGTTTTTGTGGAGGTTGCTCTCGTGATTTATTTTTTTTGCAAAACTGACGTGCTATGCTGTGTACGACTATCTCATGTCTTTTTCATTTGCTTTGCTATTGTAAAACAAATAATTGAACTGTTTTTCTTTAATTTTGCTGAAATCCATCATTGTAAGCAAGGATAACCCTTTTTTGCATAGTTAATTCTTTGTTCAATTTTATGCCATGTAAAGTCCTGTTCTGCAAGAGATATTACTTTATAGTTCCTTACTTGGAACAGAACTGTCAGACCAGAACAATAGTTAACACCTTTTTAATAAGTGGTATAAAAGTTACCAATGAAATGCAACTTCATAGTGATTCTATCTGCTTGAAGGTTGCCATACGAGAAAGTATTTTGCAGCACATCATGTGCAAAATTGATTTCTGGTAATTGAATTTTAATCAATCTGTTGGCTTGTTTGTAAAGCAAACTTAAAATTAGCTTAAACAATGTTAATTACGGTTACACAAATTGCATTTAATCTGCTGCATTTACTCAAAGATTGTAAATTTGCGGTGTAGATGCCAGTCACATCAGATTTATTGGTAGGTATTAGTTGCAGTGGAATTGGAATAAACGACTGAAGCTATTTTTTGTTTTGAAAAAAATAAACATATAATCGATTGTGCCTTTATCTCAAAAAAGGAACAGAGCATGCAAAAAAGGATGAGAATGACGATCCAAATTGATTTCCACTGATTAGCGAATTTTATCATGCAGAATATTTTGATCCAATATCATCAACGAATAAGCAAGATAGCCGCATGGTATAATTGACTTAAAACTATTACATTGTTGGCTCAGAGTTTATTCTGAATATTGTGCTGTTATATCCTTGAGAAAAGAGGCACTGTACATCAGGTTGACATGCTAAAAGCTTAGTCTATTCCACAATATAGGCTAAAATGTTTTAACGATTTTTTTATTTTATAATTTTTGAGATGAAAAGGTAATACTAATTACGTAATAGACACATTCTCCCAATCACACTACTCGTGGCTGCACAAAAATCCAATACTTGATCACATTGCATCCTGGTACTGGTATGTGCGTTTCTTATTTATGAACATTTTGAAAAGTTCTCATGTCTCTTCCACATATAACCCTTTTTCTGTTGTTTGTAATCATTGACAGCAGTTAATAATTCCTCAAAAGACTTGAAGTCCGAACCTTATTTGAATTTATTATTTTCAACTTAATCATGCATTTTTATTTACGTGATTATTCCTTACAATCGAAAGTTTTCCATTGTTTTGCTTGACAGGCATGCAGTAAGCGACTTGACACTGACATAACGTGATGATGTGCAACTGATGTATTGAAACTTTTACCATTTGTTGAATGTAATCGATAAGAATTGTTTATTGCTACTTTAGGATGAAAAACTAAAAAGCCAGTGCTGACAGTAGCCGCTATCTTTAAATTGTTATTAGTCTTTGTAATCTTAACCCATCTTTTACCCTTAATGGTTTGATTGAACAGTCATGTATTTTTGGCATGAAGCTAATGCAACTATCAACTCTCAAACATTCATGACAGGATAGACTAAGTACAAGATTGTTTTTAATCTGAATTTTTCTTTGAGTAAAACAAGGCTTTCATGTTGACACAATCTTACACATTTATAACTTAACACAATTAACAATCTAGTCAAAAGAGCTTGATTAAAGACTTATTTGAGCTAAAGGATTAGAAATTTGAATCATTTTTTAAGGTAAACAATTAAATATTGTTTGAAATGTTTTTAGATAAAAAAAAAGTATGAATTAGTTTTAATTAACAGTTTTGTTGTCAAATCTCAAGTTGTTCATAAATGGATGCACATTATCAAAATCGTTATTTGTCTGGTCAATTACTTCCTAACTTGACTCAACTAAATCCTTGTGCTAGATCTAGTTTTGGTCCAAGATTTAGCAGAAGCTATCAAAAACATATGAAGCACAAAGAAATAGAAATATCAAAAGAGCTAGTCAGAATTCTTCGTCACGGAAAATATCTCGGAACCAAAATGGATTATGGTAGGTTGTTTAATGCAATAGTGCTAACTGTCAATTAAAAGTTTATTCTCTGGCGCAATTTTTTTAATAGGTGTATCCGTATTTGTAATGCAGCTATCAGTAATCAAAAGAAGTGGGCAATAAACTACTAGATGGTTAGTATGTAACGTAAGATACTAGAAAGGTTTAGGTACAGGCTGTAAAAACTTGTGGGAATTCTCATTTAACCATAAGGGACGTTGCATGCTAGGTGATGTACTCTCCAATTGTACCGTTGCTTGCAATATTTACCTAGGTTGGCCAATTTTTTTTATTCTCTGTCATGTAAGTACGAATACATTAATAGAATGAGTTACTTTGGAAAGTTATGCTGAGTTATCTAATGCCTTGCTGGTACAGCAACTGTTTTTCAATGCATGCCGCTTTTTAAAGTGAAGAGGCTTTCTTGATAAGACAACCGATATAGGCTAAAGTGTTGGCTCTAACGTATACATGCACCATGTACAATGTGGAAGTGTGAGCAGTTTGTTTTACCTATACAAGAACTAAAAGAAACGAGAGCGACCACTAACTGCAAACACTCTAATGGTTAACAGGATTGCAACACTGTAACTTTTTTATAGCTAGTGGTGCATTTCTAGGGTTTGCAGAGGTTCACTAAAGTGACTTGTTGCTTAAAAAAATCTGCGACAGTTGGCTTTTTTGTTTAAATCAATTTAGTGAGGGAGGAAAAGGCATGTTAAAGGCTAACGCAATTGGTTGAAAAATACTACTTCCATGACCGTTTTCGTTCCTGTTAGAACTTATCAGATAGACTTAGGTATCTAACCTAGGACCTCATGTACAAGTTGCTCACTAAATGAGAGTCTTTACCCACTAGGCCATTACCTCACACAATAGATGCTGTTTAATTTAAGCTGTGTCAATGCTCGCTCACAACTGCTAACATGATGTGAGATGTGTTTAAAGGCTGGTTTCCATTAGGCGTAGATTGCCAGCGTAGCTTGAAAAATTCTTTGCGTCTCTATTCAGTTTTATGCGCGGAGCTCCCCGCTCCTTAGTTTGAATTTCAAAAACGTGTGAACCGTAATTTGAATTTCAAGCGCGCCGCTCCGCGCGTGAAACTAAATGGAGAAGCAAAGAATTTTTCACGCTACGCTGGCAATCTACGCCGAATGGAAACCAGCCTTAAGAATCCTGCTATGCACATGGCTATATGACGTTGAAATTCAAATTATGTAAAGCTGGTATAAGCTTAATTTTAGAGATTAAATAAAGATAACTCGTCTGAATGGGCCTTTAATTTGCCCATTATCACTCATTAAATTAATAGCAGTTGCGAGCGTGCAATGATATAGCTTAAATGAAACAACATTTATTATTGTGGGTCGATGGTTTAGTGGATTAAGGCGCTCGTTTATAGAGTAATTTGCCTATGAGGTCCTAGATTTGATACCTAAGTCCATCTGATGAGAGGTAACATGAGTAATACGGGTCACTGAAGTGATAGTTTTCAACTGATTGCGTTAGCCTTTAGCGTGCCCATCATTACACATTAAGTTATAAATTAGGCCAACACCATCTTTATAAAAAATTGTTGAATCAGTAGTTCTGAACATTCACAAGCATGCCAAACATTTATCAAATCTGTGGATGCAGAACTAACAAAACAGGTGAGAGGCCTGATTGAGGCTTGTTAATGGCCCTGCCTATTCCAGCATTGCTGGTGCTAGATGTAGGAAGCTTGTGGATTTTTTGTTTTTTATATTTGGCAATAATCTTTTAAAAACTGTGAATTTTTTGAGAAATTGAGATTCTGGCACTGTCTCTTTAAAGTTTTGGTGCATTATTTATTTGCTGAGCATCTAGTAACCAAATATTTGATTATTTATATTAGTTATGTTCATGTTTTTTTTAAATTGGTTTTTGTGACAATTGCGAAGTTATATCAGGAGTTACATTTTTACAAAAAGGTTGAAGAGCGCTGGTTTAAAATAAAAGTGATGATTACTTTAAATTTTTTGAAAACCATCAAGTTTGATTTTCATTGGATTATCCAGTTTGTTAGAACAAACTGCCATTAGCTGAAAACAGCCTTGCTATCAAATCCATATTTCCAGTGCTTTACAGAATTAGAATAGTGAAGCTGTTCACTTAGCATGTTGTACGAGGCGACTTTCAGGTAACTCTCAACAGTAGTCAGCCTTATTGATGGTGGGGCTATCAGTCTACAGCTTGAGCTGATTACGGGTTTGTAATAGACTAGAATAGACTGCCGCTCTTTTGTAGCCGATTCTTGATTGGGTTTGCAATGTGAATCGTAATTTAACCATATCATCAGGATAATGCCCGTGCCTCCATCCCAAGGAAGAAGAAAGGTAAACAACGAGAAAAACGCAACTTATTTTAGAGGCGTTGTTTTAAAAATGCTTGCCTTTTTCGACTCTATTAATCATGTAACTATATAAAATTTTGTGCAGATGGTTGGATCGCAGTAAAAGATATTATCAGCAACCATCGTTTCATAAATGCTTGTGAACGTGAGCTTAGTGTTGATGACATCATTTATCTCGTGAATTCAAGTGACAAGCAACGTTTTACTTTGGATACTTATAATAATAAGTTATACATTAAAGCAACTCAAGGACACACGATTAAGGTGATAACAAGTTGGCTGTCAATAGTTGAATATTGTTACCAAACATGTTAATGATTATACAATTTTGGTAGAGAGGCGACTTTTAAAATCCTCGTTGTTATGATTGTTAGCAGCAATACACCGCTGAGCGTAGTAATGAAAATTTATTTAGCTAATTCAAACGTTTGCGGCGCTACATATCGCGCTCGTCAGGATCTATATACAGATATTTATAGTGTTAAATTTTCATTGAACGAAACACAAAACAGCTTGAAAGTAGTCATAATAGGAAACAGTAAAACTTCATTGTGCCGTCTCAGTAATTGCCTAGTTTGGCTAATAAAGAGTTTGATAAAAAGAAATGATTGCCGGTTAGGAGTTAATCGGATTTGAGGTTATGTAAATAATTGTATAAAATGAATCAAGGAATCACAGCAAAGTTCAGTGGTAAATTGTTTAGTTAAGTGATTTAATGAATATCCATGGTCAAAAAACGTTAAGTAAAAATGACGCTCCGTTTGCATACAGTTCTTTGTTCAGCACAGGGTTACTTCTTTAGATCATCAAGGCTTCGTGGATTTTGTTTTGGTAAGATGTTTGACATTTTCTAGTTATTTCAAATTGCTTCATGCTATTAGGCTGAGTCTTGCATGAGCTGCATTTTTTTATATGTTTTTTAATGGCACTTTTACTTGACTTTGAAATATTTAAGTGCTTTCCTGCTTTTATACTCAAATGTCTTGCAGACGTACCGATGTATGTGGCGTTCACACCACGTGAACACGGAAACTTATAAACGACCTTTGAGTTTAACATTAGAGGAGTTTGGTTTTTCAAAGAAAAGTATTTCTGCGTTTTTTTCGTTTTGTAGACTATTGTTATTTCATTGTCAAACCGTTTCTTTCTTAATGATTGAATTTGAAAACCGAATTCTGTTGAGATTTTTTCGAGGTAGGAAATGAAAAAAAGATAAATAAATTCTTTTCCAGTTTTATTGCCTGATTTTTCGTTTTGAAATTGGTATAAAATTTTGTTAAAAAAAGGAATTGGATAACCGTTACTGTAAAAAAGATTTTTCAGGTAAGCAATTTCTTTTTGGAAGAGATAATGTTTGCTCTATTGAGAAAACAGGAAATAAGATTTTTTTTCCAAATTTCGGGACAAAAGCATTGAAATTAAACAATAATCCGGTGTCAAAAGGTTTCCTCCACGTTCAGGTACCAAATTTCTCTGAGTTAATTTTAATTTTCACATCCAGAAAAGGTATTACACTTTAGCTTGCTCTAACGTAATATTGGGGTGCTGGGTGCTAAGCTTTTCTTGAAATGTAGTGCATGATTGGTCATCATCAAATATTGCGAAAATGTGATCTATATATCATAGATACAATTTCGGAGATGATTCCAGGTCGTTGCATAAAAGTTAGTTTACCATACGAGCCATAATGAAATTTGCGAGTGTTGGTCCTAGTGTGCAGCCCATAGTGACGTCATCAATTTGTTTGTACAGTGTGTCCTTGTACAAAAACAATCCTTGGGTTGCCGGACGCATCAACTTATCAAAACCGTCTTTTTCAAAAGCAGGGATACTTGGGTCATTTTATTAAACTTTTTGTTAGCAGTAACTTGACCATTACTGAGACTGCAGAAATAAGTTTTACTGTTTTTTATTATGACTATTTTCAAGTTATTTTGTGTTTTCGGTCAACGAAAATTTTAACACTATAAATATCTGTATATATATATATCCTGACGGGGGAGATATGTAGTGCCGAAAACGTTTGAATTTGTTAAATATATTTCCATTGCTATGTTCAACGGTGTATTGCTGGTAGCACTAACAACAATGTTGCGATAAGTATTTCATGGTCGTGTTCTTGGGGACTTTCGTGATTTCAACCTTGCTTTATTACAGTCTGCAAATAAAAAGATGGACAATTTGTTTATAGCGTTGACGCAAACACAGCTCTAACTTCCTAATGCACTAATTTTTGATCTCTGTTTGGCGAAGCGGTCGTAGAGGCTCAATGAGTTTCTCTGATTTACAAAAATTTATAAACGAATTTTTTTCGGATTATCACTAAAAAGCAACAATGCAAGACGCATTGCCTGTACATTATGTTATTATACAGTGGGTTGATTTTGTTTCAGTAAGAATTTTCGTTTTCGTGTGCGGTTTTAAAAATATGATTTGCTATGTGGAGAATAAACCATGGCATTGCACTGTAGCAAATGCTACAAAACATTCTCAATGGACCAGAAGCTTCGTTTTAAAAATTTACTTCTCTTGTCTAGAGCAGAAGCCATCACTTTGGCTCAGCAGCTCCCCTTGTTTGCTTTTAAGTTGGACTCATTTCATCCCATATGAGATTTATGTGTACATACCAAGCTATCTTAAAGCGGTGTTATCGATTGAAAATACTGGCAGTGTCGCGTTTATTGTGTAGAAAACATTCATACAATGCTCTTGCAAAAGTCAATTTAACGTCCTTGTTTTTATAGACTTAGACGTGTTGATTCAGTGTATGTCTACCACCACAAACGTGTTTTCAAACCAGACTTCTAGAACAATACAGTCTTAAGTTTCCTGTGCCCCTGTTGAGGAATACTAATGGTGCTTTTATAGAGGTTCGAACCCTGGACCTTTTCTAAAGTCCAAAACGATTACCACTACACCACTGCGGCTCGTAAATATGTGCATTTTGTAATCGGGAAAGCGTAAAAGTTTTTAATAACGTCAAGGGGAAAATGGTCTCCGGCAATATATGCTTATTAAATAAAATTTTTCAGTAATTTTTTTTTGTTTTGTTTGAATTATTTTCATACAATGCCCAATAGCATTTTTCATATGCTTATCAAAGTTTTTTTGCTATTGATCATTTGAGTCTTTAGGTGTGAACAATGTCTTTAGGTAGAAAATGAAAGTTTACGCCTGGTGACTGATCCCAATGAATACCAATGCTTTCATGGAACAACCTTTGAAGCATGGGAGTCAATACAGAAATCAGGGTTAAATCGAATGAAGGTAAGATCGACAAAATAGAATCAAGCTCCACCATCAACAAGGTAGACTACCGTTAGTGGATTGGATACTCGAAAGTTGCCTTTTATGACATTGGTGGATGAGCAGCTTTGCTGCTCAAGGCTGGTTTCCATTAGGCGTAGATTGTAGGCATAGCGTGAAAAATTATTTGTTTCTCTATGTAGAGAGTGCGCGCATCTCTCTAAATAGAGACACAAGAAATTTTTCACGCTAGCTCACAATTTACGATTTACAAAGGAAGACCTTCCCTCGAGTTTAGAGCCTTCTACTGTATATAATTTAATTTTAATTTCTATTTATTTATTAATGTTGAATTTCATCTTATGCCAGTGTTGTGTTTTAGAATTACCTCCTGACGAGCCGCCTTAGGCGAAACAGACTGTTGAGGTTTTATAACTGGAATAAATTTCATTTTATTTTATTGCTCTGATTCTATCATTGAGCTCTCTACTGCCAAATCGACCGACTACGCACCAAAGCGGTGTATCGGAATACATGAATTTTGCTTTACGCAAAGTCGCTTGCGGAATTAGCAGTGTGGAGATCAGCACGTTTATCAGGTGTACTTTCAGAGAAATCATATTCATTTTGCCATCGGTCTGCCCTATGATGTGAACGTAATTAGTGGGATGCGAAACAATTCCGAAGTTGCTATTCAATTGAATTTAGAAAAGGCAATTGCTGGTAAGTCACCTTGCCTCACAACTGGACGAAAACAAACTAGCAACTCGACCCACTAGGCGCGGGAGATGTGGTTTTATCTAGTCTCCAATGACTGTAAAAATTTCCAATTTCATGCAGAAATTTGGAAGGCAGAGCAAGCCCACACTTCATTCTTAAGACTAGTTATCTCTAAACACAGGGCTTTGGATATGCGCAAACGTGCAACAACTAAACACGTTGTTACCCCAGATCTCAAATGAATTTGCTACTGAAACAAAAATGTCTGGAAATGTGAGCACCACACAAATCGTCTTTTGACAGCGTGAGCGGCAATTAAAGTAATTTTTTTGGTGTTATCTAGATAGCGCCAGACCAAGCTAGACCTGGGGTTCTTAATCGTCTTTTGACAGCGTGAGCGGCAATTAAAGTAATTTTTTTTGGTGTTAACTAGATAGCTCCAGACCAAGCTGGACCTGGGGTTCTTAAAGTTTTTGAGACGTGCTCCCTTTAACACGTGAAATCCTTTTTTTTGGAGATGATCTTCCCAGCGGTCATCATTTGCTTTTGTTTTTGAGATCAATTTCTTCGAAATGGTCATTGGTTTCTGTGCGAAAAAACATCAAATCTTTTTTTTAGTTCAGTTTTTTCAAAACGCTGATATTGACATATTTTCTCACTGGGTTTTAAAGGAAACCGTTGCCTCACATCTTTTTTAAATCTTTTACGTATTTCGCAGCTTAACGACCCCTGGTCTTGATGATACTGCAGACGTGGTTAGCCAGGAGGTGACCAAAGCGAACGACGCCTTGTAAACATCGTTCGCTTCCACCATCTTCATTGTAATCTTTTTTCTTAATAGAGTCAGCCCAGAATCTTGAGAAAATGGCCATTAAATGCGGAACAAAACATAGTATATTTTCGTGTTTTTGATATGCAGACAATAACTGCTAAATTCCATGTGAGCTATAATGAGACGTAAATGGCAAGCTAGTCCCTAATAATGTAATTTGCTAATTGTATATTTTCAGACGGCTTTGAGTTCTTCACGTCTTTGAACGGCGTGATTTTATGCGAGGGCGATCGCAAGGGTCGGATTCATCCAAAGTACTTTGCACGTGTTGTTGACAGACGTTCAGGTGTGTTTGCAGTCAAGCGTGATTTTGTGTGCAATATAGTCTGTTTTGCTTCGGAGCATGAGAGCACGACTCGCGGCCGTGAGTGATCAGTTGTACAGCCGCGCGCGTGTTTTTTGGAGTTGACGTAAAGTTGATCTCCGAGAAAACAAAAAGTTCACTCTCTTTACTAAGACAAAATGAAAAAGGGGTGCACTTATTGCGGACGTTCGGTCGCATACTGTCGTGCTCATATTTTTTAGATATAATTTAAAACTGATCCCTGAGAAAAAAGGTGATCATTAGGCCAAGTTTTTATTGACCTAAAACCTAAAAAAATTGACTTTATTGACCTAACAAGATTTTGATTAAATGATATAATGTTTCTTGAGTTTTTATATCAAAACGATCATTTAATGAAAATGCACAAATCCTCAACGAATCTTACAGTACCTACGCCTTGTGTAAGCAGCCAACTTTGCAATCGCCAGCTGGAAGAATTGAAATGTAAAATAATGTACTGTTTAACATTTTGGACCTTAAAGTTAACATCCTTGGCTCATATTTTTCGCAGCATGGAAAACTTCTTTCTACAGAAGCAGCTGTGGGCTGAGGATGTTGTAAACTGTAAACAGCCGGGGAAATGTTTGTTGCCATGCTCATTATTTTAGAAATGTCATTTTTGCATTCTTTTTTGAATGTAGCAATAATGCTGCAAATGTTTTCTCCTAAGTCAAGTTCTTGGATTGCTTGCACCGCTTCGTTAATGGTGTGCTTGGCACTTTCCATCGTCTCATTAAGCCTAGCTAAACATTAATATTTGTCTTTGATTTCGAGAATGTGAGTAGCTAGAACAGTTGTTTGCAAGCTAACTTTTGCTAAAGTTTCTAAAATGCCAGACTCTTCAAAACTTTCTGCAATCGCTTTCACTTTAAGTAAAGTCTTTGCATAATATAAGGTAGCATGTAACCAGCTTCCCCATCTTGCAATAACAGACTGCAGCAGACAACCAACAGTAGCGAATTTGGCTTGTCTGGTTTTGTTTTTAACTGTTGCTGATTTGGCTTTGCGATTAGCTGATCAATATCTTCAAAGTAAGATTTGACTTTCATAGCACAATTGTGCAATAAATGGCCTATTCATGTCATACGAAACAGTTTAAGATACAGAGATTTTATTATTGCACCTGCAACCACCATACATTTTGCAGCATCAGGTAATAAAAGGCAGATAAAGTTTCTGTTGATTCTAAGAGTCCTAACAGCATTGTCAGCTGCTTGAGCGATTCTATTGCTATTAGTGCACACGATCGAGATTGAGTATCGTACCAATAGCTTACATTAGGTTTTCTAGGCTTCTGACTTTTTTTAAGTTTCTAGATAGTATTTAAATGTTGTATGCCAGATAGAGCGCCCTCATCAGCAACCAGAAAAATTTGTATGCCACGTACAGCATGTCTTATCCGCTTTAACTCATCTGCGCTTAATTGCGTTAATGTTTTTCGACAAGTAGTTTTAGATGGCAAACTGTGACCTATATCGTGAAATGGGTTTTTGATATGCTTATTGTTGAGCTGGTACAAAGGAATATCACCAAACAAAAATGCTTTGTTATTTTTTCCACAAAATCGTTGTTACTACTCCTCAATAACGTTTGGGAAGTGTGTGGCATAAAGTTCAGATTTGCTGCTAAACGCTGTTTGGTGTTTTGGTGTATATCGATAACTTTCAACAAGAAAGTGTCTGTCGTAAGAAGCCGTTCAGCAGCACAAATTGCAGTATAATTTGTTGTTGCAACTTCTCATAAATTCTTCAGAGAAGTCCTGAAGTAGAGATTGAATTTTAGATGTTTTGGTAGCTAACTTGTGGCATCATTGAAAAGCCTAAATCACAAGCTAAAGCAAAATCTAAGTAAATGTCACGTTATCCTTTTGACAGTTGATGCCACTGTAGAATAGTACATTAAAATACCTTCTGTTAATGAGTTTGCACTCTGCACCTGCATAAATAAGCTACTGGTATGCACTCTTTCTTGACTCACCTTAAATGATAAAAAGATAGTCTAAACTAGCCATGTAGATGCCTCTTCGCTAACATTACAAATTAAAACAAAATACTTACGTAAGTGCTATCACACTGATCACAGTTGTCAGTTTCTCTCACCAATACGAAAGAAACATTTTGACTAACAGCGTTAATGATGAAATATTGACTTTATTACCCTTAAAAAAAGTTGACCTAACGGTAAAAACTTGACTTTTTGTTGATCTATTTCTGTTGTTCTTAACCTTTTTTCTGTTGTTACCCCCAAAATGTTTTGATGGTAATCAATTACCCCTGTTTAGAAAAACATCACCTAATATAGCTTGCAATCCAAAATAAACCCACAGAAAAACAAAGTCATTACTTATTGTACATTCAAAGGTTCATTTCAAATGCAGTTAATGGGAAGGTTGATACTGCTTTTTAGCTACTAAGCGTGCAAATCTAGGCTGAGTGCAGGAGAGACAACATCGCATATCATCATCAATCTGAAGCATGTTTCGATATTTTGTCTTTATAGACACGATTGCGGAAAATCCCACTTCACAGTAATAAGTTGAAGGAAATTGAATCAAAAAGTTCAGAGCTTTTTTCGAATAGATGGGATATTCATTTTGAAGGCCAGCCCAAAAATTTCCTATATTCACCCCAGCAAAGTCAGTCTTAAGACTTGAATCTTCACGCAGTCGAAGAAACTCTATTTTTGCCGCCATATCATCATCACAGATAGAGCTTTCTTCAACAGAGAATGAATGGCTTGCTAATCCACAAAAAATTATGTCGTTTTTCAATTCCAGGAAAATACCGATCAATCGCGATATTTTTTGCATTCAGGTGGCTAGATATATCTTGAGTGAAGTTGCACTTCATATTTGGGTCAGATTGTAATAGCATTGTTAAATTAGGAAACATACTTGTGTCGCCTTTTTCTGTCAATCTTTCAAACAGTTCCACTTTGCGTTTGAAAGCTGCAACTTTGTCGTGTGTCGTATGCAACGATTGACGACCTCCTTGCAGAGTTAAATTAAGGAAATTCACTTCGGAGAAAAAATCACCCAAGTAAGCCACCTTCAGCAAAAAGTCATTTTCATTTGGTTGTGCATATTTACTCCTTTTGCAGATCGTTCGTTTTCAAGAAAAATAGCAGCTTCTTCTCGCAGCTGGAGCAAACGGTTCAGCACTTTACCGCGAGATAACCACCTTACCTCCGTATGCAGCAAAAGAACTTTAAAATCAGACCCAACTTCTTCACAAAACGCTGCAAATAGCCTTGATGTTGTTGCATTTGCAGAAATATGGTTTACAATTTTCACTACATCTTGTAACACGTCTTGAAGTCCAGAAGGAGAGTTTTCATGGCTAAAGCAAAGCGATGAATCACACAACGAGTAAATGATACATGAAGAGCAACACTAGTTACTAATCCTTTGAAACCAGACCTGCAACCAATCATAGAAGGAGCACCATCTGTACAGATACCAACAAGTTGTTTCCAATCAAGTGCGTGCTTTTCAAAAAAATCTTTTACAATTTTGAACACATTTTCTCCTCTACGTGTCGTTGAAAGTGGTTCAGAAAATAAATATTGTACTTTTACGTTGTTTTCAAAGATGTAGCGAGCGTAGACCAGCAACTGGGCACAGGACGAAATATCTGTGGACTCGTCCAATTGCAAGGAAAATAGTGGGCTGGACCTTACCTCTTCCACCACTTGTAACAAAATGTCTTGACTCATTTCAGAAATTCGTTTTTTGACAGTGTCGTTGGAGAGTGAGATTTCTTTTAACATATTGGCTTTTTTCCCTCCCAGTATTAGAGTAGTTGCTTCAATGAGGCAGGGCTATATGAGTTCCTCGCCAATTGTGTGAGGCTTTTTTGCCTGAGCAATGCGGAAGGCGATGCGATATGACGCCTCCAATACTGCTTTGTTTTGTTTCGCCCACATTCCCTCAGAATCGAGGCGACAATTTTTCAAAAGCTCAGATTTTCGCCTAAAGTAGTCAACTGATTTTCCTACTAATTCACTATGGCGAGACTCCAAATGCTGCTTCAATTTGCTTGGTTTCATACTTTCCTGAGTTAGAACTTTAGAACAAATCACACACTGTGGCTTTTCAATAGAATTTTCAATAACACTCGTAAAACCAAAGTTCAGAAAAGCTTCTTTGTAACTTCGTTTCTTTGGAGGCATTTTAATAATTTTTGGGGGCTAAATTAGCCTTACTACTACAAAAGAAACAAATGCTACCTCACGCCTATGATGCCTATCACTAACTGGACTATACCGTCAATTGTCTACGAAACAGATATTTACGAGAGACTCTAGTTCTAGTTTTATGACATCACAAATGGCATGGTTATGAGTGAAACATATTGAGACTTTTAGAGTAGAAGCGCATGACAACGTTTGCCATCGAAGTTACTTTTTTATTTTGAAAATTTATGTTACCCCTTTTAAAATGCCAAATTACCCACAGGTTAAGAACCACTGATCTATTTAAATAAAAAGCATGAAACACACTCTTTGTATCCAGTACTCTTACAAAAAAAGCACGCCGCTCAAGCTTCTATCAAAAAATTGATTTCATTGAAAAAACTTCTAGTTATTAACTTTTACGTGGACAAAATATAACCTCAATTTGATTTTCAAAATGGAGAAGTTATGTATAAGTGTTTAACTTAACGATTAATATATTTAACTGGCTGTCGTCAGTGAAATATAAAGTCTGTAGTATGATCTTCGCTGGCGAAAAGGTTTGTGCGCCCCTAGTTTAACACAAAAAGGAAAAATGAGTATCAAGAAAATATACCTGCAAAAAAAGATTGTAATGAACCCTGACAAATTGAACTAGTGTTTTTGCTGAAAAGGATCCTTGAAGTAATTTATTTTTTTAATAGAAGTTGAACTTTACTGTAGAATCGACCTATTTTACCATCTGATCCCACATTTATATGAAGAAAACTAGCCCAACTATTTTTCATCTTTCAAATAGCTTGAGCTGTACTTCGTATGTATTTGCTTGTTTGTACCCTGCGTGTATTTTTTGTTGTCTCGTATTTTTTCTCCGATTTCGAGAAAAATTTTTGTGGGTTACTCCTGAACAACTTTGATTTCAAATGCATTTTGGAGTTGTCAGTACGGCTTTATTTCTACTACGAGCAATGTAACCAAGCCAGGAATTTATTATAAAGTGTCTATTCTAGGTGCGCACTACATAACCATCGTGAGGTTCGATTGCGAGATCATTTTCTCGATATACGGAGCTTTAACCGACTCGACCACGTTGCCGACAATAAAATTCTTTATAAATCTAAAAGTTTTATTATTTGCAAATTTATGCAGGTGAAAATATTGATTTCAAAATTCCTCCTGATTTCGATGACGAACCAATTGTGTCGCAAAAAAGGACAAGCAAATTGGATTCAGAGTCTAGTGATAAAAAGATATCAAGTTTACGACAATATCGTGGAGGGCCTTCACAAAGTGGACTTCATAATTCTAAAGTGCCATCATCCGGGTTCGGAAAGCACTTATCGGACTCCCGGAACGGCAGGAACGACCCCAGAGAACACTCAAAGCGTTCCGAAAAGGGGTCAGACAAACACAGAGGACGTTTTTCGGATTCAAAAAAACAGCCAAACCGCTTGCAAGATAGAAAACGCAAAAACAACGCGGGAGAGCAAACATCGTATTCCAAAAAGTACAAATCTGATTGTGGATCCTCCCAACAGCAATTTAATAGCCAATATTATGGCCATCATCATTACGACTAGAGGTGATACTTTTCCCACATGCTGTTAGGAAACATTTAGCTGATATGTTAACTAATTTTTCGTACTCTGTTATTGCTCTCAGTGGCGTTGTTTAAGAGGTGGGATAAAATACCATACCTCCCCCGAACAATTTGACTTGCAGTAAGTGTACAAAAAGATACGGTTGCTAAACTTACAAGTTGTTAGTCATCCGCAACGTTATGATTGTCCAATATATATTACTCAGAACATCATAGAAAGATGCAAAGTAATTATTTCTTTGTACATGCCATGTTATCTGACTTAGATTTTGATTCCTACTATGACCTGTCGAGCGATTACTCTTGGGATTGTAATTCTATTCAATCATAAACGTCATAGTTTTGATGAAAACCGGAACAAATGAAAAATTGACATGACAAATAAAATGGGAATGAGCAGGAAGACGAAAACCATTTACGAAATGGATGCACTCATAATTGATTTCATGCGTTTCCACTTACCTTATAAATCCTGGCCATTAAAGGCAAATCGAAATCCGGGTTGGCCAGTTGGCTGCTGCGGCGCCTTTACTGTCATTTTTAATTACAGGAAATTTCTTACTGTGGTGCTGTGTTCTCAACGTCGAGTCCGTGGACTGCAATTAGTACGTTGACTGGTATAAACAAGTCCTAAATTGCATTCCCGTACCTAAAACTATGGCAGACAATTGAAAGCTTGCGATTTTTAAACTTTCTGTTATATCTATAATCGGCGCTTGCATTGCACATCCGTATTTGTCACGCGGTAACTTCTTTCAGCTGTCACACTATTCCATTGGTTTAATTTTTTGAACTGGTGGATCTCTTCTGCTTGATTTGAGTAATGGAGGACCCCCATAAGTAGCATACCGAAAAAAATTGCTGCGGTGTATGACGTTGTGATAGCTCTTTTGATCCCCTTTTTACGATGATTACCTTTTTGAGGTTCACTTACGGGGGCTCTTAAAGTTAGTGTGTAACTCAAAATCCAAAGGTTGTTACGAAACACCATAAAAATCCTCACAGCCTCCCAGTTTGAGAACTGTTGCTCTATCCTAATCAAGGTCACTGTGGTCAGCATATGGGATTTGGCTAATCCTCGCAGAATGGAAGCAGATGATTACGTAGAGGTAAAACTACTTTCAATACGTCAATGGCATCCAGAATTAAATGTGTAAAATACATCTTAATTTGCTGTACAACTAAGGTTGCCTTGTTTTTGAGCGCTTTTACTTTGAATTTGCGTGTTGTGAGTCATTTTCATTGATGCGGTTCTATAAGCAGTTTTGGTTAATCTTTCCAACCTCCAAAACGGTTGTATTCTTTTGTATTTATGTTTAGTTTTCTGTATAGTGTATATCTATATTTCTGTATATACTGATTAACAAAGTTATTATTCAACACTGCTTCAAGCAGATGTACATTTGTACTTAGCATTAATGCTTTTCTAGGTTGTTAACCTGAGCTTTTTATATATCCTAGTCTACCTGTCTTTTTGATTTTGCATTAGAGGTATAGCGAACAGGTAGCTGTTACTTTTTGATGAAGTTTATTTTATTTTTTTATTAGTTTCTTGCAACTTTAACAAATTACTGTATTGGTATCTAATGTTTATCCTTTGAACTAGTGCTAAATAGACATATGGAAGTTGTTGTAAGACAAACGATACTTGATATATTAAATAATTTTTTCGATAGGCTCGGATTTTCTTCTACAAATCAAGGCAATTTCACAAACGGAATTGTCGGCCCACAAATGTAGAATAATGCGCTTACGCTTTTGTTCAAAGTTAAAAGAATTACATTCACAAATCCAAATTTGTTTTAGCTACCATACAATTTTGGTAGAACTTTTGTTTTGATAAGTTTGCTTCTTATTTGAGGTTATTATGAGAAAGAGTGATTTTCCAACCGAATTCGGAAGAAAAACACTGTGGTTCCCAAAATACAAACTCAACAAAATAGCGGATAAGTGGAACGAGCGCTAAGAAGGTTATCAATTAGTTAGCCATCGAAGTACCTGTTATAGCGCTCTTGTATGCAAGTCGCATTGATGGATAGAAAACAGACTTAGGCTAACGATCGATGTCTACTACTGGCCTGTAGCTTGCGAAGGTGCTCAGTGCTTAACCAGCTTTGCCGTGATGGGCTGTATCGAGATATTGGTATCGGCAATTCAGATCGCACGATGTCTTTAGGTCGGAATCGCTGTAGCACTACATGAAAGCATGGCTTATCGCCAGCATAAGTGGGTTCGCGCCAAAGCTTAGAAATTGTAGTGTTTAAAGTTGAAGTAAAAGGTTTTGCCAAAAACCAAATTTTCTTTAATACGGTAGTCCCTGCTTGTTTAGCCCATCTCAGTACCGAACAATTTCGGGCTTATTAACCGGAGAACAAATTTTCGAGACTCTCATGCGCATAAATGAGTATAGATGACTGTACTATAGCTAAAAGTTGCCAAAAATAAAATCTACAGCGCACAATTTGCTTTGGCAATCTATTGTGGCGCAAATAGGCAATCGGTGACGAAACAGTTGAATAGAGGACTAGGTCAGCAGCGCAACGAAGCGTAAAAAAGTCAAAGAAGTGTGAGTAGCAACGCTTTTTCACCCAATTTTAAACATGTATTCAAACAGTGGGTGTATTAAGCGGGTTTTTTATTGTAGCAATAAATGGAATAATTACAAACAATTTTGGGCTCAATAAGCGGGGACTATATCCGGTTGTCCAATCACAATGTTTGGTGTAGCATCTTCTATAAATTAAGTCATATTTTTCCGTGAAGTTGCATTATCGTTGCTTTGCTAAAAAAGCATGTATCATGCGTCATTTAATCACTTATAGAAATTTTGGTCAAAAACTATCGGGATAGGGATTGCTTAAACCTTTTCGCAAAGCATCGTGATCAACATCATTTACCCCAATGCTATTTTGTGTACCACTGTATCGGTATTGCCTCACCTCACAGCACAACACCTCATATATAGGCTGCATGACTGTTTGCCCAATCCCATCCTGAGTCGATGGCATTATAACAGATGTATAATTGCGGCTTAAGCATGTTGCTCGTCGTCGACCCTGAAAAAGATTGAAGGTTGTTGATAATCTTTGATTTGACACTGTTATTAAACCGCACTTCCTCGGTGTCTTTAAGAAACTCATTCAGGTTATGAAACATTTCAGTTCTGCCTATTGTCATGTTTCTTTCCAGAGTTCAAGTTTCGCCGAAAATGCTGAGAGTACATCGATGAAATTGATGACTGCTTTGTCATGTCCTTGCGAGAAAAAGTTCAACTGATTCACTCTGCCAAAAATGTCAACAAGTTAAACCAGAGACAATACATCTTCTTGCAAAGACTTTACTAGCTCTTCCTTGTTTTGCAGCATGAAAAAGTTTGTCAGCTCGATCTGCAGTGCAAAATTGCTCTTTGGCAGCCATCGCACCTCTGTGTCGTAGCAAAGATTATGGTAATCTGCATTTATCTGTTCACGACGTAACAAGCGAGTGCTGAGTGCACTGGATTTTATTGTGTTTACGAGCTTTATCGCGCGCTTTAGCACCTTCATCAACTCCAGTTCCAATGTCTTTGAGGCCAGAGCCTCATCGTGTATCATACAATGCCCGAACGCACAGTCACGAGCTACTTGCTTAACATACGCACAAAAGCCTGATATAGGTCTAAAATGGCTGGACCACCATTTGTAGAAAGTCCGTATGGCAGTTTCCACTTGATATTATTTGTCTTGAAAAAAGATAAAAAATCAACGACTTGATCCTTGGTGTACTCAGACATCAGTGAATTCCTACGCTGCATTGTGTTATCCTAGAGCAGTAGTTCTCATTATTTTGCAATGGGTCCCTTTTACATTATTGATAACACAAGGTGGCCCACTTAAAAGTAGCCCAGAAAATGTAGTAGAGAAGAGAAACATTCTTTGATTGTTTAAATAAACCTGTAGTGTTATAAAAGATGGTTCTATTTACCTGTAATGTTATAAAAGATGTTGGAAGTGCTCCCCGTTAACATCTATGCATTTCTGGGCACGTTTAACAACGATTGCAGATACTGCCTGTAGCTCTTCTCTGATGATTCTCCTGATAGCGTTGGTAATGTTCTCCTGCAGTTGGTCTAGATTGTGAGGATCATGTGCATAAACTTTTTGTTTTAAAGTCCCCCAAAGATAAAAATCACATGATGACAAGTCCGGGGAACGTGGTGGCCGTAACCCTTTGCTTATTGTTCTCTCTTCTGTAAACATGTCATGAACTCGTGTCAGTGATCTGTGAGACGTGTGGCATGTAGCGCCATCTTGTTGGAAAAATAATTGCATTTTGTCTTGTGGTGTCAGTTGGTCGTTAAACTGTTCCAAGATGCGTAGATAAACGTCGGTGTTTACAGTTAATTCAAAAAAATTGGGCCGACTGTCTTAGTTCCTGAAACTGCGCATCAAACACCAATTTTCAAGTCATGCAGTGGCGTTTTGTGAATTACCTGCGGATTTTCAGAAGACCAATAGCGCGTGTTCTGGGAATTCACATATCCTGATAGGTGAAACCATGCTTCATCTGACATAAAGTACAGCAGTGGGTCCAAATGCCCTTCTTCAATCATACTCAGCAGCCACTTGCAATACTGAAGACGTTTATCTTTGTCAGGGAACTTCAGTTCCTGAGCACATGTTATCCTGTATGCTCTCATGCTCAAAGATTTCAGTACACGCTGACATGTTGTTCGAGATAAACCGACTTCCTGGGATATTCTCCGAGTTGACTTTTGTGGACTAATTGAAATCCGCTGTTGGATATCACTGACAACTTCTAGCGTCCGGACTAATTTAGGTCTTTGCTTTTTCACGTTTTCGACAGAGCCTGTTTCGCGCCATTTCTTTACCAAGCTCTGAACGGAACTTTTTGCTGGTGCTTTTAGCTCTGGGTATTTTTCCAGGAATGCCTGTTGCGTTTCCTTAATTGATCCAGTGCGCAGGTAGGTTTCCACAATCACTATTCTCTGCTGCAGCGAAAACACCATCCTTAAAAAAAATTAACTGTTGATTTTAAGAACTTTGGAGCCTTGATCTGAAAAAAAAATTACTTAGAGAAAGAAAACATATTTGGGATATTGGCCTACAGTAGGGGTCCCCAAAGTCGTCGAATTCGACCCCTGGGGGTTGATGGGATTATCCAAGGGGTCGATAAACACCTGGGGGTCAAAAAGGAGTCGACCAGGAATTTTAAGCATATGAGGTCGATCTTAGAAGTTCAGCTATCTGCCTGTCTTCCTGCCTGCCATCATTATTATCATGAAACTCCTTTGACATTATGTGGCCAATTGCTGCCAAAAGTGGAACATACTGCACATTGAATATTTTGTAAAATGAGAGCAAACACATTCTTCTCTCTGTTTATTTCCCAGTACTGCATGTGACATATTCATTTATCATAATGTCTTTCCACATATTTCAAAAATTTTGAACATTTTTATGTTGAATTCCAGTGTTATATTCAATAATTTGTACGTTGCTAATGTCATGATTTTCACAATAAAAATAAAAAAGTTTTTTCTTTATGTTTCCCTATTATTTCATAAATGATATTCAAAAGGGGGAAGAGATACAGAACAACAGTTTCACAGGGCTTGGTATGCAGTTTCCCTTACTAATGTATATGGAAACGGCTTATCTATTTAGTTATCATTAATATCTATTTTTTTTGTACATGCCTGGAGGTCGATGAGAAATCAAGAATTCCATAAAGGAGTCGATGGTCTAAAAAGTTTGGGGACCCCTGGCCTACAGCCTATCGAGGCCATCAACTACATCAACATATCACTTATACAACCTATCGAGAGATCAGGCTACTTTTAAGTGAGCCACAACCTATCGAGAGATCGGGCTAATTTTAAGTGGGCCACCCTGTATAAAGTAACCCTTATTTGAAATACCGTAATACTTATTGCAATAAAAGAAATGTTTTATTTGACAAAGTTAATGTCATGAAGACCTTTTTTTTGAGATCGACCGCCTCTCGACATGGCATCTTGGGATATATTCGCAAGAACGGCAGCTATGTTCGGAATTCACAGCGGAATTTTTTACAAATGTAACTATGAAACCCTTGACCTTGCTTCGTGGAACCCACTTTGAGAATCACTGTCCTTGAGTGATATATATTTAACTTACTCTCTGCTTTTTTTTATCAATATGCGATTGCTGTCTTTGACGCATGGCAGTATCAACTTATTGACAGTTGTGCGCGGCTTTTTGACTTTAGGAACTGGCAATGATACTTGAAAGGACGCTTCAACAGAAGCTCGCTTTCGCTGCCGCAATACTATGGAGGAGTCCATTCAACATCACTTCACGCAATTTGCCTTTCGCTTAAAAATCGATAAGTCTTTGTCTTTGCAGTCATTACGTTTCGATTTCAAATGCCTTTTGAGTTTTGATGGTTTCATGGATTCAGTGAAAAGATTTTGTATGCATAGTACATACTGTAGTTTTTCAGGGCCATCAGAAACGACGCAGACAAACCAATATCTCGGAAATGATTCTGGATAGCTTCGCTTTTCAGCCATAACGTCGTGAAGTTTCACCATTTCTACTTTTTAAATTTTAAGCAGGGACAACACGAGTTAAAAACTGCTATACTAGTTACATTCAAACTAAGGCTTGGTTGCTAAGCACACAGGAGCCTGCAAGTACAATGATACAATGAGGGGCCATCTAAATACTGTATCACATAACGTTATTTCAGTTAATTTTGAACCCTCCTTCGCGCATATGACGTTCAGGCAAACCCCCTCCTCCATTTATATGACGCGTCATATGACAATTTTGGTTTGTTCCTTCAGATTTGTTGCCAAGCGCTTCTCCCAATTGAGCTCGCCATTTTATCAATAACTAGACTAGAATCTGATTTTAAGCAAAGTGGAGGGGTTTAAGATGGCTAGCTCTTTCAGCTATCTTACACTAATCTGGTAACCTGCCTCACCAAGCTGGCACGCTTTGCCAACCCTTGACAAAACGGCTACAAAAAACTTTTGGAAATTATTCCATCTCTTTCATTTTTAGCAGCCTTTTAATAGCGATTTAAGTTGTTTTGTTTGCTGTAGTAATATTTTGCCTAGCAATTCCTTTTTGCTCTAATGTGCATCATTCCTTATTCCTGAACTTGTACACGAACTTTTTTTATCTCGGTCTAGCAGTAATATGCAATTGACTGTGCCGGATAGAAATATGGAGGCAGTTACTCAGCATTTGGAAAAAAGGGAATCGGCGCTGGGCTATACGCTATAAAATTAAAAGAAGTATATCTAATAGCTGTAATTTTTTAACCGTAAACATTATTTTTTCTTAAGGTCACTCACAAATGGGAATTAAGCTGCTTTTTTGCTTCGTTGTCAAGGCCGAAAAAAGGAATGGGTTACACAACGCCCCACAACAAAATACGCTAGTGGCCAAGAGGGAAGCAATACCCAAGCGTTGCAAAAATGTGTAGGAACTACCCATTTGCAACTTTATTCGTTTTAGCAATTGGTTTTTAATCGAGCGTGATATTATCAGCCTTCCAAGAATCACGGTATGTTACGTTCAACCTTCCTTCTATCATCGTAGTCCACGCCAGAAACGTAGCAAAGAATTTGATTCGCATGGAAATAAAAAAACCATTAATATTTCCATGTTAGGGGGTGTTTAAAAAGAAATTTTAATCGCTAAAATTTCACCCATGTTCAATACAACATATTTTCAAGTCACAATTTTAAATGCCACATTAGATTAACACAAAAGGATGAATTATAAAAATGTCGAAGGCGAAAGAGAGGATATTTCATTCTTGTTCGAAATTTTGTAATATCACCTATCTGGTAAGAGCTTATTTTCTATGAGCCTTTTTTCTTGCGAGTAGCTGGTCAATGGTGTGGTAAGCCTACTGCTGTTTTTATGGTACGAGACTGAGCATTAAATTGTCGCCCGGCGTTTTGTTTGTTTGATTCGGGGACAAAAGCATGATATTGAGTTTAGTGAAAAAGAGAGTTGATCAAGTAGCACTTAACATGCTCTTATGAAAGTAAATTTGTATTTTTCGAAGAAAAAACACAGGAGATTCGTTCAGTGACGTGTGTTTGTTACAAGACACACAGCTGTTTAAGCTCATTTATTATGGATCAAGCAACGATCATTCTTAAGCAGAATTTTATCACAGAAAAGTTGGCTAGCATGTACAGTTTCTAGTAGTAATATGTCACTCTAAGCACTATTGTATTTTGCTCATCTCGATGGTTATTCAAAGTGCTCATATTTGATAAATAAGGTGGATAAATTGGTAACAAATCAGCAGTTGTCAACTAACAATGAGAGGTACGGTACGTAATTTTATTTGCTTTGTAAAGCGACCTTTCTTGAGATAGGGTGTTTTTAGGTTACCACATATTTTGTTGTAGGCAGACGATTTTACTGACTTAGGACCAAATGTTTGAATTGATTTATTTGTTGTATCACTGTTACTGCAATTTAAACTACCTAATTGAAATCGTAGGTTTACTTTAGCATTATCGGCATGTTTTATTTCAAAGTTTTTAAAAAATGAAATATCAATCACATGCTGTGAAACTGTTTTTTGTTTTCGGGTTATTAGACTGCAACAGATGGTATTGACAAAAGAAGTTAATTAATCATTGTTTTGAACAATTGCTTGTTTTGCCAGGTCAAGCGAAATTGGTCATATACGCCACGCCTAAGAAACTAACAGCTACTGCGTTGGGTCTACGTTGTTTGCCACTATTGGGCAGAAGCAATCACACGTCTGTCTATGTTTATTTGAAAGTGAGAATCTATGTTACATTATCTGAATATTTGTTACTGCTAATAGTTTAAATAGGGTAGATTGTTTGTTAATGATGTGAAAATTCAAATGGTCGCTAAGGAATTTTTTTCGATTAATTTTTATTATGTTTAAAGACTTTTTGTTGCTGGGGGATATTTGTGCCTTCAAGTTAAGGCAATTATCGACAGTTTTTATGTGTACTGTGAAATGTTTTTTCTGTTGACTCCGATGGTAGCCTGTATCTTTTTTTTTGTGCGCTGGAGTATTTTCTTCAAACGCGAGATTCATTCATTCATGTGTGTGAGCTCATGCACTGTTTGCAAGTCTTTTGTTACTTAGTCACTACGACTGGTAGAATGCGTGACCCCACCACCTGCTTGTAACATAAAGATGGAGGTATCCAGCAAAGTGCTATACCCAGGGACACAACGAGCAAACTTGTCGTTTTTTTCTCCACACTGTTTCTGTACTGCTGAGCGTGAAGCAGGAAAGCTGCGGTCAACATTTTTAGTCTTCGGTATGACTCGACAAAAGAATTAAACCAGGTTTGTTACTGCTAAGCTGACGTTTCAATCTGTGTACCACAGCACCGCAAACGCGAGATCTCTTAGTATGTTTCCAAAAGAATAAATGAATTTAAACTTTGGTATATGGTTAAAGTGAGCTAGTAAAACCATAGCAAACAAGCGATTGGCATCACTAATTTTACCGCTACTTGGACAAATTTTTCCGCTATGTCGTTTGTAAAATAAACGCAGCCAGGATGAAAAACTAAAGAGCCACGCTTCTCTTTTAAATTTTTTGAAACCGATCAGGGTATAAAGTTGTTTAAGTAGAATGAACCCAAGAAAACACTTTGACTCTACATATCACTTATATTTCCAAAAAATCCGGAACCATATGCCAGTCTCCACACTAGAATGTGAAGAACTTCCTTAAAACTCTTCTATGTTTTCTGCTGCTTTTTTTGCTTATTTTGTTCTGTTTTCAGTTCTTTTTGCTTCCGAGTGAAGAAGACAAGACGCAATTTGAAACAGCGCCGACGTTGGCGGAAGGATGCTCTGCTACCTTACACCAAACCTTTTCTTTGTGAGAGTATTTTACTATACAAAACTTACCAGCGGATCCTAAAATTTTAAACAGGGTTTGCAAAAGCTGTAGAACTTACCGCTTTTGGCATTTCCTCCCTGTTGAAAACTCTTGGTTTCCGCTCGGTTGTTGGTTTTTGTGCAGTGAAATGTATCATTTTCAAGAAAAATATCATTCACTAGAATAAGGTCTTTTATCTCATTTTGGTCGTGTTTCCAAAATTTTTTTTTCTCAACCTTCAAAAACTCATTTTTCTCAATGTTGTCACCGAGATGATGGCGGTACGACCCAAGTAACACTTTGTGTGTGCACCGGTTTTTTGAATTTTTGAGAATACATCCCACTGCATTGCTTTTTAAGAGAACAACTATTAGACTTGGGAAAAACAATTATGGGATGACGCTTTCAATTTGAGGGTTAACTCTGAAGTTCCCCTGTGGTTACGACCAATATCAAGGTGCTGTTTCCACTGCTTTTAGGCGTGTCTCTAAAGAAAAATAAAGTTGAGAAGTTTGTTTAAAAGTTTTTGCCCAAGCACCGGAAAGCCTGGCCGTTCCGCCTGGATTCGCCGCTGCATATTTTCCAAAACTTTTTAAGCAGTTGACATTATTGTGTTTAAAAAAGGAAGAACATAGTAGACTACCTAATACTGTAGAAAACGTTTAGAAAGTATAGAAATAATTTATTGTTTACTTAAATCAACGTTCCTCGACCTTTTTTTGAACCCGTATCTCCAGTTGCTATAAACACTTCATCATATTCCACTCACCCTTTGTCCAAGCTGCATCTTCAAAAAATCTCTTCATCTGCTGGAAAGACGCAAAGTTTTAATATAAAGTAGGCAGCTCCACTTATTTTTTTCCACTACTCGCAATGCTCCTTAATTGCCCTTGGCGTTTCCATTTCCTTAGTGAAAATCCACGTTTAAGTTGTAGACCTACTCTAATGCGTTACAAATACTATACAACAATATTCAAAATATTTTTTCATGTTTACTTCAGTGCACTCAGCAAGAAGAGCATCAGCAAGCGATTGCTTGTGACAGCATGGATCAAAACAAGCCAAAGAAAATCAATTTTCATTGGTTGCATGAGTTTTGGAATTAGAAAGCTCCTGGTTTTACCAGATGTAGGTTTTCTCGGCTGTTACGTAACAAGGTTGAAATTGCCCTGAATCTTAAGTTCTTCAAAAAAATCTGAAACTTCGAAGATGACTAGATATAGACTTTTTTTTACAATTCTAAGAGTTAAACTTGTAGCTTTGAACATAGCCTTGCACAGAGAACAATTTGTGCTCAGACTTGGTTAGAAATACGGCCACTTTTGCGTAATTTTTACCACAACGTTACAGCCAAATTTGGGCATAGCTTGAGGGGCCACAGAGGTCATGCCCCAAATTTTCGAGGCCGAGCAAAGAATAAAGGTGCTTTCAATTATAACAGCTACGAAACATCGATCTCCGAAAAAATGTGTATCCAAAAAATTTAAGGTAAAAATTGGAGGTCAGAAATATCGATCTCTATAAAAAAAGTCATCAGCCAAGTTTGATAAACCCCAAGACCGAAAAATATTTTGGCCTTCCTCCCAAAACTTGCTTCTGGCTACTTTAATCCAACCCAACACTGAAAAAATTTTAATGTCTTTACCATAAGCACCGCAATGCAGAGTTTTGCTAGCGTTGAACTAATGACCTCTCAATGTGGCATCTGCTTTCTTAATCAGCATGAGTTTTATTTTAGGTAACTCAGGGCTGGTTTTACTTCTTAAGTGCTTCTCTTGGACGGAGAAAACATCTCGCTTGTAAAGTTTCAAAGCATCATGGTAAGTCGCGTCGAGTTCTACATTTGCATCATCAAGTAACCAGAAAAGCTTTTGCTGGTTGTGCCAAAACCAACCTCATCGTATTCAAGCCTGCTTCGGAGTTATCATAGAATTACCCTCACGGAGCACTTATTTTACCAACAGCAAATACAAGCTCGAAAAAGCCCGTAAATTTTTTTTACCCGAGTCACAACAACATCGCCGATGTGAGGTTCACATTGCAGCCACAAACGGCGCTCTATCCCATTTAACCAGACTGCTTAGGTTTTGCCAACATTTAATTTAACTTAATTTTTGATCATTTAACGCGTGAAGCTTCTCGTAAGCAACTGAAAGTTCGCACAATCAATCAAGGGGAAAAAAAGAGTGATCAAACAATCAGCCGTGTTCAGGGAGACGATCCGTTGGAAAGTTTAGGCCAAAGTGAAACGTCTTCCGAATGGGTAAATATATAGAAAAGTTTGTTTTCAAAGGATTTAGTTTAATTTTTGCTTTTTTGAAAGATTTCACGTACTGCGAGTAATGACTGATGTAGATAATGTAGAGAAAAAGCTGCAGTCATATCCGCCTTTCTTACGTTGCCACATCCGAATTAAATAAATCAAAATTTCCATCGGACAAAAATCAACTAGTGTATGCAATCATGATTATCTTTTGTTACATAATGATTCGGCATTGCTTGTATTTTCATACTTCCTGATTTCTGGATCAAAAGATTATCCAAAATGTAACCTTTTTTGCAGGCAACATAAAATAATATTAATCTGATTTCGCGCTCAAGAAAACATGAAAAAGTAATTTCTTTGATCGGTAGTGTTTACATTTAAAGCTTTTAATCTGTTAAATCTCTGCATTTAACTAGAGTGGAATCTTTCTTTTTAGCATCTGTGGTCAATTACAAAGCCTTCTAGGATTTATTGACTATTTGGCTAAATGAAAAACAATTCTACAAATGCTGCAATAGACCTTTTTTTGCTACTTATTTGCCGATTCTCGTCAAGATAAATCTCAATTAAAACGTGGGTTGTTTAAATATGGAACTTTGATTACAGCTATGAGGTGGCGTTTTGGCATTTGAAAACAAAGTTTAGGTTTCTATGAAGGCCTAACATTGTTACTATCAAGCTTCGAACTTACAGTACAACTTGACGTCTTTTTTTTCTGGTCTGATTGGTAAAAAGTCTATGAGAACACAGAACAGCCGTAGAGTGTGTGTGACTAAAAATGTTGTTCGTCGTATGCTGAATGATCTTTTAAGAGGAGCACTTTTAGCATATAGTAATCAGATTCGCCTATGCTCAAATACATTTCACGCATGCTGCTACTACTTAAACACAAGTAAATTAAGAAATTTTTTACTAAATGGGTGCGGGGCTGCAAATCTTTTATAGTAAAAAGTTTTTCTCCTTAGTTTGAGCGTGTCTGTAAAAAAATTGGGGAGCTTATTCAAAACGTTTTGCCTATGCATGTGATGAGGTGCGGTCGAATCCTTGATCCTTCAATAATCAGATAACCTTTCTTTGGGATGGTGGCACAATGCTATAAAGTAAATACAATGATGTACAGTATAAACGCGCTGATCAACATTAGACTTGTCAGGTCTATGACATCAGTGTTTTTGTACCAGTTAAATGTTCAAAATATTTATTTACAATTGCATTGTTTCAGAAACGTAAACCTCAAGATTTTTGCGGTGGTAGCGAAAGTGCAAAGACTGGCAGCGATGCTTTTCGAACTACTGATAGCATGTTCACTAGTGGAACTTCGAATTATAAATTTTACAACCGTCGAGTTAGCTTTTGCAAAGCAATTTTAAACGAAGAGAATCAGAACAGCATAAGCAATGTGAATAGTCTTTCGGTAAACAAAACTCCGACTATCAAAGTGTTGACCGATAAAACAAATTTCATGAAAGTGAAGACTACCGTTAAAAATGAACATATTCCCGAAAGGAACTCGGTGTCAAGAAAACTTTCTCCGTCTTCTACGAAGCCGATCGACGTGACAGCTGAAAAATGCTATAGCATTTCTACAAACGGATGGCATTCTTCGACTACTTCTGCTATAGTCTGTAATCTAACTGCACGCGAAGCGAGAGAAATCAATCAACTGCAACAAGTTGAAATTCTCGGTGTCTGCAACGAGGATCAAAAGCTTGAAAGTACCTGTAACTCTTCTTCCATTACGTCATTGAATACAAAGTTAAAGCAGTCATCTCCACAGCAGTCTATGAATAATGTTAAAAGCAAGGCTTACTACAACCCTAACATTGGATATCGCGTTGCTGCACGCAAGAAAATGAAAGGAAAATTCTGCTCAAATGCTCAGTCAATAAAACAAAGCAAAGCCAAAGAAGATGCCCCGAGTTTTCAATGCCATGATATTATTAAAGTTGAAAGTCCAGTGCCAGTGTTGGCGGCAGAATTAAAACCAAAGCATATTCTGTCACCATCGTCTTGCAAAGCTAAAATTTACAAAAATAACTCGTTACACGGAACGAAAAGTGCAGCGGTATCTAGTAAGCAAAAAAAAATGCGCGAAGGACTGTCTCTTACAAGTGAACAGGGGAACATGCGACCTCGCAATTCTACGTACTCTAGTCATAATTCTTTACATGCTGCTGAGCCCAACTTACAAACAACTGCAACGACGAAGAATAATACGTGTGGAGTTAAAAGTGATGGTAATAATGAGATACGCAATTTAAAGAATCGGATGACACTGAAGAAACAAATGAAAAAACAAACATCCTTTATGTCTCTGAGAAGTCACGGCAAAATTGCTAAATCAAGGTACGCCTATACCAAACTCTGAACTTTTACAGATAAATAGAAAATTAAAAGAAAAGCAATCCAGCAGATTCTAAGGGACGACTATAACTTAACACCGGTCTCAGCCTGACTTGTTGATGGAGGGACTGCTTGTGTTCGTTTTCTGGTGGTTCGAAAAAGATTGCTGCTTTTTTCAAACCTGGTCTTATTTGCAGCTTTCAGCGAACCGGAGGATAACCAAGATCAAAGTTTTATTAGTCATTACTAAAGTACATATAACAGTAGCAAACATTAAAGTTTTTTGTCATCTCGCTGAAACTTCATGACCTCCAGTGTTTTTTATTACTGTTTGCGTCATGTACTTTAGTTACTATTTATCCGCTAAAAGCTTGAAAGCAACCTCCCTCTTTCCTGAAATCTGTTCTTAGTTGGGTTGGACGTGTGAACATGGACGTTTTGTTCGGACGCACAACCAGTATTTTCGTCAGGAGTGAGGTGAACCAAAGCCATAACCGTCTTTTCTATCCCAATCTTGTGTTGGGTTTTTTAAGAAAATGTCTTCGCTATTTTGAGACAAAGTGTAGTCTCATGTATAACGTAAGCTCCAGCTGACTTTTCTTCATTAATTACCTTGTTGATTCCACTTCAAACCGTCGCCATGCTTCCTTTCTAAGCAAGACGACATTTAATTGTCTATGCTGAGTGTAAGCATTTATTCATGTAGTTGGATAAAGTTAATTGAAGTACCTACAACAGCGGTTTTCAAACTTTTTTGCTGGCGGAACCCCTTTGCTTTCTTTAAATAATGACAAACCCCATTAATTTTTGTAACAACAAAACTTTAAGATATTGTGACTTTGATAATTTATGTGACAATAATAGTTACGGTGACTTTCAATAATGTCCGCGTTTATGCTTGACGAATTCTAATTGTAAGCTGGCTTCTTTTGATCTTTATTCTTTCTTACGATTTGCCAGTGGTGGGCAAGTTATTTTATTAAAGTAGCTGAGTTACAGTTACAGCTTCCCACTGAAAAAGGTAGCTGAGCTACAGTTACTTTCAATGACCAAAACTTTTGATACAAAATGCAAGGCGAAACAGCCGTACCGCCAATTAAAAACTCGGTTTGAATTTGCATAGAAAGCGCAAGCTTGAATTGTAGTAAAGTGCCGTTTTCTTTCAATATTCAAAAGCTATATGCACCCTTGCCAAAAGGAAGTAGAGGACAGCAAATGGAAAAAAAATTTTATAGATATCCCTTTACGATAGCCTTTAACTTCGTTGGCGATGTTTTAGAAATTTTGAATAGACGCGTTAATCTTCCCGATATCTACTGTTTCTGCTTTAGTTCTATGGTTAATTGTTGCAAAAATGTTAATTGCAAATGTTAATTGCAAAATGTTAATTGTTAAAATGTTAAATTGCAAAAATGCATGGGTTTGAAAATAGATGTCAATGAATAGTTCGTAAAAGTTACGACGAATATGATTCGAACCCATGTCCCCACCAACCAGTAAAGTACGCTGGTTTCGAGTTTGCGGCAGCCTTTAACCGTAAAACTGGTGTAGAACCACTCTGCTACCATATCACATGGTTGAGCTCTTCATGCAAGCTCTTTGGGCGTTAGCATATGTATACTAATAAGCCAACGTGTTCGTACCGCCTTCGTACTATACGACCGGAATCAAGATATCATATCAATTTTCGATTAGATGAGTAAATCCAACTAGAGCTCTACTATGGAAGTGGGGGAAACAGATACGCCTACCCCGACTGGTCATTATAAAATTATTCTAACAAGACTAAAGGTTTCACTTTCATACTTTCTGACTTTTGATTATAATTCACTCCTGCATAATCTTTGAAAGTTTCAAGTTTAAAGGGTTCAAAATTTTCAATTTGTCAAAGGGCTCAACGAAATAAAACTTTTTAACCAAAACCGTAAACTATTTTTTCATTATTTTATGACAAATTAATGAAATATCCGTTTTTTTGCTGAGAAAGCAGATAGCAGAAAGTAATTGTAATTTTTACAGCGTATAATTTACAGTCAAATTTTGTTACTTCTGCAGAAAAGTAACGAAATTACAGTTACTACAAAAGTAACTAGTTACAATAGTAATTGTAGTTGCTGCCCACCACTGCGATTTACTAATAAGAAGCGACTCACACACGATAACTTCACGTGCATCGATTGTGGCCACTTGCAAGAAAACGACATTACGCAAAGTTTTAAGTAAAGGAAAATTTTTAGCGCTTTAAAGACAAATCGGCTAGTTCAATTTATCAGTCGATAAATTCGTAGCAAAAAAAAGCAAACAGTCTAAACTCAAAAATTAAAGGATGTTTCGCAAACACATTGAAAATTTCTAGCAGAGCCCAGTTTGAGAACCATTGATCTATAAACTTTGTTAATCGGGAACTTTGCAGTTTTGTGTAGAGCAACACAAGTTCAAACCCTCTTCGGATTATTTTTTTAACATTTAAACTTCTTTAATTGCAGAGGTAATATTTTCAAGTCTGTTTTTTCGAAAAAAGATTCGGAAAATATACTTGAGTGTTTAAACACTGAAACAGTCACTGATGACTTGTCTACCAGACCCTCAACCAACCGGTAAGAAGTTTAGTGTGTTTTAGTGATTACTAAATTTTCAATGGTAAATTTGTTTTAGAAGTTGCTCTCACTGCGAATTCTCTGGTTTGTCATTGGCCAGGTTACTGCAGCTAGAAAGTAAGTGCATTAAAATTTATCGTAACAACTGATTGGTGCCAGTTTCTTTCGAATTTTCATTTAGTTTCAGGTTAACCCTACTGGCGCAGTAATGTTGTGGTTGGTGGGTCTGCTTAGCAGTTGATAGACTTTGGTTTAATACTATTGTCTAGTCATGGTAGTCATAGACGTACTGCTTGGCGCTCAGCACTAAGAGTAATTAGGGAACAAAATATGAAACTAAATTTGCGTGGTCATCAATTGAAATAAGTTCGATTGGCTGGCAATGCGGTCATTTGAGTTGGACCGCCGCTTATGGTGTCAATGATCGTGCGCTCGAAACTCACGATGGGTGCGTAGTTGTGCAGTGGAAAAAGCGCTTTCCCTGCTTAGTCGCAGGCGTGAGGTAGAAATTCACTGTGCCAGCAGCACTGGTAACTCCGAAGCTGGTCTGCGCATAAGAGTTGCGTGAATACAACCGACTCGGGACCAGAGGATAAAACTACGTCATAAAAAAAAGGTCTTTATGGACTGAGATCATGAGCAATGTTGGCGTCTCAACAGGTTGCACCTAAGATGCAATTAAAAAACATTTGCTTAAATACTTTGAAAATGTAACCTAGGAGCCCAATTTGTTTAGCTTGCTTAAGATTAACTTAGACGCTCTAAATTTTGTTTTAGGTGGTGTTTCAAAATTTCGAGAATTTTTAATTAAAGAATTTAGCGAGGAAAATCTTTCGTTTTGGCTTGCCTGTGAAGAATTAACCTGTGACGCGCTGTGGAAATCAACTCAACGTCACGAGATGGCGCTCAAGATTTATGAACTTCATATAAAAGCGGGTTCTAAGCAAGAAGTGAGATCAAGATAATTGTCATAAAGATTCATGGGTTCCTTCGCGTAAGCTTTGATAGCGTCTCTTAGCGCAGTTTTCTTTGGCACTCTAATTTGTGGCAGCATGGCCCACTGGATTGAACCTCAAACTTGTAGTCGAAAGTCTGGGAGTTCAGCCTGCATAGCGTCGCGATGCATTTGACGCTTGCCCTCAAGCTTTCGCTGTGAGTTTGAACTATAGCTTATCTTTGATCACAGTGGCGTGTACGGGTGAATGCTAACTCGAATACCAACCCTTTATTCACCGGCCTAATTTAGTCAAACTTCTCATTTTGAGTGTCGTAAGAGACGATAATGGATTATCCCCCGACAGAAGTCGCTGTGTGTGTGGAAACTGAAAAGAGGTTGGAGCTACCAGTTTGGAATTTCTTTTCAAGACTAATTCTACGTGAAATGCAGTTTTTCTGTAGCCTGATCTTGATTAGGTTTCCTGTATAAACCTACCTACGTATCCGCTTCATGTCTTGCCTCTATTTCAAAGAAGTAGAATCAACACTCATACATACGCACGCACACACACTCACTCACACATACACAAAAGACTGTAAAGTGATTTCTTTGTCTTCTAAACTCACTCTTCAACTTGTTTTTGATGAGTTGAATAGTTCTCGTTTCCCTCTCATTAAAATTTTTTCTCATTTTCTTTTGTGACAAATATTCATCACCAAAGTAGAAGTGACCTTGCGAGGTAATTTTTGGTACCGTACTTTAGATATCCTTGTGTTGGTCAAGATTGCGTTTGTTATTTGATTTCAATAGTTTTTATAGTTGCCACTTAAGGTTGAATTTGAACTTATTGAACGTGGTTACACTCTGATGTAATGTGTTTCTACGACTAGCCACAAGAAACACATTACATCAAAGTGTAACCACGTTCAATAAGTTCAAATTCAACCTTAAGTGGCAACTATAAAAAAAACTAACCACTTACTGCACCAATCAACAGCCGCCTCAACGTGGTGGTGCGGTCACCGGCCCCGTTTGGGTTGGGTCGAAATGGCTGTTGGCCTTTCTGAGGGTCCCAGTTACCCCGGGGACTCCCATTTATTTATTCGCTATGCTGCCTTCTGAACGACCGCAGAAGGGCAGCTCACAGCATCTTTAAAATCGGTCGCCTGTTTTTTCTTTTTCTTTTCTCCTGCCCCTCTCTTGCCCTTCTTCGTCTCCTCATTCTCCTCCTTCTCTTGATGGGCGATAACGTTCATCCTAACCCTGGCCCCATCTTTCCTTGCTCTGTGTGCGCTGGAAATGTGACCTGGCGGGGCAAGTCAGTGAAATGTTGCGCTTGCTCCAAATGGGTCCATCTAAGGTGCTCACAACTTTCTTTATCCAAATTCAGAGCTCTTGGCAGCTCTCACTCTTGGAGCTGCCGTAACACTGTCACTCCCCTCTCCTCGGACTCCTCCGACACGTATACCTCCACTGTGGAATCTGGCCCCCCCTCTGCTAATGATGCACTCTCGCCCCACCCTCGACTCCAAACCTCTTATCCCCCATCTGCCCATTATATATCTCCTCCCTTTGCCCTCCCACCACCGTCCCTCGCTCCTGGCTATCCTTCTGTACCTCCTGCCTTCTCCCCCCCTGACTCTCTCAGGGTTCTTCAATGGAATGCTGGTGGTCTTCGAGCCAGGAGCACTGAACTACTTCACTTTCTTTCGTCCCATCCTGTCGACCTTATCTGCATTCAGGAATCCAATCTTAACTCCTCTACCTCTTTCCGGATTCCTGGGTTCTCTGCTCTGCGCTCTGATCGCACCCACTCCCGGCCTGGCATTCTCTCCTCCGATACCACCCACGCTAGCGGCGGCGCTGTCATTTTCGTCAGGCAGGGCCTATTTTTTTCTGAACTTTCTACCTCCTCTCTTTCTTTGCTTGATCCTTACTCTGATTATGTAGGGATCAACATCTCTCTTAACAACTCCTCCTCGCTCTCTTTTCTCAATGTGTATGCCCCCCCTATTCGCTCCTCCCCAACAAATGACAGAACCGACTCCTTTTCTCCCTCTATCTTTCCCTCCTCCAGAAATCTTTTCATTCTGGGGGACTTCAATTGCCATCACCCCCTCTGTACCTCCGACCCTCGCGGGGAAGAAGTATTTGACTGGGTCATTTCTTCTGACCTCCTCCCCCTCAATGACCCTGACACACCCACCCTTCTCCATCGCTCCACTGGCAGTCGCTCCTCTCCTGACATTTTCTTTGCTCCTTCTACTCTTGCCCTTTCTTGCTCCTGGGAGGTGCTTGAGGACCTGGGTTCTGACCATCTATCAATTCTTCTATCTGTCCCTCTCTCTCCGGTCTATCGCCCCAACGAGTGCCCCCCTTCCTTCAATTTTCAGAAAGCTCGCTGGGATGGCTTTGCCTATTATTTTGACTCTCACTGTCCTTCAGCAGAGGAATACTCGTCTCTTTCCTCTGCTGCTGCTCTTTTTATCTCTCTGACTTTGAATGCGGCCAAATCTTCCATTCCTTTCGGCCGCATCAAACGCCCTCCTAAAGCCTGGTGGTCTGCTTAGGTGGAAAGTGCGGTTAGTGAAAGACGCAAGGCTTTTGCTGCCGCTCACAGAAGTGATGAAGATCGCCAGGCTTACATCTCCGCTTCTTGACGCGCCTCGTCAGTCATCGCCAAGGCCAAGACTGAGCATTGGCAGACGACTTGCTCTTCTCTCTCACCTAAGTCTAACCCTAAATCTGTACACTCACTTCTCCACTCTATCGCTGGCTCTCCTTCCTCGTCTTCCTCCTCTCCTAACTTTCCTAATTGTTCTTCTCCTAGGGAATCGGCTTCGGTCTATGCCGCTTACCTGAGATCTCACTTTTCCGTTTATCAGCCAAAGGCTCTGCACAGCAGAGCCAGAGGCTGCCTCTCTGAGCTCCGCCGAGCCACGTGCTCGGAGGAGTCTCACTCGTCCTTTTGCTCTCCATTCTCACTTGCTGAATTTCTTGCGGTTGCCTCCAACCTCTCCTCGTCCACCGCCACTGGACCAGACAAAGTTGCCTATCCCATGCTAAAGCATCTTCCTCGCTCTGGCATGGATTTTCTTCTTTACATCTTCAATCTCTCCTGGTCTTCGCATTCCTTTCCTTCCATCTGGAAGACATCTTCCATTATACCCATACACAAGATGGGAAAGCCTCTCGACTCTTCTGCTTCCTTCCGGCCTATCTCTCTCACCTCCTGCGTATCAAAGCTGTTTGAACGCATCATTCTATCCCGTCTACTCTTCTTCCTGGAATCTAATTTCATTCTTTCTCCCCGCCAGGCCGGTTTCCGCCCTGGACGGTCTACACTTGATCAAATTCTGTACCTTTCTCAGTCCATTTCGAATGGGTTTAACAAACTCAGGCCGGGCTCTCGGACGACTCTGTCTAGCTTTTGACTCTCTCTGGCATCCCGTCTATTTCCACAAACTCATTTCGGCTGGCCTCCCTCCTTGCTTTGCTCGTTGGACTCAATCTTTTCTTTCTGATAGGCGCGCTTGTGTGGTTTATCAAAATCACAAAAGCCGCTCCTTTCGAGTCTGTCGAGGTGTTCCGCAAGGATTTGTTCTTGGCCCTGTACTTTTCTCTCTATTCATTAATGATCTTCCGGCCTCTCTGCCTTCTTCCGTCAGCTGCTCTCTTTACGCTGACGATCTGGCCATTTGGTCCTCTTCCCCCTCGGTCCCCACTGCGGTGGAGGCCACACAAAGAGCTCTGTTTCGATTGGAGCGCTGGTCTAAGTACTGGTGTCTTCCTCTCAATCCGAGTAAATGTGAGGCCTCCTTCTTCTCAGTGGATCCCCACCAGGCTAACCTCCAGCCCAACCTCTTCCTACTCGGCTCCCGCCTCCGTTTCAATCCCACTCCAACTTTTCTTTGGGTCACCTTCGACCGCACTCTTTCCTTTTCTAAGCATGTATCTTCGCTGAAGGCCAAGTTTTTCCCATGTCTCAATGCCTTACGCTGTATCTCAGCTTCCTCATGGAGCCACTCTAAGGAGTCTCTCTCTTTTCTGTATAAATCTTTTCTTCGGCCCCTTCTCACTTACGCTTCACCCGAATGGTTTCCTTTTCTAAGCGCTACCAATCTTACCAAATTGGAACGCCTCCATCGAGCGGCCAGTCGCGCCATCACCGGCTGCCTCTCGTCCTCCCCTATCCCACTTCTTCTCTCCAAGGCTTCTCTACCTCCCCTACGAGTCACCCTGACTCATTTCACTCTTTCATCTTATGAGCGGGCTCTTCGTCTCCCAACCTCTTTTCCTATTTCAGGATTGGCCAGACTTGGAGTGAAACCAAGACTCTGCAGATCGTCCTGGAGAGCTTTTGCGTCCACTCACCCGCTCATGCTTCCTTCTACTTGTTATAGGGAAGCTCTTGTTGCTTGCCCTCCCTGTCCTCCTTGGAATCTGCCTTCCTTCACGGTGGAGTCCATCCTTTCCACTCCATGTTCTCGCTCTGATCCCCCTCTGTCGCCCACCTTGACTCTCTCTCCCCTCATGATCTGGTGCTTTGGACAGACGGCTCTGCTCCTTTTCCTTTTGGTAAGGGCGGCTCCGGCGTTCTTGCCAATTGCTCTCTCCGTGGCACTGAGGCCACTCTTTCCTTTTCGGCAGGTCCAATATGCTCAAGTTTTTCCGCTGAAGCCTGCGCCATTCTGCACGCTCTTTGCTGGTCTCCGCAGCACCAACAAGTCTGCCATTTGTCTTCTATTATCTGACTCTCGTTCTGTCCTCGCCACCCTGTCCTCTCCTCCATCTTTCCTCTTACCTCAAACTCTGTGGTAGATCTGGCAGGAACTGTCTTCTCTATCCTCCTGTTCTATCAGGCTACAATGGGTTCCCGGACACTTATTTCTACCGCGAAACGACGCGGCTGATGAGCTTGCCAGACGAGGAGCGCTACTTGCGCCCTCCGCTATACCGTGTAATCTTTCTCTTATCTCTCGTATCCACTCTCGTCTTTTCTCGGACTGGAGGTGTACTGTCTTATCTAAATTCTTTGACACACAGGTTCCCTCAATTTCCACTGAGGAACTTGTGCTCCCTCGTCATGCTCGCTGTGTCCTCTCTCGTCTTCGCTGCAATGGACACAGCCTTCTTTTAGGTTCTTATCTCTCTAGAATTGGGAGAACTGAGAATCCTTCCTGCAGCGCCTGTGGACACTCGTCCCAGAACACCTCTCATCTGATTCTACACTGTCCAGCTACGGACTCTTTGCGCCGCTCACTCTTTGGCGACTCTCTATCTCTTTACGACCTCTGGTCCAGACCCTGGGGAATTGCTCGGCTTCTGGGGCTGCATGGTCTTTCGCCGTGCCCCCATCCCTCGGAAGAAGTCGGGTAAACAACAACAACAACAACTAACCACTTTGTTATCAGAAGTGTTATCAAAACAAGCCAGCGTTTAAAAATCGGTCTTTTGAATATCAAGGATGTTTAAGCTAGGTTTTAGCAATGTTATTTTGCACAGGTAAACGTCAACTTTGAGACTCGCAAGCAAGTGGAACGTAGCATGGAGACTGGCGATGAAAATCCATTTCACAAAGCAAGCGTTGAAGTGTTTAAGCTGATGGAAAATGACTCTTTTCCGAGATTTTTAGCGAATGAGTGTAGCACTTGTAAATGTTTATAGAAGTATGCTTTTCTTTATCCTTTTATTTTGTTTTTTGGTGTACTTATTTTGCTATTATCGGTTTTGTTGATGTATTATCGAAGTAGTATCTTGGAAGAAGGCAATGATTTGATTACACCAATTATTACGCTTATGATAGATTTTCATAACAACGATGTTAAATTCTGTCTGTCTTTGTCGTGTCTTCAGATTGTTGATTGCCACAGTTTTACGCATTTTTGTGCGGTGTCGTTAAAAATACTCAAATCATTACGAGAGCAAGGTGTCTTGAGTAGTGGGCATGACAGTAGGTGTTCCATCGTTTGTGTCTCTGTACCACAATTACACGAGGGGTCGCCAGTATGGTATCCCCATTTGATTGAATTTGCTTTGATACGGCCTACGCCAAATCTAAGCCGATTGAGTGTTTTCCATGTTGGCCAGGATGCATTGCTTTTTGGAAGGAGATTCTCAGATGGTTGAATTCCCATATCGACAGAGGGTGGGTTGGCTTTTAACTTATCGATCCATTGTTCCATGTTTGTCTCTGCTTTGAGCTGGACAAGAGGTTGTTAGACGTTAAATGTTAAACGCTGAACAGCAAATGCAGGCTTAGTTCAAAGGAACATCTCCATCATTTTATCTGCTGAAAAGAACGTTTATATGTATTACCTGAAAACATCTCTGCGATATAATCCAATAAAATAATCGGCCAAAACTAGAGATAAAAGAAACATTGTGTGCTTCAAAAAATTTGATATTATTTGGCGTGTGACTATCACAGAAACTACGTGGTCAAATCAGATGAAACTAAACAGGCTTAACTCGAGAGGCCCGTTTTTGGCCGAAAATTGTATCGTATATAACCGAAAGGCCGGTATTTCGGCCTGCCACGTGCTCTTGCTCTTCATTTTACATCAAAGTTTCATACAAGATATCATTAGTACTGTATTATAATGCCTTGCCTGCTGATAACTCATGGCCGCGTGTGCACTACTCTTTGATAATTCAGGCTTAATGTTGAGCAAAATAAGATTTGCTTAAACGTAAATAAGTCTAAAGACACTTAAATTCCATGAAAGATTTCACAAATGTTCAATGTGCGCACCGCCTGATATACGGCACACGTCAAGTCGGTAGTATAGCTTCTCCCAAACACGCTGCAGCATCCTTCATCTTAGAATTATTGGCCAGGTCGAGTTTGCATTGCTGTTGGTAACTTTTTAGAGAACTCTCTCACAAATGCACGCTGCACAGTTTGAGCACACTCCTACACACAAAACGCCGGTTTTAGTGAATGCTATTCAAAACGGGAACCGGCAAAGTTATTACATTGCAAAATAACATTAAAATTTTTGAACACCATGTATATTGAAAAATTACGTCACAACTGAACACAAATAAAGCTTCACACCCACATTACCTTTTTTATGAGTAAATTTTGTGTTTTTTTCTTTGTTTTTAAGTATTGCTTTGCTAATTTAACACGCGCTAACATCTACATCATTGTATGTCAGAGTTATTGTTTTCTTGTTTAATTATTAAATTGTTACGTCATAAATGTTACTTGATCTCAGTTTTGAAGTAGTTAGTGGCTTTATTGTAGTTGACAATGCTAACAGTGTTTTGCAAAACGTTCTAAAAAAGTAACTAAAGCATCACATTGGCTCTGCGCTTTTTTTGCTGAAAAGAGATTGTAACTTAAAGTAATGCAAGAGGCCAGCGATGCACTTTGAGCTTCTGGTCGGTCACCAACTGCACTAAAGAGACCTGATAGGTCGAAACAGTGTCACTGTCTGCAGATTGCAACTTATTTCTTATTTACAGTTCATGCAATCGCAACCATAACATTCTAGGAGAAACCTTGTTAGGAGAGACCGGCAAGAATCGAATAGGCCTAATCAAAAACTTTACTTCATCAAACTTACTTCATCAAAAATCTTTACTTTACTTCAAAAACCTTCATCAAAAAAACTTTACTGCTTTGTTTGCACTCTTTTTGCGTTTGATTCGGAAAAAAAATATCCTGGCATCAGTTGGCTATGGCAATTGGAAGCATGCACCACGCGACCTGATCAGGCTCGCATCTTTTAACAAACACTTAAGTTATCTTTCAACATATATCTCTCGAAGAGCAAAAAAGTAAGCATTTGCAAAGATTTGGAAGAACAAAAAGAATCTGACAGAAAATATTGGTGCAAAGTATTGGCTCGAATTTTAAGTGTGACAAAATTCCTATCATCCAGAGGGCTAGCCTTCCACGTAAGTAGTGAGTTGGTTGGTTCTTTACAAAACGATAACTTCCTCGGAATTTTGGAGTAGTTGGCAGAATACGATACTTTCCTTGCTGAGCATATTCAAAAGAGAGTGAACAAAAGGAAGAGACATGTTTCGTATTTCTTATCAACTGTACGCAAGGAATTCATTGACGTAATTGCAACAAAAGTGTTAGATATTATTATTTCTGAAATAAAACCAGCAAAGTACAGTAGACGCCGCTTAGTAGGACTACCTTGGGACCAGACCATTTTGGTCATAATATCCGAATGGTTATAAAAACCGAAGCCGCCATAACCGCACCTGAATCGAGGCCGCAAGCCACAAGAAGTCCAAATACCGTCAAATTCATCGTTCAACCAAAGCAACAGAGTGACGTTGGCAGGAAAAAGTACAGTACTGTAACGGTACAAATAACGGTAAAACCAAGTACAGTATGTAACAATATGTTGAAAAGGTGAAGTTATAAGTGCGTAGCGGGAAAAAATACTGTACTGTAACAAAAGAGATGGAGAAAATGTTGGTCATATTATCCAAAATTTGGTCATATTAAACGGAGGATTTTAAATGGAGAAATTCCGGACCTTACCAAATTGGTCATAATAAGCGGCTGGTCATATTATCCATGGTCATGATAAGCGGCGCCTACTGTATTACTTAGTGTCGGTGGACTCAACACCTGACATCACAAATGTTGGTGTCAACAATAATTTTTCGGTATGTTTTACCTGATGGTCCCGTGGAACGATTTGTCAAGTTTATATCCACCCGTGGACACACTGGTTACCAATTGGCTGATTTACTTTCGAGTTTATAGAAGACAATGGGATCAGTTTGAAAGATCTCAGAGGGAAATCTTATGAAAACGCTTCAAACATGAGCGGAAAATATGAAGGTATGCGAGCTATAATAAAAGAACGCAACCACCAAGTAGAATATATTCCTTGTGTAGCACATTCCTTGAATTTTGCGGAAGAGTGTGCTGCTGAGTGTTGACAATCCGCGGTCCGTTTTTCATGTTTGTTCAGGGACTCTATGTGTTCTTTTCAGCTTACACACACAGGTTAATCTCCTTACTGATGCACTGAAACCACTTCAATGTCCAACAATTAATAAGGTTATCACGCAGTTCTTCAAGTCTCGAAGGCAATGTGTGATGACAATGATGAAAAATCTCAAGCTAATGAAACAGCCAGGGGTTTTGTTTCATCAATGGAAAAACTTGAAACTGGTATTTTACTCGAGGCATGGTCGTGCATAATGAAACGGTTTCATAAGACCAGTCAGGCTCTTCGGGACAGCAAAATGACTTTGAATAGGGCAGCAAATTTGCTTCAGGATCTGCATGACTTTATTCAACTTCTAAGACCCCAATTTCAAAAATTCGAAGGAAGAGATCGAGTATTTAGTGGCTGTTATCGTTACACTGAAGAAATTTTAAGAAAGAAAAGAAGAAAAGTAAGGTTGGATAGCGAAGGTGAATCTGAAAACACATCACTTGATTCATCGAGCAGATTCGAAGTAGACTCGTACTTGCCGATCATTGACCAAATTCTTTCGTCTATGAAAATCCAAATAGAAGCTTACGACCGTCTTCAAAGAAAATTTTTGTTTCTAATGGAATTGAACACCATGTCTAAGTGCAAAATCGAAGAAAGTGCGAAAACGTTACTTCAATATTATCCAGATGATCTGGAGGAGTCATTGCCTGAGGAGATGATTCATTTTTCTACACTGATAAAACAACACCATTTTAACAGCGAACGCAAAGAAATTCAAATGTTTAGGTTCATAAATGAAAATGAATTCATGCATGGATTTCCTGACGTATCTCTTGTTTTCAGGCTGTAGCCTATCTTTGTCTGATGATTTCTAACTGCTCGGGCGAGCGCTCATTTTCAGTTCTAAAGAGTAAAGAATCAACTGCGTTCGTCTATGGGCCAGAAAAGGTTGAATTCCTTAGCTCTACTCTGCATTGAAAACAAACTTTTGGAAAAAATAGACACTCATTACATTATTAAGAGCTTTGCATTGTCTAAATCCAGAAAATGTGTCATTTGGATGTGTGCACACTAAGTAAATACTTTGTTTAAGCATTTGTTTTTCGTTTCAATTGTGGTCAATTTTAGTACAACGAATAGAATGAAAAATAAACTTCTGATTATCATTCAGCCCCAGGCCCATAAAAAGCTTAATCCGTCACTGAGTAGCACGTCAGGCAAAAAACAATTTTACAAAACAACCCACAACACGTGATTTGAACATTCTCCGAGGTCGAAATCCATCGGAATCGTTTTCAGTTTTTTCGCTCTTCAATGGTGTAAGTACATGTATAAATGGTTCTACCAACTAATGGTGAGTAAATGATTGACCCTTGGTCACGCTTTATCGTTCATACAACATTTTACATACTTTTGACTTATCGGCTGCATTACCGAAAATATGATTCACCATCAGTGACAACACATGCTACCACAGAAACTTTGGTAAACACTGTACAGTACATGATATTTTTTAAACTAATGCAGGCGCTAAAACATTTCAGGCAAATAACGCAAAGAGTTATGGAATATACGAATTGATTACCATACAGTAAGGTTGGTCTTCGCTTAGGCATAAAATCTCTTCATACGCAGAAATACTTTCGTGTTCATTTCGCTCACAACGAGGCCAAGTAGTTTCACCACAGTTGACAGTTGTGGAAAAACATAACAATGCTGGTATAGGGTGCTGGTGAATATTTTTGCTTTAATCGCATGCAGCTTTGAGACGATGTGGACCAATCCGAGTAAATTTATGACGAAACCGAGCTAGACGATGCTTTTCGTCCGCGAGTCAAAATGTTGTGCCATCTGTGCTTCTGCTTTGCCGTAGGCGAATGCGAGGGCAGTAAACTGAGAGATGAAGGTACTGTAACAAATTTTATAACTTGTATTGCGTTATCGTGATTGGTTTGGTACAAAAAGAACTACGTGGGCTGTGTCTGAGAATTTTCAAAGAAGTTTAATTGAAAGGTGCATGCTCTATGCAGCCTACCGCATGCTGGGCTTCACAAAGGTGCAATGATAGGCGTGCTCGGATATGGTGCTCATATTGCAAAAAATAAACAAATGCAATCTTTGATTGCACACAGTATGATCACAGAGAACAATTTTGCTCATTAAAAGGCTTCATCCAAAATAATCTCAGCGTATCATTGCTATTTTTACGAAATTTGCCTTTTGATAAAGAAAGCCAATGCAATGTAAACTATAGTATCGACCAATGCTGTGTACTATAGTGCACCAAAAAAACCATTAATGACAAAGGGCATTAGAATGGTTAGTGGTTTTACTGGTTTATTATTAAGATCGGCGTTCTGCCGTTACTGGCTGGAAAAACTAGTATCAGATACTTACAATCATCGTGAGCCACCAAATGTCGTTCTATTTTATAAGTCTCTCCTGGGTGCTCGCATGCGTTTTGCCAAGCTGCGTATTCCATTTCTGTTGTATCTCGGTACATCAAAGCAGCAATAGGAAAAATTTTTGCTAAATTTAATGATTAGTTGGTTACGCTTTAAAATCGACGATATTGACCTATCAAATGAAGAATATGAAACTTAATCCTTGTATCCAGAACTCTTACAACAAATTATGCTGCTCAAGCTAACCACCAAAAAATTGACTTTATTGAAAGAACTATAATTATTGAAAGAACTTGTCCAATTTGTGACAGGTAGCCGGTGGTGGTCTAAAAGTTGCCAAGGTCGAGGCAGATCTCACAGAAAAGAACTCTTTTATCAAAATTTGTATGTGGAGAATGAACTTGTCCTTTTTAGGTTTGAAACGTTAAGCAGTAATGATGTAGACTGGAGAACATTCAACTGCAATCATAAAAGTTTTGAAAGTCGTTATTGACGCTTTCTTCACTAGATAGTACAGACAGCTTTAAGCGCGTAGATTCGACATGGAACTTCGATTTAGATCATTCCAATGTAAAGCAGCTAGATCATACAGTTTGTAGCTTACAGGCCAACGGTTACAGAAAAACTACTTACCATCTTCGCCCCCCAGAACAATTGTTCCCAGACTAATGTTCTTTCCTTTGACCGCGTGCACGATTTGATCTCGTTTCTGAACGAGTAGTTCTTGTGGAGTGACATGAATATTGTCTTTCTCTATGTCTTGAAATCTTTCCCTATGCTTTCCTTTTATATTGATCACCACATACAATTTCTTTAATTCTTCAAAAGAAAATCCTCTCAAAATAAACACGTGATCCCAGCTGTAAAAAAGCATTGTTTTTGTTTTTTTGACTTTCACTGGTTAAACATTAAAAAGTTTGAAACTTTGCAAAGAGAGAAATTGAGAATGCAAGAGCAGAGACACTCAGACGGCAAGACGTTAAATTCTAAAAAACATAACTCATAGGTTTAAATAAGGCTTTAATTGCTGGGTGTTTGACTCAAAGCAACAAAATCAAAAAAAACCTGTGCGAGACTATTTTAAGAAGAGACGCAATTAAGCAACCGCAATTAGAGCCTTCAGGAGAAATTTTTCAAGGCGGCAAAAACCTATTCGGGCACCTTAAGACTCGGAAAAGTTTTTCGTAACTAAAAAAAAATTGATCATTGAAATTTAACAAATTTCATGGGCTCCTTCGTAGCTCGTGAGCCTTGGATCGATTGATTTGCTGGTCTTTCCTTTTCTTGTTACTGTCCACAACTAACTTGCTTTCGGCTGGAGCTTGTCTACTTAAGTCAAAACTTTACTCAGTAGCGTATACCAGGTCTTCAAACTGTATAGAGTTCAAGTTTGATGAAGAGTTCACGAAGGCTTTACAAGCTCACGTTAAGCAAAATTTTTAGCATGTTCTCTCCTTGGTCTGGTTAAAAATATTTCTTTTAATTTTGTCTGCAGCTTTGGTCGGATTCACTCATAAATAGTGATAGTGACTTGTTTTGTCTTTCTGTTGTTCGATTAGAGGGTTCTAAGTCTGGAATCACCGACTGATTACTTTCAAATTCGGGAACTTTTATTTTGGAGTTCCGCAAAGTATCGTACATGTAATCAAGTTGGTTGGAGGTCGTAGTCATGTCTTGCAAACGCATGTTGCTTGCTTATACAACTGTGCTACATTATAAACGCGATAGGCTATATGTTAAAGTTTCACAACCTTTTGTGACTCTGCGTCTCACTTTTTGTTGAAAAATATTTTACGCCTAAGAGGTGCATTAGAAAAGACTTTTACAGAGAAGCAAACTTTTTCAAAAACTGTTCATACTTTTAAAAAGATACTTTGACTAACATCATGACGTTTTTCCATTTTCTGAAATTTTTCAAATAAGTTTTGCATTCTACTGTGATTTACTAGAAATGGTTTTCCCTGCAACCTGATGTAGAAGTTATTAAAATTCAAAGGCTGAAAAATATCACAAAATATTTATACATCACTAAAGAGACCAAACAAGGGCGAAACTCGAGTTTGCTGCTTCCTGCGCCACAAAGTGACAGCATCCAAAAATCACAAACACTCTACCTGCGAAAGCTTTTGTTATTTTACTCAACGATAGCTCAATTCAAAGATCAGGTCCAAAAAATTGGGGGAAACCATAGTTTCCTTAAATCCTGCGTCTCCCACTTGATGATGCTTGTGTTTTGTGGAAGGCCTGAAAGCGTCAGAAAAAGGCCCACTTCTAGATTCCAATCATATTTTTGAAAGTAACTATTGCTTGCCGATTTTCGATTTCAAAGTAATCTTTAACGCAAAGGTCTTGGCTTTTGTTCGATGGTGTTCTGAACCAAAAGTCTACATTCTTACTTTTCAGGACCCGGAAACAACGTATTTTGTGATCAAAGCTAAAACTTTCTTTTACAGCTTTCATAGAAAAAATGTGCCGTGACATTTAATGACCATACGTTTTTATTTAATAACACGACTTCAGTTTCGCGAATTTTGGATGAATGAAAGTAATCATCATAGGACCCCTTTCACATCAAAATTTCCAGGGATGTAGACCCAAGAATTCTACGCTCTCCCTCTGCCATGTAGGCGACCTATGTTATTTTAAAAGCGAATCTGACCGTCAAAATTTCGCTTGAACCTTGTTAGAAACACTGCAATAAGCTGCAATTGTAGGCTACTCAAATTTTAATTGTTTTTCACTTTTTACGGTAACTAATAATAAGTTAGGCCTAATTATCGTGATAAATGCCTAAGCAAGAGAGCACGTTTAAAGCATTTATTAAAACAAACTGTAATCTTTACTATTTTATGACGTCAGACTTCCGAGTTGTTTCTAAATTTAATTTCCTAGTCGAAACAAGCCAGTATGTAGCTCTCCACAGCAAAACTTGGTTTGAGACAATAAATTTGAAAATAAAAAATTGTCAGTTTGCTGTAAATAAATAGCTTCAACTTTTTCGATCAATCACTCCCTCCAGCATGACAATTTTCTGGGATACCCACTCTTACAATGAATTACAACCGGTAGATCTATTTGTGGGTATGCTGCAATTAACATTAAGCACTTTGCATACTTGGATTGGTGCACACATTGGCTCCGAAACTCACACACGATACTCGATAGCACTCTTAGTGATCACCCCAATACACTTGGTGGCACCCTCGGTAAACTCGGTAGCACCCTCAGTACACTGGGTGGTACCCTTAGTGAACCCTTATTACACTTGGTGACACCCCAGTGCACTTGAAGACAGCCTTGGTAAACTAGGTGGCACTCTCAGCATATTTACTTGGTGTCATACTCGGTACCAACACCTTGTCAAACAAAACTGTCTCACATAAATGTAACCCAAAAAGTTTTTCAAAAACTAGCATTTTTGCAGACATTGGAAGCGAATGCAATGAATTGCAATAAATGCACCGGCGCGATGGTGCAGTGGCGAGAGCGTCCTCATCGCAGTCGGTAGACCTGGGGTTCATTCCCTAAGTCGAGTCATACCAAACGACTTTTAAAAAATGGTATTCACAGCTTCCGTGCTTGGCGCTCAGCATAAAAAAAAAGGGGATAGTGTGGAGAACAAGCCGGCAAGCTTGCTTGTTGTGTCCTTGGGCAAGGCACTTAACGGGATGCCTCCACCTTTATGTGGCAGAGAGGTGGCCCTCCCGTACATCACCGGGTTACAATTGGGAAGTTGCCAACCCAGCATGTCGTAAAAGGCGACTCTTGGGTACCCACCAGTGGCAGTCCGCCTTGTTGGTGGTGGGGCTACCAGTCACTCAAGACTGGTTTGAAATGAGCTGCCATCTTTCCCCTAGCCTAATTTCAATTAGGTTGACGGCATGAACCTGAATTGCCGTTCATGCCGTACCTCCATCCTGAGGAAGGGGTAACCACAAGCAAACAAACAATGCAGTGAATGGTTTCATAGACAACAATACTGTTGAGAACTGATAGGTTAAAACATTTAGCATTGCTACAGTTGTGCTCTAAAAGCGTGGTCTACCCTAATGCCAGGCTTAAGAAATCACCGATATTTTGAATGAACTAACAACTTACTAGGTTTGTCCACTCTGTGCAATGAAGCAGTTGCTTGAGCGCTGCTTCTTTGGTTTTTGCAGCGCTCCTGGCTTGGCGTACAAGTAGCATTTGGCGTAGCTCAACTGGCAATGTTCAGCGCACATTTTTTGCAGCCAATTATTGAGATGCATTCCTTTTTTTACCCTTATCAGCAATTCTGTTTTTGATCCTCGCTCATCGTCTTTAACGTCCTTGTCTGATGTTTCTTCGCAGTCAAATATGCTGTAACCGTCAGCGTCAAGTCTGAAAAAGACATGTTGTCAGGTTTACAGTAATGAGCTGAGTAGTAAATCTTTTATGCATCCGTTACGGTGAAACCATTGCGGGTTGTACGCTGGGCTACCATCGACCTGCGACCAAAAATAAGGATAAACGGAAAAAAATTTGCCACTAATTTCTTTAACGGTCGTTGAAAATTTTTTGCTTACTATGAAATTTATGAGTGCATATTCGGTGACAAACCCTTTTGTAGAGGTCTCAAAGAAGCTTAAACTACAAAGCAGTCTTAAAATCTCTTGGTAGCCTGCGCAACCGGTAGCCCAAATTTTATTCTTAACTTCAATAAGTATATCTATTTTTTGTACACCGAGATTCCATGCTATAGCTTGGTTTTTTCGCTGGCTGATCAGACGAATAGTCAATAAATTCTGTCTAATTTCAATTCAGCACGAGAATGCAATGAAAACAGATTACATTAGAAATAGGTGCACATTGCTAAAAGCAAGACAATGGAAGAACGTTTCTTAGAAACGTGCACAATAATATTCTCTTAATGTGCACTACGAGACTTCTCTACTGCTGATAGCCCACTCAGAAAAAGATAGGAAAGGGCAATTTTTTTTTTGCAAATATTGGCAGCCCATTAGAGGACATAAGTGATGTCTCAAAAAACTTTTACTCTCAACTTAGTAAATTTGCCAGTAAACCTGCGTATACCGATCACGCGAATTCTATTGCGAAATTCTCGAGCCCTTTCTCTCCTGCTTTTTTCTATTTTGTCATTTGCCGGCGACGTTTGCTTGTTCGATAACTGGCGAAATACGAAAAAGTGAAAGCGAAATTCGCGTGATCGATAAACGCAGCTGAAAGGTTCCGATAGGAAAAATTTGGGAGGTCCTTTCCTTTTGCTCCTCCTTTTTTGTTCACCTACAACAGTGGTGGCAAATCTTTTTTTTTTGCCGCGTGCTCAAGCAGTTACACAAAACCCACCGAATTATCACAAAGTGCAATTTATTTTGAACGAACTACTCAGCCCGTACTTTGAAATCAAAGTCATGCCGCAATATCTTCTGTCTAAGGCTAAACTAAAAGAAAAAACAACAAACACAGCTTCCAAAACACAACTCTTAATTTGAATTTTACTTTTAGCACGCTATTGGATGGCAACCTGATTTTTTCTGCTGCATGAACGTTGAGAGTCGTTTTATCCTCGGTTAAAATTTTGTCACTTTGAGAGCAACAGAAGCAGCACTCGGGTCATCAGTTAGTCTGCTTTTCGTATCAGATTTGATACAATTCATAGCTGAAAACAGCTGCTCACAAGCATAAGATGATTTAAACAAAGTAAGTAAGGCAATTCCAAGTGATTTCATTGACTTGTAATTATTTGGAAGAGAATTTCACACTTTGAGGGTTTCATTTTTAGAACTCAGTGCGCTGTCCTTTGTCGTCCCTTCTATTTTTTCCAATGTTTCACGCAGTTTGTAAAACTTATTTTTCTGAATAAAACTTTTATCAAACTCCAATAGCTCCGTTTCCTGGTTTTCAAAATCTAACCACCGTAAGAAGGAAAGTTTAAGTACGTCAAATTCAGCTTGAAATTCCGGAAAGATAAGAAATTGCAAGGTTTTTTTTAGCTAACGGATCTGTGAAAATCTGTTGCCAAAGTTTTCCTTAGTAGCTAATACAATGCTTAACAACTTCTTACATTTTTCCTGACAGCTAGTTGGCTTGTGTGCAAATGTTGCAATGTTTTCTTTGTGCAGTTTTTGATTTGGAAAATATTGCAATTGTCCACTATTGAGGTCTCTTTCAAAAACTTCCAATTTTCTCTCAAGTGTTTTGATATCACAAAACATCCTGTCTGCTATTTTCCCAGAACCTTGTAGTTTTTCGTTCAGTGCATTAAAGTGCTTTGTAAAATCAGTAAAAAACATAAGGTCGGTAATCCAACATGCATCAGTGAGCTATGAATAATCTTGTCCGTTTTCATTCATAAACTGCCTAATCTCATCCAAACAGACTACAAATCTCTTCAAGACTCGTCCTCTGCTCAGTCGCCTAACATTATTGTACTTTAGCAAGCATTTGTACTTCGCATGAATCTCTTCAAAGAGTGCTTGAAACTGTGAGCAATTTAGGGCACGAACCATGATGAAATTTACCGTATTTGTGACATCCTTAAGGGTCTTGTCCAACTTTTTGCTGCTGTCCTGGGCGTATAGAGCTTCTTGATGTTCAATGCAATGAAACTGAATGACTTGATGTTTTGATTCTTTAATAGACAACTGCATGAAACCCAGACGTTGTCCCCACCATTAAGGGTGCCCCATCACTAGTAATGGAAACTACTTTTCCTGACCTTGTGTCATTTGACAAAAAAGCCTTTTTCCTATCACTTCGGATATTTATTTCTTATGTTCTTTTTTGTGAGGAGTGCATCTTTACAAGCTCTTCTCTTACGACGTCACCAGCAGCATATCGCAAAAGCACTGCGAGTTTTGCGCGATTATTCATATCTGTGCTTTCTTCCAAGCACATGGAATAGCAGGCTGCCTCCAGTAAGCCAATAATGAGCTGCTGACTAATATCATTGGCCCTGCGCTGGACTCGATCCTTAACAGTGTTTTTGGTAAGTGGCGTCTCAGAGATGCATTGAATAATTTTACCCTTGTTTGGGAAATTATGGAAAAGGTAATTACATCCGGACAACATGGTTTCTTTCACAATATTGCCATCAGAGAGGGGCTTACCATGTTTTGCTATGCGCAAAGAAATTTACCAAGTGACAGCGATCACATAATTTTTCCCATGAAGTTAGTTGCTAGAGCTAACGTACTGCTCACGGTAGTTCCTTAATTTCTCTTCAACATACTCTTTTCTTTCTGTTTCACCAAGTTTGGCAACACGATTATGGTTGGTTTCGAAGTGCTGTTTAACACTTGATGTGCGACACACAACACTATCGTTACACAGAATACACAATGCTTTTCCATTGTTTTCAATCATTCTCAATGACTCTGTTCAGACCTATTGGAATGATCTTCTAATGCGTGTTTTTGCTTTTTTTTCCTTACTTATCTTTGGGTACTCAAGACTTGCAGTCTACTTGAGAGAAACTAAAATGAAGCGCCCCGATACAATCGATATACTGGCCGGTAAATAGATTAAATGTAAACAGAGGACTTTGTTATATCATAAAGTAACGAGTGCTACGGAATCAGATGTGATTAGCGAAACTTTTCCCGCAAAAGAGCAGCTTGCACTTTTTATATGAACACAAAAGTTCACTGCTTTGTGCATTGAAAAAAAATTTCTCTCGAGCAAACTTTGCACTGGGGCAGTTGCGCGCGCGCCCACCCCAAAACGTGCCAATTTTGGCACTCCTGCCACAGATTTGCCATCACTGGCCTACAGCCAATCAAAGTTTTACCACGAAAAAAATTAAATTGTCCACTTACGTTTTGTAACTTTTGTCATTTTTAGTGGTATTAAATGGGCTAATTTTAATTTTTTCTCCCTTCTTTTCGTCTTTAAGTTTGCTGTTGTTGTTGCAATCTTCGGAATCAGTTACTTCGTTGTTATTTTGTCGCGGCAAGTTGAAAGTGACTTCAACAAATATTTTCGGACGCTAAGTAACAACAAAACACAGTAAGAGCAGTGAAAATCAAAATTTAATGAGAGCTATAAAAGAACTTTATTCTATTTTGAGAGGTTTTTTGCACAACAAATTTTTGAGACAAAGAACGCGTTCACTCCCGCAATACCGTCAACTAACCAGAGCGCTTCAAAAGCTTCGGGCGAAGCACTTTTTTCAAAGCTAAGCAGCCAAACTTTGGTAACTCTTATAAATTATTTGTATTAGTGTTAACACCAAGTGCTTTGTTTTCACGCTTACGTTGCCGGATGCTCTTTCAAGGCGCACGGGCATATTGTTTGGTTCTAGTCGAGTTTTGTTTAGAGCAGGCAAATCGAGTAGAGCTCTTCGTGGACAGATTTTATTTCTCCTTTAAGAAATTTTGCAAGTGTGCTAGCTGATATATTACTTAGTTTAACGCTGACAATTACTTAAATAACACTACAGGAAACATAGTAATACCTCATTTTTTGCCATCTCTTTTTCTTGTATTTCTTTTTTGTATTGGTCTTCCTGCTCCTTGTAGTAGGCAGAGAGAAAAGGATCCTCATAATCAAGGGAATTTAAATAAAATGTTTTCTTTTCTTCTTCCAGATGCTTTTGAAACTTGGTGGGATTTTGCCTTCGATACTTTTGAGCAAGTGACTGTAACGTTGGCTTTTGTGTCATGTTTAACTCAAATGACGAGTTGTTGGAGCTGCTTTGTTTTCTTTCATCATGTGCTTGCTGGTCTTGGTGTGCATTGTGAGTAAGTTGCAACAGAGCAAGACTGCGAGCAACTCCAACAAATAAATTTCTGTAATGACTTGGATGAGTGACATTTTCGATCGAGGTAACATGACCGGGATGAGTTTCGTGGGGTAATAACTCTGTTTCCGGAGGTGGGTGTAGTGCTGGGTGAAGGTTAGCCAACTTTGGCAAATGCGGTGCTTTTTGCGATGTATATGACACATCATTATTTTGGTGTTCATTTTCCTTGTTTTCAACATCCAATTTGCCTTCGACAGATTGGGGCCGATTGCTAATTGCAGAAGCTGGGGTCAGTTTGTTAATATTTGAAGTTGGTTTTTGTTTGTTGACGCCGGTTGAGGAGTGGTCGTTATTTGCATCTCGCTTCGGTTTGAAAGTAGGTGATAACTGTCGCAAGCTCTTAATACTTTGCATGTTTGCAACGCTTGGCAGGTTTAGTGCATTTTGCAAACTTTCACTTTGCATTCCTTCTGGTTTTGCTAGGTCTGGGCCATTATGACTGTCACTCGCAATATTAGATTTGTTTCTATCTGCTTCGCTGTTGCTTCCACCACCTGCCTTGGAATTTTGACTTCTGATATGAACTGGATCTGTACTACTGGTCTTGTTGATTTTATTTTTTGAGTTTTGATCAGCTTCTAAAGGCTTACAATCAATGTCTTGGTTTAAAAAGTGGACATTTTTGCGTTGTTTAGGACTTGTAGCAGTTTTTGTTTGAGCTAATGAACCAGTTGTTACATTTTTTCCTTTGTTTCGTGTATTATTTTTTCCTCCAGTTTGTTTTTTCTCTGCGGTAATAACTTTTATATTTTCTTTTTCGTTATTACTCATGGCTGATTTTCCATCGTTTTTTTTGTTGCTTGAAGTATTGAGGTGACTTGATTTGATTTGATTTTGAGGCGAACGGCTTCTCGATTTTTCTTGCGTTTTGATGCTCTTTGGTGTTTGTAGTTGATTTTGTTTTGAGGGTGATGTTTTCACTAGGTTTGGCTTTGGTGATTTAATTCTAGCTTGTTTCTGTTGAGTTTTTTTTGCCTCCCCTATCACCTTATCTTCTTGTTTTCCAGATTGTATTGCTTGTTCTTTCGCTTCCATATCTATTGCTTAGCCTGATTTGCTTTCGTATGGTTTTTGTTCTATGAAGACCTTGGTTTTATTGCATGTTGATTAACGCATGCACAGCATCGTTTATCAAACGTGTGTTAAATATTTTGTTTCATGCTCAGCATGACAATGTGATTAAAAACTTCTTGTCATGTGGGGCTCAGACAAATAACGGCGTTGCTTGTGAAATGTCCATACAGAGCGTAGAAGCGGTTTAAACTTTTACCTGGATCGAAAAATCATTTGGTCACCAACAAACGATGGGTTTTGTTGTTAGCGACAGTTAAAAATTAGTATTTCAAAAATATCATATTTTTCGATTATGTTACTAAATGTCAAGCAAGGTCTTATTGAGGAAACAATGTAGGCCTTTGAACCGTTGAAAGTTACCATTACTGACATGAGTAACTTTCATATAAATTATCTTTAGAGATGAACCGGTTATAATTAGCTAGTGCAAGAGTTTATCCTTAGCCAGATACAGATAGGCCCTACCGTTTAGGCCAGGCCTGGGGTTCTCAACCTTTTCTGTTTGTGGCTCATTTTTGATTTGAAAAGAAGTTTGTGGCGCAATTTTTACATTTTCAATCTGAATTAAAACCTGTTTTAGAGATTGACTTTTGCTGAGTCTGAAGTTTTGCACTTTCAAGCCAAATTGAAAGCAAAATTTTTTTTGAAGTCAATATCTTTGACCGCTTTGGGAACATTTATCCTAAATTGAGAAAACTGAAGCCGTGGCCCATCTGAGTATGTGCTGCGGCCCACTAAAGGGCCATGGCTCATTGATTGAGGACCACTTACGAAGAAAATATACGATTATACCGTGCCGTGTACATATGGTATTGTTAGTATGTTGTTGTTATTGCACGTAGACTATTGTAAAACTCATCTATATTTTAACAAATGAACAAGATTTTTCATATAAATCAACGCCAATCAAAATAATTGATCACAAACGTGAATGTTGAATTAGGTTCATGCACTTACATAATTGCGGGTACTGAGTGTAATGCGTAAGTTAGTTTTTTTGCTATATTGTTTTTTGCTTTTTCTTTAATCATTTATCTTTCATACACGAGAAAGCGAATTGTATCGCTATATTTTGGACGGGACGTCCGCACTCGCTTGGGCGTTGCCGTTTGCGATGAGTTTGAGCCACCTGTCTTCCACATTAAGGTGGGGCGTCCCGTTGAGTGCCTTGCTCAAGGACACAACAAGCGAACTTGCCGGCTTGTTCTCCACAACATTCTCTAAATGCCGAGTGCCAAGCAGGGAAGCTGTGAATACCATTTTTTAAAGCCTTTTGGTATGACTCGACAATGGGATTGAATTCCAGGTCTACCGACTTCGAAGCGGACGCCCTAACCACTACGCCATCACGTCGGTCGGTGTTTGACTACGGTTGATATTTAACCGATATAAATAGGTTTACTAATTTTAAAATTATGTTTTTATGGTAGGAATCAACCGAATAAAAAGCCATTAATGGGGCAAGCAGCTAAAATCTGGAAATATCATTTCTGCTGCTGACATTTTTTGTCGCTAGTTTTTGTCACTTTAATATCCGTGTCTACATTTTCATTGGCGATTTTGGTTAGACTAGAATTCGTTCTTGCGTTAAGAAGAAATTGCAGCATTGCATTATTATAAGTTACCCGTCTTCAATAGAGGTTGAGAAGTTGACTGGAGCCAAATACCAAAGTTTTTCAAGGTTAGAGTTAGTGGCGTATAAATTGTAATTTGAGTGGGAATTTATCGGTATGCTTTTCGTGCTGAAAACCTTGAATGAAAATTTTGTGCCTGTTTGCTGGAAGAGGGCACAACAACAGACCCCTCGGGCCCCACAAACACTTCCCAAATCACAACTGAACTTCCTTAAAGCCATTGCCGTCCCTGGCTTTTGTAATTAGCAACTTTTTTCCTCCAACTAGAAAAAAGATCATACAGAGTTCAATTTCTCTCCGTATATTAAAATAAAAAAACAATAAACTCTATAATAATTTACAGCTAATTTACCCAAAAAACGCGGAAATAAACAATACTAAAAAAATAATGTAAAAGAAAATAGCGATCTACAATTTTATGTGAATGTAAGCTTGTATTTCGGCTAAAGACTCGTTTCCCTTCGGATATTTCAACAAAACACCTGGTATAGGTAATTAGACCAACGCAGTGATTCTCAAATGAGGCCTTGCGACGCACTGGTGTGCTGTTTCGAGACTGCTAGGCGTCGTGGGCTTACATCCTTAATAACTTTTTTTGAAGCTAACCTGTGTTGAAAGCTTTTTTCATTATTCTTTGTTTGATGATCTGGTTTGGAGGTCAACTCACACGGTCTGTCGTTTAATTTTGTACATGGAATGAGCACGTTGGGAGTTTATACAAAATTCGTGAAACATTGTACTACTATGCGTGTCAGCAAACTCGCTTTAACGTAATAAAGTTTCAAAAAATCAGAGGAAGTTGAATAGCAGACCTTTTGCAAGCTTTTTACGACTGAGAAGCTTCTCCAAGCCTGTTGGTCATGGGACTATATTGATAAATGCTTATCGCAATTTCTTACTAAATTTTGAATTTTCATACTAGGTTTGCAAAAAAATAGAGTTCTATGATAGGCCTATTTACAATATAATTGCAGTAAGAAAGTTATGCTCGATAACTATAAATTTTCACAGACTATGAGCTAGCAATCTACAATTATGGAATTCAAAAAGGCGTATCTTAACTTGGACGTTTGCTGGCGGGTTTTGGCTTGTTTGTCTCTACAACTGGAGTCGCCATCATTCTGCTATTTGGAAGTAGCATGTTGGCCACACCACTTGTTACCTGAGTCTTGCAATAAGGATTTGAGTTTTTTAAATTCTTTTTGGACAGTTTCATGAGCAAACGACCGTTTTGATCGGACTTCTTCTTTAAGCTTTCTTCCGATTTTTCTATTGTTAAACTTTTGTCTGGTGTTTTATCTTTTGTTAAATTTTTTTAAGGATGAAAAAAACGTTGGTGTCTTCTGATTGCTATTTTCTTTCTTTAGAGTTTCTGTTTGATGTTGTTCGTTTTTCGTTTTGTCGCTTTCATCAATTTCTTCGCCCTTCGTTGATAGTTTGCCTGAAATATTTTAGCAATTTCACCGTTCAAAGTAAAACACCAAAGTGATTCCAGCAGCGTATAACTTTCAAACTAAGGTTTAAGGCAACTCGGCGATTTCATTTTGAAAAATTCTTTACGTTTGATTATAACTCTAACTCGAACACCTCGTTTGTTCAAAAATGTAATGAGTTGATAAATACAATAATAGCCGCCTATTTCTGAGTTCGTTTGAGTGCCTATCCAGGTGATATAGTCATGATTTCAAAATTTCCTACTAAAATTTTTCGGCGTGGTTTAATAAAAACGTCATGACGCGATTAAATATTTTTGTAGATTGAAACAGTATGCTGTAACATTGAAGAGAAAAAAGGATTGCTGTCTGTAAATTAACGATCATTACGCACGTACTTTCATCGTTCTGCTGCTGAATAACGTTTATTTCAAACCTCTCTTTGATAAAAGATTTATTATTCCAACGCTATATTGACATTATAAATTCTATAAAACATCTTCTCAAAAGTGATAGATTAGGTTACGCAATCAAAAATAGGCTACGCTGTACAGTTTTACAAAACATATAATGATGGTACAGATGATAAGGTCTCACAAAACTCTTACGGACGTTAGCTCAGGAATTCCTAATTTTTTCAGACGTACTCCTTTGACAATCCCAACCCTCAGCACGTAAAAACCGTTTATATTTTTTCGAAGGTCATTTTTTCGAAGCGATCACTTTCCCTTTATAGGTCTTCCAAACAACATAAAAGCCTATTGTTTTGGCGATCGACTTTTTCAATGAGTTGGTTTTGACAAATTTCCGTCTAACTGGAATCAAAGGCAGGATCATGGAACCGTGGCCCCACTCCCCTTTTATGAGTCTTACACCCCCAAGTTAAAGAATCCATGCCTTAGGTTACTAAGTTATTAATTGAGCTCACACGAAGTTTTTATTTTTATTAGCCGGCATTACTTACCAGGAGTTTCCATATCTAAAATTGCATCCAACACTTTCCCAGGATTATTCATTGCTTTTTGCCAAAGCTTAGTTTCGTCCTCACTTAAGCCTCTTGAATGCTGACCATTTTTCACAACTTTAGCTGCAAAATATTATTGGAAGAGGTAAATGCCTGTATTGACGTGGTTTTTCACCAGGGTTCGACGATATTCTCAACATTGCAAAACCCAAAAAAATAAATCACCCAAAAAAACAAAACCAGCTTGCCCACAAGAAATGTTAGAGTTGATGAACGCAAAATACGGCCGAAAAGCTATTTAAAACTTTGCTTACCATTTAAGAGTGCATGTCATTACAAGAAGATCAAAAAATGATCTTGAGGGTTTACACTCCTGAATTTGACAAAGGTTGCGAAAAAAACGTTGGGATTCGCCTTGTTTGTTGAGGTTAAGAAGCATTGTTTTATGATACACAACATCATATTTGTGATATAGGTTATGTCTGTTTATAAAAACTGACTACAACGTCATTATTGCTGTAATAAGCCTGCGAAAAAGGCAAGACGTTGTTCTAATACTACCGGGGCGCGCAAGTCCGAATTTTGAAGGGGACAGTTTTTTGAGTTAGATTCACAGTAGGTTTGTTTGATGTGTGACTATTTGTTTGAAATTTTTAAGGAATTGTGAAAGAAATCAGAAAAGATTTTATCAAGTTTCAGAAACTTTTGTCAAAACCGAAGATGAGGTGCACTTTAGTGAAGTTATTGGCTAAAGTAACTTTTTGACCAAATACTTAGAAGTACCCACATTCTATACTAATTTGGGGAGAGAAAATTAGCTGCTTTCTGACTATGCCCTTGATTGCCTCCTAATCTATTGTCACGCATTTTGGTGTTCGTTTTACCAAAACATAAAAGTTCTATTTATCAGCAAAGTCTTATATTTTGAATTAAATATCTACAAGGCAATAAAAGCAAGGTATATTTATCTAGTGTAGAGCTCTATAGTTGGATAGAATTTTGAAATTTTTACATTTATCTATACTGCATAGCAAAACTAAACCACTTTTCATTTCTGAAGATTTGTTTACACAATTTCACACTCTTTTGCTAAACGTAGCTGGCCTACATTTGGCCATTGTCAAAGCATCTGTACCACTAAGTATTGAAAGTCAATTACGACATAGAATTAATATTTCAAAATATTCATGTAGGCTTAGACCTTTCACTACCTCAGTAAGCCAGATTATAAATAGAAATTTAAGGTCACAGCAACAAATACTGGTAATCAAATACTATGGACTGTGACGAATAAAATAAATGATGACAAAACAACGACTAAATGATGACAAAGAGCTTAACGAAATAGATTGCTTGATATTTTTGTAGATGCTTGGACAAGGTCTTGAAGTAAGCCAAAAACGTTCAGCCTGGAGTGTATCTAAATATATAAATATTTAAACTGAAAAGTGGTTTAGTGTTGCTATACGGCATCGTTTTATGGATTCTGAAAGTTACATTCCTTTCTTAACTATATTATTTTACCTTTATCTCCACCAAGAATGAGTTCGCCCAACACATTTGTGTGATCGCCTGCTTTGGCAGAAACCTTGAAAGCAAGGCAGTGGTGCCGTAGTTTCTCCTGGTCGAATCCTTTTAACACGTACATATAACTCCACCTGAAAGTTAATCATTTGTTTTGTTAAACGGTATGGAAAGCTCGTAACTCCTTGAAAACATAAGCCTATCCAGAGAACTAGTGTAACCACGCCACATTTTCTGTGATATTTTTTAAAACAGCCGTAGAAAATATGGTGCTGACGGAGGTAGTATATTGTTGAGAACTTCTCTAATTTAGGATTTCTTCAGCTTTACTCAATTTATTTAAATTTGCAGTCAAAGCTGTTTTATGCAGCTTGTCTTGTAAATTTTAATTGAAATTTTATCAAAACGTAAATTGAATTTCATAATCTTAGTCCTACTTCTTCTGGTAGTAGATTGAATCTTTTGGAAAATGTTTTCCCTTTCGCAATATTTTTGGTTACGTTATTGGTCGCAAGCAGGTCGCACGATTAGGCTATTTCGTGCCAAGGCAAATGTAGAGGTAAGTGTAAGGAAAATTAGCTATGGAAAACAAAAGCCTCTCCGATTGTCTTCACATACTACAAACGTGAAGCTCTGAATTACATCTAGAAATTTAATGGTGGGCGTTTGCTTATTTTACTTGAAATCGTGGCTCGACATGAGCTGATAATGCAGATCGACATCAAAAATCTAATCAAGATCAGGCTGAGGGAAAACCACATTTCGAACTAATCATCGATGCAAAATGAAGACCGGTAGCTCCACCACCAATAAGGTGGACTGCCATTGGAGGGTGATTAAAGTAGTCTCCTGCGACATACTGACTGAGCAAATTTGCTATTATAACCAGGCAAAGCATAAAAAGAACTCAATTTTGAGCTCCATAGTTGATTTAACACTCTGAGACAGAAAATGAATTTGAATACTTTATACAGCAAAAATGGAGGCAGCTTTATTAAGGTCGCTATCGAAACTGACTTTCAATCAAAGCGAAAACACATTATGCAATTAATGGCTGTCGTGCATGCTGCTTGAAAACCGCAGTTTTTTAAAACTAATGAATACAACCGCAAATTGGCGCGGAAGCACTTGATCAATTCCATGCTGTCGTTTTAGACATGATTGATTGATCGTCGTAAAACAAAGTAATGCAGCAACTTAATTGACGATTCAAAATTATGGCTGACAAATTGTAGTTAAGTGGAATCACTCGAAAGCGCAGAATGCTCTCGGTGTGATGCAATTAACTGCCAAGTTTCACAGTTGTTATAGCGGATGGGCAGAAAAAAGTGATAACCCTGTTTAATCATGAATAACTGAAAAACTACGTTTTGTGTACAAATTAAATTTGGTCATGTCATGAGCTGGTAGTTTTAGCCAAGTAATGAAATTTTCAGCCAAAAATATTCATAAACGCAGGACTAATGACGAAATACAAAATTCAAGTCAAAATATGCAATGCCAGACGGTATTTTGTAGACGAGAGCTTAGATTTGTTCTTTCCTCATTCTGCCCAATCTTTTATGGCGCTGAAAGTTCGATCACAACTAAATAAAGGTATTAGTTACCTAACCGAGCATTGAACCCACGATCCCTAGCACGTAAATTTAGTGCGTATTTATAAGCGCTACGAGTCAACTGCTATGAACAATTAGCAAAACAATGCATATTTTGGCCATGGAGAAAACATTCTTCTAACCATGCTTGCTGATGACAATGAATCTGTCCAAAGACGTGCTGTAGATAAAGCATTGCAAATAGAACAATATGAAGACAATAAAGGTCGTGCAGATAAAATTATGTCTTCTTCAGCCCATATGACAAAAGTTCGCAAATTTAAGATCCCTAAAATTGATTTTAATGCTGAATCGTACGACACATTGATAAATGTTGATCAAGAATGCAAGACCGAGTCTCTGCTAAAATTGCCTTATAACAAAATTGAAGGTATACGAAAATCTCCCGAAAAATTTGCTCACCCCTGCCACAATCAGGCTGTTGAAAAACATGTGACATTAGTAACAGAAGCTAGCTCTAATGTGGTAGGTTTTGAAAGCAGAGATGGACTGATACGCCAAAAGATTCGTTCAAGAAAGTTAATGAAAAGCTTTGACTCCAAGAATCAGTTTTTAGGACTAAATTGACTGGACAAAGCCTTGTTTGGTGTTTAGTTGAAATTCATAAATGCTGAAATTGATTTGGGCAATTTTACATTATGACTGACCGACGCGATGGTGCAGTGGTTAGAGCGTCCGCTTCGCAGTCGGTGGACCTGGGATTCATTCCCCTTGTCAAGTCATACTAAAAGACTGGGGATCATGGTAGAAGCGTTCACGTCGCGATCCCTGTCAGCTTTGCTGGGAATTCTGCTACCACTTTAAGCTACAAATTTTCGTTGTACTCGAATCAATGTCGTGCCGAAATTGGAAGAGATGTCATCGTCAAGGCGACATTCAAAGCTGGCTTTTTTCAAAGCCGTCGATGACAGTTATATCCCTGAACATTGAAGGACTATCAGCTGCTAAAGAAGATCTTATTGCAAAAATGTGTTTCAAGCATAAATGCAGTGTTCTTTGCTTACAAGAAACCCATCGCGGACCACAAAGCCACCGGCCCAAAGTGAACGGAATGACTTGTATTGCTGCACTTCCACACGATAAGTATGGAAGTACTATTTTTGTAAAAGAAGGAACAACCGTGGAATCAATACATACAGATGACCAAAATAATATTGAAACCCTCTCTGTAGATCTTGGAAGCATTGTTATCACATCAGTGTACAAATCACCAGCAGCACCTTTCAAGCTCCCACCACTGTTGCAACCGCACAAGAACAGGATCGTCATCGGAGATTTTAACAGCCATAATATTCAATGGGAATACAATTCAACAAACGAAGATGGCAACGCCGTTGAACAATGGTCAGACAGTAATCAACTCTCTCTGGTGCATGATGCTAAGCATCCACCTTCCTTTAATAGTGCAAGGTGGAAAGCTGGATATAATCCAGACATTGCGTTTGTAAATCAAACAATTGGTAGCTTATGCAAAAAAGGAGTTCTGGACCCTATTCCCAGAACGCAGCATCGTCCTATTAGTGTCAATGTCCATGCAGCAGTCACACCTACAATTGTACCTTACCAACGCCGTTTCAATTTCCAAAAGGCAGACTGGATAAGTTCTACAACCGACCTCGAAAACCAAATCTACAATATCACACCAAATCCAAGAAATTACAAAATTTTCACCAACCTGGTTCAAAATATTGCACGGAAACATATTCCTCCTGGCTGCCGAACTAGGTATGTGCCATGTCTCAACAAAGAAAGTCTGAACATGCTGTATAAGCACAAAATGCTATACAAGAAGACCCTTTTGCTGAAGAGAACATTACTGCAGGAGAACAACTCATGGCCTCCATGACTCAAGAGCGCCAACGGAAATGGCTAGATACAATTGAATCAACGGAGATGTATAGAAACAGCAAGAAGACATGGAATCTGATCCGAAAACTAAACTCCTGCCATTCCAAAACATCAACACCACTCAGTCACCGCTAATCAAGTTGCACATCAGCTCCTAGTTTATGGGCAAACAAAAGGAAAGAAAGCCCCTAGAGTGAAATTTAGAAAAAACGGAAAACAAAACATGGAACCAAATCTAACATCACCATTTACAGCTCAAGAGTTCTCCAATGGCATTGCTGCTCTCAAGAATGGCAAAGCGATTGGCTTGGATGGCATCTTTACGGAAGAGCTAAAACACTTCGGCCAGCAAGCTAAAAAATGGTTGCTTGAACTGTTTAATCGATGCATGGAAACCAATCGCATTCCCAAGATCTGGCGGAAATCACGCGTTATTGCTCTCCCAAAACCAGGCAAAGACCTTTCATTGCGTAAGAGCTTCAGACCGATTTCCCTACTGTGCCATCTGTATAAGCTGTTCGAAAGGCTATTGCTTTGAAGGCTTACCCCAGTTGTGGAACCAAAGATCATTCCACAACAGGCTGGCTTTCGTGAAGATAAATTGACAACTGGCCAATTGCTCAACCTCACGCAGCATATTGAAGATGGTTTCGAGAAGAGATTAGTGACGGGTGCTGTTTTCGTCGACCTATCTGCTGCCTACGATACAGTGAATCATCGTATCTTGATGACTAAAATCTACCAGATGACCGATGATAAAGCAATGACAACACTCCTTGGTACTCTTTTAAAGAACAGAATGTTTTATGTGGCTCTGAATCAGAAGAAAAGTGGTTGGCGGCAACAGCAAAATGGCCTCCCTCAAGGCAGTGTTTTAGCCCCGTTGTTGTGTAACATCTACACCAATGATCAATCCACGGACGAAAGAACATCTCGTTTTATTTATGCAGATGATCTGTGCATTACATCCCAAGAAAGTTCCTTTGAAGCTGCTGAACGAAATCTAACAGACTTTCTTACTCTGCTGACTGAGTACTATGCAAAGAACCATCTGAAGCCAAATGCATCAAAGACTCAGGTGTGTGCATTCCATCTCAGAAATAGAGAAGCAAACCGACCACTCAGAGTTACTTGGTCCGGAACATCGCTGGAATACCACCCAAACCCCTTATATCTGGGAGTCAAACTCGATCGCACACTCAGGTATAGATGTCATATTTTGAGCACTAAGGACAAGGTTAACACCAGGAACAACATTTTGAGGAAATTGACCAACTCAAAATGGGGATGCACGCCTCATACCCTCAGAACATCAACCCTGGCTTTGTGCTATACAGCTGCTGAATATGCATGTCCTGTATGGTCAAGATCCGTACATGCCAGCAAATTAGATCCAGCCCTAAACCATGCTTGTTGGACCTTCACAGGCTGTCTTAAACCTACCAACACCAGCAACCTACACCTACTTGCTGGTATCGCACCACCCAAAATTAGAAGAGAGCCAGCCAGCAGAGCGGAAAGACTACGCCTACCTACTGACACAAAGCACCCACTACTTGGACCTGAGCCAGCACCGACGAGGTTAAAATCAAGAAGATCTTTTCTGAGGCATGTTCTGCCCCTTGTCCAGTCCATAGCAGAGACAAACATGGCACGATGGATCGACAAGTTAAAATCCAACCCACCCTCTGTCGATATGGGAATTCAACCATCTGAAAGTCTTCCTCCAGGAAGCGATGCATCATGGCCAACATGGAAAACACTGAATCGGCTTAGATCTGGCGTAGGCCGTACCAAGGCAAATTTAATCAAATGGGGATACCATACTGGTGACCCTTCGTGTAATTGTGGCACAGAGACACAAAACGATGGAACACCTACTGTCATGCTCACTGCTCAAAACACCTTGCTCTCGTGACGATTTGAGCATTTTTAACGACACCGCACAGAAATGCGTGAAATTGTGACAATCAACCATCTTAAGATACAATACAGACAGATCAAAAGACTTTAAAAAATGGTATTCACAGCTTCCTTGCTTGGCACTCGGCGTTTAAGGGGATGTTGTGGAGAACAAGCAGGCAAGTTCGCTTTGGCTTGGCTTGAGCAAGGCACTTAACGAAACGCTCCCACCTTTATATGGAAGACAGGTGGCCCAGGCTTCTCTGAAATAAAAATTCTCAAGCGAGTGCGGACGTCCCGTCCAAAAGACAGCGATAAAATTCGCTTTCACGTGAATGGAGGATAAATATGGGCAAATAAAAAAATTAAAAATATTGCTGAATGTTTCTTTTGTCTGCTTCAAAAAAAAGATTGTTAGATGAACTTCCAGTAGTACGTCTACTTTTGCATTTTGTGTTTGTCAATTGTGCTTCATTGTGTCCCAAGTAATGTGCAAGGTTTGCAAATATGCAGTCCCCACATATCAGATGTCCTCCACCGACGCTGAAAAACTGGTTCATAAACTCTTTTTACTTTCTATGCTTGCTAGAAATCTATCTTGTGCAAAAAAAGAAAGAATCGTTCCTAGCCTTTTTTTGGCAGAGCGCTTTTCTAGGATATGCACACGCACTGTACAGTGACTCCCTTAATCTAAGATTAGAAATATTATGCTTTAAATAATGTAACAATGCTTTTATATTTTGCTGCTATTTTGTTGTTGTTGTTCTTATTATTTTCATGCAACGATAAAGAAAATAATTACAGTCGATAAGCTATGGCCGCATGAACTAAAAAATTGGAAAAAACAAGTTTTTAAAAAAATTACTTCTCAATTGATGAAACACAACAGAAAGTCCTCTTACAACGTATACATGTATAAACATGGTAGTTCTGAAACTTTGAGTCTAACATGAGCTTTCTACGACCACTAGTGAGGAATTTATGGTAAATTTCAGAATTTTTAGTCTGCACTCCCATAAAACCGGGAGATGAGGGTTGCCTTGGAGATAAGCAAAACTACCAGAAAAAATTGGTTTTAACAAGGTTTTTGGGATATTTGCCCAATATTTGGATATCCCTTTTTTGAAATTCAACAAAAATTTTGTTCGATCCACCCGAGTGGCGCACGCATAGGATCCCTGGAACGTAAGGTTGAGAGGATGCCACTGGTAGGATGTTGGGTCATTGACATGACGTATGCATAAAATTGATCACTGCTCAGTTGAGTTAAAACATCATTTGGAAGATGAAGAAAATCATTGTTGTTGATCTTTTCAAAAGGAACCATTCTCTATTCCGATACACAACCAACTAAAGACTGACCAATGGGTCCATAAAAAGAGCTAGGGCAGTGCTTTCCAAACTGTGTGTCGTGGAAAATTTGCAGGTGTGCCACGAGTCCTTTCAAAATGCTTTTTTTGTTACAAATTTTCTGCCAAAATCGAGAAAATGCTTCCATTACAGGTTACGACGAGAGAAGAAATGACTTTGTTTTTTGGAAATCACCACGATTTGGGGCTGCATCACGCGATTTTCGGAGGTCGTGGCCCAGAAAAGTGGCGATCTCCAAAAAAATTAAAAAACGGTCATTGCTATTCTCGCTGTCGCCTGTGATGCTACTCGACATCAATTGAAATAGATTCCAAGGCTGGTGTGCCGCGAAATTGGTTTGACTGATTTCCTGTGCCGGCAGACAAAAAAGTTTGGGAACCAATTAGCTAGGGCTTGTCGTTGTACCATCTATAGTATTGAAAACATGGCGCAAATGGAGTTTATTGTGGTGTAGCATGCAGATTGCCCATTGCAGTGGAAGGTTCAATTTTTCTCCAGCTGACGCACAGCACCATTGTTAACACCAGTCAAGCTGCAGTTCCATCGCATCCAATCACAGCAAGCTTTTCTGAGAGAGTGGTATCTTTAATTGTGTCATACAGGCATTCCGCAAATGCTGCTCTTTTTTCGTTAACGGCGTGGAGTGGGTCAGACAGAACTCTCCAGGTTCTCCAACAATCACATATTGTTCTTCCAAGATAGCATTTCGATAAAACTTTTCATTTATTGAACATATAACTTGTGTGGCGTCCTTTCTTCTATCAAGATATATCCCATCAACTAACTTGAATAAATTTGTTTCTTCTTCTCTTACTGCTTCCCGAAATTTTGCTCTTTGTCTTCTTAGTCTATTTCTGTCAATCACGAGCGATTGATCATCTTCATCTATCAGTCGATGATCTTTCAGTGTGCTTGTAATTATTGCAGCGCCTGCACTGTCTGAGATCTGGTATCGATCACATGCCATTGTGAAATTTGAGAAAGAAAATCGGATTTGAGTTGGCCAGAAAGTGTTATAAAACGATAACTCTTCCGTGCAAGCAGACAATGGAGAATTGTAACTTGTGGCATCACTGTCAGAAATTGGGTATATGATGTAGCAAGAGAGGTTTCATCAGATGCAGTATGAGCTGTTGAGGGACAATCTTGCACGATTTGCGTTACGGCGATGCATTCTTTTCGTTTGAATTCTATGTCTGATGTTGTTGGAGATTCAACATTTTGCAAGTTGCTGATCTACTTCCTTTCTGATTTTCGTAAAAAGCAAAGTCATCTTTTGTCATCCGTAGTTGATATGTAATTTCCAGTGCCCTCCGTTTTTGAGGATTTTCACAATATATATCAAACAATTTCGGCATATTGGATATAAAGTTTTCCGCTTCTTTCAGAAATTTATCTTTTCTTCGTTTCTTCAGCAACTTTAAGAGTTTATAAAATTTGTCTGCAACTGCCAATATTTTTTCTTTATTTGTAACCACACTGAGATATAGATGTTAAACCACAACCAATAATCAGCAAGTTTTTGGGCAATCAAAGCTGATGTTTGTTCTTGTCTAATTGTTTTCACAGAGAACACGTTCAATTACTTCTTTGTAAGTTGGTAACTTACCACTTGAAAACTTTTTTGCCGCATTCAAAGTATGACCACCAAGCAAAAATTTGTGTTTGAACTGCCTAGTTTCCATATTAACTTTGAATATTGCAAATTGAAAATATATAATAGCAACTTGTTATTCAACAAAGCATGAGATAATATAAGTTGATTGTGCAAACTTGAAAAGGAACTTCTGACTTGTCTTTTCAACCAAGTAATCACGTGCCTTCCTGCAACCACAGGTACTTCTTTGCTTTGCAGTGCAAGTACACTTTAACTTGATGTAAGTCTTCTCTCACTGACAAGGGTTAAATAAGTTTAGATTTAATATACCGTACCAACAAGTGCGCCGGATACACGATTCAACATTTATCAACCAATAACGCACTGTTGCCACACTGTACTGCCTTTGTGTAATGGATTCGAACTTTAAACATGAAAATTATTACTATGAGATGATGCATTTTATTAGTAGCATGCTGATTGATACTTGCTGCTCTGATGTTAATGTTCTGTAGTTCAGTGGTTCTCAAACTTTTTTCGATGCGACGCATTTAAAAAAGCTTACAAGACTTTGCGACGCACCAGACAGCATCCTAAGATTTAGTTTGCCGTAATGCAAAATAAATGTGACCCATAATTCACACAAATAAGTGTTCTTATGCTCCCGAGATTTTGGATTGGTCTGTCATCTTCAATCGTAAAATTACGCTCTTCTAAGTTTGTAACTTATCGTTCCTGTTTTCGTCCAACATACTACTGAATGCTTTATTCTTTATATATTTTTCGTCATTTAAGTTAAACTTCTGTAATTTTGTTCATGAATCACAAGTCAACAATTACAACAGTGCATTAAAAACACTATTGTGAAAATACTATTGATTATGAATGTCAGGAGAAAGTAAAAATGGTATCTACAATCAGAGTTCTTTTGACGCAATAAAATCTAGATTTAATGACACAATACCAAAATATCCCGCGACGCCTTTGGAAAATTGAAACGACGCACCGGGGCGTCGCGACGCACAGTTTGAGAACCACTGCTGTAGTTCATTAGCTGTTTGACGATAACATAATTGCCAAATGCAGAGTAAAATTTAGAGTCAAATCTGGTTTTTGGAAAATAACTTCCCAATTGATAAAAATACAACAAAAAGTTCTCGTACAACGTATATAAACATGGCAGTTGTGAAACTTTGGAGCTTAAGATAAACTTTCTACGATCACTAGCGAGGAATTCATGATAAAATTCAGAATTTTTAGCCTGCACCCCCCTAAAAGAAGGGGTTTCCATGGGGATAAGCAAAGCTACCTGAAAAAATTGGTTTAAACAAGGTTTTTGGAATATTTTTCCAATATTTGGACATCCTTTTTTGAAATTCAACAAAAAATTTTGTTCAATCCACCCTAGTAGCGCGCCACCCCTTTCAAGAAAAGGTAAAATGTCATTTTCAGTACTGTGCTGGTAACGGTAGTAATAATTTCCCTTAAATAGCTCGAAGAATATTGATTTCCGAAACAAAAGGTCTTCACCGTGAATGTCTCATGAAAGGTGCAAAAAAACATTATGGCATTCCTTTCAACGAATTTCTGCCTACGCACCGCATCATATTTTTTTAGAACTAAAACCACTCGTCAATAGGCAAGATGAAACAGTATGCGTTTGAGATTGTAAATAGATATTAGTTGTCCATGCAATTTTTTTCTCTTTTTTTTGCGACGTGTTTTACTGAATATTGATTAGGTAAACTAGACACTACACAGTTGCTCAACATAGGTGGTAACACTCTCAGGATGCGATAACATGGCCAAGAGTGAGCCGCTGACAACGGAGCGCAGCCAACTTGATTGCTGCATCGCAATCGTTAGCGTGCAATGCCAGTAAAAATCCTGGAGACATAAGAACTAATGTAATTCTGTCATTGGTATTATAAACGTAAAACATTTAAGCAAACACTATTGCTTGGGGCGTTTCTCTTTCAACCAAAAATGTTTTTTACTTTGTTTGGATTTAATGAAATTGCCTATTTGTGGAAATTACTCTTCTTGGATAACTGGCATCAATTGCAGGAGAAAATCACTATTCTTCTTCAAGTGATGCCGGTTAGCCAAGAATAACTTTTTGACGAATTAAACGATTCTGGTAAATTTATGACTGCTTATGCATGTAAGAAAATATCGGCAAAGTTTACATTGACTAGATTTTTTGCTTTTGGAAAGATGTTTTAAGTCTTTTAGAACTGATTTTGGTAGCTTTTGCTAGCTTATACATGTGAAAAAGAGCCTTTGCATTGATTTTCTTCGCTTGGTAGACATTTTGACATAGTACCCCTGAAATCTAGCCGTAGATATTCAAACAGAATAACTTTATGAAGAGTACGCAAAAATCTTGTTGGTGGTACAGAATTTTAATATAGCTTTGAAAAAAGCTGTTTGAGTCATAAGCTTTTTGTGACACTCTCATTAGTGGCAACATCGCGTCCAAGGGAAAGACCTAGAGTGAGAAAGTGTTTTATGTGGTTAATTTGGACGTAAGCAATGAAGACGAGCCAATGATAGCGCCAGTATTGTAAAGCGCGCGAAAGAAAGATTTCGCAAGTGCGAAAGTTAGAGAAAGAGCAGCAGGAGGCCAAACGCCGCGATTGTCGAAAAAGTTTGAGAGCGTAAACAAACTTTTTCTGTCTGCATAAAGCCGGGCGCTGGGTCTTGATATAAGCAGCCTCTAAGAGATTAAAGTAGAAAGAGCTGCGTGCTGTGGCGAGGATTGAAAACCGCTTGTCATCGTAGTTTGATGCACATTGGTCATTTTCTAAAAGATGTTGACCAATGGCGGAGTCACAATCCCGTTTGGTGTTTTTTCGTTTGGACGATCTGTGTGGTTGAGATCGGCGTGGACAAGTCAATTGTTGTCTTAACCATTGCGGAACATATTGCTTGATGCGATCCTGTAGCCGTTGAGATGTTCGCCCTACGTACCAAGTATCACAGCGGCACTTGTATTCATATATGACAGAACTTTTCTGAGTGGTAGGTACAACATCCTTGCGGGCCACAGGCAGCATGCGCTTAGACGTAAAGACCAAGCGGGTGCCGACGGAACCATAAAAGCTTTTCACGGCGGTTTTGACTTCTTTTTCCAAGTTTGTGGAGGCGTACCAATCCAAGAAACCCTCAAGTACGCCAGGCTCTTTTCTGGACCGAATCGCTAAAGGGTGAAAAACTGAGCAATTTTCTTGGTGATATGAGTGTTGATAACGCTTTTAGGATAGCCATTGTCCAGTAATATTTTTTTGATCCGTTCTATTTCTCCATTTAGTATACGCTTGGTGCAAATCATTAGGGCTCGATGAACTAATGTAGATATTACACTTATTTTACGTTTGAGAGGACTAACGGACTCCCAACGTAAATACTGGCCGGTGAAAGTGGGTTTCCTGTATACACTGGTTTCAAAGTCAGTATCTGTTCTTTCGACGTAAAGCATCAAGTAACGGTAGACATTTTCCTTTTTCTTTTTCAAAGGTGAATTTGAGGGATGGATGAAGGCAGTTGAGTTTGGTCAGGAATTCATCTGCTTCAGCTTCGTGATCAAAGATGGCAAACGTGTCGTCAACATATCTAAAGTATGTTGGAGGCTTCTGCCTTTGAGAAAATAACTTTTCTTCATAATATCCAATAAGATGTTAGCCAAAACCAGACCAAGTGATAATCCCATAGCTATTCCGTTTGTTTGCTTGTACATAGTGTTATTGAAACTGAATTCAACCGAGGATGTAACGCTCTTCATCAATTCAACAAGCACGTCTTTTGGAATGAGCTGTAAATCAGAATGGTCGTAAAGGGCATAAGAACAGATTTTGATGGTTTCATCAAGGGGAACATTAGTGAACAAGCTAGATACATCAAAAGAACACGTGAAGACATTAGAGTCGATGTCAAGATTTTGTATGGTCTTAGCAAACGTAAACGAATCTAAAATGCAATGTGACAAAAATCGCTCCAACACAGGTTGTAATAGGCCAGCCAACCACTTGCCAAGTTCATGATGAGACGAGCCAGTCATAGACAGTATAGGGTGAAGTGGAGTGCCTTCTTTGTGTGTTTTCGACAAACCATACTGTTACGTCGTATCCAGTTCCACTGAGCCTCGAACCCGCGCCATTCAAGCTATTGTTCCACACATGCCAAAACTTACTATCATGTAATCACGCAGGCCTTAAACGCCACATTTAGTATAATCATGAGAACGTTTTCTATGCCTAATCACTTTTTTGTGTGACCAATTTCATTTAAAGATATCAGTTTTCAGTTTGGTTAATACTTGTACAGCTAGCAGTAACATCATGGTATCCTGGTTCAAAAGTAAACGGTACGTAAGTCTTGTTCTTTGTGTTGGATTGTTTTGGAGTTGAATCTCGTTTCATATTTTCAGAAACCGCTTTCGTTCATCCGCCTCATATGCTTCTTTACGTAAAAGAAACTCTAAACTCGTCGTGCTGTTGAGGATGAACTGGCAAGTTTCGTTGCAGTCCTATGTAGGATATTGAGGCTACCCAGGAGCCGCGCAAAGTATCTTACACATACATTCGAGGTCTTGCGATCCAGTTGGTCGTATTGCGTCATATCTCTACTTCAGCATAGGATCGGCTTTGACGAAGTCAAGCAACCGCTTCTGAAAGCGTGATTTTATGCAGGCTGTATTGTCATTACTGGAGACCGGACCTAGTCTTTTAAATTAATTAACCGACGCGATGGCGTAGTGGTTAGAGCGTCCGCTTCGCAGTCGGTAGACCTGGGGTTCATTCCCCTTGTCGAGTCATACCAGAAGACTTTAAAAAATGGTATTCACAGCTTCCCTGCTTGGCGCTCGGCATTTATGGGAGGTTGTGGAGAACAAGCCGGCAAGTTCGCTTGTTGTGTCCTTGGGCAAGGCACTTAACGGGACGCCCCACCTTCATGTGGAAGACAGGTGACCCATAAACCTCGAAAAAGGCAACTCCCAAGCGAGTGCGGACTTCCAGTCCAAAGTATAGCGATACAATTCGCTTTCTCGTGAATGGAGGATAAATATGGCAAATAAAACAAAACAAAACAAAACAAAATTTCGATTAATAACCAAAAATCTCGTTCATTTTATCTACGTAGTCGTTTTTTGTTTGAAAGAACAACGCCCAAACCTTTGTCAGGTTTAGTGTTAATGATATCACCATTCTTTCGTAACCTGTTGATTGCACGAAAGCACTCTTTGTGCATTGTGAAGTCATGTGAATCTATGGTGCTGTCACAATACAAATGTGTAAGGTCGGCGAGTCGTGCTTTTTAAGCAGTGCGTTGTTCAACAGAACTGGCACTTTGATGTAAAAGCTGTGCCCACAATGACTCAAATTCGGCAGAGATTTCTTCTTTGCACAAATATCTGGGTAGCAACACAAAGCTGAGACCATGCGACAGCACGAAACTTTTAGTGTCAGATAAGTCATAATCTGAGAGATTCAGAATATGCCTTGTAGTATCACTGAGAGCATCGCCGAGACGGTCACGTCTGAGTGAAAAAAGCCGTCGCTCATTTTTTATCTTGGATTTTGATTTCGTTTTTCCATCAAGTTGGCAGGCGGCCCGCGAATATCTAACATTCTTCGACACAATCAGATTCTGCAGATACCTGGCATTACTTGATTACTGTTACTGATTGTTGGTACACGGACTAAAAAGAATTGAGAAATGTTTCACTTTCATCACGGCTCAAAAGCACAAGCCTAGAGTATTGTTGAAGAAGCATCAAAGTGCAGTAACTTTCATCAATCAACTGAATGCGGCTCAACGTTTAGGCCATAATCTCGGAAATTTCTGCCGAAATCCTCGGAGTTTTCAAACGATCTTAGAAATTTTTAGAAGTTTTGATTTTGCAAAACATGTTGCAAAAATCTTGGAATTTTTGAGATTAAAATTTGAAATCTTCTCGTTATGGGCAAAGACTTTTATTTGTTGATAAACCTAAAATCCGAAAATTTGTTGCTAGTTTTTGGCAAAGATCGAAGAATGTGTTTATAAATACAAAGAAAGACCGGAAAAAGAAGGAGGGGGACGAAAGAGAATTTGTGTAAGATTTTGGGCGACGATCTTTTGTCTATTTTTTTGAGATCAACCTGTAACATTTTGTGCGCCGAAATATTTTGGAATCTTTGGACTTTTTACACAAAAATTACCTTTCTGTAAATTACTTCATGGATTTGTTGGGATTTCTGCATATTTTGATTGCTAGCTCCAAGTGGTTACGATCGATAGAGAGCGACTTATAAGCGAGAAGCGAAATAAGAAAGCAAGTGCTGAAGGCGCGAGGCTTCCAAAGGAAGCAATGCTATTAAGAGATATTTACAAATTTACAAAGCCATATCTGGACGCGTTTCGTCCTTTTGGACTCATCAGCAGAGCTTGCCAAGTGCCAAGAGATCCCCCAATAGCATTAACGATGACTTTTAAAAACAATCTAACACAAAGCACAAGACTTACGTGCCGTTTACTTTTAAACCAGGTTCGTTTTGACGTTACTTCTAACCGTTCGAGTATGGACTAAAACTGATATCCTTACATAAAGCTGATCACACAAGAAGTGATTTGGCTTAGAAAGACCTTGAAAAGGTTATAAACTAAACGCGGTGCTTTTAGGCATTATTGGCAGCATGCGGCTGCATGTCAGCGGGCGTCAGCGCTCGAGGAGATCAGCTCCAAAGACACGGGTTCGAATCTCACAGGAACCAGACACAACGCAACACACCTCCGGGCAAAAATTAGTTTTTACGCGTAAAGTTAAAAAAGCGCGCAACTAATTTTGGTCGATCCCAAATGACTGCGTCGCGGCTTATATAATGCACAGCCGCCAAGAGGTCAACCACTTCGCCTATTCCACTCCGAGCATAGCTACCGATTCTGACAACTAGCTCACTGCACGGGTAATGACTAGTGTATTACATAGCGCGACCCGATAAGCAACGTTTCTAGCGCCAGATACCACTTAACAATCACACACTGAGATTCCCCCACAAAGTTCTTCGGAAGGGTTTGCGCGATCACAGTGCTCGAGCTACTTCGGTTTAGATGAAACTATTCAAAAAATCGTTGTTAGTTTCGGCAACAACATTAAACTGAATCTGCTACCTGTCAGATAAAACCCTTTAAAATTGCCATTGATGTTAAAGTTCAAACGCTGTCAATTAAGCCCAAGTCCAACAAGAAAGCAGCAAGCGGCTGAATGAATCTTACCATGATTTTCCTTCTTTGCTCACGAAGATATATTCTGTTTGGTGCTTCTGCTTCCGCTTGCCATTTTCTCCATACCAGGAGCATTTGAGTTGTGCCGTCTTGAATTTTTTGTGGCCTTTTTTTACAGAGTTTTGAAGGCACTTTCCTTTCTTAACTGTCACAATCAATTCGGGCTCAATGCCCCTCGTGTCGTTTTTGTCACTCCGGAAAACATCAATGAGACTGTCGTCGTGATCAAAGATGCAAAGATTTCGGTGCAAGCTAAAACAATTCAAAAAATATTGCAAACGGTGTTTGCTAACATTCGCAAAAAGTTTTTTTTCTTTTTGCGGCGAATAGTCGAAGCTATAATCTTAAAAGATGGAGCCGAAAGCAATTTATAGTATTTTAACGAAGAACACAATGGTATATTAAAAATTTTTTTTCGGTCTACCCGAGCTTTAGCTCAGCCTAATGCTATTATCAAGTGGAAAATATGTGCCAATTTGAGATCAACAGCCAGAAATTTTCCTGTAAATCTCGTGTCATAATCGACGTTTTTGTGCATTTTCAACTTGAAAATTATTTTGAGATCAAGATTTTGAAAGGATTACTTTTAACCATATCCGTGACGAAACACTTATATTTCTCGATGTTTCTATGGATCTCGTGTTGAAATTGTTTTTATACCCCCTCTTAAACTTAAAGGTCTTTTCTGCTTAGGTCAGATCGTTTGGGAGACATCGCTCTTTATCCCCTTAAATATGCCACTGAAGAAAGCAGCTTGAATTTGGTGGATTACTTGGCGCAAGTGCAGCGTGGCGGAAAAAGCTTTGCTTCCTCATTAAATTGCCGAAAATTTTTTCTAAAGCGACATTAAGAACTTCTTGTTTTGGCCCAACCAGAAATGAGGAATATTCTTTTTTTTTTATCTTCCTATAGGCTACACTGACAAAAATTGCTTGTAAGATTTATCCCTTTCATTTTGATTCTTTATGGGCTACGCTATAGGATCTTCTTGCGACCTGCTGGATGAGTAGCCATAAGCAGAGCCATATGCTAATTTTTAGGAGGGCCAAAAATAAGTTTTTCTATCTTCAAACGCTTGATGATCTGTTTTTGAGATTGAGGATTCGTAGTCGTTATCTCTGAAAAAAACCTTAATTTCTTGACTGGAATTAAGAAATTTGGGAGGAGTCAAGAAATTTGAGAAAACCCTTGTGCTCCCTCCTCCTAGCTACGCTAATGTGATACCCATATCAGATCGATTACATAGCAAGCAACTTTTTGCCTCCTCACCTTAAGTAGTTTGTTTTATCGATTTATTGGAAGCCAAGGTTGTCTGCACATCATGATTCGGAATCGTTTGCAGCTAATGGCAGTAACTAAGCCTGGTCATAAGTTTGCCTTTGTCGTGCTTGCAATTAATTTTCTTTGGAAAGCTGCAACCAGTAGTAATGCGTTGCGCGGTTGAAAAATGTGCTTCTACCAGTAGTAGATCGACTACCGCAATTTGCTTACGTAAGTTTTTCATTTTGATAGGCTACATGTCATGCGGTTAGCGTCACGCGTAACTTCAATCAAAAGTGTCAGCTGAAGCAACGGTGCTGTTAAACGGATAGGTGGCATGGTCGAGGGAAAAGCGGTATTGTTTTTCAGCCGTACACCTGTCGCCAACCACATGACGTCATTGGCATGTAACCTACCAAACTTTTTGTTCATCTTGTGATGCATTCAACAACTTTTCATTATTTTGCGTTATTTACAGCAATCTCAGATTTTAAAAATGTTTCGCAAAGGCCATTCGTGATTTTCAAATTTAATTTAATAACCAAGTTTTAACAAGTGATTTTTTAAAATGAATTTTCAATAAACTTACGTTCTATACAGTTCGGGGCTATCGGATTTCTCGTTCTGCTCTCGAGGTAAGTTGAAAACAATTTGAAGAACAATTTTCGGAGGCTGAAAAATGTAATCTGCTTCAACAAGTGCAGTTTGCTAAAATTAGGACAAATTATTTTGATGAAGTCAGAAGAGCACCTTTTAGGCAGGGTTACGTAATAACCTTTGTTTTTTTATTATCAAGTAAGTAGCATACATTTCTGTTTTAGACAAAGTAGAATTTTCAAATAAGCAGAAGATCCGAAAACAGTTCAGCTAAAACTGCATGTTCTTTTAACGACACAAATGCTTCTATCCCAAGAAAAATCTGATGTTACGAAAGCTGATACCATTGTTAAATGATTAAAGTTCCAAACACTTGCTCTGTAATTGTTTCCTCTGACACGTGGAACACAATCCATTTGAAGTTACCACACTCGCAACACAACACATTACACGAAAAAATCCAACCAAGGAAGAGCTTAAAAGGACTGAACATTTATTTAATGTGTAGATGCTCATAAACCTGCCTTGATACAGACGTTTGTAGTTTTGTTTTGCCCCTTCCCTTTATAAAAATCCCAAACGAGCCCCTGCAGGTAGTCTGAAGTCGAAAACGAGGCAGGTTTTTCGCAATATCACTCTAACTTACAACTGTAAGAGTTTTGAGAACCGCGCTATTTTTCAACTGTTGTACTTTTTGAAAAAGATTTTTCTGCTCGGTTACAGCGTGAGTTGAATGCGCTATGTTAACAGTCCTGATAATATCAAAGCGCGTCTGAAACTAGAAATGTGTTTCACGCAACTGCAAGATATTTCAATCACCAAAGGAAAAATACATCGATATATATTGCTCACTGAGCTAGCTTGCTCACCTCCAATTTTCCTAATTCAGCTTTTCTTTTGTTTTCTCGAATACGTTCGTCAATAGCTTGATAATAAGACTCCAAAAATGGATTTGGCGCTTGTCGTCCGTAGAATTCATCTACGATCTTTTTTTTTTCTTTACATCTTTTCTGCCAGGCCTCCGGGTTTTCACGACGATAAGCCTGAGCTTTTTCAAGTAGCGTTTTTTTTGGAGACGTTGGGAATACATCCGAGCTGGAAAAACTCGGACTTTCTATACTTTCAATCTCACTCATAGGAGAAATCATTTCCGTATTACCTTGTGGAGAAACTATATTCAGATTTGCAGTGTCTATTTCTTCGATAGTTGTCTCCGTTTTTTCCCGAGTTTTGATCATTGATTCATATTCAGCGGAAGCTGGAGCATTTATGCTCGGGATGCCGATAGTTTGCGGGCGTTTTGTTGGTCCAGTAGTAGTCGTAGGTTCTCCTGATGCACTACGAGATGCTGATCCATAATTCTTTTCATCTTTCAAATCTTCGGCGCCTGCATCAGATAGCAGAGCAACTGATTCGGGAGAAGTCATTCTGCTACCGTTGTTCGTAACTGACTGATTTATGTTATGAGTTTCATTAGAAATGTTGTTTTCAGCTTTCAAGTGGCTCTTCAAATATATCTGTATAACTTTCTATCAAAATAATAACGTCGTGACGACCAACTGCTTTTTATCAGTAGCACTAGCGTCGAATGCGTTATAGGTCGTTTTCCGTTTGAATTAAGACAATGTAGCCTTCAATCATTTCTCTAAACATTTTGCTGAGAGATGCTAAAGTTCAGAAAACAGGAAACTTATCTTTGCAGTTAAAGCACTACAGCTGTAACATTTTTAGTAACGCCTGGTTAAAGCAACCTAGATTACCAATTAAAGGACTTCGATTCTTGTTATCTTTATACTTTCATGTGGCACCAAAAAACTATTTTTGGAATGTCGCTTTAAAATTTAGCATCAATTTATGACGTTGTCTTTCCGAAAATAACGTTCACACGGTTGTAATCAAACGGCTTGCTGTAAAACATATGGCTGGGAAAAAGCCAAAAAAAGCATGCTCAACATGCAATAAGGCTTTCTGCAACTACTACAGTCTCATTGAATGAACGGCATTCAATATTTTGAAGATTGTTGTAAGTGTCCAAAATTATGTTACGAGATCACTATATGTAACCTATCAGGAGCTTAATAGCAACAAGCATGAAATTTCGATGAGATATACATAAAAAGTTGGCAAACATGCACGCCACCATGTGAAATTGAAGTAGCATAACGTAGTTGTTGCTTTGAATGAGTAGAATCAATGAATCCAAAATTCCATACAGTCAATTAGATCTTTGTAATACCATATAGTCAACAGACTGATATTGGATTAGCTCTTCAAAGATCTATTTATGGAGTAGGCTTTGTGTAGAGGCTGCAAAGTACTTTACTTTTTTAGAGATTAATATATTTCTATCACTAGCACGTATTTATTGAACATACTCACTGATCGTAGCACCCTGACATACTTCTACAACAAAATTTTTGAAGTTGTAACAGCCTATAGCTTGGCATAATTAACACATCTGTGAGAAGACCTCTTATTTTTGTTGTGCTTGCAACTACACTTGATTATCTAATACTCTTAGATTACAAATTTTGATCTAATATTGAAAAATTTTGTGAAAATTTTTAATAATGCTAACGTAGATCTTTTGCGCTCCCATGTGGTAGACTTCTGAACACCCATCGAGTCACAAAAACTATGACAAGTACAGATGTGGCAATAGTGTGGATGTTTTACAAATTTCAGAAACTAGGGAAAGTACGATTCTCAAAATTGAAAGTGCCTCCCAAAAATTCAAAAGTGCCACTCCAAACTTGAAAAGCGTCACTCTAAAATTGAAAAATGTTCTCTGAAAAACATATAGAATCTATTCAACCTAAATTTTCACTTATGTTCTGAAAAACTTTTACCCCCAAAATAGTCTCACCCAGGCGCCTTTTCTAACCCTTGTGACACCACTGCCTATAAAACATTTTTGAAAGGCAAACCAAATTCTTGTCACGCCACTGCACAAAACATCAATGCACATAAGTGGATTTGCAAGGCCCTGAAAGGAACATAAGTCTGCTAAACAGATTGGATTTGACCAGATGAAAGACTGAAAATTTTGGGCTGGATAAAAATGTTTAGAGTGAGACCCCACAGCAAACAACCTCATCAAAAATTGTGAGGACGTAACTAAAACATGGCAAAAATAAAGAAGTAAACTGCACTAGATTCTTAAAGATGGGGGATAAAAAAGAAATATAAAGTGGATGTTTCATTCACCTCACCCAATATCTACCTCTGATTGAATGGAATCGGACCGTTTAAGACACTGCTGACAGTTAAATGGAGCCAATAAACCAGAGCCGTAACTATCGCCGGTTGCACCGGGCCCCAGTACAAGGGGGCCCCGCATTGCTACATTTTATCGTAAAATATTTTTTTGTTAAAAGCTCATGTAAACTTATTATTATTGAATGTCACACTTCATCAATAATTTATTTTTATTTTAAACCATCTGATTTATTTGATGTATTTCTTAATGTATATATTTAAAGTTTAAATTGTGATGTATTCATTTTATTTGTGACGTATTCATGACGTAATAGGTACGCTATCCCCACTCAAGTCTGTTTAGTAAAATAAGTTTAAGCTATAATGATCTTATATCATCATATTTATCCACTTTATTTTATTTTGTAATTGTTAGTAAGTTTTGCTTTAATGACGTAGGTCATACGCAATGTCACGTGATGGTTTCGAGATAATTCTACAATTTTTCACCATAGTCCAGTAAAATAGTATCGCATGTTACATCACTTGTTTACCAGCCTTTAAATTTGGTGCTTTGTGACGTAACAGTAATTGTCTGGGTGGCTTATATCGTCGTAAAATAAATAATTAAGAAAATATACATGAGTTGCTAGTTGCTAGCCAGCAATTTTCAAGGCAATCTCCTATCAAGAGGGATCTGCCTCCAGCATCAACGTACAATAGAAAAATTTGCTCAAAATGATCACCAGCATCATGCGGTACCATACAGCAATCTATTACATCATGTCAATAACCCGCGACCGGTTTCGACCTTATTGGGTCTCGTCAGGCGGGTGTAAAAAACACTCAATAAAAATCTTGTGGGTGGTACAAAATTTTAATATAGCTTTGAAAAAAGCTGTTTTAGCCATAAGCTTTTCGTGACGCTCTCATCAGTGGCGGTATCGCGTCAAAAGAGAAAATCTAGAGTGAATGAGTCTTTTGTGTGAATAATTTGGATGTTACGTAATCAAGACAGGCCAATGATTGCGTTTGTATTGCAAAGCGCGCGAAAGAAAGATTTCGCAAGTGCGAAAGTTAAAGAAGGCGCGGCAGGAGGCCAAATGCTACGATTATCGAAAGAGTTTGAGAGTGTAAACAAACTCTTTCTGTCTGCATAACACCGGGCGTCGGGTCTTGATATAAGTAGCCTCTAAAAGATTGAGATGGAAAGAGCTGCGCGCTGCGGCAAGGATTGAAAACCGCTTATCATCATAGTTTAATGCGCATCGATCATTATCTAAAAGATGCTGACCAATGGCGGAGTCACAATCCGGTTTGGTGTCGGTTCGTTTGCACGATCTGTGTGGTTGAGATCGGCGTGGACGAGTCAATTGCTGTCTTAACCATTGCGGAACATGTTGCTTGATGCGATCCTGTAGTCGTTGAGATGTTCGCCCTACGTACCGGCTATCACAGCGGCACTTGTATTCATATATGACAAAGCTTTTCTGAATGGCAGGTAGAACATCCTTGCGGGCCACAGGCAGCATGCGCTTAGACGTAAAGACCAGGCGGGTGCTGACGGAACCATAGCAGCTTTCCACGGCGGTTTTGACTTCTTTTTCTAAGTTTGTAGATGGCTTACCTATCCAAGGGACCCTCAAGTACACTGGACACTTTTCAGGGCCAAATCGCTTAAGGGTGGAGAACTGAGCAATTTTCTTGGTGATCTGAGTGTTGATGATGTTTTTAGGATAGCCATTGTCCAGTAATATCTTCTTAATAAAATGAACAAGATACTTGATGATCAATCGAAATTTAGAAGACTTGGTCCGGTCTCCAGCAATGACAACACACCCATCATTGAATCGCGCCTTCAGAAGCGGTTGCTTGACTTAGTCAAAGCCGATCACATGCCGAAGTGGATATATGACGCAATACGACCAACTGGATCGCAAAGACCTCGAATGTATGGTTTGCCGAAAACACACAAAGAAGGCACTCCACTTCGCCCAATACTGTCTATGACAGGTTCGTCCCATCATAAACTTGGCAAGTGGTTGGCTAGCCTATTACAATCTGTGTTGGAGTGGTTTTCGTCACACTGCATATCAGATTCGTTTACGTTTGCTAAGACCATGCAAAATCTTGACATCGACTCTAATGTCTTCATGTGTTCTTTTGATGTATCCAGCTTGTTCACCAACGTTCCCCTTGATGAAACCATCAAAATCTGTTCGGAAGCCCTCTACGACCAGTCTAATTCCCGACCAGTCATTCCAAAGGACGTGTTTGTTGAATTGATGAAGAGCGCTACATCCTCAGTTGAGTTCAGCTTCAATAACACTATGTACAAGCAAACAGACGGAGTAGCTATGGGATCACCACTTGGTCCGGCTTTGGCCAACATCTTTGTTGGATATTATGAAGAAAAGTTATTTTCTCAAACGCAAAAGCCTTCAACATACTTCAGACATGTTGACGACACGTTTGCCATCTTCGATCACAAAGCTGAAGCAGATGAATTTCTGACCAAACTTAACTGCCTTCATCCATCCCTCAAGTTCACCTTTGAAAAAGAAAAAGGGAAATGTCTACCGTTTCTTGACGTCTACGTCGAAAGAACAGATGTTGGCTTGGAGACCAGTATATACCGTAAACCCACTTTCACTGGCCAGTATTTGCGTTGGAAGTCCGTTAGTCCTCTCAAACGCAAAATAAGTCTAATATCTACATTGGTGCATCGAGCTATAATGATTTGCACCAAGCGTAGACTCAATGAAGAAATAGAACGGATTAAGAAGATATTACTGGACAATGGCTATCCTAAAAACATCATCAACACTCAGATCACCAAGAAAATTGCTCAGTTCTCCACCCTTAAGCGATTTGGCCCTGAAAAGTGTCCAGTGTACTTGAGGGTCCCTTGGATAGGTAAGCCATCTACAAACTTAGAAAAAGAAGTCAAAACCGCCGTGGAAAGCTGCTATGGTTCCGTCAGCACCCGCCTGGTCTTTACGTCTAAGCGCATGCTGCCTGTGGCCCGCAAGGATGTTCTACCTGCCATTCAGAAAAGCTTTGTCATATATGAATACAAGTGCCGCTGTGATAGCCGGTACGTAGGGCGAACATCTCAACGACTACAGGATCGCATCAAGCAACATGTTCCGCAATGGTTAAGACAGCAATTGACTCGTCCACGCCGATCTCAACCACACAGATCGTGCAAACGAACCGACACCAAACCGGATTGTGACTCCGCCATTGGTCAGCATCTTTTAGATAATGATCGATGCGCATTAAACTATGATGATAAGCGGTTTTCAATCCTTGCCGCAGCGCGCAGCTCTTTCCATCTCAATCTTTTAGAGGCTACTTATATCAAGACCCGACGCCCGGTGTTATGCAGACAGAAAGAGTTTGTTTACACTCTCAAACTCTTTCGATAATCGTAGCATTTGGCCTCCTGCCGCGCCTTCTTTAACTTTCGCACTTGCGAAATCTTTCTTTCGCGCGCTTTGCAATACAAACGCAATCATTGGCCTGTCTTGATTACGTAACATCCAAATTATTCACACAAAAGACTCATTCACTCTAGATTTTCTCTTTTGACGCGATACCGCCACTGATGAGAGCGTCACGAAAAGCTTATGGCTAAAACAGCTTTTTTCAAAGCTATATTAACACTCAATAATAAACATGCTAAATTGCCATTGGGTGCAAAAAAAAAGAAAACGCAATACAAAACAATATGATACAGCAATACCTATATCATGGGGGTCACACTCAAGGACACACACACATGACATGGACAACAAGTCACATCGGTAAGCCCTAATAGGGGTGCGGGATCATTGTCAAGACTTATGATTAATCATAAGTCTTGACAATGATCCCGCACCCCTATTAGGGCTTACCGATGTGACTTGTTGTCCATGTCATATGTGTGTGTCCTTGAGTGTGACCCCCATGATATAGGTATCATATTGTTTTGTATTGCATTTTTTTGCACCCAATGGCAAATTTTTTTTTTTTAGCATGTTTATTATTGAGTGTTTTTTACACCCGCCTGATGAGACCCAATAAGGTCGAAACCGGTCGCGGGTTATTGACATGATGTAATAGATTGCTGTATGGTACCGTATGATGCTGGTGATCATTTTGAGCAAATTTTTCTATTAAGAAAATATAGTTATCTTTTGGAAGTTGCTAATTTTTTCTGGTAAATTTTTCCCGCTTCATATAAATAGGTAAATTTGTAATTGGTGCTGTAAAGTCAGCGTTTTGTTGTGTTACTGTTTTGTCTGTGTGGCAGGAGTTAGAGTTTTAGGGGTTAGTGAGATCTAACGCCTTAGTTTGTGAAAATAGTGATTATTCTATTTGAATAAGCTACGTAGACTCAGCTTAGCCATCTGGCTGCTAGACTTCATTCTATTAGTCCAGCGTTTCTCAACCCTTTTCTTTTGCGACTCAAAATCATTTAAAAATCCTATCTGCAAGAATAGCTGCGACCCAAGAAAATTCGAGCGTACATGTACTAAATTTAAACAACACGAAATACTAGAATTCTTATTCAACATCGTTCAAAGCCATTTCGCTTTAACAAGTTTTTGAAATTTTGGCTCAACGCCAATCAACGCCAAACGCATGGGATGCTCTGCAATCAAACGGTTTAACTTGGTTCAAAAGTAAACGGTACATAAACCCAAACGGTGTTGTATTATTTGGATTTGTTTCGTCTACAGTCCTATGTAAGATATTGGGCTAGCCAGGAGCCACGTTAAGCATCTTACACTTGGCATGAATCCTAGTGATAACAATGCATCTTTTTCACCGGTATTTGAGGGATGCTTCCGCCTATTTTGCCATTCTAACGTTGTTCGGATCGTGACTCTTTGTAAAAACTAAAAAAAGAAATATTTATATAACTAAAACTAAAAAAACGAAAAATATATATATATATATATATATCATGGAGAAAAAGTCTCAAGTTGCTGGCACAATGCTCGATTACAACCAAAGTGAGAGCTTTACGTATATAATTTTAAACACTACAAGTCAAGTAAAAATAAAACCATAACAGCTGTTTCGCCAAGCGGTTCATCAGATGCCACTGAAATGAAAATAAAATATATAAATATAAAACTTAACATAAAACATAAAAGCCTAAAAACTGCATAACTGCCGATAATTATAACGATGCATCCAGATATAAGCCAGATGGTAATTACAAGCTGCTAGACAAGTGATGCCTTAACAAGGTGGAATAAAAGGCTAACTACAGGCGATCATAAACAATTAATCAGCGAAAAAAGATTACCACCGCGTGTAGCCCCTGAATCATGTGCTGGAGGTGGATAGCGGTGGTAAACAAGTTGCAACAACAGCAAAGTGCCAGGTCAAAGGTGAAGCCAGTGCGAGTGCGAAACTAAACCCGCTCAACTAACGGTTACATGAACAGTGAAAATTAATTTAATTTAAAATACGGCATTGAGATAAATTTTTCAGCTTGAATTTATTCGTGTGCCGACATTTGCTGTTGAGTTCCGATCGTTTGTTGAGCGTTGTTGAGGGGTCCGCTTGAAGAATGTAAAGCTTCTATGTGAGGCAGAGGTTGCAGGTTGTTGCGCCGGGTTGGTATCGTACAGGATGTGCCATAATGCTCCATTGCGAAAAATCTCTCCTTTTTTGCAAGAACGGTGCCTGGATAAAGAATAATGGCTCGCTTTTCGACGTTGCGACGGGTTCTTACGACGGAGCCAAAATTTGCGAAATGGTTTGTCTATTCCTCCCACACCATCTTTCTCAGCTCAGTGGAAAAAAACAACATCAGCTTTTATAAACAAGACTGAATATCCGCTTGGAACTTAACACCAAAATTTGGGTTATAAAAGTTCCCCAAAAGACAACCTCAGTGATGAGTTGTTTTTGAGATCAATCAACTGTTCCCGAAAACCAGGAGGAAATCCTGCATCAAAATCGGCCACATTTGCGCTGAATTGACTTTTTATTCACGTGTAGTTGTTGTTTTCTAAAATGCATTATTCAAAGTTTTTTCTGAGAGTGTGAAGATGTTCCAAAATGACAAATGAAACCGAGGTCATTAAATCGAGCACTGGATCAAGGTGTTGAATGGACCCATTCAAAATTGGAAAAGAAGCAAGCTTTTTGTTTTTCACTTTGACATACCACAATTCCAAATTTTCTCTAAAAGCACGTACTTTGTCTGCAAAATTAATCATTGTATGACACTCTCTCTACATCGATTAATTCAACGTATTCAGCGCTGTCATCATATCACACTAGTAGATGAGAAGTAAAACCTATTTCTCATCCTGAATTTTTTGGCTAAGCGGAAATGTCTCTCCCGTAAAATTTTTCGGTTCTCCCTTTAATTCTATAACACGAGTTATAGCTTTGCCACGTGACAGCTATCTGCTTTCGAAATGAAATGATAGCTGTTGGTGCAGAACTCCACATGATGAACACAACTCCTGTCGGTGCAGCATGCAGTGAATTACTTGAACACTTGGATTGACTTTTTAATGCGGGCAACGAAATCTTTCCGACATCCCACATGCTTGGAGTCCCATCTGTGCAAACACTAAAACATTTGGCCCAACCAATCATGTTTTCTCTAAAAAACTTGTCCACCTCATCGAAAATATCTTCATCAGTTGTTGTGGCTGAAAGTGGTCGGCAAAACCGAAAATGTTCTTCAATATCGTTGTTGCTACCAAATCGAATATTTGCAAGGAGTTGTGAGAAGCGAGCAACATTGTTGTTGCTAGCAAGTCGAATATATGCAAGGAGTTGGGAGAAGCGTGCAACATTGTTGTTGCTAGCAAGTCAAATATATGCACGGTGTTGCGAATTCTTTCCTTTAAAACGCTTTGGCGACGCCTTATTCGCACCAAACTATGGCTGCTACGACTTGATTGTTGATATAGTATTATTTATTTCTGCAACGCGTCTCGTACTGGCTTCCTCTCTATATCTCCAGACGTTGACTCGAGCAAATGTTATTTAGATATAAACGAAGTTAAAGGATAAATGATTCAAAATAATAACGATACTTGAAATCCAAGAGCGAAAGTTGGGTGGGGAGGACCGTTCAAACACGCGGTGTTACGAGACAGTACAAGACGGTTTCTATAAAAGAAACATACCAAAATCAGTTGCTACCAATTTGATTACGTCATACTTAAGGAAAATTAATACGTACCAGAAACAATATTGCGCCAAACTCCTATCAAACAATTGTAGCAACACACTTTAATATAACTAACTTCATCTAAATTCAAGTAGAATAGTTAAGTTTCCGACTTTAACTTACTAAACACCTAATCTAATCTACATACAACTGCCAGCTATTTTGGCTTACTACTGAACTTACAAAACAACAGTACAGTGAAAAAACGAATTTTGCGCCGTGCTTGAACGGTCACGTGATCGTGTGATCAACAAGAGGCAGCAATTTTAACGTAAAGACGGCTTGCAGAAAATGTGGCGGTAACGACAGAATAAATATCTAACACACTCCCCCCTAAAATACACGTTTTAACGTAGTATTTTACCTCAATAAAGATATTTATACGATTAACACAAGCCAGCAAAAACACAAAATCTACACACAAATCTAGGCCTAAACATCACAATATTATGATTTCAGTGATTGATTTTTGTCCTTTTCTACCACAGTCTTAAGCCACTGCGGAATGGATTCTGTGGCGCTTTCTTCAGCAGGAATCAACAGTCTCATTTTTGTTATTGGTCTTAACAGTTCACGATTCTTTAATTGTAATCGGGCTTTGCGGACGTAACCCCTTTTATCGGGGTAAACTTCAATTATACGTCCGAGTTTCATGTCATTTGTCATAGAATCAGTGGACAGCATAACAACATCATTAACGCACAGATTTCGTTTTTCTCGAAACCACTTGGTTCGATCGGCGATATTGTGTAGATATTCATTAATCCATCGCTCTCGCGCTTTACTAATGAGAAACTTGGTACGCTTGTATGTGTTCAGCAGATATTGGTCCCTTTTATCAGGTTGTGGCGATAACAAAGATACGTTGGCATCAGGTAAGAGCAAATCGTTCGGTGTCAATGGCCGCTCTTCTACATCAAGAAATGTGACTGGGAACAGGGGTCGTGAATTAATGATCGCTTCTATTTCAGTCAACACCGTGTGAAGGACGTCCTCGTTGTAGATAGAACCAGGGTTCAAAATACTCAGGACTCTACGAATAGATCTTGCCATCCGTTCCCATACGCCGCCATGATGGCTTGCAGCTGGTACATTGAACGACCATTCAATTCCTTTATTGCTCATGTGCTCGTGTACACGATCCTGATCAAACTTCAAGAATTCATCTCGTAAAATTTTTTCTGCCCCAACGAAGTTGGTACCGTTATCAGAGTAAAGATGCTTGACACTCCTTCGTCTGGATATAAACCGACGTAAAGCATTTAAAAACCCATCCGTAGTCAAATCTAAAGCAAGCTCTATGTGGACAGCCCTTGTGGTTAGACAAGTAAACACACAACAATAACGTTTGACCTTACTTCTACCTTGCTTTACCATAAAAGGCCCACAATAATCTACTCCCGTGTGAGTAAATGGTGGTTCGTAAATTTGCAATCTGGCGGCTGGTAATTCTGCCATAATTTGATTCAAAGGTTTAGCGTTCAACTTGCGGCACTCCAAACATTCTCCGATGGCGCTTCGGATTGAGGAGCACCCCTTCTGGATCCAGAATCTCTGCCTTAAAGTAGAAAAAGTATGATTAATACCACCGTGACCACAATCACGATGAGCTTGTAAAATTATTAACTTAGTCAAATGAGTTTTTGCTGGTAAAAGCAACGGATGTCTTGCACAAAATGCCACAGGAGCATTTGCCAAACGGCCTACCATTACTATGGCGTGATTCAGCATCTTAGGAGTTCCTTTCAACAAAGCCTTAGGGCAATTAGAGTTGGTCAGTGTCCTTTCTTTTTCCAACGTTTTGTACAGCACAGACAAATTTTTCTTTTGATCAAACCTGATAAGTGATCTTTCGGCTAACTCCAACTCCCTGATAGTAGGGTGATTCAACAACTTGAACTGTTCTCCCTTGCTTTTGGCCGATAGAAACTGTCCGAATCTAAGGAGCCACACCGTTGCCTTCTTTAGTCGATAAAGTGAGGAAAAGTGATTGATTAATTGTATCACGGGGGAGTCCTCACTGGCACATGCCATCACCAAGGAAACACTCAATGGCTTCAGCTCAATCGAATCAATATCTTTGTGTTCTTCACCATCAGTTTCGCTCACAAAAATGACATTCTGCGATGGCCACTTTTCTTCTGGCAGTTTCAGAAAATCAGGACCTTTTAACCACTTGCCCGATTTCACAAACTTGGTGGCCCTCATCTCTTTTGTCACTTCATCAGCTGGATTGTCACCGGAAGGAACATATTTCCAGTCATTATTGGGATCACTTCCACGTTCAATTTCAGCAAGGCGGTTGGACACAAACACAGAAAATCGCCGCTTGCGGTTTCTTATTGAAAGCAACACCGACGTTGAATCTGACCAGAAATATGATTGTGTAATAGCAAGATTAAGTTCACCTTTGATCAAAGCATTCAATTTCACGGCAACCACAGCAGCCAGCAATTCTAGCTGAGGAACTGTTCTTCTATCTTTAGCCAAATACCCTTTTCCCATGAGAAAAGAGCAACAAATGCTTCCATTTCCGTGAACAGTTCGCAAATAAGATACAGCGCCATAAGCCATCTGAGAAGCGTCTGCAAAATGATGCAGTTCACAAATTACTGGTTCACTATCTGCAGACATTACGCATCTACTAATTGAAAGATCTTTTAGCGCGAGAAACGAATTCATCCATTTTTTCCATTGCTCCTTTATTTCTTGGGAAACTTCTTCATCCCACTCTTGGTCTTTAAGATCTCTTAACCACTGTTTTGGCTGAGTAAGCACTGGTGCTACAAATCCAAGGGGGTCGAAAATGGATGACAACAACGATAATAATCCTCGTCTAGTAAACGGTTTCTGGCTCAATTGAACTTCAACGACAAATTGGTCTGACTTAACATTCCAGTGAATCCCTAACACTTGTTCTCGGCGCTCACTAGAAACAGAAACTGACTTGTCAAATTTTGCGCATGCATCTGTCCGAAAATCTTCCAGTGCTTTCGGTGTGTTTGTAATCCACTTGGTCAGGACAAACCCAACTTTAGACAGCATTTGGTCGACTTCTCGTGCGGTCGATCTGCCTTCTTCGAGAGTTGCGGCTGAGAAAAGAAAATCGTCAACGTAAAAATTCCTTTGAACTGCTTTCACAGCCCTTGCTGAATATTGGTCCTTGAATAACTCTGCAGTGTGTCTCAAGGCAAACGACGCACAACTTGGCGATGATTTAGATCCAAAGAGATGAACTGTCATCCGGCAGACGTCAGGCTGCTTGGTAAAGTCACATTCTTTCCACCACAAAAACTTCAAAGCGTTCTTATCTTCGTTGTTCACTTTAACTTGATGAAACATGGACCGTATATCAGCTACAAGTGCAACTGGACCTTCTCGGAATCTTGTCAAAACCCCGACTAGCAAATTTGTTAAGTCAGGTCCTTGAATCAATGAATTATTTAATGACACTCCTTTTACTTCCGCAGCACAATCAAAAACTATTCTTAGTTTTTCAGGCTTCTTGGGATTGATCACGTGGTGATGAGGAAGGAACCATGAACGTTCTGAATCCTGCAACTCGTTCGCTGGAACCACTTCGGCATATCCTTCTAGAAAATACGATTGCATAACTTCCGCATATTTTTTGCGGAGACTTTCATCCTTAACCAATCGTCTTTTCAAATGCATTAGTCGCATATCCGCCATTTTTCGACTTTCTGGTAAAACAACTTTTTCTGCCTTCCATAGCAAGGGTAGTTGAAGATGACCATCAACTAATTTCACTGATCTTTTCATCTTATCATAAGCTTCGCGGTCTTCTCGAGAGTTCTTTGTGGTTAGGCCACAGTCAATCTCACTTACATTTGGGTCTTTTAATGGAGGTCCATCATAAATCTGTTCAATTTTGATGTTCAAAACTTTGAAATCGCTCTGTCATCTTTTTCACACAGGAAATGAGAATTGGGTCCGTAGATAATCCATCCAAGCGGCGTCTTCACCGCATCTGGGCCGTCCTCTGGTCCTGGAAGACAATCCAAAGGTGTCATTGCTGTTTTATGATCTGTACCAATTAACAAGCCCACAGACTTATCGTCTAACTGCGGCAGATCTAAATTTCTAAGATGACTCCACGAGTTTAGCATGCTTGGCTCCATAACCGAGCATTTTTCTACTGGCAAAGTTTTTACCACAAATACTTTACTTAAACTAATTTGCGTTTCTGAATCATAAGCTTGCAAAAGGATATCAACAATTTTTCCTTTAACCACTGTAGACTTATTTTCTTGACTCATCGTCTTAATTTCCATTGAGCATTCTGGACCACTAGTACCCAACGAGTCAGCCAGTTTTGACGAGCAGAAAGTTTGTTGTGATCCTGTGTCGAGTAGAGCATAAGTGGTTAAGGTCTTGTTGCCACTCTTCACTTTCACCGGTAGAACAGGAAGATAAGGTAGTCTTCCTTTCTCTTCTTTACAACTGCAGATAGAGTGCAAAACAGCTGGCCTTGTTTCCCCTTCAGAGTCCTTTAAAGGCATATGCAACAACGAGTGGTGGTTGGGCTTTTTGCATCCATCTACGGAACAACCTTCTTTAGCAGAGCACGATCCAATCATGTGACCCGTATTTAAGCAACGAAAACATAATCCCTTTCTTTTAACCAAGTCGAGGCGTCTCAAGTATTTCAACTTTAGAAACTTGTCGCATCGGCTAATATGGTGGGGTTCTTTACACAACTTACAGTTTGCAGTTGATGACTTTTCGTGTGTTTTTTCGTTGTTCACTATATTCGTATTCGAGATCACATAACGTTTTAATTTCAAATCTCCTTTACTCGTAGCTGCAGGCCACCGACAACTGCTGAAGACCGAACTTGCCATGTCAGCTTCTCGGCGGGTAAAGGCAGCCAGATCTCGAAACGTCACTTCTTTTTTCGTTTCCTCTATGATTGAAAAGGACCACTGCAACCAATCATCTTGCAGCTTTTCTGGTAGTTTTTCAACAATTCCTTTTAACGTTCCAAGAGAATTTAGACTGGTGAAGTGCTCAATCCCTTCAAGTTGAACAAGGGCTTTGTCCATGATCCTTGCGAAGTCTCTCAAACTAACGCTATCTCTGTTCTTAATTCTCGGATATGCCATTAGCTTTTCTTCACAACGACTCGCTACAATCAATGGTCTACCGTAATAATGATACAGTTTTTCCCACGCTCGTTCGAAACCATATGCTGTACCCACGTAATGATCAATCAAACTCCTTACTTCCGAATTACAATACTGAATCAAGTAGGTTAGACGGGCACTATCGGAAGTAATTCTGCTCGTTATATGAGCTTGGAAAGTGGCGGCAAAGGCATTGTAATTCAAGGGATCACCATCAAAATCCGGAATCACCGGACGTGGAGGGGGATAATCCACATTCACCGGAAAAGGGTATTCACATTTGACTCGAGTTTGATTAACGGGGTCTTCTAATTGGGGAATAGTTTTAACCACGCGATGTTGACTAAATTGTTGGTTACTATCTGGTTGTGGTAGCGCCTCGTTTTGCTGGAAAACCCCAAGAACCTCGGGCTGATTGAATCTAACGTTCACCCTTGAGACTAAAGGATCTGCTTCCTGCTTACTTGGTCCAGCCAACATCTTATCTTGGCATGAACTTTGCATGCAAGATCCTTTTGAATGTACTGATGTATTCTTTCTACTCGAAGTTTCATCCCAAGCTTTAACTCGCGCTTCCGCCAAATCTATATCTCTTTCCAGATTTTTTATAGCAAGATTCTTTCTTATTTCTTCTGCTTTTGATTCTGCTTCTCTTTGCACAGCTTCAAGAGCCCTACGAGCTGCTCTTTCATCGCGCTGCTTGCGTTGCTCAATCAACTTTGCTTGACGAGCTACCATTAGATCAACTTGACTTTTGCGCTTAGAACTCGAACAGCTAGACTGCTTGGAAAACTTTGATGAAGACTGCGTAGATCTAGAAGACATGGCACAGACTCTTTCTTCGACTTTAACAAGGGCTTCAAATTTGAGTTTTATGCAGAGGATATCTTGTCTTGCCACGAAACTATTGTTTCTGAAACTTTTGTTTGTTGCGAATTCTTTGCTTTAAGACGCTTTGGCGACGCCTTATTCGCACCAAACTACGGCTGCTACGACTTGATTGTTGATATAGTATTATTTATTTCTGCAACGCGTCTCGTACTGGCTTCCTCTCAATATCTCCAGACGTTGACTCGAGCAAATGTTATTTAGATATAAACAAGGTTAAAGGATAAATGATTCAAAATAATAACGATACTTGAAATCCAAGAGCGAAAGTTGGGTGGGGAGGACCGTTCAAACACGCGGTGTTACGAGACAGTACAAGACGGTTTCTATAAAAGAAACATACCAAAATCAGTTGCTACCAATTTGATTACGTCATACTTAAGGAAAATTAATACGTACCAGAAACAATATTGCGCCAAACTCCTATCAAACAATTGTAGCAACACACTTTAATATAACCAACTTCATCTAAATTCAAGTAGAATAGTTAAGTTTCCGACTTTAACTTACTAAACACCTAATCTAATCTACATACAACTGCCAGCTATTTTGGCTTACTACTGAACTTACAAAACAACAGTACAGTGAAAAAACGAATTTTGCGCCGTGCTTGAACGGTCACGTGATCGTGTGATCAACAAGAGGCAGCAATTTTAACGTAAAGACGGCTTGCAGAAAATGTGGCGGTAACGACAGAATAAATATCTAACACACGGAGTTGGGAGAAGCGAGCAACATCTGTCGATTCATCCAACAGTAAGCTAAAAAATTTGGACTCTTTCAGTTTTATGGCAATTTGATCTTTGATCTCGTTTGACATATCAACGATTCTTCGCTGAACAGTATCGTTGGACAAAGGAACTGTTGTTAGTTTCTTTGTGGCTTCCTTACCGCACACTGCTTTTACCATTGTCAAAGCTTCGGGCTTAATTAATGTTTCACCAATAAAGTAAGCTGCCTTCGACTTTCCAATCAAATACGAAACGGTGTAAGATGCAGCAATGGCTTTCTTTGACTGAGAATGGATTCATTTTCACTTGTGTTGAGGAGCCTTTGCTTTTTTAGCACATTTTTTTTCGTAGAAAAAAATCTAAATTTTTTTGTTTAAGGTTAGGATGGCTGAATCAAGATGCTTCTTAAGCTTTTTTTCTTTCAACGATTCGTTTGACAAAACTTGAAAACACTAGACACACTGTGGCTTTTCAATGCTCTTACTACGAATCCATGTAAAGTTATGTTTCAAAAATTCTGGCTTATAGCTACGTTTTGACATTTCTGAAAATAGACATAAAATTAGCCAAGTTCTTGCAGAGCATTTCAATTACTTTTAATCTCCCATATTTATAAACAGAATAGTTGTGTAAAAAAATTGTGCAAGCCACTCCCCGTCTAGTGGAGTCTGGAATGCGGATACCAGCGACGCTGGGCTCGCCTCACCTAGCCTACTGGTCTGAATTTGAGATGAAAAAGGATTTCTAAAGGCCTGTAAAAGCTACTCATTCAAAGTATCAAGTTACAGTTACAAGTTACCTGTATGATGTAACATTGGATATGCACCATGTAGAATGATTTTACTCGCTCTAATGATGAAACAGTCGCTACCGATTTTAAAAAAAGGAGCGATGAAATCCCAGTCGGGTTAATCCAATTTATAGACAAAGCTTTTCGCGACCCATTCATAAAGTCTTGGCTACCCTCATTTGGGTCGCGACCCTTGGTTTGAGAAACGCTGTATTAGTCAGTGATCAGATTTGTGATTTCTGTTTATAAACTTCTTTCGTTGAAAGAAGTTATAAAAGTTGATTTATAGAGCTTATCTGAAAATACACCTTTATTGTAAATTGCATTTGCAAGTAACTGTAGAAGTTCCAGGCCGAAATGATTCAATGCTTTGAGAGTTTCAGCAGATATTTTGTATGAGCCTAAACCTTTCCCGTTTCTCATACTCGAAAGTGCGTTTTGAATTTCACTTTTCAAAATTGTGGGTCCATTTAAAGGCTCTTTGAAATATAAGGGAGGGGTAGATCTATTTGGTTTATCATAAACCTCTTTGACATATTCCAATCAGCGACGTTTGATATCATTTTCTTCAAACAAAATTGTTCCATCTTTGTCCTTGATAATTCCAGACGAATTTGTAAATTTTTTATGTTTCAGTTCTTTGATACTTTTATGTGGTTGTTTAGGATTCAATCGATAAAATGCTTCTGTTTCCTTACATTTTTTATCCAAGTACTCTTTTTGCGCACAAATACACTTTGATTTTATTAGTTTATCAAGGTTCTTGTATTCAACTGAGTCATATTTTGTGTTTCTTTTCTCTTTCAGCAAATCTTTGATTTCAGGGGTCATCCAACTTTCTTGTTCCTTCTTGGGAAGTAAAGGAACTTCCTCTTTCGCTATGGTTGTCACTTGTTTCAAGAGTTCATAACATTCATTTACACCGTTGTTGTGTACTACTTGTTGTCTTAATAAAGCAGTTTTCGCTTTGGTGTAGATATTCTTTATGATTTCTTTTTGTGTGTATATGCTGTAATTTTTTTTCAATGTTACTTTAGGTTTTGTACAAGTTTAAAGTTTCAGTCGCAAAGTTGCCACCAGCAAAATATGATCAGTGTTACAATCTGCTTGTAGGTAGGTTTTGCAATTAAGGATGGAATTTTTGAATCTTTATGATGACAGAATATACGTGTACGGCATACATGATGTATATGACAATACTCGTAACAGTTGCTAGAGCAGAGAAGTCTTTTTCTAAACTCAAACTGATCAAAAACTTTCTTCGAAGCCCCATGTCCCAATAGAGACTTAGCGGTGTGACTCTGCTATCCATAGAAAATGAATGAGTCAAAAATTTAGATTTTAGAAAAGTTATCCAGCAGTTTGCTAGTGCAAAAGCAAGACGGAAAAATTTCAAGTTTCCAACCACCCGCAAGTAAATTGCGGTAGCCTACTTAATTGGCCTCAACATATTGTGTTTTATTTGTTTGTGTCTTTTGTGGTGATGTCAAAGTACTGTACGTTAATTTTTTTGGGGTCAAACAACTTATCCGCATTGCATAGCGCATTTCCATTTTGCTGAAATATCCTTAATAGTGCTCACAATGCACCTTGCCTGAAAAGATTACACATAATTTTTTTTTGTCATTATAAGACGAATTTGGCTGGCGACGTTTATTTAATTAAACTTTTATTAAGCAATCAAAAAATTGATGTTGCAGCCTGCCCCACACGAAATCCATGCTATGCCATTATTTCGATGTGAATACACTGCAATTGCAAAAATTATGTTGAACCGTGCAACCTTGGTGAAATTTTATTCCAATTAAAGCCTTTCATTTGCAGGCTCAGTAAACTAAGCTTTAGCTCATTTTACCTGTTCACCTCAATGCTTTTTTGTCTTATTATTCAAGTTGAAAAATCTTTCTGTAACGCGGAGTCGTCAACGATTCCTGTGTTGAAAAAAATAGCTCAATTGAACATTAAATACAGAAAAAATGGGGGCCCCATAATAGATGTTTGCACCGGGGCCCTACCTGACGAAGTTACGGCCTGGTGATCAACCATCTACAACATGCAAGTGCTGAGTAGAAAAACAAACCGTTAGTAAGGTATGAACTAATTAGAAACAGCAGACAGTGACACTGTTTCGACCTATCAGGTCTCTTTAGTGCAGTTGGTGACCGACAAGAAGCTAGAGGCTTTTAATAAAGCATAGCTTAGACCGCCACACTTGCGGGATCTATACTAGATCCACTGGGTGGAAGGTCTGTCAGTACTCTGCGAAGCCGTATCACTCGTGAATGAATAATAGCAATAGAATTAGAAACAGCAATTAGAAACACTTTGTCAAGATTCTATGATATTACCTTGAGCGAGAATTTTTGATTAAAAACAACACTAGCACCTGCAAGCTGTTACGCTAATGCAATCCTTGATTACGTTACGCCCATAGTAATAAGCCTAAGTGACATTAACAATTGACGATTGGTAAAGCTGCTGTTTTATATCAGTGTTGGTAGGTTATGGCTAGAAAATGTCAGTTATTTCTATCGGCAAACATTGGCGCGACGTCGCGTGTTTGCGTCACTACCAACACAAATTAAAAGAAAAACCACTGAAGTATGTCCAGTGTTTACACTACCACGTTTTTCAGAAGCTGGTGCCAAAACAATGCTGTAAGGTAGACTGAAAAATTTTTTTACCATTTCAACAAATAAAATTGTTGACCTACTTTTAAATGAAAGGAAATTGCCTACTGAATGCTGCAGTTGAGAGTGACGTACTGTGGTGAGAAAAAGGTAGCTTAGAAAGTTTAATAATCCGTGGGTTTATTGCTTATTACCGGTGTATTATAGTTTGCCGCACCCTAATGTAGGCTATGAGCTATTTGTGGGTTGATGATTGTTGTAGATAACATCTGGAATGTATAGTTGTTGCAGAATATAGTGGTATTGAGTGACAGTCAATAGTAGTTTTGTGGACGTTCAACATATTTATTTGCTTTCACTTATTTTTGAGTTTGTACTGTAACCTGTTTAGTTTAATGTCTAAAGGCTACGCGCTTAAGGAAGCAACGCAAGTGTCGCAACATATTTAACTTCACTGCAGCACACAAAAACCGAATAGGTCAAGTTTTTTGCACTGTGCAATAAGTTAAAGTGCATTAATTGTTCAGATAACTAGGAAAAGTAAATAATTTTGATCAGCAGTTTAGGATCGTGGTACCACCCATTTTAGCTTGTTGAAAATGCTGCTGTTTTTTCCGACAATGTGTATGCTGTTGTTTCCCAGCTCGCTTGGCCTTAATAAGCAGTATGTCACTTCAGCAAAGTACCGATACTTAAAAACGTAAGTCACGAGCTTCAATCGATATCCAATAGAAATATCGTCGCCGACACTGTATTTGATTGTAGTAGAGAAGTACTCACTGCTGTAGACAGGTACAAGGTACTCAGTTCGTACGTTGTTGCATGAGAAGCTTTTTGCAGCGAACGCTTTAAAAAAGTTTGTTAAGAAGAACTTACTGAAAAGCGAAACACAAAACAACAAAAGCAGCAAAATGTTGATAAACTGAGTATTTAAAACAGCATGATCATGGTGTTATTTAGGCTTTTAAGCATTAACATGTTAACGTTATTTCTTGAAGTTAAGTTGTAGGTTATCAAGTTACGCCAAAGCATTGTTTGTTAGCAAAAGCCGTCTTGTCTCAAAGTTGTTGAGAACTTTCCAAAAATTGCAGACTTGCGGAACATGTTTTGGAATATCTGATTGCGATACTGACACGTTAATTTGAACTATCTATTCGTCGTGAGCAATGTAAGTTAGGTTAAGGTTTGGTTTTACGGTTCGTTTTATAAACGCTGGCTGTAAGGTTTCGTTTTACGGTTCGCTTTATAAGCGTAGGCTGTCACTATGCAGTTTTTTTCGTATATTGCTCTGAAAGCATAAAAATATAGAAAGTAGGTCTACAGAATAGACACAAGTAAGTTATATGTAAAGCATTCAAGCACTTGTAGAAAACTGTTTTCATTGTAATTTTTTGTTGTATCGGTTGAGTAACACTGCTACCCAAACGTAAATACGAAATCTAAACGGCACTACTACCGAGGGAGTTATTTCCATATCTATTTCACTTTGCTTTAACAGTAAGTGAAGCCTTTCTTGTTAGCCTCCTTTACATAAATTTTAGTCACCAAAAAAATGCACTTGGTAGATTTTTAGCAATACACATTTCTTCCTCGCAGCAATAAGCATTCGCTTCTAATATGATAAAGGTTTATGCAGCAATACTACATCTAAATTTTTAGGAGATGATAGTGTTGCTGTAAGTTTTTGTTTGTTTTCCTCTGGCAGATCACTTGATTACTAAAACCAATTTTTTTGTAAAAGTATGGAAAACGAACTTTCTTTGAAGAACCCTTATTTAACTGATAACGAATTTTTATATCATCTTGGATTGAGTACAAACGACCGGTTTGTGGAACGGTTCCAAGATCTAAAAGTGAGTTTGCCCACGACTAAAACTATGTCTAGCGTTTGCGGTGTTCAAAGCTGCGATAGTCGGCAGCGTGGTGGGGTGGGTTGGAGCGTGGTTTGTGGTTGAAGTGATTGTGGATTTGAGTTTCACGATGACCCACGTTGTTGTGTCCTGGGAAAGGCTTATCAAAACAACTTGTGTAGCACAGGGTTGAACGGCTTGTAGTAGAAACGTGGAAATGAACTACGAAACGGGTCTAAGCTCAATACTATGACGCAACCTACAAATGGTTTTTTCGTGGCTAGAGGATTAACATACACGACAAAAAGTTTCGTGGAGGAATGAGAAAAGATTGCTGAGAGAAAAGATTATCGAGCACGAGAAATGAGCAATTCCGAGAAAAAATAATGAAAATTTCTTCACATTTACAAGCACGGCATGATCTCCTGCTTCCTTTGCAAGTTTTTGCTGAGATAAAATCATTGCAATGAGTCGACTGCTCGATTCCACAGCCCGGCTTCATATGAAGACGGAGGTATTTCATTAAGTGCCTACCCAAGGGCATAAATAGCAAACTTGCCTACTTTCTCTTATCATTCTGAGCGCCATGCAGGGAAGCTGGAAATATTGCTTTTATGTTGTTTGGTATGACTCGACAAGGGAACTGAACTCTGGTTCACTGACTGTGAAGCTGATTGTGAATAACCAAGTACTTAAGTAGAAGGGTCACTTACGAAAGACACGAAGCCGATACCTTCAAATCATTCATGTGTTTATGAATCTAAATGGAAGGTTATCTTTTGTGTAACCTCAAAACCTTCTGCTGCTAAATCAGTACAGTCATCTATTTGTAACAAATGGATGACAACACTAAATTGATGTTGTAGATCACAAAATTCGTTTTCTTTTCCCGATTACGATCTGAATTAAGAATGAGCAATGACACTTGAACTTTTATGCTACGTATAATGTAGATGCTACCGAAGACTAACTTTGACCTTGTTGGCTGATACACATAAATATTAGTTAAATCTCGGCAACAGATGATTGACGATGCAAAGCTTGAAGACTGCTTTTAATTGCATATTCTAGAAGCTTTTTGTCAGAAACTCTTTTAATAGTAATTCTAGAAATGTAAGGTGATCATTGATAGAGCATATCGCAATTAAAAAAGTGATATTCAATTACATAGTTCAAAAAATCACTTTGGTTACCATGACATGTTTTTCTTGATTGCTATAATCGTTGTTCAGATTTTCTGCCGTATGTTCTCTGATGACTTTTGACACACATTTTCACAAATATACAGTAAATGCAATTTCAACATTCATTAGATTTAATAATTTCTGTTCAATATTTTTTGAACTGATACAATTTTTAGTTTGTTTGCGTTGGTGGCAAAAGGAGCCGTATGCAGAATTTTGCCTATCATGTTTATAATGAACTCGACAAACCTGACAACTGCGAGTTTGAAGATGGATGCGATCAAGAGAGTAAGTTGCTCACAGAAAATAAAAAAAAAAAGTATTGAGGATTAAATGATTTCCGAACGCAAAATTTTAATGAAAACTGCATAGTTCATGGGCGCGTTCTGCATCAAAAAATCTGTAATTAAACTTTTTAAAGGAAGTTATGCTAAAGCGACTACCACCATCCACAAAAATCTTACTTACTTGTAATAGATTCACTTTTTATCCCATACTTTAAAGTTTCGTGAAGTGATCTTTAGATTTTTAAGCACCGTGTTTCAACCCGTATTGCTTGAATTGTTTCAGTTTTTGGTGCTACAGTACTTAAAAAGTCGCCCTTGCTTCATTGATGGCTTTAAAACTATAAGATGCTGGAACAAATTTTTAATGGTGGCTGTTTTAAATATGGAGCAGATCTTCAAATGGTTGGTAGTTGTCGCGCCTCCTTGCCTATAAAAATCCGTTTTGCTTTTTGTTGTGTTGCTTACACTTGTTTGTACATGACAGATCGAAAATTGCGCAATCTTTCTGAAGCAGCTGGGCGATATTCTTTGTACAAAGTTGGCCCTGTGTTATCTGCAAGCCATGGAATTGGAGCTGCCTCGTTATCAGTTGTATTACATGAGGTAGGCAAGTGCGCAACTAGCATTTTTATTGAAGGGAAAGGTTGCAAACCAAAACTTTTAACGTTTATTGTTGGTATAGCTGTTGTGTGCTCCTGAAAAAAAGTGACAAAAATGTCATAAATAATGCGTCTTCAGCTCCATAGTTCCTCGCCTCATTTTGGTTACTCTCGTGTAGGTGGGATGTGCTAACACGCTGCGGTCATATGATGAAATAAACAAAGTAATGCTACTTAGGCTGTTTTGAGCAGTTAATGTTTGTGTTGTGATTTTAAGCTGTTGATACTTGTCTAATAGTAAGCACAGTTTTCTATAGTAGCTTTGTTGGAATCGTGTTGATCTAGATTTTTGTAAGGGTTTTTTGTTTTTTCATGACATTATTGACGTTATGAAAAGAATCTTTGTTACTTGACACAAACCAAGCGATCCGATCTTGGTTATGCCGAGAGGCATTACTACTCACTAAGTCTGCCACCATACCCGATCTATACTAATACGATTAACTATAGTTTATGGCTTTCTTTCGCAGTCTCTTTAATTTCCCGTTTTTCTTATGTTCGACAAGTTGCAACAGTTCTCATCACTATTTTCGGACATCTCTGGAAAAAAACAAAAACTCATTGAAAATCCAGGTTTATACTATTTGATAAAAATTTGGACATTAATGTTACCAACCACCTGGACTCAATTCAAATTAGCAGACAGTACAGCAAAAGCGGGACGTATATATGGTTTTAGTAAACCGATCTATAACATAGTAATTTTTCGCAGCTCTTCAAATTGATTTGTTATGCAAAGTGCAGTGATGTAAAGTTTATTCGAATTGGGACATCTGGTGGATTGGGTATGTTCTATGATATCTTATTTCACGTGCTAAATAGCAATGCACACCAGTACCTTATTGGTATGTGTGAGGCCTTGGGGTTGGTATAGTAGTTTTTATTTTTGATGAATATCCAACTAGCAATGGAAGTAATGCGGAGAATGAATATATAAAACTGAGTGTACTCAATAATGATTTAAAAGAGTGCAGTTGGCCTCTATGGCTTGAGTACGGGTCCACTGTTGGAATTACAACAACAGCAACAACTTTATTTGTTTTAAAAATTTTTCGCATTTTTATGTTTTAGGTATTGACCCTGGAACAGTTGTTCTTACCAGCCAGTCTTACAATGGTTTGCTGGAACCATGTTTTAAACAGGTCAGATTATCTGTCATTACACTTTCTAGTTTTCTTCGAGACAGTTTAGCTTACTCCCCTGTATGCCATGGAACTATTGTCATAAGATACCGCGTTGTTTTAACAGAAGTCGGCAACCTGGTCATGTGGATGGGAGTGATCTTCACATGGCCACTCCGAAAGAGGTTCCTTGATACTGTTGTTGTTAGTGTGCTTACCCCACTCTTTTTTAAGATGGAAGCACGTGTGCAGCAGCTATACAGATAAACATCCCACATTTGAATGATATTAGGCCAATAGAACTCAGCATTCCATTTTGATTGCATATAGCTGCATGACATTGTCCGTTTGTCGAGCTAACCTGGATCTGTTGATAAGTCCATTTTGATTCGATTATGAATAGAGATTGCAGATTGTCACTACCGCTGATAAGGCAGAATGCTAGTGATGGGTACCAATACTCGTCTCATACGATGTTAGTAGCGCAGCCAGGAAAAGATTTGTTGGCGCTAAGCTATTTTTTATTCTTTTTGTTCCTCATTTTTGGTAGATGATCTTTTTTTTTTAATGATTGACGTTTTGCGATGATAATTTTTAAAATCATAGTTTTTTTGATTAGGATCAACAAAAATGGGGGATGGGTATGTCTTCCGTGCCTTCCTTCCCACCCTAAACTACGCCTATACACGACAAGCAGAGTGGGCAGCTTTACTACTTTAAATCTTGTAAAGCGCTAAAGCATGCTATTCTGAAGACATTTCATCCGGTTGCTACTTTCTCTAAACTCTTTTGTCCAGCAAGTGCCTATCTTATAGATAATTGTTACTGATTAGGTTGATTTATCAGTTTTGTTATTCTGTGCTATGTAGATTGCGTGTGGAATAGAATATAGCTACGATACAAAAGCTGACGTTGAACTTAGTGATCAAATTGAAGCTTGTGCGAACGATTTGAAGATTAAAGTTCTACGTGGAAATACAATGGCTTCGAATGATTTTTACGAAGGTAAGAAAATAAGATTGAATATTGTTACCGCTTAAACGCTGCTTTTTTGTTAATAATTAGGTAGATCTGCCAACCAAACACTCAATCGTACATAGGTACGATTTTGTATTTGGTAGGCAAATTTGTCTGTAGCTATAGGAAAAGACTAAAATTGCCTTTCTGTGTTTTTTTCATTTTTAAAACATTTTGGTCGGCAAAGAAAACAATTATTTTTTTCCAATGTCTTTATGTGTTCTTTTTGTTTTTCCATTCATTTTTTCTGATGAATTTCGCGTCTAATTATAACAAAAGTGGTTTGACTGCAACGTGTAATTGGTTTTATGCCAATACGGTTGAAGAAATAAAAGTTTGAGAGTGTACTTGTGTGAAAACAATAAGTTACGTCTGGAATTGCAAAACAAATTAACCACAACGATTTTTTTTTCAAGTTTAATTATAAAATCGTCAAACAAAAATTATCATTTGCTTACTGAAAAACTTTTGCTTTTTTTTACTTGAAAATAGCATAAATTGTTTGACCGGGTCCAAGAGATTTTGGAGGCGCATTGCCCCCGTGCCCCTCTAGCCTTTGCTGCACTTTGATTACATATATGATAACATTAGATGATATCATTTTGCAGGGTTATTTAGACTTGAAGCGTAGCTTGTTATACTGTAAAGCGTAGTGATCTTACTTGCTCACAAAAACATTTCTTGTTTCAACAGAGCAAGCAAGGCTAGATGGTGCTTTTTGTACGTTTAATGAAGACGACAAAAAGAAGTTTCTTGATAAAGCATTTAATGAACATGGAATATTAAACATGGAAATGGAAAGTTCATGCTTTGTGGCCACATGTAATCGCGCGAGAGTCAAAAGTAAGAACATTAAGTTTTGATCTTCAAACTGATTTTCAAAAGCACTTTGCTCAAGTTCGAAAGCAACTGAAATACTTAGACGAATTACCCACGAAAAATTTCTTAGTGAATTCTTGCTTTGGTTTTACAATGGATTTTTACACGATTCCTGATTCAACTCACAAGCCTTGCTTTTAACTTGCGCTGCTTGTAGCTGGAATAAGTGCTGCACACAAACGGACACAAAGAATTAAGCTTTGTAGTATAGATTTAAAAATCTTAAGGATGGAGTAGCATGCCACTCATCCAGCTTAGATCAAAGCTGAGATTTCAAGAGAGCTTAGGCAAAGTTGTAAGCAGGCCTATATTTTACGCCCGAACCCAAGCTGAATCCCAAAATTTATTTGAAGCCCCAATTAGACTCCAAAATTTACCAAATGAATGAAATCGGCAGACAAACATAAAGATCTATGACATCGATTAAATCAACTATGATACCCTCTTTCTGTTTGTCGGCAAAAAACAACGCACTTCCAGGTGAGGTCTCGCCCTCTACATGTATAAACTACGCATCCACGAGATGCAAGTACAATCAGCGCGGTACGCTGATTACGGTTACCTCAGAGTCTCAGTAAAAGGAATCATTCGAGCAAATAGTTGGTGTGGCAAAAGTGAAACTATGATGCACACGTGACAGAGTGTCATGGTAAATTTGGGCTCGATTTATGATCAGATTTTTTTGAAAACTTAAGCCCTAACCCGATCCGTAAAACCCGGCCCGACTTACAAATATGAGCTTAGATGCAACTGCAGGTGGACAGTGATTCATTTTCATTTGCCAATTTAAAGCCTAGCCATCATCTCCAATAGCAGGGCCGACCAATTTTCAGTTGCCCGGCTTCTGGGGCTCCATGGTCTTCCGCCATGCCCCCATCCCTCGGAAGGGGTCGGGTAAACAACAACAACAACAACCAATTTTCAGCGACGCCTTCACTGGTCTCTAACAAGAGCATCTAAGATTCAATTTTCTTCTTTTCTTGTTATCTTTTTTTCGTCTCCTCCCATATTTTTTTGGTCTTCTCACATTTCCCACAGTTAGCTTCTCTCCCACTCTTCCTGGTAAACACTCCACATTCATTTGCCCAAGATGCTCCGACCACAACAGTTAATGACTTCTGAGTTGTTTATCGCTATTCTCAACATCTATTTGTTTTCTTAAGACGCTGTTGACAATTTTGTCCAGAAGTATCTTGCCACACATCATCTGAGTCAGTCGCCTAATATGAATCATTCGTCCTCCGCATTCGCGTGATAGCCGCCGTCGTCCGCATTCGCTCGATATCCGCCGTCGTCTTCGTTGCCCAATACTCAGCCCCATAACGCTCCACGTTTCTTACATATGCTTTTCATAGTCTAATCTTTTGTGGGCGAGAGAGCATTCTGCCGCTAAGTGTACCCCACCAATCTTTAAACTTTTTTCATCCAGTGCGTATTCTTGACGCCACAGCCTTGCCAGTGTTATTATATTTCTCCAGCTTGTCACCAAGTAAAAAAACTCTAACAATCTCATCACATCTTAATTTCATGTATTTTAGATTTTCTTCGTCATAAATACCATGGAGGTGGACTGTAAGAATTAATTAAATTCCACAATTACCGTACTTTCGAGAATGGGAGCTTGCACACAAATTTTAACACCAAATTCAAAAAAATTGACACGAGTCCCTTTTTTTGTTTCCTCCGCTTTCCCAGCCTTTTGTTTAACCTTTTATTGTGGGTTAAGTTTTTGATTGTACACGTGTTTTACCTTGTACCACGAATTTAAATGAAATTAGATTTCTCGACTTTTTTGTCACAAGCTAGTTTTTGGCATAGAAAAAGAAAGCGGGGGCTGTCTGAATACGCCCCGTCTACCATGGAGTAAATCTGGTTGTGCTGGGACAAATAAACTGTAAAATCTTAAAGATTGTTGAGCAATTTTTGAAATATAATTGTTTTTTGTATCGAGGGTTGAGCCTCTGAATAACCCTAAATTCCACAGTTAGGCTTTCTTCTTTGAGTTTTAATCTAACTCCCAGCTTCAAATTTTTTTCATGTTGTGTGATGAACATCGCACAGGTAGATCTACTTGTTAATTTTTATAAGTACTCGTATGTCAACAAATTTCAATTTGCTTCAGGTGCTGTAGTATGCGCTTGTGTTATCAACCGATTGCTGGGTGACGAAATAACAAGTGACAAAAGCTTATTGCAACAATGGGAAAGTTTTCCTCAAAAAATTGTTTCGGAACTCGTTAAAAGAAGCATGGAAAAATAACCTGAACCTGATTGCCGATATAATCTTCAATCATTCAACATCTACTGCATTCTTTTTCAATTTTTGTGTTTATTTCAGCGCTTGTGACTGAAGAGCTGAGCTATTATTTCTTTGTGTAAAATATGTGTTGGCTATGTATATGATATATGCAAGAATTTAAGATTTAAGCCTCGAAAAGTTAAGTCTTGGGTAGGCTTAGGCGGTAAAGTTAATCATGCTTTATATCTGACTAGCCGGCAGAGCTCCGCCATCAGTAGCGTTGGGGTTTAGTATTTCAGTTCAACCGGCTGCGCTGGCTCCAACCATCGGGCTTTTGTGTGAGCAGTATCGAAAAGTTAATGCTTAATGAATTTTATGCACTTCCACAATTCCTGTACACAAAATAGTGATAATCATATTCTCTTAATCAAGACTGGTTATGCTCACAAAAAAAGAATCTTGCCACAAATTATCATGAATACTTGAAAGGGAGAAGGGATTGAAATAGAGCCAAAACTGATGTTGGGGGGCAAAATAGTGATTGTTTTCACAATTACATAAATAAACTATTTAGTGGTAAGCCTATTTTGCGATTTTGTAATGCCATTTCCTATTTGTATTTGTGGTATCAAGGTATTTGACTGCGCTATTTGTCTTGTTTCTGGCATAGCGACAAAAGCGGCTGTGGCTTCCCCAAAATCCTTTTTCATATTTTGGTAGAAGCCTTTCAGGCCGGGTTATTTTCAAACAAATGTTCTCTCAATTCAGTTTTACAAATTGTTAGGGTTATAGTTTTATTTTGCTTTTTTCTTAAACTTGGGATTTTATTATAATGCTCTATAGCAGTGGTTCCCAACCTTTTTAATGGCCTGCACCCCTATATTGTTATAATATGTTCTCGCACCCCTAAAATATCTTAATATGTTCTCGCACCCCTATAGTATTTTAACATGTGAAGAATAAGGCCATGCACTAACACTAACACTCTGAAGTGAAAAGAACGATCAACTCAGGTTTGTTCCGCAAAGAAAAAAAAGGCGACAGCTGAAAATGCCACCAAACTTCACACCTAACAAGTGATGACCTTTTTTTATTTTTTATTTTTTATTTTTTTGGAGAACACCGCTGAATGTGGCCTTATTTTGACTGCGCATCTGCCACGCAAACATTCATAACTTGTCATTGCCCTCAAGCGTGTATAAATGTCTTGATGCTTGAAAGTCAAAATAAGGCCACATTCAGCGGTGTTCTCCAAAAAAAAAAAAAAAAAAAGGTCATCACTTGTCAGGCGTGAAGTTTGGTGGCATTTTCAGCTATCGCCTTTTTTTTGGAGATCAAGCCTGAGTTGATCGTTCTTTTCACTTCAGAGTGTTAATAACCCGTGACAAATTTTTGAAAAATCTGAATGACCATCTCGCACCCCCTAGGATGCTGCTTCGCACCCCTGGTTGGGAACCCCTGCTCTATAGTATGGACATAAATACCTTAAAAAGCAGCATATCAGCAAAAGAAAAAATACTTGCATTATAGTATATACGACGGCGTCGTCTGAAGAGCCCCCATCAGTAACGTCGAGATTGAGAATGTCGGTTCAGCCGGCCAAGTCGGCTTTTTCTATTAGGCTCTTGTGTGAAGAGTTACTAAAAGCTTATGTGTTTTGTTCATATTTTTGTGCTCCTTTTCCCAATAGAATTTCTCGTTTCAAGGTCCTGGCTATGGCTTAGGTTTATGTGCTCTGTTCATTGCTGACACAAACCCAAAGGCGCGTTGCTTTTTTCTTAGTTTGAAAGTACGTAACACTTTTCTGATACTAAGATATTCTAAAGCAAAAATGCTTTCGTGTGCTGCGATTTCACATAGTGTCGTTATTTTCTTTTGATTTCCCCTTAAACTTTTGTAAGTCCTCGCTGGCTACGCATTATGTAACATGTTTTTTTCTCCCTTGGCGTGCCCAAGAAAGTTATAAGAGTCCTTGCTTTTCCCACAATTTTTAGGTTTAATCCCGGTAGCGCTATAAAACTGGTATCAAGCAAAATAGAAAAAATGTTTTTCCTAAGTATGGTGCGATTGTATCCCAGCAAGACATACCATCACCTGTCCTGATTTAAAACGTATCAATGAAGCTGCGTCAGCTTTAGCGCACAAACATTTGTGAGAGCAACAGCAAAATGTTTTAGTAAATATAAGCCATAGTTCCTGTATAGGAAGAGAGAGTCTATTTATTATTGCTTTTGCGCACCGACACAATCACAGTAATAATACAAAAAGAAAAAACACTTTCAGCAAAAGCCAGGGAACATCGATAAATCTTCATTTGCTTCTCTTCGCTTTTGTGCTTCCATCCACACTTTCATAGCATTCGTATGCGCCAAGCAAGGATCATATATATTCAAGCTTTTACTTTTCTCCAAGGCGATTTTCCGTTTAGTGAAACTCCCATCAATAAATACCATTTCAGATCCCATTGCTCCAGCGTTGCCAGCTTGTCCAAATCTGTGGCATGCAAAACAATATCCTTTGTATGGGAAAACGATTTACTCCATACAACTCCTTCCAATGTGCCAACTCTTTTGAAAAGAAGGACACCTTGAACCGTCATGAGTTTTGGGAAAATCCGCTACTGGCTGAGATGATTCTTCTAAACCCAAATCAGGAAGAAGTTGATTTCTTCCAAGACTTTCTGATTGACTGCTTTCTAAAATAATTTCTTGAGCTGTCTGAACTGCGCTGCTTACTTGAGAAGCTTTACTTGTACCGGCGTCTTTTTGTTTGAAGCATTAATTCTAGTTTTACTAAATTTGTTTATAATCCTATTTGATAGCTTGTAGCTGAAAAGATATGAGCTGGTTCAAAATAGAGTGTTTTCTCGTTGTATCTGTCACCAGAGAGTTAAGCCGCAAGAGGGCGAAGTGAGCTTAAATGAAACCGCGGAGCGCTTAATGAAGACCTTTGGAGCATAACCACCATTTGAAAAGTTAAAATGGGCCCTAAATGCTCTTGATCCAGGCCTGCCAAATTACTCATTTGTTTTATTTGTCATATTTATCCTCCATTCACGAGAAAGCGAATTGTATCACTGTACTTTGGACGGGAAGTCCGCACTCGCTTGGGAGTTGCCTTTTTCGAGGTTTATGGGCCTGTAGTCTTCCACATAAAGGTGGGGCGTCCCGTTAAGTGCCTTGCCCAAGGACACAACAAGCGAACTTGCCGGCTTGTTCTCCACAACCTCCCCTAAACGCCAAGCAGGGAAGCTGCGGATGCCATTTTTTTTAAAGTCTTCTGGTATGACTCGACAAGGGGAATAAATCCCTGGTCAACCGACTGCGAAGCGGACGCTCTAACCACTACGCCATCGCGTCGGTGATTGTAGCGGAGCATGTCTTACAGTAAAACGTAGACTTATCTACTTCACCAAGGTTAATCAAGAAATAATACAACACCGTATTATCTTTTATTAATAACTTCATAATTGCATGCGTAACAAAGTACAATATGTAGCAGCGCCCTTGGGTTCAGCCCATTCCGCCCTGAAACCGTAAATCCACAACCGAATCTAACTATCACAAGTTCATCTGAGGAACTATGTCATGTGTATTCATGGCCTGTACAAATGTGACTCTCAAAACAATATTTTTTCGCCCCTGTGCCTATAGCAAAACCTCTGCAATTCACTTCAGCTTGCAATTGCTGTAAGAATCCCGCAAATCTAGAAAACCCTGGGCCTGCCTTAAACCACACCCTTGTAATTTGCTATAGCATTTATCATACTCGTGATAGCGAATGTACTTTCTTTCCTGCCACTGAAAACACTCATTTTTGGTTCATGCAAAATGCTTAGGGCGTTTTGGAACAAATTCAGGAAAAATAAAATTTTTTGAAAAGAATGGTTAAATTATCTCTGATGAGACATGAATTTTCTTGCAATATTCAGGAGAAAAAGGAAGTGCATGTACTGGTAATCTCCAATATCGCTACCGACGAAGAAAGTACGCCAAAGAAGTCCTAAATTAAAGCAATGAGGATAGTTTTCGTCGACATCAAGAGTGTCCTATAAAGATGATTGGTCCCGGGAAGATCAAGTGCTAATGAGCACTAGTACAAACAAGTTTTGAAAGAATTGTGGGAGAAAGTTCAAACAAAGGAACTGAAGTAATGAAAAAATGAATTCATTCTTAATCACAACCAAATACCGTGGTCTTAGTGAAACAGATTTTAGCCGGGATTCAAATCTTAGGACTTACCACCCTTTATATTTACCCAATCTAGCGCCATGTGACTTCTTTCTTTTATCAAAAATTCTATGTTCTTAAAAAAACACGTTTCATGTCTGTGCTGGAAGCGGAGAAAAATATGGCAAAGCCTCATAAACAACTTACTGACGAAGATCAATTCCACTGCTTTGATTACTGGAAAGTCATAATGCAATGATGTGTCGATCCAGAAAACCAATACATCGAGGGGAAAAGCCACTGACATGGTTTTCGTTAAATAAAATTTTTTTACAACCTTAGTGTCGTCGCTTTCCATTCGCTCCTCGTGTAACTTACACAGAAAGAGTTAAAAACAATTTAACACTTTCGCTCCATGGGCAAGCAATTCTTCGGATTAACAAATTTATTGGAAATCCCTGGTAGTAGGCTTTTGCTGCATGAAATGAATAAGCCTATTTTATAGCTTCCTGGCTACCAATCAGAATCAGAAGTTTTGTAAGGACTAGCGAAGACTATAACGTTGTTTTTGCAGAAAGCTGTTGGTGTATGTTTTTTGCAAAAACAAAAAGGAGTTAACCTTTTTAAAGTAAAGTATCGACGCTTTCATGCTGGCATTAGCTCGCTTACTCCACCCCCGATTATATTTTTGATTGTATTATATTGTCTGAAACAATCTATAGCAATTGCTTCTAACATTGAATATTGATTGCAAGGCGCAGCTGAGAAATAGCTTAACTACTTTTATGATGATATTTTTGCAACGTAAATTCAATTGCTGCAATACTTTTTTGCCTTGCTGTATGTGGCTCACGGCTATAGAAAACCACAAACTAATTACTACACTATGTGTCTCGTTCAGCAAATTTAAGTTTAAAATAACCAGATTATTGGTTAACGTATTTACACCATAGCCTCAAGGTGTGGTGCGTTTCCTATAACGTTAAAACACCAACTTTTTAGAAATATCTCAAAGTTTTTGTGATGTTACAGGCTATGTGAAGTACATAGAAGCTAAAAATCCGGCGATAATCATCTTGTGTTAATAGTATTTTGTTCTATCATCACATAGTGCTAACTACTAACTACTTGGTACAATCAAAGAACTACAGCCTCCACCTACAAGAGTCGGATATACTCTTCTAGGTCTTTTTTTAATTCGAACTGGAATAATGTTTAAGGCTGGAGCCTACCGCTTTTTCTAAACTTGCGTCATCCTCAATTTAGAATTTAGATCAATAAACAATTATCTATGCAATACCGTGATATTAAAATTAGCTTCAGCAATCACATTTTCTACTGTGAAATTCAACCTCTTGCCTTTGCATCAGGCTTATACGCACGTTGCACCTCGAGAACTTGAAGCTGTTTCCTAGCAAATTAGGCTACATTTGATAGCATGTAAGACTGTACTTAAACACACTCTTTGAACTCTCACCTCTTTGCCTGCTGACGTGTATCTAAATGTGTTTCTACTTTAACTTCGCATTTAAACCTGACTATCAAGGGAAAATTTGTACAATTTTTCCGAAAAAGATAGGTATTATATTCACTTAGCTGCCCTGTTTTGTCGGTAGATGTTATTTACTTCAATCATCAATTATTTTCATCGCTCAGATGATACTGATGAACCTGTTGGTATTCATTCATCAATCAGTTAGAATTAGCTTGCTTTTCATCGGTAAAGGTTTTCCTGCTTTTTAAATTTACATTTGGGTTAGTATAAAGAGAAAAAACGCCGAAGGGCAATCCAGACCAGTACTTGAAACAAAGACTATTGTTCCTTCTAATCGCAAGAATTTTACAATTTTATTAAATTATACATATAGCAGCAACTGAATATAATATAATAACAATAATAATTTTTATTTTTAGTCCAAAACAACACAGTAGAAAACCAAAATTAAATAGCAGCGGGAGAAAAAAGGAGCAGATGGCAAAAACGATGTACGATGGTTGTGCATCCAATTCAAATTAGGTTTGGTTGCAATAAATTTAACTACGCATGTTTTCAATATAGAAAGATTGCTATTTCCTCTAAATCGTCTTCATGAAAAACGTCACGTTATGATATATCCGATAGAAAAAAATAGTCATTAACTACATTTTGCATAAACGTGAGTGTATACATGCTTTTGATCATCCCTTCTAAACTTTTCCTTTTTGTCTCAAAAACGTGAAAAGCTGTATCGTGCACCATTGCTTTGGTATACTGTTCTGGTATTGGCATAAAGTCGCACCACTGACGGAATCAGTTATGATAGTGTGGCTAAAACAACGTTTTTTATTTGAAGTACAACACATATGTAGTGAACTCAACCAAAAAATGTCAAAGTGGTTTTCCATTTGAAAGCAGTATTTAGCATTTTCTCACTTCATAATTACGCGAGTATCTCCCTGACCTTTGGGTCGTATCCAAAAATTTCAAAGGAGGGGGCAATCCAAAACCTAGACAGTTGAAACTTATTGATGGGACAAGCTTTTTCGATTGTGTCAGGTTATGCATGGCTTCGCCTCCCTACCTGCGCGATTCGTTACATTCCAACATTCCATATTTTGATTTTCTTAATATTGGTGTAGCTAGGCGTTCGGTAGTTTTCTTCGTCTGCCCAAAGCTGCAGCTTAAATTAAGGCCACAGTTTATTATTTTCAATTCCATAGTCCATGTCATAAAACACGTCAAAACAAAACACACACAAGCAATCAAGTTGCCCCCTATATAGTTCCCTCACGCTAAAAAAATTAGCTGGTGCAACCAGCATTAGCTTTATAAAGCTGTACAGTATAGTGATCTCAAAGGAAGTTCTATTTACAAGGCAACTCACAAAACCAGCCACCGTTTCCTCCTTTTCGTTATTCTGTAGGCTACTCTGTAGTTGTTTGCTTGTATTGTATGATTGTAGCTGATTACTTCTTAAATTTTCTCTTTTTCTTTACACAGTTTCAGCATCAGAATATTTACCAACAACTTACTGTAAGCTTAATAATCAAAGTTCAAATCTAAGCACATTAAAAGCTTATGTACATCTCATTCCATAACAATATAACGACGCTACATTCTTTCCTCATCTAGCTTAAAAAATCTAGGTGATCAATTGATATTCAGAAACAAAATGGCAATTACAGGCATGTCGCTCTTTTCCCCACGTAGCAAAAAAAGAGTAAAAGTTGTAAACAAACACATGACAGATGCACATTCTGAAGCAATATATACAGGACTTTAGAGGACCTGGTCAAGATTATTACAACCAATTTCAAAAATTACAAACAAGTATGTAGAAAAATATATGCAGTAGCACCTTTGAGAACCTGATCCCCTGGCCCCAAGTGTGTTTCCCTCTGTCTTTTGGTGAGTTTGTGGCCAATGTAATGTGAAAATGCTGTAAAAGTGGGGGTGCGGCTGTTACTCCTTACTGTGTGAGTACGCTGGAATGTGAAAGCTGAGAAACAAAGTTGACTTCATATAAGTGAAATCATGTCGGTCAAAATTCCCTCCCCTGTGCTAGGAGATTGAATGTGTGTGCGTGTGTGTGTAGGCAGGAAGCGTGTGCATGTGATGCTGTACTTGCTGTGCAGTGCGTATTACCAGACCGAGTACCCATGCAGCCAATCTTCCAATTTGGTTTGCAAATGTAATGTCATATATTTTGAAACATAAACAAATCGGCTAATGACAGCTGAATTTCTCATCGAGAAATCTGGTAGCTAGGCCTGCCGTTAATGCATGAAATGATGCTTAAATTTTTGTTGCTGGTTATATGCTGCCTTCCAATGAATAAGGCTACCACATTACATTGAGAATAGCCTACTAGTTATTAGCATTTTTAAGTAAATTAACACATAATATTTTCCAATTGCAATCATCTTCTATGCTTTCTCGAAAATTCGGATATCACTTTATCTACTGAAATATCAATGTCTCGATGAATTGACATAAGCATCAAGCTAGCGAGTCTCCTATCGGACATAGTGGATCTGAGTCGTGTCTTCGTCATCTTCAATGTGTTATTACTTCGCTCAGAGGAGCAGCTCGTCACAGGCAAAATGCAAGGAATCGTTAGCAGCGTTTTTATATTAGGAAAAAGTTGTTCGCTGGCATGAACAAGTGCTGCTGAGAGAGACTTCAGCAACGAGTAAAAAGTGCTTGTCGAATGAAGCTCTGTTTGCCATTTGACGTACCAGCAGTGAAGTTCGCTCCAAACGCTCCCTGGATAAGGCAAGGTCAGCCTTGTATAGATTTACCACAGATGTAAATTTTTACAATTCCTCTGCTTGCTCCATGAGAACCATTGTAGCAGGAACGAAGCACAGGCCATATCTCGCACTTTGCTGATGGATCGAAAATCTATATTTTATTTCCATTAAGACAGGGGTTATTAACCGGAGGTACCTGTACCCCTTGGGGGTACGAAGCACCAAAGCAGGGAGTACGAGATGAGGCGTCAGAATAATGCTTATTTTAAACTATTTGCTAAAAATTTATTGTTAATGTTATTTGAAATAAGAAAACATTTTCCGAAGCCTTTTTTAACATCTGCATTTCTGAATGATTTTTGTCATAAGAATTACTGTGACGTAATAAATAGCTTCTTGTTTGCTCCGACAGAATTAGTTTTGATCTGAACAATATTATGGTTAATAAATATACACCGGTAACATGCTACATTGTGTTTTATTTCATTGTTAGATTGTATATTTACCGGTAATTTTGTAAGTGATTTTTCGATAGGTCTAGGGGTACAAAAACATTTCACAAAATTTTAAGGGGTACGAGCGCCAAAAAGGTTAAAAAAACACTGCATTAAGACATAATCCAACAACGGAATAGTAAGATTACCTTTGTAATATTCATCTGGTTTTCTAGCTGGAACGTTGTCAGGATGTTGCTGTCTACCACAAAGTCTGGGGATGCAAAGTTAAACTCCAATGTCTTCGTACATCTTTTTAGTTTCGTCCATTCAGCGGCGGTTGTGAGTGTCTACATCGTTTCGCACACTCTACAGGGTATCACACAAAACATCGATGCCTGAAATAGCTTCCACTATGTCCCTCGACTGACTCTGCAAACTGCGAGTGATGTTGGCAGTGTAACTAAAAATGCGATTGGTGATGATCAAAGCTGCCAAAAACTCGGGCGAAGTTACAGCAGAAAACAATGACTTTGCATCAGCCACACTTTCTGCAGACCATGAAGCAGAGTTATTGAGAATCATCTCCATGCCCTCAACAGCAGCTGGGTGAAGATAGCATAGAGTATCCAAAGTTTCAAGACGTGCAATCCATCTGGCGCGAGAAAGGTCCTATATTTTTTTGTTTACACTGAGGTAAGTATTTATCTATCGCATCCTCCCATTTTTGCTAGCGTTTAGAATGTACATAAAAAATCATGTAGTTTTTTGCAGGTGCCCATCAAGTTTTTGACGCTAATTAACTCCGCTGATTTCATCATAGCTAAATTGAGCTGGTGAGAAGCGCAATGAAAGTAGAGAGCAAGTGGAGGTTTAGAGGTGATAATAGCTGCTGCTTTTTTGACTTTTCCAGCCATGTTACTAGCACCGTCGTATTCTTGACCACGAAACAGCTTAGAATCAAGATGGTTTTTCTGAAGGTCTAATATCGTCTCTGCAATTGCATGGCCAATGACGCCCAACTGACATACAGTAAAATCCAGTAGCCTCTCTGCTGCCGTTTTCAATTCAGGATCAAAGCAGCGAATTACCAAACTTAGTTGTTCTCTATTGGCCGAATCGGTCACTTCGTCAGCAATTACACTATAAAATCGACACTTCTTTACACGTTCTGCAATGTGTTTACGTATAAGTGAGCAAATTACGTCCATAATCTCATTTTGAATTGTGGCGGAACAGTAAGTTACGTTTTTTGGAGCAGTTTTCATATGAAGCTCCAGGTCCTTGTCACCAGCATCAACTCTAAACTGCAACAGAGCTTTAAAGTTTCCAAGATTGCTTGTCGGCTGAGCTTCTATGGTTTTGGTGCTATCGTCGTGCCCTCTGAGAGCAAAGTTTGCCTCCCACAAAACAGATGAGTTTTAACTATGGAAACCAATCTTTTTTTATTTGCTGCCACACGATTAGCAAGAGCAATGTTGGTTTGTTGATGAACAGGTGGTTGTTTACCGCTCATAACCTTAAGAAACAGATCAGCACTGGTTACAGGATCAAGGTGGCTAGCTTTATTGTCGTATGCTTTAAGTTCATCGGTAGCCTTTTTGAAATTCATCCGTGGTCTGTTTACTAAAACACCCAAATCTATATTATCGTAACCAATACCAAACAGCATGCATGGCACACAAAATCCTCCATTTGCCATAACACTATACTCCAACCAGCTATAGGCTAATGCTGCAACCATTTCGCTTGAAAATGTCGTTGACAGACACGTTTTTCTAGTCGATCAGGAACTTGAAAGTTAGGCGGTAGAGTATAGCGATTGGTTAAAATTTGAAATTTTTGTTCAGCAGAAAGTTTACTCCTTTCACTGTAGAAAGCAATTTTACATATATCAATTTGCTGTTGATTACTGGTATTCTCATCGCTCTGTATCGCAGGAATAGCATCATCTAAAACACCTTCGCCGCTGGCCGAGATGCCATCTCTAGTAAAAAACTTTTTTCAACCACAGCGTACTCAGTGGCACTTGCTCTGTCAGCTTTTTTGAAAAACATTAGCATTGTAGGCTGTCGTTTTGCCATAGCGCGGTAGCGACAGCAATCACACAAAAATGGTTAACCAAACAGCCTATAACAGTATAACCTTATTACTAGGCTATGTTTATTTATTCAAAACCGAAAATATTTTCTGTATGCTGATTGGGTTTGAAATATGCCTCAACGCTTTTTCTAAAATTTTTGCAGCTCCCTGAAAGCATGTAAACAATCTTTTTCTTGCGCTTACAAGTGGCTAAGAAAAATATTTTTGAAGTTATGAAGGGAACTTATTTCAGTTTGCTACCTCACCAATCTGATACCAGTAGCCTATGCTAAATACTAGGATAGTTGCCTAGTAAACCTGCTTGCCAGCCCTTTATCGCTAGCGCCTAGGCTATAGCTTCTAGCCTAGACTAACGCCCGGTTATAGAGTAGCTTAGGCCCTTGGTACCTTCCACTAAAGTTCCTGTGATAAGCTTTTTGAACAACTCGCTTGAACTATCACCTGTATTCATTTGTTACGTCATACTCATAAATTTGATTAAACCAATCTCACAAACTATTCCAGTTAACGGCAAATCGTGAGCGATAAAAAGTTGAAAAGTTTTTCACTCGAAAATTTATTATACACTTACTCAGAGGGGGGGGGGCGCGGTCCCAGCGCTCCCCCCTGGAAATGCCCCTGCCTGACCTAGCTCTATTTTCGATTTTATCGACAAACAGAAAATCATCCTTTTCTAAAACTATCTTGAAAAGCAACAATTTATTCATTGAAAGTTAGATTTATTTGACTTTGTCACAATAAAAAAGAAAATAAAACAACAATAAACGCAATTGCATATAAAAACTGCTACAACAATAAAACAAAACAATGAGTTGAAGTAAATGCTTTTTGGTACTGGTTTTGGCTGACGTAGCAAGTAGCCTTATCCGTAAAGAAGGTTATAACTGTAACATGCACATAAATGAGATGCTTAATTTGATTTTGTTACTGTTTTACTTGGCTTGTGTAAAGTTAGCTGTACAAGGATAAAGCAACAAAAATAAACGAAGCAATATAATGTACGTACATGTATCAAGCAATAACAACACTCTTTTTCACAGCTAAAAACACATAAAACAGTTGAAAATAGAATACCAAAACAAAAGTTTATGAAGAAAATTGGAAGGAATTACAAACGAGATCTTCGATCACATTATTTCTTTGCTTTTTTTCGACCAAAAAAATGCAGAGGTGAGGTTCGGTTTATATGGGTCGGAGACGACTTGTCAGAAAGATTTATGGTTGTTTGATTTGTAATTTTGGGGAAAGGTTCGATTGATAGAGGTGAAATTGGGACTTGCTTGTTGCTGAACATCATGTCTGCCAACATGCTTCCAATTTCTGTCAAAATAAATAAGTTTAGAATACAAGGTTTTTAAGTCAGTTTTTGAAAGCTAATTAATCATTTATTAAAGCGTAGATTTGTGGTATACAGCTTCGTTTTAGCCCATGGTTGTAATTATCAAGCGTGAAAGTAATACATGTGCATTGTACGCAGGTTTACCTTCTTTCGGAGGTGGTAGCAATTCAGAGGTGACTGAGACAATTCGCTCAGGTTTGCTGATTGCTTCATTCCAGTTGCAATACTCATCACGAGACAGAGAGCGGATTGAATGCGAGTCTTTTCGTGTAATGCTGGCTGAAAATGAACAAACAATTAATATCATGAAAAAAAAACTACGATGCATCAAAAGACAGGTCAGCCTTTTCAATAACTGTATTGCTGCTCGCTCAGTTCAAAATTAAACGTAAAGACAATACGTTTTTCCATGTTTCCTGATGCGTTAAAATTGATCTATTAAGGTAAATTAAAGGAAAGAGAAACGGGGCAGATGAAAATGGTTGGCAGACTTAATTCGTGGACAACTAATAAACGACAGCAACACTTTCTTTAGTTTAATTGACAACACATTTAAGAGGACGACCAAAGTGAAAATGTCTGTTTCGGACAAAGCAACTGTTGTTAATGGTGAATATAGTAAAAACCAAAATTTGGTTAGTAAACCTATTTATGTCATTTCTTACCTCCTTTGCCACCCAAGGTGACTTGACCCACGAGCCTTTTTCCGTGGTTGGTTTTCGCAACAACTTCCAACACTATGTATTTACTTGCTAACTCTTCAGCTGAAAATCCCTTGATGACAAAAACATGTTTCCATCTAAAAAAAATTTGAGGTGTTAGATAATGGTCTTTAACTAGATTTCTTTATCTCTTGTTGCATTACAAACAGTATCTGCTATGACTCATTGGAGTCAAATTTTCAATATCCATTATCAAAAACTTTAATTTTTACTTTTTGCCTTGCGTAATGAATATTTCTGTCAGCAAAGTTTTTAAAAGGGAGTTTTTATTTAATATTTCAGTCTTTAAACAATTTGTTTCATATTTTGATGATACACTATAGCTTGAAGCAAGAATTCAAATCATCGAAATTACACGCTTGAACAGATTTTTGTTCTAATGTATCGTTTTTCTGAACTCGACTTACTTTGATGTGCCTTTCAAGTTGCAGTGAACGTATGCTGTTTTTAGTTTTGGTCCATTTTTCATACTGTCGGGGTAAAACTTGCACTTCAGTCTGCAGTCGCTCAGTTTAAGTCCATCTTTTGCTAGTTCATTGCAGAGATATTTCCCTTTAATAATTGTAATCAATAGTTCATGCTCGTGGCCCCTTTCTTCATCTTTGTGGTTTTTGAAGCGATCGAAAAAATTACCGTTCTTGTCAAAAATAGTCACATCATTTGCAGCAATGCTAAAAACAAGAAAAAATGATCAGAACAGATATCGCATATAAAGTTGTTTACAACTAATTTTTTGCTAACGTCCAATTCAACGATTAGATAATCCGTTATTTTAGTGTTTTATGTCTAGGTATTTTTGTATTTAGAAATTAATGACTAACCAACCTCCCATAAGTTTCCACCGCGTAGGAATTGAACTTCGCTGCCGATGCAACACGAGGATTATTGAACTGAAGTTGAAAAGAGATTCTTGGTTTCTGCAAAAAATTAAAAATAGTCATGGCATTCTATAGTTTTGAAACATTTGAATAATAAACATACTGAAATTACTGGAAATTTTTATCGAAAACTTGAGAAAATTCACCTCTAATTTTCTTCTTTCAGCTAATTTTATTTCTTCAATTTTCAATTCCGCCAATCGCTTGTAGTATTCTTCGAGAAACCGGTCTCGTTCGTAAATGCCGTACGATTCATTAACTCTTCGTTCATTCTCTTCTTTGCGTTGATGCCACTTTTCAGGATTCTGCTCGCGATAAGTTAGCGCCTTTTCTAAGAGAGTCATTTCTTGTGCTTGATTTCTTACGCGGTTATGTGGACGAACTGGTATAACTTCGACATTTATAACGTGAAATGATGCATCAGTTTTGCCGCAGGCATCATATTCAACGTTGTTTTCTAACTTGTCTTCAGTGACGTTTAAGTCACCTGCTCCTGTTAATTGCATGTTCTTGCTAGCAGGATCCATTGAATTTCAAAAAACAATTTTCTTTTAATTTTACACACTTATGCTTGAGCAGGAAAATGCGTTTAGAATCTAGTTCGGGAAACGTGTTACGAGTGCTTTCAATTTTGTTACTGCCACAAAAGATCGATGGCACCTTTTAATATAACGCTATAGCAATCGTTTCCAAACCGAAAATGAGTAATCTCATGGAAATATGGAAAAAGTCCATTGTATCTCGGCTGAAAGAGTTCGTATATATCGGTTACTAAAATTATAGTCCTTTCCGGGAAATGATGGAAAGTCCAAAAAATATTGCGATTTCTTCCCTAAACTACTGCTGTCCATAAGCGAGTAGGATGCAGTCAACCTAACCGGTGCGATGACGTAGTGGTTAGAGCGTTCACTTCGCAGTCGGTGAACATGGGGTTTATTCCCTAAGTCGAGTCACAGCAAAAGACTTTAAAAACTGGTATTTACAGCTCCCTGCTTGGCGCTCAGCACATAGGGATAATGTGGAGAACAAGCCGGCAAGCTTGCTTGTTATGTCCTTGGGCAAGGCACTTAACGGGATGCCTCCATCTTCATGTGGTAGACAGTTGGTGGGGAAAGCAGTCTACCCGTCGTGGCGGCCCAGTCTGACGAAAAAACATGCAAACCAAGCATGAGCTTATAGGCAGGATTGAATAAAGTTAACGAACCATAGGCTATCTACTTGAAGTTATGCCCATACGAATTAGGCATTTTAGCCTCCCATCTTAATATACCCAAAATTGCTGGTAAACTCATATCAATTTCAGCCCATTTTTTCAAATCCCAGAACTTGTGCATTTAAATTAAAAGTGTCCAAATCTATTGAAAGAAGTGATACTAAGAGGTCGTTTGTAAAGCTACAATCGTCATTACATGCATCACTCAAGGAGAAAGATGGAAAAAACTTACAGGAAACTACTACAGTTTAAAAAACTTCACTTATAGACTTTTACAACAAATATTGTGCAAACACCTTTTGCTAATTGCTAAAAGCTATTAGCAAAAGGTGTTTACTCTTTCCACTGTTGAAGCTCTTTGCACGATCTGCCTTTCGCTAATTATATAGAGACTATTGTCACAGCTATAACATCTGTTTGTTTACTACTATATCTATGGCATTGCCAACGTGACAGCTATCACGAAGCTGTTGCGGAAATATTGTTGCGTCAAAATACGCTGCTGGCTCGCTCCTCAGAGAAAGTTTGGTGTCTCTTCTTATCAAACTAAACATGCACCTCAAACTTTGCACTGATATTTTTAAAGTTTGGATACTGCCTTTGGCGATAGAAAATTTGTTAAGGAATATCTTGATCTGAAATTGTCTTTATCATAGCCTGCTTACAAACACATGAAGGAAAGTTTCTCCATAATTTATACCCAAAGTTCGTATGTCGTCTTGGACAGATTGCAGCTTATCTCTTTGAAGTTTTAATAACTGAATGCACCTTCAACATGTATTATCAATGTTTATCCTAAAATTCTAAAGACTGTCAATCAATCGATCTGTGTCTTGACAAAGTTTCCCGTTTTGCATTTTGTAAAATAATTTTTTTTGTTGATGTTTCGAGATGTGTAGTCAATGCACAATCCTGGAGCGTAAGCAAAACTCCACAGATAAGGCTGTTTTTATTCTTGAATCAACCGCAAAACGCTTTACAAATTTAATCTTTGCTTTTACTCTTGTCGTGAATTAGTGGAAATCTATGCAAAGTCGGTAGCATCATATAAGATGAAGAATAGGTGCTTCATTTTTCGCCCAACTGCATTGAATATCTTTCTTTCACTTAAGAATTGTCCTTTACCGGCAAAAAACGACCATTTTTTAAAGAAAACGTTCTCTTTTGCTGCTTCAAAAACTAACTCAATGCCGCTTGACAATTAACTGTAGGCAGTGAACAAAAAAGTGTAAAATATTACTGCAAATCAAATGTTTTTCAAATTTTCGTTGTCTGCTGTCATTTTGGTTTCCAAGGTGCCCGAATTCGACATCGATCAAAATCGTTTGACCTCCAGCAAATGTCAAAGACAAATGATTCTTTACAGATTGTAGTGGATGGCAGAATTTTGCAGAGCTAAACAATTTATCTCTTTTGAATTCCCTTTATCTCTTGCATTTGTTTCGCCGATGAGCTAATCGCTTCAAGCAGAAGGCTTTTCCTTTAAAGGCTCTCAAGCAAATACACCATAAAATTGTTAGAAACATCTGCATAATTAATTAGGTTGGACATGTCAAACAGCCACTAGATGCAAGGCTTATTTTGGTTGCCTTGTGGGAACATTCAGATTATGATAAAAAAAACTCAGCAAAATATCTTCTATCGAAATACCGGGTAATTTTGCCGGTATATTGTTTGACCTAATGATTGGAGCATAAGTGGCTAACGTGACTTTTGGTATGATTTAAATGTCGCTCAAATTTTAAACCGATAATTTTTATTTAGTCGACCGGTTGCCATTATTAAGTTAAAACTGAGAAAGTTTTTGATTGTTTTGTATACTTTTGGTGAGGAAAAGTGCTGCCAGCAATTGTTTTGGACATCTACTGTTGGTGGTGTATGTTCTAACCACGAACGATGATATCATATTTTTTACTTTAAGTTTTCAGGCTCGCGTCCAAAACAAGGAATTGATTCTCTGGCTATCTAGATTGAGCAACGATTGTTTTTCAAAATCACTTGCACGAGCTTATTGGTGTTTTACAAGTTGAATCATAAACAATTTGACAAGATTTTTTTCAGTCTTGTTGTTGTCAACTGAGCACGTAGGGCGATTATAAGGTATATTTGTTTCGCAGAGCAAAATCGTTGTGCTAAGCATTGTGCCGTATTTACCGATCGCCCTCTCGAAGTAGGCTATTAGAAGAACAAGGTTCATCTCAAACTCCCGAAAAGTTATGTGAAAACTTCCATCTTTTAAAAAACTAATAAATGGGAAAAATATTTTCGGAAACATTCTTTTTCATCGTGTGAAGTTGGCCTTGTATTTAAAGGCAATATCATCTCCTTTCTTCTTTTGACCATATTTAATACATTTTGTTGTTTTTGTGATTGGTGAATTTAGATATTCAAATGCCGCGTAATTTTCCATTCTACATCGTGACTTCATAGTGATTATGTATTTGTAGTAAGTAAAGAGCGCTTTTGAGTAAAAATTGTAAATTTCCCTTTTTTTTTCGTGGCCGCTGAAAAAACACTCTTGACGAATTTATTGCCAACAGCAATTGATATTTGTGACCGACAAGGATTAGATTGCTGTGTAGAATCAAAAGCGCTGAATGCCTGTGGATGCTGTTCTAAATATCAATTACTGTTTGGAGAGATCATTTGAGTTGCACAGCCCACTCCACAGCTTCAATCTCACTAAAACTCTCATGCAAACCCTCTCCTTTAGCAAAGTCATTGGGTTGTTTTTCATTTTCATTGTCTATATAAACATGTCATATTTTTACCCAATGCCCCAACTAGAAAAGGAGGCAAAAGAAATCACGGTCTCCTGAAATTGTTAAAATGTCATGTTATTAGAGGGCTTTGTAACTTTTTCAACGAGCCACCTAAATATGGGTAAGGGTTTTTTGTGAAAGATTACTTCAAAGCAAATTAACCCTCTTAATTTTGTTCTTGACTGCGCACTTGTTTTCACCAGCTTCTTTTACTTTATAGGAGCTCTGCTTGTTGATAGATCTGTCTCATACATACTGTCCTTCTCAACAACATTAGATCCACTCTTAATAATTGCAATTACAAATGGTTAGCAGCACCCAGCAGTGAGATTCAAAAATTCTAGCAATGGGTTCTCTCACAAATAGCACAAGAACAGTGGCTTCCAGATATCAAAATAAGATGTATTAACGCTTGCATAAACCAATTTTTAATAATCGGTTCGCATGCCTGATAAATTTTGAGAATAAGTTAGCATGAACAGGCTGAATCCCACTGACTACAACCATCAAATGACGCATCTGGCTACAGAGAACCGCAAATACTATGACTAATCAAGCTATTTACCATTATTCGTTAAAGTAATGGGTGAATCACTACATTCAGTTTTTAAGATACGCAATACCTCGCAATTTACTTTACTGATGTAACAAGAAAACAGAAATGTTTTTACCGATGTGTTTTGATGGCAGATTGGCATATTGTAATTCAAGGCCATATTTAGTAATCAGATATGGAAGTAAAATTTTCAAAATGTTTGAAACTCGTACTTAAGAGTTTCATTTTTCGTAGATTCTATTTTATACCTAGTACTCTGAAACAACACCTATGCATTTAATATACGTCTACTGCGACTACACTTTTACGACTGCATGATAATTCCGTTGCAGAAACTGTTAACTGAACTACAAATACAAAATGTATAGTTTCTTAACCCACTTTTCTACTAAGCATCGTCGAGAGGAAAACAGCACATGGAGTAGCCAAAAAACTGCAGTGGCCATACGCCCTCCTTTGGAAGGACATGTCCTCCATTTGTATGAAAAGATAGTTGTCCTCCAAAGACAACAAAAAATCCCTAAATATCCTCGATTTTGCAATTAACTCTCATATTTTAGAACAAAATCGTAGCAAAACACAGGCGTAAAAGTCTCCACTCTAGGTACCCTAAAAATTGAAAAATTGGCTAAAAAATATGGTAAAAAGTAGCAAAATAACGAAAAATCTCTGTGGAAAATTCAATCTCAAAATAAGCGATCTTCACTCTATTTTGGGGAAGAACTGGAAAAAAGTTGTTTTGCAAACTGGTTCTCTCAAAAAAAGTTTTTCAACATGGCAATTGAAAAGCAATAAAAACGTCTATGAGCAAATATAGATTCAGACTCACATCCCACTATCTTCTCTTACTTTTACTAATTAAAAATATGGTAACCCTACTATAAACCTCAAAACCTGTCAAAATTGTTAAATGCCTGCATCATGTAATGTGCTTCTGACAGTCTGAAGAGCACAAGGTCAAATGATGGCACTGAGGTTGAAAACTCCCTAGTTCATACTGCAGCATGTAATCAATTTACATGTACTGTATCAGCTAAACATTTGATTATTTCCCATTGCAAGATATAAATGCAATGTGTAAACTGCCGGCTGATATTATAATGTTGTTCTGCGTAAGTTAGGATATTGCTTTGCTATTTCGCCATAAAATAGTCGATGCGTTAATACCTACGCAACTGTAATGATATTGGATCAGAGTGTAAGTGGGTGTCACTGGAAAAAGGAAGTAGCAAAACGGTCTAAGTTTCTTTAGGAATACCTACTACCTTAAAATTGTCATTGCCACGGTTCAGTTATGGTGTCAGTGAGTTTGTAACAGTCGGAGCGACTTCGAAAAATGTAACAACCACAATCAAAAAGTGTTACCTGGGCGGTTTTGTTCGCAAACTCTTTAATGTAATTTTGATTCAATTACCCTGTAAATATTCTTTCAATTAAATTTTGATATTCAATATAATGCGGATTTGGCAGAGACCCTTTAGTGATGTTCTTGGGACGCAAAGACTGTTACATTTTTTTAAACAACTAAATTAAAAATGAAAGTGTATTGTACAAAAGTGGGAAATTGTATATCATTTGATCACTTGTCATTTTGCTTTAAACATTAGCAGGCTCCGTCAACGTGATATACATGAAACGCTTCAGTGATGTCAGCGCATGAATACCGGTATCGATTTAGCTGGCAGTGTCGGCTTCACACAAAAAGCAGTTGCAAAAATATCGACCAACAGCGGATGTTATGAATTAATGATTATTTGACTTAGCTGATTCCAATCTAAAAATCAACTGGGCTTTAAACCGAGACTAAGTCAATGACATTAGGGGAGGATAGCATCTCCGTCTCTCATTTCTTATTGTTTGGTCTACACCTTTATGTCTTGGTCCTAGATTTCCCCCCTCCATTCAAAACTGGTTTAACTCAAAAGAAACCTATTAATCCGCACACTTTTTCGTTTTTTCCTTTATATAAGAGGAGTATTGTCAAACTGCGGGTTAACTGCAATATAACGATTATGTTATGGTATTGATGACCGTTTTTGCGATTGCAGAAATAAGCTATCAAGTGGTAAACCTATTTCACGACAAGATGCTTTCTCTTTCGTAACTATATTAGTGCCCTTCAATTTACGCCAAATTGAGCCAAGCTCTCCCTCAAATTTTCTGGATCCAATTCTGGTTTTAAAAGCTCAGCATAAAACAAAGCTCACTCCAATAAAATTAAGCCTATTTTTAAAACCTCAAACCAGTTCGCACATTTTTAAATATCTGCTGGTGTTAGTGCTCTCCCTTTTCTAAATTTATTTATTTCCTCAAATCTCTGACTACGTCTGTATGCCGTGCCCGCAGCATTGTCAGTTGCATGTAATATAATTTTGACACCTTTTTTACGAAGTGCTCCTACGTCATTTCCGTTGAACCTGTACGACCCTGCAAGAACATGAGCTCGGAAGTACATTGTACTAACATCACTTAAACATCTTGTGACATTGTTTGAATTTGAAATTACAACTTGAAAATACATGGAAATTACAACTTAAAAATACATTGAAATCACAACTTGAAAATACATTGAAATTACAGCTTGAAAATAAATTGAAATTATAACTTGTAATGACATTTGTATGAACTTATCTGGCACCCCCACTTAAGAATAACGTCACTTCAAAACGTTTCATATCAACTGCGTTTTCAACATATGGTCGTTATTGTAAAGCATCTCTCTCTTACTCGACGTAGAGATAAACAAAAAACTGTCACGAACAGAAGCACGGAGCTCGCGTGATTCCGTCAAGCACAGGACGATGTAGATCAAAAATAGTTTATTGCTTTAGTGGTTTATAAAAATGATTTTATTTGTTTGAGTTTTTGCTTGTGAAAGTGATTATATTTGTTTTTGAAAATGATTTTATTTGTTTGAGTTCTTTTTAGGAATGGTTTTATTTGTTTTTGAAAATGATTTTATTTGTTTTTGAAAATGATTTTATTTGATGTCGAACCCTCGCTTCAGAATACCCCCACTTCAGAAGCTCTCCAATTAATATTAATTTCACTTTGAACGATCTCGATCTTTTGTTGTACTGTAAGCACAGCTATTATAAAACGGAAACATCAACTTCTACGTCGTGTCTTGAAAATAGAAGCCTTTGGTACTGTATCATAAACAAACTTCCTTACGAGCAGAAACATCAGCCGCATGTAGGTGTTCATGACGTTTCTTAAAAAGTGTTATCATAAAATCATGTAGCATCGTTCTTTTTTGGTTTATTGTTTTGATCTTATGATCCCCTGGAACGTTGTGTCTTTACTATTCTAGATGTGTTTATTGGAGATATTTTCTTTTACTCGATAGTGTTATCTTGAAATAAGTTCTTCAGTTAAAAGGGTCTTTGTATCGATTCTAGTAGATAGATGTAGACAACGGATTAAGTCTTATTACAATACGATCTTGGAGGAATCAAATCTTAAAAATACAGTATAGATTTTTAAATAGTTACCAGTGTGATAAAAGCCAGATGTTTGAATGGCAATGGGAGAAATTTGCTTGTTCATCGCTAGCTGAAAACTACACAAAAGAAGATAATTAACAACTATAACACAACCAGTAGTTCAGAACTAGCGGCAGATGCAATCTTGGAGGAGTAGAGATTTCATATTAGCTGCCAGTGTGATGAAAGCCAGATGTTTGAATGGTAATGAGAAATTTTTGCTTGTTTATCACTAGCTGAAAATTTACAGAAGAAAATAATTTGACAACTTTAGTACAACGAGTAGTTGAGTAGAACTGCAATTTTGGAGGAGTAGAGATTTCATTATAGCTGCCAGTGTGACATGGGATCACGTATTTGACAAGAAAACGCTTACGACAAAGATCTATGTATATTAATTTTCAATTTTTTTAAATGTTTAAAGTTTTTCAAACCTTCTAATCTGATTCTGGTTTCGACATTTAGAGATTTTTTAAACTGTCTTGCTTGCAGATGGCTTCAAACCGCTTTTGAATTATTCATAGCAAAGCTTGCGAGCATGTGGAGATCACAATTGCAACATGTGAGGACAACACAACAAAACAAAAAGTTTTGACGTGAAAAAGATGAAAAAATAAAGAGACTGTAGAAATTTTAAATTATTGGTAACGCTTAATGAAGATTTGAATTTATTCAAAAATAACTTGGCAAGTGATTGGAAATACGCAGTTTTTGCCTGATTTGCTTTACTACGTTCAACTTTTTACGTCGTTCCACTTAAATTCATATCAAAATTTAAAAATCTACTTATATTCTTTGGTTAAAAATGTTCATGTAGTTGGAGACTTTAACATTTTTTATAACTTTTTGGATACAAACAAATCAAACTTATTCACTTGTTAAAATTTTTATCATCACCAAAAATTGAACTCGCAACGTTGAGATAATAGGAAAGTTGCAAGCACGTAATCAAACGTCATCAAAATGCGCTTTTGAAAAAAGTGGCTGACCAGTGTCAGTGTTTATGCATTGAATTGAATAGAAGTGATATCGTTTTTTGCAAATCAAATCGATAAGCGTGAAAGTTGTTGAATGAACGTTAAATGTGTTGTTTTACTGTTATTAAGGCATGAATCTGAAGTCAAAGTAAGATAAGAGATGCTAAGGTTTGCTAGTTATTGCTAATAGTTGGGCTAATTTTATGGGTTAAAGCAGTGGTTCTCAAACTTTTTTCGATGCGACGCATTTAAAAAAGCTTGCGAGACTTTGCGACGCACCAGACAGCATCCTACAGTTTAGTTTGCCGTACTGCAAAATAAATGTGACCCATAATCCTCACAAATAAGTGTTCTTATGCTTCCGAGATTTTGGATTGGTCGGTCATCTTCAATCTTAAAATTACGCTCTTCTAAGTTTGTAACTCATCGTTCCTGTTTTCGTCGAACATACAACTGAATGCTTTATTCTTTATATATTTTTCGTCATTTAAGTTAAACTTCTGCAATGTTATTTATGAATCACAAGTCAACAATTACAACAGTGTATCAAAAACACTATTGTGAAAATATAATTGATTATGAATGTCAGAAGAAAGTAAAAATGGAATCTACGATCAGAGTTCTTTTGACGCAATAAAACCTAGATTTAATGACACAAAACCAAATTATCCCGCGACGCCCTTGGAAAATTGAAACGACGCACCGGGGCGTCGCGACGCACAGTTTGAGAACCACTGGGTTAAAGATCCAGGCTTATTTGTAGCCAGCTTCTGTGAGGATTTCATATTCAATCAATCAGCGTGTTTGGGAATGCTGAGTTTAAGGGAATTGTAATGTGCAACTTATACAGTATATTTAGTTTCATAAGCATACAGAAAAGTTGTAAACTTAAATTATACTGTAGTCTAAATGACAGGCAAGAATTCTGTACCGTTTGTCATATGTTCGATTAGATATTGATGGACAAAATCAGTAATTCTTTGAAATTTTTGGTCATTAGTGCTTGCAGACCGGTAGTTATAAATAGGCATAGTACAGGCATAGTAGGCATAGTACGGGCATAGTAGGCATAGTACAGGCATAGTAGGCATAGTACAGGCATAGTAGGCATAGTACAGGCATAGTACAGGCATAGTAGGCATAGTACGGGCATAGTAGGCATAGTACGGGCATAGTAGGCATAGTACAGGCATAGTAGGCATAGTACAGGCATAGTAGGCATAGTACAGGCATAGTAGGCATAATACAGGCATAGTAGGCATAGTACAGGCATAGTAGGCATAGTACAGGCAAAGTAGGCATAGTAGGAGAGGTGTGCGATCGAAAACCAGTAGCACAAATGTGACAAAGCCTTCTTTCCTTTCAAAAAAAATTAATTTTTACTTTTATAAAATATAGAAGTTGCTACTTGCTAATTAGCATTTTCAAGCCGATCTCCTATTAAGAGGGATCCGATTAGGGCTGCCACTCTAGATGTTTTATAGCTAGATCTAGATATTTTTTGTAAGGCCTAGAGGTATAATTGGGAAACTAGATGATGGCTAGAAAGTCTAGATATTTTTTTAACGTACTAGATATTATCTAGAGGGAAATCTTTAAGTCGAGTAATGTCATAAAGAATAGTGAAGGAGGGAGATTAACTTGTTTTCCTTTACTTTTTTGTTCTAGGTTATGCAATATTGTTAGGCTAATGTTGTATTAGTGAGTTTATCTAATATTTTTCAAACATAATGTTGGGCTGAAAACACAGAACAGAGAAATTTTGGGCTGAAGTGGAGGATTTCAAAAATGCTTCTGGAGAGAATCCATTTTTAGATCTCATGAATTGTCCTAAGCAACGATTGATACTACCTCATTCAAATGCAGATGTGGAAGTTTGGAGATGAGAGCGATGTGACATGAGTGCTCGACAGTCTTCATAGATGCATTTTCTGCCCGAAGCGAGGGAGATGACCTTTGTTTTTTGGAAAACACCATGTCCACGTGCGATTGTTGAATTTTATTTTGCAACACAGTGTTGCAAAGATCCCTAAACATCTGTTTCCTAGGTCCCGCAAGCAGCCGTTTTCATTTCATTGCTTGGTGAACTACTTAAGCATGTAATGTAAAGTTCAAATTTTGTCCTTTACGTTTAGTAGTAGGCGGACTCCAACAACTAAAAATCATCGACACATCGTATTATGCCTACTATGTCTGTACTATGCCTACTATGCCTGTACTATGCCTGTACTATGCCTACTATGCCTGTACCATGCCTGTACTATGCCTACTATGCCTGTACTATGCCTACTATGCCTGTACTATGCCTACTATGCCCGTACTATGCCTACTATACCTGTACTATGCCTACTATGCCTGTACTATGCCTACTATGCCTGTATTATGCCTACTATGCCTGTACTATGCCTACTATGCCTGTACTATGCCTACTATGCCTGTACTATGCCTACTATACCTGTACTATGCCTACTATGCCTGTACTATGCCTACTATGCCTGTACTATGCCTACTATGCCTGTATTATGCCTACTATGCCTGTACTATGCCTACTATGCCTGTACTATGCCTACTATGCCTGTACTATGCCTACTATGCCTGTACTATGCCTACTATGCCTGTACTATGCCTGTACTATGCCTACTATACCTGTACTATGCCTGCACTATGCCTGTACTATGCCTGTACTATGCCTACTATGCCTGTACTATGCCTACTATGCCTGTACTATGCCTACTGTGCCTATTTATAACTACCCCTTGCAGACCAGTCGTGTTGAGATATTAGATATAATTTTGTGACGTTAACTACTTCTTAAGCATTTTTTTTGGCTATTGCCTAGGCTGCTGAAACAAGTGTAATTAAAAACTTACGGTACCGATTCATTTATTCATGCATATGAGCTTATGCTCTGTTTGAATGTCTTTCGTCAGACTGCGCCACCAAGACGGGTGGACTGCTTGGCCCCATCACCTAATTGCCACATAAAGATAAAGGCGTACCGCTAAATACCTTGCTCAAGGACACAACAAGCTAGCTTGCCGGCAAGCTTACGGTGCCGGTTGTAATGATCAGATAACGGTTGTTTTGCTAATGTACCGACGAGTATCTAATTGGTGTAGAGTTATTTTTAACTAAGGAGCAAATGGTATTTAGATGGCACTTCCCGTAGGGTCAATTTTTTTAAATTGGCACACAGTACTAAGCTTAGACCAGCCAACTGAAAGACCTAATCTCAACCAAATTGCTTTCGATTAAATTTAATTGTTTCCAAGGATCCAACTAGCAACAATTCATTCCAATTTTTGTCTCATTAGTTTTCAAAATAAACCCAAACGTTGGTGTTCGCCCTATACCTTGCCAGCATAAATTACAGTTTTTGGTCAGCCACTTTTTTGGCGCGAAATGTGTGACGTCATATGCAACCTTCCTATTGAACAACCAAAAAAAGATTTTTATCTGACGCCCTCATGAAATATTTAAGTTGAAAACCACTAAGCCTAATGCATTGTGTGCGCTCAATGTACAGTATATAAATGCGCTCAAGTGTAAAACTAACGGCTAGTGGTACAAATTTTTGATTAAAATTGTATCAAATTAAATATTTTTTCCTTTCACCAAGTTCAACCTCTTCTGGAAGTAAATTCAAAATGTCGCAACGTCACTCCACTGCATGCAACCGGCAAGTCCTAATGATCTAGAAAACTGTTGGTTGTATATTATTTTCTTCTGTAAGCTTACAACTAGTGATAAACAAGCAGATTTTTCTCATTACCATTCAAACATTTTTCTTTCATCATCTGGCTTTCATCACACTGGTAGCTATAATGAAATCTCTACTCCTCCAAAATTGCAGTTCTACTCAACTACTCGTTGTACTAAAGTTGTCAAATAATTTTTTTCCGTAAGTTTTCAGCTAGTGGTAAACAAGCAAAAGTTTCTCATTACCATTCAAACATCTGGCTTTTATCACACTGGTAACTATTTAAAAATCTATACTGTATTTTTAAGATTTGATTCCTCCAAGATCGTATTGTAATAAGACTTAATCCGTTGTCTACATCTATCTACTAGAATCGATACAAAGACCCTTTTAACTGAAGAACTTATTTCAAGATAACACTATCGAGTAAAAGAAAATATCTCCAATAAACACATCTAGAATAGCAAAGACACAACGTTCTAGGGCAGGCTGCTTCAAACGCTGGACCTCGGGCCACTTGTGGCCTGCGGCAGCATTTTTTGTGGCCCGCAAACCACATGCGGAAAATAATCTCGCCCACGACACTGGCAACTTTGGACCACCCTGGATTAGACAATCTGTTGATGATTTCTTAGCACCGATGTAGCTCGCGAACCACATGGGGAAAATAATCTGGCCCACGACACTGGCAACCTTGGACCACCCTGTTCTAGGGGATCATAAGATCAAAACAATAAACCAAAAAAGAACGATGCTATATGATTTTATGATAACACTTTTTAAGAAACGTCATGAACACCTACGTGCGACTAATGCTTCTGCTCGTAAGGAAGTTTGTTTATGATACAGTACCAAAGGCTTCTATTTTCAAGACACGACGTAGAAGTTGATGTTTCCGTTTTATAATAGCTGTGCTTACAGTACAACAAAAGATCGAGATCGTTCAAAGTGAAATTAATATTAATTGGAGAGCTTCTGAAGTGGGGGTATTCTGAAGCGAGGGTTCGACATCAAATAAAATCATTTTCAAAAACAAATAAAATCATTTTCAAAAACAAATAAAACCATTCCTAAAAAGAACTCAAACAAATAAAATCATTTTCAAAAACAAATATAATCACTTTCACAAGCAAAAACTCAAACAAATAAAATCATTTTTATAAACCACTAAAGCAATAAACTATTTTTGATCTACATCGTCCTGTGCTTGACGGAATCACGCGAGCTCCGTGCTTCCGTTCGTGACAGTTTTTTGTTTATCTCTACGTCGAGTAAGAGAGAGATGCTTTACAATAACGACCATATGTTGAAAACGCAGTTGATATGAAACGTTTTGAAGTGACGTTATTCTTAAGTGGGGGGTGCCAGATAAGTTCATACAAATGTCATTACAAGTTATAATTTCAATTTATTTTCAAGCTGTAATTTCAATGTATTTTCAAGTTGTGATTTCAATGTATTTTTAAGTTGTAATTTCCATGTATTTTCAAGTTGTAATTTCAAATTCAAACAATGTCACAAGATGTTTAAGTGATGTTAGTACAATGTACTTCCAAGTTCATGTACTTACAAAGTCGTACACGTTCAACGGAAATGACGTAGGAGCACTCCGCCAAAAAGGGGTCAAAAATTATATTACGCACTACTATTGTCATAGCCAGTAGGACGAAAGGGTACCATTCCTATCCCAAATTTCTTAGACTAAATTTCGGCATTAAGCATTTCAACCCACACAAAATTTTCCTAGAAAAAATTCAACATGTTTTTTTGTTTAAAACCGGTTTGCACATTTTTGAATCTGCAACGCAATGATACGGTCTGTTTAAATCGGCGATGATGAGCGATAAACTATAATGTGGCCAAGACACACCTTGCATTGCGACCCGACAAATCATTGGCACGATTGCCGTCACTTATTATGACCGTGACGACGAGAATATTGAATTCATTTGTAACCAGACATGGTCAGCAACGAACAGAGATGGGCAGTACCGAGTACAATTGTACCGCAGTACTTTTTGCGTACCGGTACCGCTGTACTTTTTAAAATTTGTACCGTTTCCCTGTACCGCGGTACTTTTTACTGTATTTTACCCGGTACTTTGATTGATAATGTTATAGCAATTTGATCTCGTTACTCTGCATCCGTTCCAGGTTAAATCCGTTTTATGCTGCCTTGAATCGTTGATGCAAGTCTTCTTTACAACGCTCAACGTCACTGGATAAATGCAAGTGACGTCATAGGTCGCCGATTTGGGGACAAAAATGGTGGCATTGCTTATCATCAGACAAAGACGTTGGACAACTTGTATTTATTGAGTGACGTTGACAACGCTTAGCTGTACGTTGCACGTGGTGAGGACTGTTAGGTACCGGATGTTGGTTACCAGGAGCAGCGATGCCATTTATATGTAGGGATGAATACCGATCCGTGCGGCATTATGATCCACTAATTTAGCAGCAAATAAATAGGTAACTTAGCTAGGTGAAGATGCTTAGCTCAATTGAAGAGCAAGTAGCTGTCATAAGAAGTTTTATATTGCAGCATGCCCACCACAGGTAGCGAAGTACATGTAGTTTTACTTAAGTAACCTCCTTTAGTAGGTTCTTCAGTTACGAGCAACTTGCTTGAATAGTTTCATTTTTTACTAAATCTGCTTTTGCTTGAGTTGGTTGAGTAAGAACTAATGATACATGAGTAGTTATAATTTGGCTTATGTAGATGCTAAAAATAATATGTGCGTTAAAATGGAATTTTATATGCTAGCATAAAAACAGCTTTGAATTCAAGTTTCAATGTGCAATTTCTTTGTTGAAGTGGGCCATCGTTAGTTTGAATTTCAAAAAAACAACCTCTAAGCCTACTAGTGTTTAATGCGAACTAGGTAAGGTGCGATGAGTTATTATCAATGGGTCGTGTTGTCATTTCCCTTGATTTTGAAAAGTTTTTAGCGCCAAAAGCAAATTTAAATATTTTCCGCTGCTTACTATTTTTGTTTGTTTTGTCTTCCAAGCATTCATTTGTTTGTTCTCATACCAACTTCTGTTCTTGCCAGGGGAGTAGCAAAGAGGGCAATTACCCTCCCAAAATATTTATAAAATTTTGTTTATGGCCAATATATTTACCACCATCCCAAAAGATGTAAAGCTCTAAGTGTTTTTATTCAGAAGTAAAAGAACGTTGCCCTCTCATCAAATTGCTCCACCTACCAACAACTTTTAAATGCTTACTATCAAAAGCATAAGACCAAAATGTAAATATCACAGAACTACAAAGTCAAATCAAATGAAACTAAGCAGGCTTAATATTGACCAAACTAAGATTTATGCCTATAAATTTGAATAAGAAGTTCAAAGACACGTGAATTCCACGCAAGACTTCACAAATGTTCAATGTGCGCACCGCTTGTTACACGGCACACGTCAAGTCGGTAGTCAAGCTCCTCCCCAACACCTGCAGCATATCTTGTAACAGTCTCCAGTAGGGTAAAGACTCTTTCTTTGAGCTCGTTTACATTTGCAGAAAGGGGGAAGCATTAACCTAGCTCTTCATATATCCCCAGAGAAATAAATCGCCGGGGGTCAGGCTAGGTAAACGTGGAGGCCATTTCAGCAACACATTGTTTTCACCACCAGCACGCCCGATCCATCTCCCTGGCAGACTATCATTGAGATAAGCTCGCACAATGAGGTGGAGCACCGTCCTGTTGATAAATGAAATCTTGATGCTCATTTGCAATAAGCTCATTTATAAGACAGTTTTAAAGCACTTGCAGATAAACATCGCCAGTTACGTCTCTCTCAGAGAGCAACCAGTCAAGAACATGATTCTTGGAGATGGCACAAAACAAATTCACTTTCGGTGAGTTCATCTTATGCTCATGCCTATTGACTTTGCCATTCGTATGAAATATGGCCTCGTCACTAAACACAAAACGTTCATAGAACTTCTCTTCTTCAAGTTTCTCTTGCATGTTTGCGCTTTTGCTTGTCATCTGCCGTTGTGGCCGGAACTAGCTGCAGTTTGTAGGATTTCGGTACCAAGCGATTCCTTACTACCCACCAAACTGTCGTTGGAGGAATCAGGTTTTTCAAACTTGTTTTTCTTACGGACATCTTGGGTTTTTGCAAGGGTCTTTGGCGAATCCACTCGACCTTCCTTTTCGATGTTGCTGGTTGTCCAGATTCTTTTGCTCTGTACAGACACCCTTTGTCTTTGAATTTTTTTTACCGACTCCAAATTTGCTTTGCCGTTGGTGGCTTTTTTGAGAACTTTCTCGCAAACGCACGCTGCACAGTCTTGTTCAAGTTTTTTTAGCATACTCCAACACACAAAGCGCCTTTTCTCTGCTAGGGGATACCGTTTAAACACATAGGTTTGAACACAATATGAATAATTTATCAGTCAAAAATTTCTACATCTGAAAAGATAAACATATCAAACATCAAAGTGAAAAATTTGGCCTGCTTCTACACAAGCTGTGCAAATTCAAAGTCATTTGAACAGGAACTGGAAAAGTAATTAGGTTGCAAATTGATGTCAATTTTTTTTGATACACTCTGTATAATTAAATAGATTTAGAAGAAAATGTAGTAATGACTAGAATTAGGCGAACGTGCCGGCACTTATTGTACCATTAATGTCTAATCAGTTGATCTCAATTTATTTGGCATCTTGCACTTTCTACACAAAAAAAAATTCATTTTCTTTCTCCTTTATACCATAATTTGGATCAGCCAATACGAATTCTAAAAGCGTTACACCAAAACCAAAAATTTTCTCCGGAAAAAAGAACTTCAACCTCAATGTACAAAGTGTTCTTCAAAAAAACTATCATCCTCCTAAACTAAGGCAATCTTTTTCTAGATCATTCAAAAAATAGTGTCACTCCCTAACATAATGTATACCGTTGCAGAACCTCTTGACAGTGTCGCCAATGCCTACTCCTCGCATTTAAATTTTTAAAAGTGGTCAGCAGTGTAAATTAAGTTACAAATTGACCGATAAGTTTGTATCTTTAGGTATTCTTCTCGCACTCTGTGTGATGCGAGCACCCCCGATGGCAGACCATATTTTAGACAGTCAACTGGCTGGATCATTACATGTGCACCAGGATAAATTGAAGTCTACTGAACGCCTATTTGTGCCTGCAGCGCGGAAATTGTAAAGTGACCTGTTTGAACTAGGTATCCGCGTGGCTCAGTGGACGAATTATAGATGGAGCACGAAATAGTCCAAAAGCACACCAATACTCTGTATTTTCATTCCTAGTACCAGTGTTGTGCCCCTTAAAATGGGCTTAGCCAGAACAGCTTTGGTTAAGCTCAATCGCTTGCGGACTGGCGTTGGGCGTTTTTATTCGTGCATGTACAAATGAAGTTTCGTTCTCTCGTCGTATTGCGAGTGTGGCGCCACCGAAGATACCGCAGACCACGTCACCTCAGCGTGCCCCATACATTGGGCACCTCGAGGGATGGTGGCTGTTTTGACAGTTTTGGACGACGATACTCGATGCTGACTTGAAATCATTACTGCCAGCATCTGATCGCTATAGTAAATAAATGCCCTCCACACGAAAAAGAAAAAGAGGAGAGATAAAAGACAAAACTGCGAAAACTGAAACTACTTTCTACTTTTACTATTTAAGTAGTTTGATTCTCGACTGCTTTTTCACTTTTATTGAAGTAAAGATACCTGTCATTACTTTCTACTTTTAATTGAGTATTTTTTGAGCCAGTACAACAGTTTTTCACAAGCAGATTTTAAGGCTAATTCTAACACCTCTAGTTGTAACATACAACAGAGTTAAATACACGCTCCAGAAAATCAACGAAAGCATAACAGAGCGAATTGGTTTGTTTCAAAATAAATATAAGAAATTATTACTCAACAAGACATCACCCAATTACTTACTGAAGTTCAAATCCAGGTAAATTGCGAAAATGGCGATTTGGTTTGTCGAAAAAATCGCTATATAGTATGCTAAAGGCTTTTATGTGGTTGAGAACTTCACACAAAAAAGGCGAACTTTGCAAGCGATGTCAAAAATGTCCCTTGCGCTAGCCTCAATTAAAGATAATGCAGGATAATTACTATCAAAACTAATGAGGCAAAACTTAGAATTAAGAGATTAGAAAAACGCTAAATTTTTCCGTTACTAAGACGTTACAAAAAAACCCTTAAAGCACAATCTCTAGCTGTGATGCTACGGCAAAGTGAATCAAAAGAAATATTTTCATGAGAAGCAACTTTTGAATACTTTTACAAAAGTTTACAAAAAGTTGTGGTTACTTTTACAAAAACCACGTTTTTGAGAAAATGCTTTTCGAGAAAACGAAGAAAATAATAAATTACGCTAATCACTAAGAAAACGCATTTTATAAACAAAGGTTATTTATGACGTCATCTTACCCTCCAGAAAGGTACAACTTTTTTACAGTTAATAAGTTCGTTGCTGGCTTTTGCTTGAGTTAACAGTTGTTTTCTTCCATCAAGAGATACGGACTAATTTGCGACGATGACGTCATTATAATGTCACCAATTCCCATACAATGCTCAAGTAGGAGTGACGATCCATCAAGCCAAGTTTCATGTCACGGTGCTTAAGTCAATTGTTACAACAACACTTTAAACATTTTCTTCTTTATCACTTTTCTGGTAGTTGTCAAGATTCCAGTAGCTTGCCCTTGTTTCTAGAAAATCAGGCACAGCTCAATAAACTTTGAAGCGATACCAAAAGTTATGACCAACCAAGCTTGAAAAAAATATATTATGCTTTATGCACAAAAAACTTGGTGTCTAAGTTTCTTTTCCTTTGATTGGAGTCTGACTCTCTGAGATATGACATTGAAGCAGAGCAGTAGCAACGTCTTTCTTTTTCTTTGGTCATCAATCATCATCATCATCATCGTGCGTCAAGTCGATGTCGACTCCTGGTGACTTCATAAACTGCCTTTCTTTATTCGTTCCTATTTGTTGCAAGTTTTAGAGTACTTTCAAGGTCGAGTCCCAGTTTCTCCGTGATTTCATCTAGCCATCTCCTTCTTGGTCCTCCCCTTTCTTCTTTTCACTTCTACCTTTTCCTGCACAATCACTTTTCCCAAGCTGTTTTCAGTTCTCAAAATGTGTCCGCAATACTTTAGTTTGCCTCGCTCAATGATATTGAGAAGTGACATGAGGGGTTTTATCTGCTCTAAAATCCAATCATTCGTTTTTTTGGCAGTCCATGGAATCCTTAGTAGCCGTCTTCAAATCAACATTTCGAATGCATTCAGTCTCCGCTGGTCCGCCTTAAGTAGTGTCAAACTTTCGCTGCCATATGTTACAACTAGGAACACAAGGGAATAAACCAGTTTTGCTTTTGTGGCTACAGATATCTTCTTATCTTTCATTATTTTTGCCAGTTTAGTCATGGTCCTGCCACCCATGGCTAGCCTTCTCCGAATTTCTTTTTCGTAATCTGCATCGTCACAAATAATTGACCCCAAGAAATTGAAGTTGTGTACAATTTCGATGTGATTATCTTCCAGGTTGAATTCCTGAAGTCCAGCTGTTGTCATCACCTTTGTTTTCTTTATATTTCATCTCAAGCCTGCTTTTTCGCTAGCTCTTTGACTGTGTTTATGAGTGTTCTCCAATTATCGTGACTTCAGTGATCAGTGTTTTATCATCTGCGTTTCTCAAGTTACTTATCATTCTTTCTCTTATTATTACTCCTTGTATCGTCTCTATTCCAGCTTTTCTATTTATCCTCTTCGTGTAAAGATTAAATAGATATACGGATAATATGCAGCCTTGACGTACCCCTTTTCCAATTTTAAACCACGACGTGTTACCAAATTCCGTCCTCATAGTAGCTTCTTGGTTAGTGTACAGGTTGTTCATTAGCTTTATCAGTTGTGTAGGTATCCCCAACTCTTGCAAGTTTCTCCATAGTAAATCGTGGACGACGGAATCAAATGCTTTGCTGTAATCAATGAAACACAAAAAAATATCTTTTTGCATTTCTCTCGCTTTTTCCATTATCCAACGCAGATTTGCAATATGGTCTATAGTCCCTCTACCTTTACGAAATCTTTAGAGGTACATTTTCTTTAGAGGTACATCACAATCAAACAGGCCAGGATTATTCTTTCTTCACTTAGATATCACAGATGTACGAGCGTAATTCCAGTTTTTTAGGTGCATTGTCATTGTCTAATACAACCAAAATATTATTTTTTGGCAGTCAGTTGTGAAGAGTACGAAACAATAGGCAATCCATCTGTTTTCAAACCGGAATAGGATAGTTGAAACGGTCCACATACGGGTCGTAAAAGGCCACTAATGGTAGTCATGTGTGTGAAGATGGTCTAGGTCTAGGGGTGACGCTGTGTAGCGGTAATAGCGAAGTCATCTGTTTTCTGCCTGACACCAACCCTCGATCTTTGTGTGTTTCGTGCTTGATGTCGACTGATGGTTTGGGACTCTGATATCGCAGATTTTGTCCATTTCGTGAACGCTTGGGATTCCTGTGTTTAGTATTTGATGTGGACTAATGACGTAGAACTACCGTGTAAATTCTTAGATTTAGTCCATTAGTGGTGCACTCGATATTTCCATGGTCTGTAGTTGATGTCAATTGATGACGTGGAATTCGGGATTCCGAAATTTAGTCGCTGACGGGAACGCTCGGGATTCGCATGTTGTGTATCTGATGCCAATTGAGGGCTTAGAACATGGAATTCACTAGCTTAGTCCCAGGCGGAAACACTCGGAATTAGTATGTTATGATTCTGATGTTGACTGATGATGTAGGACTGGGAATTTGCTAGTTTATTTCCTGACAGGAACAGGTGGAATTTGTGCTTGGTATCTGATGTCGACTTAAGGTATAGGACCCTGGATTTGTGAGTTATGGCCCAAATGAAAACAATTCGGATTTATGCATTTTGTACCTGACGTCAACCGATGGTGTAGAGAGTGGAATTCGCAAGTTCAGTCCCTTATGAGAACTGCGATTGGTAGGTTTTGTAGACCGGCTGATTTCGACTGATAGTGTGGAGCTCAGGAATTGCGAGTTCGGTCCCTGATGGTGTTGCTTTGGCTTCAGTTCCCTGGTCTGTCAGTTTTGTGCCGGACTGCTCTTCTTGCGCCAGTATATGTATTTTTTATGTTTGTGTTCTATTCTTTTATATTTGCTTCTTTAGTTTAACAGTGCAAGTTTTTATGAACCTTCCTCAGGCCTAAACATTACGCCGGCTTGTAGCAATTTATTCATTGTTCAATCGGCATCACTGCTCATATGAATAAAATAAAGTAAATAAACAGACAAGCCGCAAAGCGGCGGACTGCCTTTGAGGTTCATAATGAGAAAGCACTTTCAGAATACTTTTCGCACTCTCTACATCACTGCCCATTTATCTAGTGGAAAAAGGCTTTGAACACCTTGGACAGAACAGTGACTGCCCTGTGGTGCCAGAAAAGTCTGACAAGATACCTGTTGATCACGGCTATAGCAGTGCCAATGTAGATGCCCAGATATCCACCACCTGCTGCCATGGCTTCGCTATTTGACCCATAGCTGGAACCCTTACGAATTCTACTTCTTTAGATCAGAGCAGACCTTTAACTCCAGGTTACCCACAACCACAGTGCTCTTAAATTGTGACTGCGTCATCCGATGTAGTTTAATACCGTAAGACAAATTTTTCAACCAAACCAGCGGTTTTTATGTAGCCTCCGCAGTAGCAGGTATAGAGAAGAAGGAACAGGTAACCAGGGTGTCAGAAAAACGAAAGCAGCTGTAGAGAGAAGCAACCCGTGCTTGACAAAAACAGAGAGTAGAAAAGTGCTAAGGACAGATCCTTGCGAAACACTTCAGAGGACAAGGCAGGTGCGGCTTTGATGAAGTAAATCAACTTGCCTAAAATCAAACCAAGTTGTGATCAGTGGCAAATTGAGGTAAGTGGCAAGAATTGTAGAAGAGCTATGCATGACGTGTGCTAATGATGGCTTAAGTGCCCTTCACCAATTTTTGCCTGTACCTTGATTTGTAACAGACCAAAACTTTGTTTGAATTCAAGCAAGTTGTTTTACTTTACCAAAGCCGTACCTGTCATAATTCCAGTAGCTTGCATTTCAAGCAACTTGTTTTGCTTGCAGCCGACAATGCGCTGAAAAAGGGAGATGACGCACCCTGTAGCAAAATTTGATTGCTTTCGTTTAAGTTTTTGTTGATAAATAGCATATTTACTTACATATCCCCTTTGAACCTAGGCTTCAATTTCCAGATTTGAGAGTGAATATAGCTGAGGCATCAAAATGCAAACGAGGCTTAAGGCAAATCTGCTGTTTAAGCTGCATAACAGAGAATTGCAAAATTTTAAGCTTGAAACCCACATTGCGTGTGATTGTATCCAGGGACCTTAAGCATGGAAGTGGAAATCTCAAAAACCATGTCTCAAAACAGAATTCAGATTTGTTTGGAGACTTACAACAACTTTGTCTCAAAAGGACAACCATAGATTTGGTTAACTCTGGTGCAAAAGCCCGGTTGCTTGCCTGATTACAACTTTTGCTAACCGCTGAGCTACTAACCTCTACTATAATTTAATATCGGCTTACAGCCGAATCGCAGCATAAGAACTGGAAAAAGTCGTATAGCTCCATGTTGGGGCATTTTATGAGACGAGAATAATCGTAAGCTTAATTCTCTATGCAACACTATGATAAACACGATCTCTCAAATAAAATAAAGCAGTTGAAATGAACATTTCACAAAAAAAATTTTGAAAAAATATTCAAAAGTATTTTATGGTTCGCTGAAAAAGTGGGTTAAAGTCTCGTTTAAAAAAGTACCACACTCCACTAAGAAATTTATGTGTCTGTCATTGATTGATGGAGATGGCCGTACCAAGAACAAGTTTTACGTCGTACTTCTATTAGTTGTTTGAAGAAAAACTAATAAACAAGCCACAATTAGTTTCAATCACTATGCCCTAGAGCATGTAATGCAATGAGGTAGGCTTCCCACAAAACCAACCACAAGAAAAACAAAGTTTTATTCAACAAATAAAGTTATTGTTCAACTGAGCAAAAGTAGCAATTACCCTAATTCCGACTGACACAAAAACATTCCGCTTTTAAAAGATATGCCTAAATTACAGTTTAGATACAATTGAAAATTAAATTGATATAGGCAATCCACATCGATAACAAGGCAATTATAACGGACGTCGTAATCCTTCGTACTATGACTGTAACGGTCAACCTGAAATTAACTTTCGGTTAGGAATGACCAAGTGTAAGTGGTAGCACTTAGTCCTTCTAAGAATAGTCCTCAAAATTAATTTAATATCAGTTTGCTATTCACACTTTTACATAACGTGACAAGTCATTAAAACAGTGCATTTAAAAGGCACTTTTTTCTTGTCATGCAGTCACAGTTAAAAGAGTATTTAATGTCCAAAAAATGCATTTTTTAATAGCTCAAACTGTGATTGTGACATCCTTTTTGGTATACTGCATTTTATTTGCATTTGGTTTTACCGCGCTCAAGAGAACCAACTTAGCATCATGAATTCCAACTGATGACCATGCTTGCTCTAAGAGAAGATCTTCCTTTTATGGGCTAGATCTTCCATTTGGTTTTCTTTTTTGGAGAAGCATCTCACTTGCCCGTTTTGCTACTCTTCGGTTAGACTGGGCCGCCACGACCGGTAGACTGCTTGGACCTACCACCCGTTTGTCACATAAAGATAGAGGCATCCCGTTAAGTGTCTTGTCTAAGGACACAAACAGCGAGCTTGCCGGCTTGTTCTCCAGACTGTCCCATTTGTACTGAGCGCCAAGCAGGGAAGCTTTGAATATTATTTTTTAAAGTCTTTTGGTATGAATTGACTAGGAAAGTGAACCCAAAGTCTAACGAGTGCGAATCGTACGCTCCAACCACTATGCCATCGCGTCGGTTTAAGAGGAGATAAGCAATTACTTATCGCGAGCCCGTCAAAATATATTGTTTCAGACGACTTAAATTCCTATCGTAAATCTTTTTGTTTACCATTACTGAAACGTTGGACTTTCCAAACTCATTCCAGCGATTCATCGAGGATACTGCTGGCCGTAATGAATAAATTGGAGCTAATTGAGTCTTAATTCAATCATAATTGTGATGTTAATGATCTAAATTATGTAATTTGGTTAGACCCATTAGTTGGCATTTTTCAGCGCCTTCAATATTTTTGAGCCCTACAATTTGTTAATTTTAAACTTGGTTCATGTAATTAAAATTAGCAATATAAATTTCGATCTACCAGCTCGACATCAGCTGCTGCGTTCGTGCAACACCACATAATTAAAGATTAATTATGACTGTAAATTATATTAGAATTTATCTACTCTTGAATCAGCAAAAATCACGCAATTATTTTTGTAGCATGCAAACGCAACCACTATTTCACAAGTAGTGGCAATTTTTATGCTAAAAATTCCGCCTTCAATTGAAGTGCATTTCTTTAGGAAAATCTTTTTTATCCAGCGGAAGTATAAAATTAAACAGAAAAAATTACAATATTTTTGATCTAAACTTTTCGCCCATACAAAAAAACAGTTGCAGCAATGTCAAACAAAAACTGAACATGGTTCATCCACTATCATAAATGAAACATTACTAAAAAAACGTCTAAAAACTTCGCTTTTTGAAACTTTTTTAAGGCGTGTGGGCTTAGCCACGATTTTGAACAGCGACGTAATAAGGGGGAGTCTGAATTGTGGCGTAATTAGGGGCCTGCGGCGAATAACACTTCTTCAGATAAAAATTTTTTTGAACATACCTTGCATTTCATTTTTTGGAAAATATTTTGGAAAAAATTGCTGTAAATTTAAGTCTTTTGAGTTGAAGACTTTTTTTAGGAAACGCTGCATTTGGGAAAAATTTTTATTTGCGCCTCTTGTCTATTTTAGGAGTTAACACTTTTTAAGGTGCCAAGTCTCACAGATTCAAGAGACGCTCCGGTAGTATCTCGTGGTCTACTCTGTCCTACTCTCAAATAATTGATCTACTAAGCTTTTCAACAACGATTACAATCACAGTCGATTTGATTCACGCGGGGCTAAGACCAGTTATTTATGCGGAATTTTTTTGGAGGGACAAACTTTTCCGAGACTTCGAAGTGAAAACAGCACCTCTAGTGCACAGTAACCTACAAAGGAGGTCTAAGCAACTTTGATGGAGCGTACTGTTTCCGCTTCACTGAACAAAGTAAACGTAGTTGGTCGTCCGCTGAAAACGGATTATCACGGTAACTTATTTTATTTAGCATCAGCGTCGCGTTACAAGTTACTTGAGAAAACTGTTTTGTGTTTTCATAAATCATTAGTAGGTTGTGACGTAGATATCTTTGTATAGAAATATGTGGTAATATCACCTTGTTATCATGCAAACAATCTTTGTGGCGGGGCTAAGAAGAAATATCTTCAATGAGTGAAGATTGCCTTTTTTCTTCTGCTATAGGCTAGTGGCTGTGTCAAATCTCTTTTTATCGGTAATCAATCCTTCTAGAACACCCTCCGCACACAACTGACCGCAGGCGTTTTGTTGTTGGCAGAAGTCTCGATGTGTCAAATAAACCAGCGCGATGGTGTAGTGGTTAGAGAGTCCGCTTCGCAGTCGGTAGACCTCGGGTTTATTCCCTAAGTCGAGTCATACGAAATGACTTTAAAAAAATGGTATTCACAGCTTCCGTGCTTGGCGCTCAGCACGTAGGGATAGTGTGGAGAACAAGCCGTCAAGCTAGCTTGCTATGTCCTTGGGCAAGGCACTTAACGGGATGCCTCCACCTTTATGTGGCAGACAGGTGGCCTACTCGTACTTCACCGGGTTACAATTGTGAAGTTGTTAACCCAGCATGTCGTAAAAGACGACTCTTGGGTACCCACCAGTAGCAGTCCGCCTTGTTGGTGGTGGGGCTACCAGTCACTCATGACTGGTTCGAAATGGGCTGCCGTCTTTCCCCTAGCCTAATTTCAATTAGGTTGATGGCATGAACCTGAATTGCCGTTCATGCCGTACCTCCATCCTGAGGAAGAGGAGGGGTAATCACACCAGCAACAAAACCAAAATGTGGCAAATAGGTCCAGGCTGTTATTTTCGCAAAGCATTGCCGCAACACTTTCCGTTTGCCGCAAATTTTTGAGCAAATTTGATCTAAAACTCGTTTCTGATTCGTCCAAAATCCGATAGATTTACGTTGCCGATTACGGCGAAATTTAGCGACATGCGATAGTGGATATTATAATAATTAGCTTCTGCTAATTTCTGTCTTTTCGAAACTTTTATTTTAGTCGCTCGCAGTCAGAGAGCGGCGACATGTTGTTTATCGTCACAAGCATGTTGAAGTTGTTTACATTTGTGGCAAAAAAACACATGGCAAAAAGCTGCGCTTGCAATATTGGTATCAGGTAATCACCAGCGTCTGCAGCGTAGCTCAGGGTTTTAAAGCGATCGCTCTCAAATCGGTCGGTTAAATGTTTTATGCTCAACGGATTTCAATGTTGTGTCCTTGTCCAACGCTCCCTTCAGTAACATTCCTTTTTGATTGCACTGCTTGCGGTAGAAAACGCACTCCAAACCAGGTATGAACGTACCTTGTACTCTGTTGAACTGCAAAGTAGCTATGCATCCAGAGAATAAATAATTAAATGCAAAAAAATTGCCTCGGTGTTCATAGACGAGATTTTGATTCGCAACAGAGCCCTGACTACAGTGTTTGAAGTGGTATACTGCTTAAACAGGATCTTACCGAAATATCTCTTTGTGCAGTCATAGCTCGGAAAACTCTTTTGCGGTTTTCAATGAAGTGGATGACTAGACTAAGAGGAAGTGGATATCCCCAAATAGTAGATATTCAACGCAGCCTTATATTAGATTTTGACCTCGTCATCATCAGGAATAAATCAAGTCTTGCTCTTCTTTTATATTTTGCCACTGCTGGTACGCGAAAGTTGCATAGCTCTTTTAGTAAATTCGCTGACGGCCGAATTCCCGGACATATTTGTTCTGCATAAAGTAAAAAGCAGAATTAAAATCGTATTTTTTGAGAGTTGCCTCGCGAGCAGTAATCTCCAATAAAAGTTTTCACTGACAACAAAGTAGTTTTTATACATCCTTGTAAATTCTCGGACTTTTCAGTGCTTTGGTGGAGCTTTTGGCCAGACTCGAAGCACGTTTAAGTGTCTACTTTACAGCAAACTACAATGCAAGTATATATATTAAGGCTTTAAATAAGAGAAAACAAACTCTCTCTTAAACACAGCCATAATAACGTGCATATTACAGCGAAAAAATTTATCAGTTTATGTTTTATTTAATTTTTTTACGATAAATGTTTTCGGATGCCTTTTTTTATTTGCTTTCTATTATCGACATGATTAATCATAAGTGGTGGATTACTGACATTATTGTGGTTAACGCTAATGAGAGGTGTACGAAACCGGACACTATTTGTCTTTATTTGGACAGCTGCAGAAGCTTGTAAAATAGTTATTCTCACTTTTGCGCAAATCAGTGTGATCTTTGAGACTAAAGAGAACTTAAAGTCGAAAATTACTTTTTCTTGAAATTCATAAAATTACTTGGTATGCCTGCTTTTAATCTAAAAAATTCCATCCGTTTTTCGAGCAACTTGAAATAGACCTACGTATAGCTATTGTTCGATTTAGGAAGAGGGAGTAATTCCCCCTATGTGAAATGTAAATTTAAACTTGCTTTGGCCAATAGGTTTTAACTTCACAAACTTGGCTATAGTTGGGTTTGATGTTATAAATATGCACTTTTCGTTATATAAGGCTATTAATGATGGCTTTCTAATTTTGACTGTGGAAAATATTTTATAAAATTAAGTCAGAAATATTTTTACGCCAAAGATAAGCCACATTACCCTTCTCAGTAAAAACTGCTAAATGAGCCAACTTCGGAGAGCAAGGCATATATTTAGCCCAGACTTACTGTTATGATGTTTTTATTTTCTAGTTACAAAAAACGTTTTTTAGGTTGTGCTAGAACAACGCTAAGCACTAATTTTCTTTGGAGTTGCAAGTGTTCGCTGTACATTTCATTTCTACCGTAAGTAGTGTAACCGAGCAGGAAAAATCTCCGTAAAGAGCCGTTCTCTGGAGCATAACAATGCAGACATCGTGAAGTTTGAACGCAGCATTATTGCCATCCGTGGTGGATTAAAGATTTCAGAGGCCCGAGGCAAGAATTCCTGAGGGACCCCCAATTGCTCGAGTTATCGATAGAGACCCTTTTTTGAGATTACCACTATTTTGAAGGACTGAAATAGCTTATCGAACATATCTGGAAAGAGGGCCTCTTCACTCTTCAAAAAGCGTGCCCGAGGCAGCTGCCTCACTTGCCTCATCCTAAATTTACCATTGATTGTCGTCATGAACAGTGCTTTAACTCTTTCGCTCCCGCGATCATCAACTGATGATCTCGTGTTTTCAGTGTTTACCTCAAATTTTTTTAAATTGAGTTACAAAATTAGTTTACTAAAAAATCGATTTGTCACTTTATTTTTCATCCGATTTTTATAAAATTTTCACAAGATCACGCTTATTTCCTCACGCATCGGAAGATGTATAATTTGTGCCCTAATTCTTGGATTTTTATACCCAAAAAGGGTTAAAAAGACCAACAACCCAGTTGCAGACGACAAAATCGGCCAAATTCTCAGCACGTGCCAACTACACTAAAATCAAATTGAGATTACATCTTTACCACATAACCAAACTCTTTATCATTAACACAGTCTGAAAACTACTCTTTTGGGGCATCATTTGACATAATTTTAAGCGATAATAATAAATTTTTCTTATTTAAATTTCCAAATTTTTAGGGGTCTCAAAACCCCGCAAACAAATTTGAATGGTAAGCAGATAAAAGTACATTTAGTGCGTAAAAAATATCATATGTTGCTAAATACCGGTTACATTTGAAAGCTTAGGAAATTTTCTTTTCAGTAATATGTAACTTTAAATAGTTTAGACTAAGTGGTATATGATATTTACTGATCAAAAATGAGTACTGTACATCATGTCGGTTCAAAACCCCCAAAATTTTTTGACTTACCTTCACTAAATTATACTTTTTAGAAACACTACACCCTATAAAAAGATAAAATGAATTGCAAATGTTTCACCAATAAAGTCGTCATTTTGTATCAAGTTTCCAAGGAGACAAGAAGCGAAATACAAGTTTAAAAGCTAGCAGAAGTTTGTCTTCTCTAAATCAAAGTTTGCTGTATCCCCTTGTTTCTCAAGAAATGGGAAGGGTGTAAACAAGCGGCTGTTTTATTGTTAGTGACAGCATATTCTATTTAAACTTGATATTTTCTGAATCTTGAAGAAATTCCCTGTTCAAAAATACATAATGTTACATGGTTTAAGGTAACCTCTAGCAGATAATGACTGATCATATTTTAGGTACTAAATTTAACTACCAAAATTTGGTACCGGTCAAAAAAAAGGTCATGTGCCTCAGAAAATTGCAAATTGTAGAAAACCTAGGCATTTAGGTAAGTTTTGATTGATGTACCTTGAAAGCTTATTTTCTTAGCATTATTTTGCGACCATTTCTAAAAAAATTGGTTGAAAATTAAATCTGTAGTGATCTTTGAGTTAAAGGTACCTCTTTAATTTTGAAGACAACCCCCCCAGTTTGGGGGGTTCATTTGCATAAAATTTGCATATTCAAAAAAAATGTTTTTTTTTCTATTTGAAACCCTCAAAAAATGTAGATTTCAACGATATATTACACTTAATGTAGAAGTAGACAGCTGAGTAATGATTTACAAACAAACTTTAGGTATATAATTATGATTAATTATGATTGATTATGACAGTTTTTCGCGCTGCCACCTTACGGACATTTTTTTTCGCTTTTCACGCGGGAGCAAAAGAGTCTTACTTTAGCACATTACTCCATGATTTAGAATGAATTCTATCGATAGATGTTTTTGTGTTTGCCACAATAAAGATACAAATTTAAGTAGAAAAGTAGGTAGTTTTTAAAAATAGAAATTTAGATTTCTTCTAGACGGTAATAAAGGCTATAGTAGCAATAAACATCCATTTAAACCTAAAAAGTTTAGGTTAGCTTCTATGACTAATAAATTGGTGACGTCTTTAGCATCACGTAGGCTTCAGCATCAGGAGATCTTTTCCGAAGAAAAGTTCAATTATAAATTTCTGCGTGGATAAAAGAAAAAATATTCGCTTGAAGAAAAATGGCGGTTTAAAAGTTTTCATAAGGTAGGTGAGAGCGATTCTAACAATACAACAAATGTCCTTAATCAAGAACCTATTCTGATGGCAGGTGGCTGGGTGGAAAATATTTTTCTTCACTTTTACTTGGTTTGTTGTATTCGTCTTCTGTAACTGCCAGTCATATTCACTGGACTCAAAGTGTGTCCCCTGCAAAGTTTTTGGGGAAACTAAGTCAACGTTGTTAGTAGTCCTGTGCAGCAGCGATGGTATTGTTCTTTGTTTTTGATAACAGTGTATGACGTCATTCATGTCGTCTCAAAGTGGGTGTTATGATCACACAGGAAGCAATCAGTTCTCCATTACACCAGAGCGACTTTATCTAAATGCAACTTTATTTCCTTTTCCGCTTTCGAAACTATGAGTAACCACAGCTAAGTTAAAAGAGGCTAATATCAGCTTTTAAAGCAGTTGATATTTGGCAATTAAGCAGTCGCTCACACACAGTAACACAAAACATGCTATTGGAAAGAGATCAAAATTTAGAATTGATGCAGGTTCAATAGACTTGCAATTTTTTCGTAGCATTGTCAACAAACAGGTTTATGATGTAAAAAATGACTGCATGAAGAGAAGGTGTCATTTTATAGTTTATAAACCTGTTGATTACTGATACTGAAACCATTTTTTCATTCACTCATTCGTGCGCATGAGCTCACACTCTGTTTGCAAGTCTTCAGCAGTGACGGATCGAGGGCGGATGAGCCTTACGCCCGGTGCTCCGCAGAACTTATGGATCCCGTAAGATTTGTAATACATGCATTTGTAATACATTGCGATTTATAGGCCTTACTGTTCATTTGACCTTCAGTTTGAAAAACATATTATTACAAAATAATTTCGTGTTGTACACGACGGACTTAAAAAGGCCTTGTTTGGTTGCCTTTGGCTTTATCAGCATGTCTTTTAGGTCACAGTGTTGATTATTCGATTAGAATGATTTGTAATATCAGTAAAGTATAGATAGTAGTGGTTGCTAGCTAGCCAATTTCAAACGACCTCCTACATAGTGTAAGAGAGGGTGGAATCGCGTTTTTGCTGTATTGTACTGTTCTCATAGCATCCTTTTCTCTGAACAATGGTAAATCTATTGTAATTTTTATAATTGTGCTTCTTTTGCACCCGCCTGATGGGACCCAGTATCGTCGAAACCAGTCGCGGGTTACTGACACTTTGTAATAGATTGTTGTATTGTACAGTACGGTGTTGGTAATCGTTTTTGAGCAATTTTTCTTGAAAGTTTAATACCGGTAAAGATTAGCGACTTCATTCCTATTTCGCGATACTGTTCAAAATAATAACTAGTTGTGGCAGCTGGTAAGCTAAAATTTACGGTTTTAAGGTAAAAAGGTCAACTCAAATATACCGTATTATAGCAGTAACCTACCATTGATTAGGCATGGAATAGGGAGTTTAAATACCTACTGACTCATTAAATTTAGATCGCCTCCGGGAGCGCTGTTGTCTGGTCGTCATATCTGACTGGGTTGGTTCGCGTCAAGCCAACAGTAAGTGATCATAAATACATCTTCATAATTAACTACAGTAAAGTGATTCGTAATTAACGTAACAGTAAAGTAATACTTAGTGACACCAGTAGTCGAGTAAGTTCAGAGCTACGGAGCTAAGGTCACTTTTCCTCCCTTCAAAATCTAGTCGGGGGCTCTCTACAATTGGCAAGCATTTGTTCGCTGCGGGGGAAACCCGCCGAAAGAAATATTTTGCTATTTCAACCTCCCAACCAATTGATTTTAGATCTCCATAAAGTTGCATTTTTTCCAAAAATCCAGGCTTCTCCAACACCCCTACTTGCTTGCTATTTTTATTCCTGGAGCTATGGATATCGATCCTGGCCCCACTTCATAGGGCCTTCACATACAGCTGCCCCCTCCCGACCGTGGATACGAGACTGTCCGGTCATCACCCTTAGTAAGTTGCATCGACAGCCAGGAAAAATTTTTAGATGTTAAGTGTTAGATTTTAAAGACTTTTCAATGACTTGCCATTTGGAAAGCAAGAAACCAACGTTTTAAGACGATTTTGTGAAAAGTAACAAACCCAAATGTAAACGTTCTAACATAAAATAATGTACATTGTCCCTGTGCTGCGATCATTTTAGCGCATTCTCAATGTTAAATAAACCCTGCAACTAGATTATCTCGGGCCCCTCTTACTATATCCGCCCCTGGTTTGTAGTCAGACTGGACAACTACAGCGGGTAGACCTCTTGTTCCCATCGCCTGTCTGCCTCACAAAGATGAAGGAATTCCGTGAAATAATTTTTCCAAGCACCAAGTGGGCTCGCAGCTTTTTTTTCCACATCTGTGCAAAGTGTGAAGCAAGAAAGCAATGAATACCATTTTTTCAGTATTTTGGTGGAACTCCATCAGGATCGACTGCAAAACAGACGCTCCAACCTTCACACCATCGCGCCGATGTATCAAAAATAATTCCAGAAACAAACAAGATAGGCCATGATTACATCTATCACTTTTTGTCAAAAAAATATTTTTCACTTGCTTTGACTTGCAATTGGCTAGTGTTTTATTTCTGCAATATCATTGTTATAACAAATTTAGAAAAACGAGCATGAGACTTCAGGAAACAAAAATCAGTTTTGTATTTAGCCTGCATTGTGGATGTCCTGCATTATGGATGATTGGATGTGAGTCTTGGACGTTCAACAAAGAATCTTGCACTTACGTGTAGCTGAATGCAACAGAAGTCTGGTTTCACATACGCAGAATGCAAAGAACTTCCTACAGAATTCATAAAGCAAACAAAGAAATACTAGTCAAAACAGGGCAAAAAAGATCATCACTAGTCTTGATATTGAAAAGACATAACAGTTTTCTCATGTTGTGAGAAAACCAAAATTAAAACATTTGGAAATTTATGATAAAAGATGTGGGAAACGGGAAAATGACGAGATCAACATAACACTTTCATGTATAATCTCGAAGAATACCTACACTCAGATGAAGTAATAGCCCAGCATTCTGTCATAGATCAACACATATGTAATGAACTGTGCAAGAATGCCAAGACCTGGCTCGGGCACGACACCTGAAAAAAAGAAGTGTAACTTCATGCTGCTATCTAGCGTTTACACAGAACTTTTTCTTGTTATAACTTTCTTATCCATTTTTTATCAGTTTGTCACTTACTTTTTCAAAAAAATCATGTATTGAATATATTGCTCACGTGCACTAAACCCAGGACGCACTTTGATTAGAAAACCTTGAGGTCGCTCGTTGTTTCCTGGCCATACGAATTCTACTACACAGTGAGCTAATGCTATCTGTAGCGTGTTTATATTTGAGTAGTAAATATAAATGGTTCTGTCCCGCCGACTAGTGGTAGGAGACAATGCGTCTCCTTGCGCTCATAAATAGCCCAATACGGCTATGAACAGAGCTGCCCAAATTCATGTCTGACAGACAACTATTTACATTTGATAAGGCAAAAACGATTTTTTTACTCTCTCTCCCACTCACACACACAAACACACACACACTTAACAAATACTCTCACACTTCACAGCAGATACTCACCCCACACTGTTCTCTCTCAGGATAACATTTGTCGGTAATGCTAGAACAGATATAGGCTACGATTAAGTTGCCGGTAACACTGGCATCATTAACGCAGCTGAGGTGGACAGAGGGCCAATAACCCACTCCACTCACATCTTATCAATCAAATGAAGATGTTTATACTGTAGTTATACGAGCTGCTCAAGAAGCAGTAACAGTGCATTGCATTGACCAGGAGACGAACTGTCTTCCACCAGCAGTCGTCTGGGAAAGACAACTTAAATTTACCACTTATAACTGTCCTACCCACTTATAAAGCGGTTTGCCATGTGCTCCCCCTGCTAGCAGGGGAGAATACATGGAAAATTGGAAAACATTTTTCTTGTGCTTCTAGCACAGGTACCACAAATAGAAAATATCTTTGAGATTACAAATCTAGCTACATCCAATGTCTTATCGTGACAAAGTTAACCTCAAAAAATTTTACGTAAATATTTTTGATGGACTGAACGTAAAACTTAGAATGAGATATGCCTTTGATCAATGGCGTACGCAGAAAGTTTCCGAGAGAGGGCAAAATTTCGCCACCATCGTGTGAAGTCGCAAATCAACTTTTGGGGAGTGCCGAAGGCACGACCACTGTAGGGTAGTCCGGGGGCATGCCCCGGAAAAATTTTGCAAAATTACACCAAAAAATATGCATTTTCGTGCATTCTGGAAGCAAGTTTTAGTATAATGCTTTTACGAGACTTATTAAAAGAATGAAATCGTAAAATGAAAATCAAGCATAAAACAAAGTCAGTTTATTTTAAATTGAGGCGTTGTTCCCTTTCGCAAAGTGGTCAATCACTTGACTATAATCAAGTGTAATGCCGTTATTTATATACAAAAGAGTCAACGCATTAAGCCGATTTTCTTGCATGCTCGTACGTAAGTACGTTTTGATCAACTTTAGGGCGCTAAATAACCGTTCGCTCGTTGCCGTTGAAACTGGCAACGTTGCGAAAATATATAGAAAGGTGATATTTCGCATAAGTAACACAGTTAATTGATCAAATGTCGCTTTTAAAATAGTGGTTTGCGCGGCTATATATCTTCCCTCTACAAGGTTTTGTCTGTCCTCTACAACTCTTATTCACTTTCAAGAGCATAACAAATTTTGATTACTGTTTTACTTTGACAAGACAGTCCAGTCCTGATTTCTACCTGCAAGTGGTCTGAGCGACAAGTGGTTTTTCAAAGGAAAATCGAAATCCAGAGCGAACCCCGAACACTCACGAAAAACTAGCTTTGCTTTTGCTAAAACTGCTTGGTTTTGCTTTACATTTTTAGGGTCTGAGGAGAGGGCAGGGCACAGTAGCCTCCCCCTCGGTACGCTAGTGCCTTTAATTATTGCTTTGTCGTGATTGTCACGTAGTATGTTTTCACAGGTTCACTGAATGATTCGTGTTTTGACTACATGCTTTGCCACAAGAACTACAAATTTTCTTGATCGAAACTTACTCCTTATGGATTTCTTTGCATCACTTTGTAGGAACTAAAAATGTTATTTATTTTCTAAACTGTTTCTGTCTTTTTAAATTTCTATTTCTTTCCTTTACTTTGCTGTTTGTGAATTTACATTGACAAAAAATAAGCAAAACATTCATCGAAACATACCTGTCGGTATCTGTGATATTAAGACTAGAGCCTTTTTACAGCTCGTTGTCTGTCAGACTCGAGTTTGGGTAGCTCCGTTGATAGTCGTTCCTGGGCGATCTATGAGCACAAAGAGAAGAACTACCTCCTACCACTAGTCGGCTGGAAAAAACAAGCTGTATTAACAATTTATTTGCTACTTGCATTAACAGGTTGAAGGAAGGGCACTGCTGTGCTACAATGGTGACCCCACACAGAAACTGTACTTACTCCGATGCGGTGCGCCACGGCATCGGCCGTCTTTGAATCGTCCAGTAATGTCTTCCCAGCGAATCTTTGCCAATAATTTCACCCTCTTCGACCAGGCGAACTGCACTCTCTCTTTCAAAAAATGGCTGCGGAAGGATTGTTGCAACCTTAATACCTTCGATGCTGCCACGCGAAGCTATCACAGTATCATAATCTAGCTTTGGAGCAGTGGTGATATTCAGTTGGTCCTCACAGGTTCGTACGAACCTGTACTTAAAATTTTGTGAACTCGTTAAACCGGTTGATAAAAACATTAATGCTTGCTTAGATTTAGAATGCAACCACTTACATTGGTAAATCATTGCTCCAATAAAATTATGTTATATGAATGAATGAATTTTTAGGTCGCTGCAAATTAGACAAGCCTTAATTTGCCAAACAAAGATTATGAGCAAAATTTTATTAAAAATAACAAAAAATAACCGACAAAATGAATTAACAACAAAAAACATCGAAGCTTTTCGTCTGGGGAAAATTGTCAGAACATCTGAAATAATTTGAAAATAATTTTTAATTTTCGATTCACTTAAGTGTGATAAAATTAACCGAGATGAGCTTAAGTAATTTGCCCTGACAAAAAGCTTTAGTGCTTTTTATTAATTTACAACGTTTGTTATTTTTCATTATGTTTAACAAAATTACGCTCACAACTTTTGCTTGGCTTATAAAGATGTGGAAGCACAATTCTGTCCTGTCTAAAATCTATTATTCACTGTCAAACGAGACGGGAGTCCGCATCCAAACTTTTCGAAAATATGAAAAACCAATCACAAGATAGTTTTCTCTCGAAAAAGAGCCGTTTCAATTCTAAAACCGAGCTAATGGAAGTGTCGGTAATCGAAAGTCTTAAAGCCTGTTTAAATATCAAACTCAGCTACTCACTTAAGCGAAGTCCCTTTTGCACGTATTTCATTGAGAGGTGTAGTGTTAAAAGGATACTAGCTATAAACTGCAAAAATTATAGTCAGATCATAAAATTACTAAACTCTCGAGAGAATACCTGGAGTCTTTTAATTCCTTGAGTTGATATTTTTTTTATTTTTTTTTTCATGCGGCATTTCGGAGTGTCCTTTTAGGTTGTTTTTAACCAATGCAAATGAAGGTAAAATTGAGCAAAATTGAAATTGGTTGACTAAAACCACCGGTGAAATAACCCGCTAAACGCGAAAACTACCTTTTAGGGCACCAGGGTCCTTTGGACCTCAGAAGAGTTTTTTCATTAGACAGTTGATGCAATTGTACTTAATTACTCAGCGTGTAGTAAGCACCATATGAGTCGACAGAACAATAATTCTTTGCCAATATTAATTTGGTACGTTCGCTATTTTCTAATTCTAAACTTATCTGCTGCAAAATGTATTGGAACTGCAGGAAACGTTAAAATAATGGTTAGCCATACATGATCCCTGCGTTATGAATAAAACAGGCTGCTCTTTGTTCATTTATTGTAAAATTTATTTTTTCATGTATTGCTCTTATCATTAGCAACCTAGTGCTGTTTATAGACTGTTCATTCTTTATGTTTCATTCTTTATGTTGTAGAGTTGGTGGTCACTTATGGAACTAAAGATATGGCGTTGCATGCGATCACTTTCTTGATCTAAATGACATGATTCAAAAATCCTGGGATCCGTGGGACCCTAAATACCCTGCACAGTAATTTCTGAACAAATTTTCTCTACTGCGTTTCACCAATATCACTAGTGATTTTGAAAATCCCTGCAAACTGAAAGTCACTTTTTTGAGATATATTTTCGCACTGGTCCATATTAGGTGTAGCTATATCATACAACAATTCTTCTTTTACCACAAATCTTGTTTATTGATTGCATTTGCGAGATAGACTATTACGTGATTATTATATGGCATTGTTTTCAACTACTTTATTAACTCACATTCATGTTTCAGTGTTAAATTTCTTGCGGGGTTTATTGCACCCCAGGTGCCGTACAATATAATTTCTGGGATGTGCCCCCTAGGAAGTACTTTGCCCTGATGAAGTCCCCCTGACTGAAGAAAAGCCTTAAAGTTTTTTAAATTTATTATATTTGTTATTTTTAATTACGTTTAATAAATTTAGACTTACTCGTATAATCTTTGATTCGCTAAGTGAGATATGAAACAAGAGTTCTCCCTTTCTGAAATCTGCAAATTAGACATAGCCCATTTATCAAATTTTATTCAAGCATTATTGGTCTGGAGCTTATACACTCGTACCTTCGGTATCCAGTACTTCAAATATCTATATTTTTCTGATAGCAACTGTTCTAAAAAGTCTCAAATGTCACCACTACTTTTAAGTGACGTGTGGGAGCGAAAAAAATCTAACTGCCTAGCACAAACAGAAAAATATTAAAAACAACACGTGTAAATGAAGCAAAAATTACACTATGTAGCTACCATTTCTCAAACTGTGTTACACGAGCTTCTTCAAAGAGTGCAATCAAACAAATTGTTTCTGTAAGTGTAGTCCATTATAACCGACTGTGATGTTGCGCACTTGCCAATGAGATAATCGCAGTAATTTTCGCTTGCAAGCTATCGTTGATTCGTACGCTGGTAAAACTATAAAACACTGGCAATTCAAATTCTCAAGTGATGATAAATTTAATTTGCAATCTGCAAGGCATCGCTAGAGCAAGTTTTGGCTAAAGGCAGGGAGTGTAGTGGAGTGGAAACCCGTGGGGAAGACGTTCTCCTACTGTTTCACACTAATCTGACTGGAAGATACAGGCTTGTATTTCTACTCGAAGCGTTCCCATAATCCCTTTTTCGCATTACATTCCTGGCTGAAGATAAAAGTTGAATACCTTGCCTTTGTAAGAGAAGCTGTGAGGAAATTTCTGCTTTTTTTGCGACAACCAATTTAGCAAAACATGATCTTCATGGGAGGTGCATCCATGAACAACAAGTACAGGAGAAGATTGGATGTCGCTGAGGATATAATGTGAATTCATTTGTCAACCATAAAACTACACCTGAAGTTAAACATCTTTCCTTTCTGGCATTAAATTTGACAAAATCCTCTAGGCTACCATTTTTAAAATTTTGTCTTCAATTTCTGTAGTTGTGGTAAGAATTTACCTCCCAACGGCGATGAATATCTTCTGATATATATGTGCCACAGACGGACCCCCAGGATCTTCCACGTACTGTTGTCTATCCAAACGATTAAAATCAAAAATAAAAGTAAAATTCAAATAGGTATATTGCCAGCAAAAAAGATAAAAACTTTGAATAGACCAGCACGAGAAATTTAACTAAGCTTTTATCCTCCAATTCAAAACGATTGAACCAGCAAAATCAAAATTAAAAATAACGACCAAATTGTCATTTCTTTTTCTTATATAATTAGTAAAAGCCTGAAGCCACGCGTTTTTTGTGTTTAGGTCAGAGTGTAAAAAATAGATAACGTGGTGAACAAAACGTGTAAAAAAGACTGTTGTTCCCAGGGCGGCAGTTCGACTCCTGGAGAATTCGGTCAAACAATTCCTGTTGCAAATGGGCGTAGTTGCGATAACAAGTTACATTCTGTTTTTGGATGCATTCGTTTAGTTGCTAAAACTATTTTAAGGATATGTCTAAAAGGCCTACTAAATTAGAATTAAAATCCTATTCCATAAGGTTAATTTTATTTCTAAACAAATTCATATCCAGAAATTAATTCCTGCCCCATTCAAATTTTAAATGTGCCCATGTTTTCTGGTGAAACAAAATTTGGTGATCGGTGACCAAAAAAGTTCCAAAAGCGCAGGCCTAACGTATATACATGAAGTTTTTAGCTATGCTGACTCAGTTGATCGACAAATTGCGTTAGGTAGGAACAATTCTATAAGCTAAGCGTCGTAGCTATCTTCCTATGCTAGGGCTGCCATACATCCTATTTTTTGATGAAATATTCTCCTTTTTCAAGAAAAAATAGTTGTCTTTGAAGGACACATAAAAATACTCAGATGCCCTCCTTTTTTTGATTACGAATTACTTTTATCACTACCTGTATTTTGATTCTAGAAGAAAGGTAATACTTTTTGGTCTTCGTCTTGAGTTCAAAAAAGTGTCCTCCTTTAGAGTGATAAAAATATGCTAGCCTATAGAATTCTATGAGCTCAATTCGCAATTCTAACGAACATAAATGAAGAATTAATTGAGACCAAAGGCTGGTTCTCATTGCGTCTACGCGCAAATAGCGAAAAATTCTTTGTTTTTCAATTCAATTTTATGCGCGAAGCGTTTTTGTCCGTAAAACAGCTTCAAACAAATAAACAAAAACAAACTTAGGCTAGGCCGGCAGGTGACGCCTAACTCATCAATATAAAATGAACGGAGAGCTTGGGACATTGCAAAGTGACTTTATGGCTGGGTTCTTAAACTGGGATCCATGGATTTCCAAGGGGTCAGTGGACAAGTTTTAGGGGGTTCGTGGAGGTTCAATGAAAATATTAGTAACTTACAAAAATATTACGATCTTTTTTGGGAAATCAATTTCTATTCCACGCAAGTTTTGATTATTTTCTCACAAATACTTCCAAAAGCAACATGAAAATTTTTTTGGAGATCATCATCTCTCGACGCTGTATTTGCTCACAACTGCCTATCCAGAGCAAAATGAAAACCTATTTTTTAGAAACAAATGGGTCAGAAACACATCGCTAGCCTTTTGCATTACCATAAAGGAGTCAGTGTTTGGCCTTTCCTGAACTAGGTCGCAAAGGGGTCCGGACAAGCCAAAAACTTATTTTGGTAGTCCGTCTTAAAAGAGTTTAAGATCCTGTGCTTTATGGTTTTTGAGCTTGCTATTGCGATTTACGCAAGCTATACTTTGAACACAAAATGTGAGCTTATTGCTAAGGTCGGATTCGCTAATTTTTCGGAATTACTTTTTGGATGTTCAGTTTAAAATTATTCAGCGTTAATTTTACTAAACTTTATCTATAAGTTGCGTCACATCACCTTGCGTTCTTAGTTTACGAATTCCTTTTTAATTCATTCGTGTGGGTAAAGATCGCTTAAAAATAAATTTATTTCAGCTACTAATTGTTGATCGCTGTTACCGGAGACAATAAAATAGCTGTACCGCAACACATCCAACGTAATGCTCAAAGCGTTTAACTTTTATTGTTAAATTCTTTCCAGTGCACATCTGACTAGTGTTGCCTGCTCCGCGGTTTACTCGCGGGTTGGGCTAGTTTTGTTTTGGCGTTGCGGGAAAAATTTAGCAGTCGCTGGTTGCGATTTTTAGGCTATTTTTTGCCATCCCACTCCGCTATTTTGGGCTAGGTTTTGGAGTGACAACAAGTGTAAGAGTATGAGACAACGGTGTGTGGTATGGAGGTTGTTACCGTCGCTGGCGTATAATTTCGTAAGAAATAAAGCTCGAAAATAGAGTCAGCTGAAAAAACCCATTTTTTCCAAACACCAGGTTGATTTGACAACGCCTGGTAAGTGATGATCTTTTTTTTTGGAGATCATCGTCTAGCCGAAGGAAATATTACCGAAATCATGGGTCAAAATGATCACGGCAGCAGCGTTGGCCAGTTTTCTTTGGAAATCATGCTGAAGCACAGGCTGATTTGGCTCTGACCATCGCTTGGAATCCTAATACTGTGCTGATGCCGGGCCTGGACTGTTCTGTCAATGACCCTGTATAGACTAACTTTGCAAATTTTTGGCTATTTTTTAACAAACAAGCGTTGGGCTATTTTGGGCTAGTTTTTAAGTACCATTTAGCCTGGAAAGTTAAAGAAAATCTGGCAACACTAAGCCTGACCCTGAGTCTACTGCGCCACCCTACCGACAGTAATATTGATATTTCTTATTTTACTAGCGTGATATGAAGGAGTGGATTTTCCGTGGATATGTACATGCGTTAAATTGATAAAACTGAATGAGTGCTAGTTAATTTTATTTTGGGCAGGGCTATTCCAGTTTTTCTTCGGATCCCGACCGAAAATCCTATCTGAAAGAAGCTTCCGAGTTTTCAAAAAAATAGGATTTGCAGAAACTTGTGGCAAGTTTGCTGAGTCAGATTTCCAGAATGACGATATGAGAACTGTTGAAACTGTATAATTTAAAAATCATGCATGATTTTTTCTATCAAGTACAAATTTCTGAGTTTGTGGTGTAAAAGGTTTGAGTTATTAATGCGGATACTAGGCTTGACTTACCGTATAGTTTAAGCTGCTTCTGTTTAAGCTATTAGATCTGCAGATATAACATAGCCTAAACTTTCTAACTTTGTGAACTTGCCAGCATTTGAAGCTGATTTTTGAGCCTAGTAAAAGTTTTTGAGTTTATGGTGTAAAAGTTTTGAATTACTAAAGGGTATACTAGGCTGGACTCAGTCTAAGCAGGTACTGTTTGGGCTATAAGATCCACTGACATACCTAAGCTTAGACCCCTAACTTGCCGGTATATTTTAAGCTATATTGGAAGGTATCATATGGTTTCAAAAATTCCTAATCTGTTGACCTATGCAGTGACAGGTGTTGTGTGTGTGGTTAGACTTTGTTGTCAAATATTTTGGTGGTCACGCTACTGTGAAGAGTTGTCAGTCTTGTGTACACTTATTATGAATTCTGTTTGTCAAGTAAAAAATCAAGAGGTGAGTTGGGTGCTGGGTGCTTAATTACTAGTTAAATTTCTGCTATACAAACACTAGTAGTTTTATCAAGTCTTCTTTGGAATCGGCCATGTTTCTTGAACTATCCTTAGTCCCAATTTCAACCCTAACATGCTAATCTGCATTTCTGCATAACTTCCACATTATGGTTGTGCCCAACTCCACATATCCAGCAGTCCATCAAATTCTTAAGTAGGCCTGTTGTATGCACATTGTGATGTTTTATTATGCCTGATTGCATAGTTTTCATGCATTTACTTTGTGTTTATTATGAATAATTGTACTTACTAAACTCTTTTGCACAGTGCGTTCACATGACCAGATTACAATGATGGATTGTGTTGTGTATGCACTCGAAATGTTTGTATGCTAAAAAACAGTAGATTTAATCTGATAAATGTGTGACTTTTTTTACCTCATCTTGTGCATTACTAAGCTGCTTTGTTAGTTCATTGCCCAAATTTGACTTCTGGACTACAAAAAACTTCTGAGGTTTGAAGTTTGAATCTGGTATTTCAAGTTTAAATCTGCAGTCTAAAAAACTACAAGTCATACGTTTGGTGTATCTTGTTTTGTAGTTACTAAACCCTCGTGTTGAAATCCTAGACAATTGCTGTTTTGTTGCAGGATTTTTCCACCAAACTTGAAGATGCAAAGAAACATCTAGTGGTTGTTTATTTTTGGGCACCATGGGCTGAGCAGTGCAAGCAGATGGCTGAAGTGATGCAAGAACTTGCCAAGCAAAACTCTAATGTGTGTTTTGCAAGTCATTTCGCTTTACAATTCATCAGTATAACTGCATAAATAACTGTTTTATTATCTTAATCTGGAAGACTGATATCAGTACTCACGAAAAAACTTTTTTCAACTATTCAAAATTGTACCACAAGCAGAACCAGCAAGGTCATGTGTTTGAAGTGCCTGCTATAGAATCAGTAGATCTGGTTTGAATTTCTTGTGGAGTCATGCTAAAAGTATAAAATGGTATTTGGAGATCTACTGTTTTTAACTCCGCAATAGAAGAAAGTGGAGGATGAACTATGAAACTGAGTTAATCATGAGTAAATAGAGTGTAATAAGCCTAAATAAGCAACTGTTTGGCACTGCATCAGCTTGCACCCATTTTTAGTTCATTATCTGTTCTCTTTAATTATTGTTAGTTGTGCTGCTCACTTTGCATAGACGTTTTTACCACAAGAACTGTCACCAGATGAGAAATTTTTTAAAAGAACAATGCAAGTTGTAAACTTATAGCTTTTTGATTGCCAAACCAGTGCTTCACTCTACTGAGATAGCTCAAAGTGATCACTTGTTTACATTCTGTTGAACGTTTGTTATAGGTTGTGTTCTTGTCAGTGGAAGCTGAAGAAGTGCCTGAGGTTTCACTTTCATTCAATATTGAAGCTGTACCAACATTTATCTTTGTAAAAAATAAGCAAAAAATTGGACGGCTTGATGGTGCACATGCTCCAGAACTCACGAAATTGGTAAAAGCTTGTTAATGTGTTTTATTAATGCGCAATTGTTTGGGTTACTTATACTTACCCTAGAACAGTGCAAAAAGCATTAGAGGTTGCGTTGAGACCTCTGCTTCATGGTTAGTAAAGGTGATCCACATTATTAACTGCATAAAGCAGTTTCTAAACCTTAGGATTCACCTTTTTATGGGTTATTGTTGTGATCTCAACTGGTAGGCTGGAGCTTTAATTTGAACTAAAGACAATGGGTGAAATACGAAAATATAGACTTCAAAAAACCCCATCTTCAAAAATATTTAAAAAAGAGCTCTGCTTTCAATTTGGATTGAAAATATAGACATTAGACATTGAGAAAGATGATATTCAAAATGAATCTTTGCCTTCAGTCTGAATTAAAAATACGAAAATCAATATATGCAGAACTAAAAGAAACAGGCCACAAAATATTTTGCAGAACAAAAGTGGGCCAAGACCAAAAAAACGTTTAGAACCCGTGCTTTAGTGTTTTCCTATCACAGTATAGTATGCATGCTACGTTTACAAATTGAGTTTCTTCTAAGAGACTTAATATTTGCATGTAAAAAGTTATTAGACATAGGTTTTTTTGGTGTCCTGTGCTTGTTAGTCATTATTGTGATGTGCATTGATAACAGGTTGCAAGAAAATCGCGTAATATCCTTAATAGAGTTCTTTGAGGTTAAAAATTAATGCTATATTATTTAACATGTTTATTTTTACAATGTACAAACAGGTAAAGCAACACATTGATACTGTAGCACCTCCAGCTCCTTCAAGCAATGATGCCAAAACTGAACTAAGCAATCGGCTGAAAGCTTTGATCAATTCTGCACCTTGTATATTGTTTATGAAAGTGAGAGAAAGAAGCGATTATAGTTATTTAAACACAGTTTCTAATGTGTGTTATTTTCAGGGCTCAGCGTTGGAGCCACGCTGCGGATTCAGTAGGCAAACGGTGTCCCTACTCAACGAGCACAACTGTAAATATTCAACGTTTGATATTTTACAAGATCAAACTGTGAGGCAGGGATTGAAAGAATATTCAAATTGGCCGACTTACCCACAGCTTTATGTTAATGGTATGTTATTTAAACTTGGAAAGGGAAGATTTTCATAAATTCAATAGGTATATACAGAAAAGTAATGTAGGCATGCTCTTGTATACAACAAAAAAAACTGTTAACATCTACGGTATGTAATGTTTCTCTTTTGCCAATTTTGGATTTTTTGCCTAATATTTTATAATGTGTTTATTAGCGTGTTATGTGTTTTTTGCTGGCACTGTGTGAGGTAACGCTTTGTTTTTTAATCTTAGTCAGATTGTGCCTCCAAGACTGGCCGCCTGTTCAGCCTCACCACCCGTTTGCCACGTAACGTTTGAGGAATTTGCAGTATCTAAGTGCTTTTTAAAATGATCTAGCCGGCTTTTTTGGCGTTGCTTAAATTGCTAAAAAAGTAATGTTGAGAGTTTCCACCAAAATGTGTAAAATATGTCTTATCTCAGGCGAACTGATCGGTGGGTTGGATATTCTCAGGGAAATGGCGACAGAGGGAGAATTAAAAGATATACTTCCACAAGTTGAAGAAAAAATAAGTGTAAACGATAGAATAAAGGTGAGTGTTACTACCAGGGCCTGGCACGTAACCAAAGGGTGAATTCGTCTATTATGAATCATTGTATTGAGCCTTGATATGCTATTTGTTGTTGTTGTTGTTACCTGACCCCTTCCTTAGGATGGGGATAAGACCATGGAGCCCCAAAAGCTGGGTAACGTCCCAAGACCTGTATCAGAGGTCATATAGATAGGAGTCGCCAAAAAGCGTGTGGCAAAAAGAGTCCATAGTTGGACAGTACAAAATGAAGTGAAAAGTGTCTACAGTGGAGTGATCGAAAGCGCTTATGTGAAGGATTGTCAGTTCTGGGAGAAAAGGGTTTAGCAGAAGGCTTTATCTATTGCACCAAAGACAAGAGTGGAGAAAACCGTTGTGACGAAGAAGCACAAGTTCCGCAGTGGATACTGAGGGGACATGTGTGTTGAAGAATTTAGATAAGACAGTACACCCCCAGTCAGTGTTCCCTCTAAGATTTTAGTGAGTGCGTAACCGCCGGCGCAAGTGCGAAATTGCTAGCAAACGTACGAAAACCGCCGGACAAATTTGCAGGGAAAGAAAAGTCAAAACTGTGACAATGCGCTTCGGTGACGTAATAATTAGCGTGACCATGTCAGCGCCAAAATGTTAACAAACAGGTAGCCTATCGGTTGTTATAAGACGGCGGCGAAATACCTGGCTATTTTTCTTCAGTAAGTTAATTGTGGTTAAATTTGGTCTCAAACTTTACAGCCTTTGCAACAGTGATTCGTAAGCACTTTGGAATGACAAATGAAAAATGCGCGTAAATAAAATTAACCTTTTGCCGACGCCCGACATGAGCATGAGAACTAGAACTTTTATGAAGTAATGTGATGTTAGGTAGATTATTACGACTATGACACAACAAAAATTACTTGCGAACTTTAACTGCTGCTTGATTACGGTAAATAATTAGACAACTTACATTTCTTTATCGTAATCAATTAAACAACAGGTTTTTGCAATTGCAAGCAAACTTTCAATCTCAGTTCGGAAAGTATTTGAAGGGAATTCAAAACTAAATTGGTTGGAAGTTGTATTCTTTTTTATTTTTAGTGTTTCTAAATGGCAAGTAAAAGAAGGTTATTTATTTGTAACGTACAAAAACTGAACCAATCCCTCAAAAATGGTGTTTTTTGTGCTTAACTGAAAGCGAGAACTATGTGCTTTTTTATCTTAACAAGCACGATTGAAGTTAGCGTTGAAACGTAAAAAACATAGAGATTTTTAGCAAGTTTAGTTTCAAACTTCCCTCGAAAAATGATGTCTTGAGTTAAAACTGAAGTTTGAGAGCTGCTTGCTATTACTGCTCTTTAGCTACGACTGAAATCGGCTGAGAAAAAGTAAACAAAAAAATTGATTTTACTTGAGGCTAATTGCTGGAGAGATAATTTGTTATACAAAAAAGTGAGGCAAAGGCGTGCGCGATATTTAAGTCGCCGTCACTCGATGTTGCGTCACAGCCGTGCGATGTTTGGGTGAGACGTTGCACTGCTCTAAAAAAGCATCTGTCCTAACTTGGATTTCTTTTCACTGTCTCCCATGCATTTAACAGTTGGTTAAGATTTTGCGAACAAAATTGCAAAAATTTTAACAAAATGAAAAAGTTACCAAAAACTGTCGGACTTTTTTTACGCGCTGTTGAATTTTAACTGCGAATCCGCCGGACATAATTTCGCAAATTCGCACTTTTTTTGCGTTTAAAGGGAACACTGCCCCCAGTCCGAGAAAAGGGAAGAGTGGTTACGAGAGATATGAGGAGAGAGACTACATGAAACTAAGCATGTTTGCAGCAGCATGTCCCGCCTGCCCAACTCATCGGTCGAGTCATTTCCTGATAGAAACGAGTGGCAGAGATGCATTGCAGCCTGATAGAAGAAGGAGGAGAAAATATAGTATAGTATCGGTCGAATAATTTAGTCTGGTTGCCACTTAATAGCAAGGAAAAGATTGGCTTCCACTAAGATACTTCAACCAACGCACTTCTCGATCACGAACAGAACAAATATATTCACAAACTACTTTAAACACTTCGAATTCCTTCGCTTGTCAAATACAGAAACTAAATCACTTTATAAATATCAGACTAACCAAAACTAAAACCACCAAAATAATCGCTTGGTTCCTGTCACAAAAAATCACCACAGAACGCCTTTCTACTACACTCTACTATCTCTAAATTCTCTACTGAACTGCACTCTCTTTGAATGAAAAAAAAATCTCGTCGCCTTATATATACGACTGGAAAATAATCTAGAAATTGCTAGAACATTCCGTGACACAGGAAAACATCGTTACTAAATTATGTAATTGGTAACAATAAAAAAAAGGAACAATCTTCGAGAAGAAACAAGAATCACAAATACACTGGAACTTGGTTACGTAATCAACCACTGTGACGACAGAAAGGCGTGTAAGTTACAAATCTATTAATAAATGCGAAAGAAAAAAGGTCTTTTTTTCGAAAACAACTTAGCAAGTTTTGGGCTTCAAACAATTCAGATTTATAAATAAAATGATGACTGCAAAATAAAACAACAGATTACAACAACTACACATATATAAAAACTACTCTTTTAAAGCAAATTCACTTATTCGTGACAGTATGGAAGGAAGAAGGTGAGGAAAGTGTAGCAATGACAGAGAGCCGAGACCAGGGAGAGCTTAAAGAATCGCACAGGCTTCAGCAGAGAAGCATGAACAGACTAGGCCTGTCAAACAAAAAGGATGGCCTTAACGCCATAAAGTGAGCAATTGGTAAAAACGCCAGAACCTTCTTTTCCGAAAGGAAAAATGACCAAGCCATCTGCCCAAATTACTAGATTGTGAGATATTGGAGAGATAGTCGAATATACAAAATAGCGGCACCTTGGCGAGAAAAAAGAAGGTCAGAGCGAGAGCATGGAGTAGAAAAATTGAGCTCCACGCTTAAGTAAGATAGGTTCCAATGAGGAGAGAAAGGTCAGGCATAGAGAGCATTCCTCGAGGAAGGAGAGAGCATAAGTGGATGTAAAGACTCTTCAGAAGGACCTGGAGAGTTTCGATTTCATTTTAAGTTTGGCCAACCCTCAAGTGGAAAAAGAGGAAGAAATATGAATGAGATGCCTCAGAGAGAAGAAGAATTGAAGAGGACGAGAGGCAGCCAGTGATGACACCACTGGCCGATCGGTGAAGACGTTCCAACTTGGAAACGTTGGTAACGCTGAAGAAAGAAAACCGTCCGTACGAAGCATTAGTGAGGACGGGCTGAAGAAAAGCTTTCTAAAGAAGAAAAAGGAACTTCTTGGAGGTGCCCAGAAAGGAAACAGAGATACAGCTTAGTGCCTTGAGACGAGGGATGAACTTTGTCTAAAGCGAAGATACATGTGCAGAAAAAGAAAGTGTGCGGTTAAAGCTGACCCCGAGAGAGTTTGAGTAGGATTCAAGCAGAGATGAGAGTTGAATGGCATGAGGTAGGGCTGGAGACAAGCTTGATGGAAATCAGTCGAAAAGAAGGAGGCCTCACATTTGCTCGGATGAAGAAGAACACAGTTGAGTTTCCTCTGCAGCAGCAGGTACCAAGGGGGAGGAGGACCATATGGCCAGATCGACAACTTAAACGGAGCAGCTGACGGAAGAAGGTAGATACGCAGGGAGATCGTTGATGTTGAGATAGGAAAAAACAGAGCCTAAAATAGATCTTTGTAGAACACCTCAACGGACTCGAAAAGAGCGACTTTTGCGATTTTGAAAAACTGCGCAAGCGTGCCTATCAGAAAGAAAAGATTGAGTCAATCAAACAATGCAAGGAGGGAGGCCAGCCAAAATAAGCTTGTTAAAAAGATTGGCGTGTCAGACAGAAGCAAAAGCTTCAGAAAAATCGATAGTGGCGAGAATCGTCCCCAAGCCCAGCTTGGGTTTATCAAACGAATGGACTGAGCAAGATAAAGCATTTGATCGAGAGTAGATCGAGCAGTACGGAAACCAGCCTGGTGGGCAGAGAGAATGGGGTTAGACTCTAGAAAAAAGAGTGCTCAAATAGTTTTTGATACGCAAAATTTGACAGAGATAGGCCCGAACGAAGCAGGTAAGGCGAGAGATTTTTCTTTTTTTTTTGTTGGGAATGATTGAGAAAGACTACCAGATGAAAGAAAAGGAATGCAAACATCAAGAAAGATTAAAAACAAAGTTCCATGCCAAAGCGAGAGAGGTGCTTCAGCATGGGATTGGTGACTCTGTCTGGGCCAGTAGCGGTGGAAGATAAGAGGTTGGAAGCAGCCACAAGAAAAAGGCAGATAGACAAATGAGGCTCTATGGAGCACAAGACCCGGCAGAACTCAGACAAGTACGATATTGCTCTGATACGCAAAGCTTTTGGCTGTTACACTGAGAAGTGAGATCTCGGGTAGTTGATGTAAACCGATACTACGGAAAAGTTAGAGGAGGAAAAAGAAGCAGAATCAGCAGCGGAACGAACGATAAAATAAAATGGTTTAGAATCAGATTTAGGAGAGATCACATGTTTCGTACCATGCCATAGCCTTGGCTTTGGCGATGACGGAAGACACATGCCCAGAGGCTGAGGTGGGAGTTTGGCACTTTTCATCACTTTTTTGAGCGAAAGCAAAAACCTTGCGTCTTTCCCTTACAGCTTCGTTTGGTTTAGAAGACCACCAGACTTGAGGTTAGCGTTGGACGCGGCCGAAAGGAAGGGAAGATTTGGCCGCATTTTGTGTCAAAGAGGTAAAGAGCACAGCAGCAGAGGAAAGAGAAAGAGAATTCTCCTGCAGAAAAACTGTGTGAATTGATGTAAGTTACAAAGTCATCCCAACGAGCTGTTTGGAAATCGAACGAGAGAGGACGCTCATTGGGGCTGGAGAGTGGAGAAAAACGAACATTAAAGACGACTGGAGAGCGATCAGAGACCAATTCTTGAAGCATCTCCCAGGAGCAGGAGAGGGTATAGGGGACGGAGCGAAGGTGATGTCAGGATTGGGCCAACTGCTAGAGGAACGATAACAAAGAGCTGGGTTGTCAGGATCATTGATAGGAAGGAGATAACCCAATCAACTGGTTTTTCCCGCAAGGGTCCGAAGTACCTGAGTCCCAGAGAGGGCGATGGCATTTAAAATCCGCCTAGAATGAAGAAATTTTTGGTGAATGAGAGTACAGAGAAGAAAAAGGAGTCGGTTTTACTATCTGCCAAAGAGGAGCAAACTGGGGGTATCGTAGATGTTTAAGAATGAGAGAGAAGATTTTTCATCAAAACCTTGACTCTATTGTAGTCAGAGTAGTGATCAAGCGATGAGCGAGAGAAAGTTGAAAGTTCAGAAAAAGATGGTCCTGTTTGACGGAAATAACTGCATTGTCACTAGCATGAAAGTGATCAGATGAAAGAGAGCCAGACTAGGAGTGAATGCGATCTGATTGCAGAGCAGAGTAGACAGCAATCTGGAAAGATGAAGAAAAGTTGAGTTTGTATTGCTGGATACAGAAAAGAGTGAAAAGTAAGTGAAGAAGTTCAACACTTTTGTCACGAAGACCATCTGTGTTCCGTTGGAGAATCCTGAGCTAGCCAGGATGTGGAAGAAGAATCGCTGATGGAGGAAGGATGAGACAGGGCAAAGAAGAATTGGAGGGTAGAGATTTGTGAGCGGGAATGAGGGGAAGAGGTGCATTGGCAAAGGGATAGTGAGGTAAGTTGTTGTGAAGGGTGGAGGTATACGTGCTGAATGGCCTTGGAGGAGATGACATAATAATGGTGGACTGGCACCCTCAGAGTCAGAGATGCCGAAATGCTGCAGCAGGAAGGACAGCTCCAATGGTGAGAACTGGGAAAGGGTTGAACTCTGAAGTTGAGAGGAAAGCACGCTGTAGATGTACCCATTTGAAGCAGGTGCAACAATGTACCGATCTGCCCCTCCAGATCACATTACTGGCCCAAGCAGAACAGGGAAAGATAAGGCCAGGATTTGGATGAACGTAGCCGCTCATCAAAAGTAGAATAAGAATGAGAACGCCAGGAAGAGAGAAGCAGGAGAACAAAAGAAGGAAAGACACTTCAAAAAAATGTTTGGCTTGGACAGAGAGCCAGTGGTATGTGGGATCTTCGGTGAGACCAACAGCCATTTCCGTCTAGCCATACTGGGTAGGAATCGCAGTTGCATTTGGTTCTGTCCCAGCAAAACTTTTATTTTTTGTCTACATTAAAGTTTTTCTTTAACAACTCTCCTTATAACTTTGATTTATGTATAACAACATCCTTGTTTATTCTCCAGTCGCATTTTTTCCTTTATAACAGCCCTTTGAATCAAGGTCATCATCTCAGCCGAGAAAGGGATTATCATTTTATTACGACTTTTGCTAGAAGTTTTTTTTTGAGGGATAGTTGTCATTGAGGAATGGGGGCATTGCGGAAGACCTTGAAGCCTCAGAAGCCTGGCAACTCCCCAGGGCCTGGACCTTAGGTCGAAGAGAGATAGAGAGTCGCCAAAGAGCAAGCAGCGCAAAGAGTCCATAGCTGGATTGTGCAGAATAAGATGAGAGGTGTTTTGGGAAGAATGACCGCAGGCGCTGCATGAAGGTTTTTCGATTCTGCCAATTCTAAAGAGATAAGAGCTTAACAGAAGGCTGTGTCCGTTACAGCGAAGACGAAAGAGGCCACAGTAAGCGTGACGAGGTGACACAAGTTCCTCAGTGGGATCCAAGGAAACCTGCGTGTCGAAGAATTTAGATGAGACAATACGCCTCCAGTCTGAGAAAAGAGATGACTGGATACGAGAAATAAGAAAAAGAGGTTGCAGAGGGCACGAGTAGCGCTCTCCGTTTGGCCAACTCATCAGCTGCGTCGTTCCTTGGAAGAAATGAGTGTACGGGGATCCATTGTGGCCTGATAGTGCAGGAGGAGATTGAAGACAGCTCCTGTCAGATGTGCCAGAGAATTTGAGGTTAAAAGAAAGACGGGGGAGAGGACAGAATGGCAACGTCAGAGCGAGAGGAGAAGAAAAATGGTAGACTTGTTGGTGCTGCCGGGACCAGCGGAGAGCTTGCACAATGGCTGAGGCTTCAGCAGAAAAACTTGAACATACTGGGCCTGCCGAAAAGGATGAGTGGTCTTGGTGCCACAATGTGAGCAGTTGGCAATGACGTCAGAGCCGCTTTTGCCAAAAGAAAAAGGAACAAAGCCATCAGTCTAGATCACCAGATCGTGAAGTGGGAAAGAGTCGTGGTGAGCGAGAGCCGCACCGCTGCACCAATCAACAGCCGCCTCAACGTGGTGGTGCGGTCCCCGGCCCCGTTTGGGTTGGGTCGAAATGGCTGTTGGCCTTCCCGAGGGTCCCAGTTACCCCGGGCACTCCCCATTTATTTTTTCGCTATGCTGCCCCCTGAACGACCGCAGAAGGGCAGCACACAGCATCTTTAAAATCGGTCGCCTGTTCTCACTTTTTCTTCTCTCCTGCCTTACTCTTGCCCTCCTTCGTCTCCTCATTCTTCTTCTTCTCCTGATGAGCGGTAACGTTCATCCTAACCCTGGCCCCATCTTTCCTTGCTCTGTGTGCGCTGGAAATGTGACCTGGCTGGGCAAGTCAGTGCAATGCTGCGCTTGCTCCAAATGGGTCCATCTAAGGTGCTCACAACTTTCTTTATCTAACTTCAGAGCTCTTGGCAGCTCTCACTCTTGGAGCTGCCCCCCCTGCCGTAACACTGTGACTCCCCCTCCTCGGACTCCTCCGGCACTTATACCTCCACTGTGGAATCCGGCCCCCCCTCTGCTAATGCTGCACTCTTGCCCCACCCTCGTCTCCAAACTTCTTATCCCCCATCTGCCCATCTTATATTTCCTTCCCCTGCCCTCCCACCACCGTCCCTTGCTCCTGGCTATACTTCTGCACCTCCTGCCTCCTCTCCTCCCCCTGACTCTCTCAGGGTTCTTCAATGGAATGCTGGAGGTCTTCGAGCCAGGAGCACTGAACTACTTCACTTTCTTTCATCCCATCCTGTCGACCTTATCTGCATTCAGGAATCCAATCTTAACTCATCTTCCTCTTTCCGGATTCCTGGATTCTCTGTTCTGCGTTCTAATCGCACCCACTCCCGGTCTGGGATTCTCTCTTCTGATGCCTCGCATGCCAGTGGCGGCGTTGTTATTTTCGTCAGACAGGGCCTATCCTTTTCTGAACTTTCTACCACCTCTCTTTCTTCGCTCGATCCCTACTCTGATTATGTAGGGGTCAACATCTCTCTAAACAAATCCTCCTCGGTGTCATTTCTTAATGTGTATGCCCCCCCTATTCGCTCCTCCCCAACGGATGGCAGAACCGATTCCTTCTCTCCCTCAGTTCTTCCCTTCTCCAGAAATCTCTTCATTCTGGGGGACTTCAATTGCCATCACCCGCTTTGGGACTCAAGAGGTACTTCCGACCCCCGTGGGGAGGAAGTATTCGACTGGGTCATCTCCCCAGACCTCCTTCCCCTCAATGAACCTGACACACCCACCCTTCTCCATCGCTCCTCTGGCAGTCGCTCCTCTCCTGACATCTCTTTTGCTCCTTCTACTCTTGCTCCTGGGAGGTGCTTCAGGACCTGGGTTCTGACCACCTACCAATTTTTCTATCTATCCCTCTTTCTCCGGTCTTTCGTCCCAACGAGCGTCCCCCTTCCTTCAATTTTCAGAAAGCTCGCTGGGATGACTTTGCCTCCTACTTTGACTCTCACTGTCCTTCTGCAGAGGAATACTCGTCTCTTTCTCTTTCCTCTGCAGCTGCTCTCTTTACCTCTCTGGCAATGAATGCGGCCAAATCTTCCATTCCTTTCGGCCGCATCAAACGCCCTCCTAAAGCCTAGTGGTCTGCTGAGGTGGAACAAGCGGTTGGTGAAAGACGCAGGGCTTTCGCTACTGCTCACAGAAGTGATGAAGATCGCCAGGCTTACATCTCCGCTTCTCGACGTGCCTCGTCGGTCATTGCCAAGGCCAAGACTGAGGCATGGCAGACGACCTGCACTTCTCTTTCACCTAAATCTAATCTTAAATCTGTGCACTCTCTTCTTCGCTCTATCGCTGGCTCTCCTTCCTCGTCTTCTTCCTCTCCTAACTTTCGTAACTGTTCTTCTCCCAGGGAATCGGCTTCGGTTTATGCCGCTTACCTGAGGTCTTACTTTTCCGTTTCTCAGCCAAAGGCCCTGCGCAGCAGAGCCAGAGGCTACCTCACTGAGCTCCGCCGAGCCACGTGCTCTGTGGAGTTTCACTCGTCCTTTTGCTCTCCCTTCTCTCCCGCTAAATTTCTTGCGGCTACCTCCAACCTCTCCTCATCCACTGCCACTGGTCCAGACAAAGTTGCCTATCCGATGCTAAAGCATCTTCCTCGCTCTGGCATGGATTTTCTTCTTCACATCTTCAATCTTTCTTGGTCTTCACATTCCTTTCCTTCCATCTAGAAGACATCTTCTATTATTCCCGTACATAAGATGGGAAAACCTCTCAATTCTCCTGCTTCCTTCCGGCCTATCTCTCTCACCTCCTGCGTATCAAAACTTTTTGAACGCATCATTCTATCCCGTCTTCTCTTTTTTCTGGAATCTAATTCCATTCTTTTTCCCCGCCAGGCCGGTTTCCGCTTTGGACGGTCTACACTCGATCAAATTCTGTACCTTTCTCAGTCCATTTCGGATGGGTTTAACAAACCCAGGCCGGGCTCTCGGACGATCCTGTCTACTATCGATTTCTCAAAAGCTTTTGACTCTGTCTGGCATCCCGCCCTTTTCCACAAACTCATTTCAGCTTGCCTCCCTCCTTGCTTTGCTCGTTGGACTCAATCTTTCCTTTCTGATAGGCGCGCTTGTGTGGTTTATCAAAATCACAAAAGCCGCTCCTTTCCAGTCCGTCGAGGTGTTCCGCAAGGATCCGTTCTTGGCCCTGTACTTTTCTCTCTCTTCATTAATGATCTTCCGGCCTCTCTGCCTTCTTCCGTCAGCTGCTCTCTTTACGCTGACGATCTGGCCATTTGGTCCTCCTCCCCCTCGGTCCCTACTGCGGTGGAGGCCACACAAGGAGCTCTGTTTCGATTGGAGCGCTGGTCTGAGTACTGGTGTCTTCCTCTCAATCCGAGCAAATGTGAGGCCTCCTGTCTTCTCAGTGGATCCCCACCAGGCTAACCTCCAGCCCAACCTCCTCCTACTCGGCTCCCGCCTCCGTTTCAATCCCACTCCAACTTTTCTTTGGCTCACCTTCGACCGCACTCTTTCCTTTTCTAAGCATATATCTTCGCTGAAGGCCAAGTTTTTCCCACGTCTCAAGGCCTTACGCTGTATCTCTGCTTCCTCATGGGGCCCCTCTAAGGAGTCCCTCTCTCTTCTGTGTAAATCTTTTCTTCGGTCCCTTCTCACTTACGCTTCACCCGAATGGTTTCCTTTCCTAAGCGCTACCAATATCACCAAATTGGAACGCCTTCACCGAGCGGCCAGTCGCGCCATCACCGGCTGCCTCTCGTCGTCCCCTATCCCTCTACTACTCACCGAGGCTTCTTTACCTCCCCTACGAGTCACTCTGACTCACTTCACTCTTTTTTCTTATGAGCGGGCTCTTCGTCTCCCAACCTCCTTTCCTATCTCAGGTTTGGCCAGACTAGGAGTGAAACCAAGACTCTGCAGATCGTCCTGGAGAGCTCTTGCGTCCACTCACCCGCTCATGCTTCCTTCTACTTGTTCTAGGGAGGCTCTTGTTGCTTGCCCTCCCTGTCCTCCTTGGCATCTGCCTTCCTTCACGGTCGAGTCCACCCTTTCCACTCCATGCTCTCGCTCTGATCCCCCTCACTCTCGCCAAGGTGCGGCTCTCGCCCACCTTGACTCTCTCCCCCCTCATGATCTGGTACTCTGGACAGACGGCTCTGTTCCTTTTCCTTTTGGCAAGGGCGGCTCCGGCGTTCTTGCCAACTGCTCTCTCTGTGGCACTGAAGCCACTCTTTCCTTTTCGGCAGGCCCAGTTTGTTCCAGTTTTTCCGCTGAAGCCTGCGCCATTCTGCACGCTCTTTGCTGGTCTCGGCAACACCATAAAGTCTGCCATTTTTCTTCTCTTCTTCTCCTGTCTGACTCTCGTTCTGTCCTCGCCACCCTGTTCTCTCCTCCACCTTTCCTCTTATCTCAAACTCTGTGGCAGATCTGGCAGGAACTGTCCTTTTTCTCCTCCTGTTCTATCAGGCTACAATGGGTCCCCGGACACTCGTTTCTCCCGGGGAACGACACAGCTGATGAGCTTGCCAGACGGGGAGCGCTGCTTGCGCCCTCCGCAATCCCTTGTAGTCTCTCTCCTTTTATCTCTCGTATCCACTCTCGTCTTTTCTCGGACTGGAGGCGTACTGTCTCTTCAAAGTATTTTGACACACAGGTTCCCTCAATTTCCACTGAGGAACTTGTGCTCCCTCGTCATGCTCGCTGTGTCCTCTCTCGTCTTCGCTGCAATGGACACAGCCTTCTTTTAGGTCCCTATCTCTCCAGGATTGGCAGAATCGGGAATTCTTCTTGCAACGCCTGTGGACACCCGTCCCAGGACATCTCTCATCTCATTCTGCACTGCCCAGCTACGGATTCTTTGCGCCGCTCACTCTTTGGCGACTCTGTCTCTCTATGACCTCTGGTCCAGACCCTGGGGAGTTGCCCGGCTTTTGGGGCTCCATGGTCTTCCGCCATGCCCCCATCCCTCGGAAGGGGTCGGGTAAACAACAACAACAACAACAGAGCCGCACCTTGGCGAGAAAAAGGAGATCAGAGCAGAAGCATGGGGAGGAGAGGTGGACTCTGCACTGAAAGTAGGCAGGTTCCAGAGAGAAGGGGGAGGGCAAGCAAAGAAAACCTCCCTTTGGATGAGTGGGAAAAAGCGTGAGCGGGTGAGTGGATGCAAAAGCTCTCCTGGAGGATTTAGAGAGTCTTGGTTTCACTCCACGTCGACCCAAACCTGAAATGGAAGAGGCTGGGAGACGAAGGATCTGTTCATGAGATGACAGGGCGAAATGAGTGTGGGTGACTCGTAGGGTGATAAAGATGCCTCAGAGATGAAAAATGGGTTAGAGGAGGACGAGAGGCAGCCAGTGATAGCCGCTCGGTGAAGGCATTTCGATTTGGTAAAGTTGGTAGTGCTAAAAAAATGGAAACCATCCGGGTGAAGCATTTGTGAGAAGGAAGAAAAGCTTTATACAGAAGAGAGAGGCGCTGCTTAGAGGGATCCCATGAGGAAGCAGAGATACAGCGGAAGGCCTTGAGACGAGGGAAGAAGTTGGCCTTTAGCGAAGATACATGCTTACGAAAAGCAAAGGGTGCGGTCGAAGGTGATCCTAAGGATAGTTGTAGAGAGATTGAAACGGAGATGAAAGTTGAATAAGAGGAGGTGGGGCTGGAGGTTAGCTTGGTGGGGATCCACAGTAAAGAAGGAGATCTCATATTTGCTCAGATGGAGAGGTAGACACCACTACTCAGACCAGCACTCCAGTCGAACCAGAGCTCCTTGTGTGGCCTCCACTGCAGCAGGAACCGGGGGGAAGAGGACCAAGTTGCTAATTTGTCAGCAAAAAGAGAGCAGCTGACTGCAACTACTCAAGTGCATTAGTTGCGCATTTAGTGGCGTACGGAGGGGACTTCTATGCACGCGCCCCCCCTCAAAAAGATGTTGAATGTCAATTTCAGTGGTTATGCTTGTAACGATAACAAACAAATTACCAGTTATAAAACAGTGATAGAATTAATTTGGCGAAAATATACCTTTAAAAATAATGATGTCCAAGGAAAAGGTATTCGCCGCGATTTACGTGAAGACTGCCATAAGGTACTGCTTGTAAGCTTGCTTGAGCCTTGAGACAATGTGGGTTCCATAGTTCAACTTACCCATAAAATTTTCGTCCCCTCTGCCCTAAAAAAATTTCTACGTACGCACCTGTGCGCATCAACACACCACAGACAGCCTAGAAATGGTGAAACGAACCAAAACAAAAATGGTAAAAACAATATCAATTGAAAACAGGTGGTATCGTAGTTAACTGAGTTCAAAGAATTATATGTAGTAAAACATTAAAGAAACATCACTGACTTAGCAATTTACCTCGTTGTTGAATCGTAATACAGTTTTGGTATTGTTTATGGCACCTCGTCTACAGCCCCAATTTTTTTTGAACAATATGCAGGGTGAGCAGCTTTACTATTCTCACCAAGTGTTGTTAATGATGATTTTTTTTTCAGGCACTATTGAACCAAAGCTCAGTCTTGCTTTTCATGAAAGGGGAGCCAGGAGCTCCACAATGTGGTTTTAGTCGAAAAATTGTGGGGATTCTCAACGAAACCGAGGTTCCTTACTCGCATTTCGATGTGCTTAGTGATGACGAGATTCGCCAAGGTCTCAAGAAGTATTCTGACTGGCCCACTTACCCGCAACTGTACGTGAAAGGCGAACTTCTTGGAGGGCTTGACATAGTGAAAGAAATGTCTCTTGAAGAGCTTAAAGAAGCTCTGCAGCCGGAAAATTGATTTGTGGTGTTGTTGTTTTCCCCGTGCATAGGATGTTAAGTTAGCTGACATACTTGAGCGTCCAAGTGTTCAAATAAGAACATTCGTGCTTTTGGGAGTTTAACACTTGAACCTTAATCTTGCGCTGTTATTACACTAGGATTAAAGTGGTTACTGGTACCAACATCGGGGAAGTACACTGTGGTGAGGCTACCAGCCTATGACGACTGCAGATTGGCAAGATAACCACAGCAGTTCTAGTGCTAGGGCTCATCTATTGCTTTATGGTGTTAGTCACAGTTTATATGGTTTAACTGCCTTGCCATGTTAATAAATTTCAGTTGTTACTTTGTAATGCAGCCGGTTTGGTTGGTGTCTAGCGCCAAATATTTCATACAAATTTTTTTCGGGTTTGTATTTTTAAAAGTACATGTCTGCAATGTGCTTGGTATTGCTTTCGTGTTGGTGACAAGAGTGTTTGTAGTTGCCTGCGTTCACGATTGCTACATCACGTACAATTGATGTGTGTGCACAGCAGCCACCCGTTCTTGTTTTCTTTCTGCTCCGTGGTTTTATATGTGTAAAGCAGGACTGCTGTAGCACATATTCACGGTTTTCCTCTTAGATTTCATCAGAACCAACCAAATACTAGTAAATTATTCTGTACCATCAAGGTTGTTGCTGTTACTCGACCGCTTCCAAGGAATGGGGACGCGGCGAAAAACTTTAGAGCCCCAGAAGTCTGGCGACTCTCCAGGGCCTGGATCACACGTTGCAGAAAGAAACTGGTCGCCAAAAAGCGTGCAGCGCAGAGTCCGTAGCTGGACAGTGCAGAATGGGTTGAAAGGTGTTCTGGGTCGCATGACCACAGGCGCTGCATGAAGAATTCTCAATTCTAGTAAGATAGAGTTTAACAGAAAGCTGTGTTCGTTGCACCAAAGACTAGAGGACGAAACCGACGTGACGAGGAAATACAAGACGCCTCCAGGTCGAGAAAAAAAAAGAGTAAATATGAGGGATAAGTAGAGAAAGACTACATAGAACAAAGGATGGCTGGAGCAGCGCGCCCCGCCTGGCCAAATCATCAGTCTTGTCATTCTCCAGGAGAAAGGAGTGACGGGGATCCTTTGTAGTGTGATAGTAGGGAGGAGGACAAAAAGGATATGCGAGGTAGAAAAAAAGAGGGAAATGTAGCAATGACAAAAAGTCCAAAGAAACGAAAAATGAAGAAAAGTAGTAGACTTGTTGATGCTGCCGAGACAATCGGAAAGCTTGAAGAATGGAATAGGCTTTCACATTAAAGATTTGACAGATTGGGCCTTCTGAATACAAAGGATAGCCTCAAAGCCACAAACTGAGCAGTTGGCCAAAACCTGCTTTTGCGAAAGTGATCGAACTATCTGTTCAAATTACTAGATTGTGAGATAGTCGAAGTGGAAATTTTTGCACCTTGGCGAAAAAGAAAAAGGTCAGAGCTTGAGCATGGAGTAGAAAATTTGAGCTTCACGCTGGACGAAGAAGGGATCCAAGGAGGAGAGGGAGGGAAAGCATATAGAGCATCCCTTCAACAGGAGCAGCTGGAGATGGCTTGATGGAAATCAGTCGAAAAGCAGGCCTCACATTCTTTGGGATGGAGAAAAATACACCAGTGTCCCAGTCAAATCAAAGCTCTTTGTGTTGCTCCCACAACAGCAGCAGGTACCAAGGGGAAGGAGGACCATATGGCCAGATCGACAACTTAAACGGAGCAGCTGACGGAAGAAGGTAGATACGCAGGGAGATCGTTGATGTTGAGATAGGAAAAAACAGAGCCTAAAATAGATCTTTGTAGAACACCTCAACGGACTCGAAAAGAGCGACTTTTGCGATTTTGAAAAACTGCGCAAGCGTGCCTATCAGAAAGAAAAGATTGAGTCAATCAAACAATGCAAGGAGGGAGGCCAGCCAAAATAAGCTTGTTAAAAAGATTGGCGTGTCAGACAGAAGCAAAAGCTTCAGAAAAATCGATAGTGGCGAGAATCGTCCCCAAGCCCAGCTTGGGTTTATCAAACGAATGGACTGAGCAAGATAAAGCATTTGATCGAGAGTAGATCGAGCAGTACGGAAACCAGCCTGGTGGGCAGAGAGAATGGGGTTAGACTCTAGAAAAAAGAGTGCTCAAATAGTTTTTGATACGCAAAATTTGACAGAGATAGGCCCGAACGAAGCAGGTAAGGCGAGAGATTTTTCTTTTTTTTTTGTTGGGAATGATTGAGAAAGACTACCAGATGAAAGAAAAGGAATGCAAACATCAAGAAAGATTAAAAACAAAGTTCCATGCCAAAGCGAGAGAGGTGCTTCAGCATGGGATTGGTGACTCTGTCTGGGCCAGTAGCGGTGGAAGATAAGAGGTTGGAAGCAGCCACAAGAAAAAGGCAGATAGACAAATGAGGCTCTATGGAGCACAAGACCCGGCAGAACTCAGACAAGTACGATATTGCTCTGATACGCAAAGCTTTTGGCTGTTACACTGAGAAGTGAGATCTCGGGTAGTTGATGTAAACCGATACTACGGAAAAGTTAGAGGAGGAAAAAGAAGCAGAATCAGCAGCGGAACGAACGATAAAATAAAATGGTTTAGAATCAGATTTAGGAGAGATCACATGTTTCGTACCATGCCATAGCCTTGGCTTTGGCGATGACGGAAGACACATGCCCAGAGGCTGAGGTGGGAGTTTGGCACTTTTCATCACTTTTTTGAGCGAAAGCAAAAACCTTGCGTCTTTCCCTTACAGCTTCGTTTGGTTTAGAAGACCACCAGACTTGAGGTTAGCGTTGGACGCGGCCGAAAGGAAGGGAAGATTTGGCCGCATTTTGTGTCAAAGAGGTAAAGAGCACAGCAGCAGAGGAAAGAGAAAGAGAATTCTCCTGCAGAAAAACTGTGTGAATTGATGTAAGTTACAAAGTCATCCCAACGAGCTGTTTGGAAATCGAACGAGAGAGGACGCTCATTGGGGCTGGAGAGTGGAGAAAAACGAACATTAAAGACGACTGGAGAGCGATCAGAGACCAATTCTTGAAGCATCTCCCAGGAGCAGGAGAGGGTATAGGGGACGGAGCGAAGGTGATGTCAGGATTGGGCCAACTGCTAGAGGAACGATAACAAAGAGCTGGGTTGTCAGGATCATTGATAGGAAGGAGATAACCCAATCAACTGGTTTTTCCCGCAAGGGTCCGAAGTACCTGAGTCCCAGAGAGGGCGATGGCATTTAAAATCCGCCTAGAATGAAGAAATTTTTGGTGAATGAGAGTACAGAGAAGAAAAAGGAGTCGGTTTTACTATCTGCCAAAGAGGAGCAAACTGGGGGTATCGTAGATGTTTAAGAATGAGAGAGAAGATTTTTCATCAAAACCTTGACTCTATTGTAGTCAGAGTAGTGATCAAGCGATGAGCGAGAGAAAGTTGAAAGTTCAGAAAAAGATGGTCCTGTTTGACGGAAATAACTGCATTGTCACTAGCATGAAAGTGATCAGATGAAAGAGAGCCAGACTAGGAGTGAATGCGATCTGATTGCAGAGCAGAGTGGACAGCAATCTGGAAAGATGAAGAAAAGTTGAGTTTGTATTGCTGGATACAGAAAAGAGTGAAAAGTAAGTGAAGAAGTTCAACACTTTTGTCACGAAGACCGTCTGTGTTCCGTTGGAGAATCCTGAGCTAGCCAGGAGAGGAAGCTGAGAATGTGTGTGATTCAGTTTTTATCCGGTGTTGTCCCTTTAACAGAGATGGCCGGATTTACCCCATTCCGTCTGCAATTGCTCGCACTCTGTCCCTCCACTTGTCTCGTCTCAGGGCATCCTCCTTCTTCAAACCAATCTTCTCTGTCTCCTCTTCCACTTGCTTCTTCCAAGTCTTTTTTGGTCGTCCTCGCTTTCTCTTGCCACTCACTTCAAGATTCAGAGCAATCCTCAAAACACTATCGTCATCCCTCCTCAGCATATGCCCATATTATCTAACTCCATTCGCTGTTGCCAACCGGTTTATAGTTTCCGTCAACCCCAACATATCCATCTGTTCCTCAGTCGTCTTCCTGTCTACCACTTTCTGACCGCACATGGCTCTCACCATAGCTCTCTCCGTTCTCCTCAAAATTGCTTTTTCATTTTTTTTTAGACACCATGTCTCACTTCCATACAGTATTGCTGATCTTACGCAACAACGATAGACTTTGCCTTTCATCTTCAGAGGAAACCTATTTCCAAGCAACAATTCTCCACATTCCCTGAATGTTACCCAACCAATTCTTGCTCTTGCTGTAACTGCCGCTTCACAACCACCACAAGTATTTAGTCTATCTCCCAAATAGCAAAATCCATTCACTGTCTCCACTTCATCACACAACTTCTCGACCGAATCCATCGTCCCTTTCATTATTCCTTTACATTTCGAGCAAACAAAATGCATTGCCAACCTAGCGGTAACTCTCTTTATTTTTGCACATTTGCCATGAACCCAGCTTCCACATTTTGTGCACAACACTGAATTGGCCATGACTCTCCTCCCACAAACTCCAAATGGATCTATCTTGCTTTTGCATAGTTCGCCTTCTGACCCGCTTACCATCATTTTTGTTTTTCTGGTGAATGTGGAAGAAGAATCGTTGATGGGGGAAGGATGAGACAGGGCAAAGAAGAATAGGAGGTTCGTAAGCGAGAACGAGGGCAAAGAGGTGCATTGGCAGAGGGATGGTGGGGTAGGTCGTTGTCGAGGGTGGAGGTATACGTGCGGGATGGTTTTGGAGGAGATGACATAGTAATGGTAGACTGGCACCCCAGGAAATGCCAAAATGTAGCAGGAAGGACTGCGGTTAAAAGGATAGCTGGAAAGAAAGTTAAATTTTGAGGAAGGTGTATCACAAATGAACCCATTTGAAGCAGGTGCAGCATTGCACTGATATGCCTCTCCAAATTGTTCTGCCAGCACACATAGAACAAAGGAAGATAATGCCAGGATTTGGATGAACGTTACTGCTCATCAAAAGTAAGAGAAGAATGATAACGCCAGGAAGAGAGAAGCAGGAGAGCAGAGGAAACAGCAGACGACCGAGTTTGGAGAGTGCGAGTCTAAAATTCAGAAGTTGCTTACAGGGCAAAAGGCCACGCTGCAAAAAATGTTTGATTTGGGGAGAACTTATGGCGTATGGAATCTTCGATGAGACCAAGGGCCATTTCGAACAAACGGGTGAGGTCGAGGACCGCACTGTCACTTCGAGGGTCCTGTTTAAAGGTGCAGTACGATCAAGGTTGGAAATGTAATGTATTACTTTGCTTCTAAATAGAAGCAATATCTTGCAAAAGGCCTTCTCCAAAAATTATTAGGTTTAACAAGCTGTGCAGCCTTGAGTAAGAGGTTAAATTTACGTCATTTTTTTGTTTCGCCGGCTCAAAAATGCTAATTTGTTGTAATTCTGCTGTTACACGCTCGCATTCCAAGTGGACATTTTTCTGGAGCAACGTAGCACTTTGACCACTGAGTCAATGAAACAGTGTGGCTAACTATGTATTACGACACAGGTATCTACTTTGAAAAGTTGGACAGGAACACTCGAAAAGATGGCCTACGGGTTCTCCAGAGTCTGCGGCAATTTAGTCACAAAGCAGTTGAAACAAATTTTTGTGAAACTAGGTAGCTTTAGGCTACTGTTTTAAACTTTGTGAAAGTTGTTGCCTTTTTGTTTGAGAGTTGAATAGAAGGTTTAATTTCTGCCTACAAGCCATATTTTTGAAGCGTTAGAATAATCATATTTTTGCAATATTTGCTACTGAGTTTTAAAAGATTGCTTTTCTGATCCAAAAATTTTGGGCGGACTACTTTCACTTTACATCGAAAGCGAATAAGTACATGAACTTTTTCTGACTGAAATTATGAACTGTTGTTTTAAAATAAGCATTATAATATTTGTATGTGGTCAAAACTGAATTTGATGGACTACCAATATTTCCAGAAAGCATGATCACTTCGGAGTAAATTCGGCCACCGTTAAGCCTGCAGCCATATCGTTATTCGTTTTCTCAGACATTTAGCTGCTTACGTAGACATCCAAATATTTTTCACAGGAAACTGATACTTCAATTAAAAAATTCTCACATTTTATGCACTAAACTAGGGCCAAGGAAGCACAGTACATGTAGCGGCAAAACCTCAAGGCAACAGACTTGTCTTTGGAAAAATCAAGCTGTCAGTCACAGCCTAACTTATTCTTGAAAGCACTGTACAAACTAGTGGACAAATGCTAGCTTTCATTGGTGGTAGGTTAAGAATCTAACTTACTCCTGATGATTCAAATTTTTAATTTGATCCAGAATGGTATTCCAATAATTTGCATTATCTAGCGATAAAGACAATGATGTATCGTAGTCTCCAGCATTAGAACGTTAGTTAGTATTCATGAATTAACGCAGGCGACAGTGATATCTATTACACAGATATTGAGCCATTTTTAAGGACGACCTGTGATCAGTTTATCGAGTACTGTTAAGTTCTTAGATGCTAGTTTGGTGGATGGGCTTTTCCAGTTGAGCTTCGTGGCTTTACGCGACCACAGAATTGTAGTGTATAAGTTGTCCACATGGCGGAAACTGCAAATCTTTTCCAGGATTAGTAAATCCAACAAAAAACGCCTACCTACCCCTCACCAAATATCCAGGTCAACCGCAGGCGACTGAACGATGAGCAAGTTATAAGAAACTAGACGAAACCAATTTTTGTCGAGTGCGGTCTACTATTGAGCTGTATTAGTTTTACAGTATTGCGATTAATTACTGCCAATACGTAATGGTACAAATACTGGCAATAAGGTGTTAATTCTCACACGGTGACTTTTCTCACTAGTTGTTTGGAATCTAATTTGACCACTCTCCACTATTTAGACTACAAAGTGTAAAAAAGTATTTTACTGCGTAATTGTCACTATCATAAGTAAAATTGCCAAAAGGAAAAAAACTAGGTAGAAGCAGAACAACTACAAACACTAACTCAAAATTGGTTCAGAACCTTTGCTGTTACCGACTGTTTTTTATTACGATTGCATAACACGTTGTTACATCCGCATCAGAAAGAAATAGCAATGAGGCGTGAAAAATGAGCATTTAGAGCTTGACCCGTAATTTGAGGAATTTTCTCCGGACTATTAGATGAAATAGTTCATGTTAATAATATTGTACGAGTTATAATATAGACTGAATATGATACTAAAACAGTGCAAAAGCATACAGCAACGTTAAGATAAAATATCCAGGCTCAATTATTTTTAAAAAATTGATTGAGGATTTCTTGGGATCGATATAACATCAAAAGCTAATCATCATACGAAGTTCCAATACAAAAACAGACAAAACAAGATTTATAATGAATGCAATAACACGAACATCAATGGTAGTACAGCATTAAAGTGCTCTTCATTAAATCTGCAACAGAAACTTCTATTTAAGTCTTGACCTATAAAATATAACCAAAAAAACTTCACTGTAACAGCTCAGAGCACAGCGAAGTCTCTTCACAGAGTCAGATTTGCAAAATCGAGTCTTACATCACAGCTAAAATAGATATAAAAACGAAAGAAATGATTACCGCGGGCAGTGGGTGAAATTCATGCAGTCTCTTCCGCTTAAACAACTTGCCTGAAAAAATTATTACAAAACTTGTGTGAGATCTCAGCGTAATTGACAACAGTTGTTGGCAAATCATTACAACTCGCGTAGGTGCTCAGACTTCCAAGGAAGATTTTAAACCGTCATAAAGCGAGAACTAACAACTGTACAAAAGCAAAGCTCGAAGTACAGATGATATCTCTGATCTGGTTTCGGCTGCGAAAGGTTTGCATGGAATAATCATCATAGCAAATCATAATACTTATCACTAGAAACAAATAGGGAATTTAGTAAGTATTCAATAGGAATACCTCGTTCTTCACGGGCAATGTTCCAAAGAAATTCCAAGTCGCCATCTGTAAAATAATATAAACATTAGTCCCAGGACTTGTGAACACCAGAACCAAAAGTAGTCATTATTTCGAATTTGTTCGAGTGATAAGTTACATGGAACGACTATCAATGCAATAAATTTGTAGACAAAACACGAAAATTAATCACCATTCAGGTTACATGTACTCACGGTCGAAATGACGGGCAGTTGATATATACCACAACCTCCTACAAATGCAATTCCAATTATAATAATGCATTGAATATTGTGCAAAATTTTAATTTTAACCTAAGTTACTCAGACTTCCAAGGAAGATCTTAAACCGTCATAAAGCGAGAACTAACAACTGTACAAAAGCAAAGCTCGAAGTACAGATGATATCTCTGATCTGGTTCCGGCTGCGAAAGGTTTGCATGGAATGATCATCACTGCGACGTATGAAACCAAAACTTCTTTAACAAGCTAGCATATTTACCATTCAAGATCACTACGTAGATCACATAGTTGAACGCACCCTGAAAAAAAAGTATTGCTAGACAAAGATAAAAATAATGAAGTCATTGCCCATTCTGAATGTGACTGCAAAATATGAACTTTCTTACAGCAAAATTAATTTTGTAAGGCGTTTTGTATTTCAGCTCAGACTGGTATTTGTTCGTCATTGCGTATCGGTACCGAACGACCATTATCATCATGGCAGCAGAAACGCTAACTTCGTTGCATTAGCATACAAACAAACTTTAGCAATTTAAGCACACTTATATCACAACGTCGATTCTACGTCCTTTTTCTCGCGTTTTACAGACTTAGACATGCTAATTTGGAGTATGTGCACCACTACACACCCACTTTCGAACCAAACTTTTAGCTGGAGCATCTAATTTCTGGATGCATTCACTGACGACCACCGTTGGCGCTTTTACAGAATTTGAACTCCACACCTTTTGATCCGCAGCCAGTAACATTTACCACCATATCAAGTACCTGTTTAAATTACTAAATGCTCTTCGTGACATCATCTGAAAAAACAATTGAAATGTCAATTTAAGTAAAGCTCTTCATAGGCCTCGGAAGTACATTTATCTCAGACTTCCATGAAAGATGTTAAATCGTCATGAAACGAAAATTTGCATTGGACAAAGACAAAGCTTGCAGAACAGATTGATATCTCTGGTTTGGTTTTGGCTGCAAAAGGTTTGCATATGATCAACACTGCTTGCATCAACTAATTGGACAGGTTTGTGTAGAATCAATAGTTAAAAAAATAAGGTACAGTTCTGAACCTTTTTTTTCCTTGTCTTCGCAAATGCATTAAAAGCAGATATGGCAGTCAACAGGTCAAATTAACACGCCATTTAACTGGAATAATTACTTGAAAGGGTGCACAGCTAGTATTACAGAAATGTGTTAACGTCAAAGCAAACATCAACGCAACTGTGATTGTGTGGAAAAGCAATTCTGATAATTAAATACTGTAGTGGACATTATACCACAATGCATAGTTAAATTAAATTTTGTGAGACATATTTTTGGCTTTAAATAGACTTTTGGAATGTCGCAACTTTTGTAATTCACCCAACAATTTTGACTAAATTCGCATTGTTACAACCACTTCTGCTAAAAAATATTTTGCCTGCTTTTTACATCGTGCTTGGTCTTACGTGAAAGGTGTTTCTAGTGAACAGAGAAAACCAACTGATTGAGGCAAATTTGTTCACATAAATAACCAAGTGTTAATATGCCACAGTTAGTAGCCCAAAAAGGGGATCATGAATAATGATCATCACCTTAATAAATGTGTTTTTTAAAAAGAGAAGACATAGATGAATAAAAATTAGAAATGCTAAACCAGTGGAAATGCGAACTACCTACCATAAATGAATAAACTCTCTGCTTGAATTACTTCATGAAAGACGGTAATATGTTTTGAGTAAATCGAATGCTTTGTACCAGACAACTACAATGCAGTAGGCAGCAATATAAAATGTGGTATGTTGTCTAGAAGTGTCTGTACCAGTAGGCATTCTAATAAAACCTGAATTTTTACATTTCAATCAAAACAAGATGATTCATATACTCGCTTTTAGGTTTAGTAGTTTCTAAGGCTACATGAAATCCGACACAGACATTACACATGCACATTTACGTAGTACTCAAAACGGTAATCCTGTACTTTAGCGTGGTAAATTATTTAAGCTGAAGGGGCAGTGTACACTGTAGGACCAGGCCCGGTATGTAAATGTACGGGGCAGTGTACACTGGAAGGGAGTGTACAGGGTGGGTTCCAGTGTACACTGCCTCGTACATTTACATACCGGGCCTGGCCCTACAGTGTACACTGCCCTTTCAGCTTAAATAATTTACTGCGCTAAAGTACAGGATTACCCTCAAAACATACAAATAAAAAATAGGGCTGACGCCAGTCCACATAAATCCTTTTTAGGTGGATATTTTGCCTTCACTTGTTTGTGACTGGCCAATTTCTAACAGATATCAAATATAACTTCAGGGTCTTCTTACATTGTACAAACTCATACACCCTTTCCCAGCAGTGCTGTTATATAAAGGCAGTGGCTATTTTGCCGTCGACAGCAATTTGCCCTTGGAATCTATTTTGCTATAATCATTCACGTGTGTTTATATTGCTGTATTTGCAATTATTATGCCAGTGACACTGTGGGTGTAGTGGATAGTGCACTGGTCTTGAGATACCTTGGTTGCAGGTTCAAATCTCAGCTGGCAGGGCATTAAAAGACAGTGTACACTGAAGGTACAGGCCCAGTATCTAAATGTACGGGGCAGTGTACACTGCAAGGGAGCATACAGGGTGGGGGATAGAGACCTGGGGCTATTACTCATCCTCCTAAACTTGAAAATAACAATTGCGTGAAAATAAACTCTGTATGATATTATTTGACCACAGCAACACTGCCAGTACTCTACTTGCAGCGCTGAAACATATCAAATGCGCTTACTGGCATCTGAAGACACACTAGTTACGTGTGGCAAAATAGCCACTTCTTTTTGAATTAGTAAATACCAGAAGTTGACAACGTTAAAATGATAAATATGAATTAACACATTGTTTATAAATTGAGAAATCAACCTCCATGTACTTTTGACTAGCATGTGATGCAGTAAGATAACACTACACAAAGATATATGATAATGCTTTGATTGGGTCCAGGATCCTTAAAGCTGAGTTACACAGTTACAGCTGTAGACAGAGCCTAGCTTAGACCTTTACTGACAGTGAGTGGTTAAGATTTTTCAATGTACCTTTGGAGATTTGTAATCACTATCACAGAGTTTTTTTATTCTACGAAACAGAGGTACAGTAGAAATTACCTACAGACACTTTTTTGCTGGTCCAAGCAAAATTTGTATCTTTTACTTACATTTAATGCCTGCATAGTTTTTGGCTACATTGTTAGTTTATCTTATCTACACATTTTTCTTTTCCAAAAGCATGCAATTTGTTTGCTGACAGTTGTAGCTCTTCCTTGAACTCTGAACATTATCACACTGTGATTTCATGTACAGTACTGTGTAAGAGAAACAATGCCAGCCGAGAGAAAAATTTTGCTTAAAAGAGGAGGGTATCTGAAGTTACTTTGCATGTAAATATCCTATTTTACAGTGTAATAATAATGCTGTAGCATATAGACCCACAACTGCCTTTATTCTCTTCAATATTGTTTGCAATGCTCCCGAGCAAAACCATTACATTAAGCAGCAATGTTAATCAGAGTACATAATTTACCCTTACATTTTACCAGGATCAACAATTAGGAACAAATTGTGTTGCAAATTATTTACTTTTTTATTCTTCACCCTTTTTAGATGTTGATGCTGGCAAATTTTACTGCATTTTGATGCTATCTCTGTCGTCTAAAATTTATATTTTTGAGGTGAGCTTTTTAATTTGGCAGTGGCTATTTTGCCGTCGACGGCAATTTACCCTCAGAAACTATTTTGCCGTGAGTTATTTGTGATTGGTCAGTTTTAATGAAGTACTAAACATGCGACTTTTGGTCGTTTTTGATTGGTCAATTTAAAAACCAATTAAAAAAATTTTGCACCCCCAGGTCTCTATTCCCCATCCTGTACATTCCCTTGCAGTGTACACTGCCTTGTACATTTACATACCAGGCCTGCCTCTTTGGTGTAAACTGTCTTTCTTTTAATGCCCTGCCAGCTGAGACTTGAACCTGCAACCATGGTATCTCAAGACCAGCGCACTATCCACTACACCACAGTGTCACTGGTGTAATTTTAGCAAATACAGCAATATAAACACACGTGAATGATTATGGCAAATAGATTCCAAGGGCAAATTGCTGTGGACAGAGAAATAGCCACTGCCAATTAGTTTACCTTCTGCATAAAGTTACCCTTGATGACACTAACTTTTATCATTGATCGTTATATGCCATTGCATTACTATTATTCAAGTTTTATAAAACTGGTAGAGATTGCGGCAAAGTGTGTAATCACAACAGTTGCTAATTTGCTGTTTATAGTATGTTACCATGGAAGTGTGTTTTGGCTCTTAAGGGGATAAGTAAAACAGATCATGAAAATACTTTGCACCAATACCATATACTACACAACTACCAGCTAACTATACGCCTATGCAACTATGCAATAAGACTGATAATCCAATTTAAAGTCTAAAAGTGCTGAGGAGTAAAATGAAGATGGTGGCAAAATGAAACTGCACAAGGTCACTTAAAATTGGATTCTACTAATACAGCAAAATTTTGGCACAGATTAGAATTAAGTTTTTGCGTTTAAGAAGCATTCAAGCAAAGCACTATTTTCAAAAATGCTTCTAAGGTACCAGTATCTTGTTTTATTAGTTATTAGCAACTCACTGCACTTTTAATAGAAAACAATAAAAATACTTGATTTTACACTTGAATGGTCTTAAAATAGTTGGTTAACAGATTAATAATTAATAAACACCATACCATGCATTGTGAATTTTCATTGATGTGGAATAGACTGTAGCTGCTTAGGATTCTTACTTTCTAAAATATAAAACTTACTGAACTGCTTGTTGTTGCGATACAACACCAATAAAAATAAAAGTAAAGAGCTCAGACACAGCCAAGGTTTGTCATCAGTACTGATACCCATCAGACTACAAAAAATAAGTTCGTCATAGCGTTTTCTGTAACGTTATCAATTCTAATATGCTGAAAAAATTTGCAAATACTTACTATTTTATGGTTAAATTGATTTGCTATCATAAAATACAATAACGCCAAACTTCAAAATTTCACCGACATTCGTATCGTTCCCTCTACTACTTCGCAGCGGTCAATTCCCAAAGAATTTTCAATCACATGGTTTTCTTTTTATACTAGTAAAACCCACGTGATAGATGTTGCCAATATATTATTTTGATAAGTTCACCAACTTTGCTATCCCTAAAATAACTATCAGTTGTGGATGAGTTGTGTGTGCTGTGTTATTTTATTTGGGGTGATCTATTGAAGTTATAAGCATAAAATTTAGGGAGCTGAAACTTCAGACAGTTTACAACCCCACTATAGAAAAGTTGATTTCCAAACAAAAACAGAAGCGTTTTTGATGCAGAAAATAGCAAAAAAGTCGCTCAAAAAAACGTAATCACATCATAAAACAACAAAGGTTTTCTAGTTTGTTTTCTTACAAACTCGGCTTCCGTTTTCTGTACTAAACAAATTTTTACGCCTATTAAACGCAGCACCGGTAAAAAATTGATTTGCGTTTGGAACAGGGATGTGGAAGCGGAAGCGCGAAAATTCCACCGCTTCCGCTTCCACATAGGAGGGAAGAATGGAGAGAGAAACGAAATTGGCTCTGCTATCTTTCGTAGAAGAACGAATAAGGGGAGCATAAACATTAAGAAATAAGAGCGAGGAGGAGTCGTTTAGAGAGATGTTGACCTCTACATAATTAGAGTAGAGGCCAAGCAAAGAAAGAGAGGAGGTAGAAAGCTCAGAGAAGAATAAGCCTTGTTGACAAAAATGATGACACCACTGCTAGCGTCTGAGACATCAATAGAAAAAATACCAGATCGGAAGTAAGTGCCATGGAATCCCAGAACAGAAAATAATTAAACACTTCTACAAATAGGCAGTTATTACAAGTTCCTTCACTACTTACAACTACTTTTACAATAGTTAAGTGAATCCTTCTCAGATCTAAATCGTATGACCACATATCACAACTCTCGACAATAATCTGTCGTCACAACAACAAATTACACCGTATAGCGTTGATTTTCCCTCTTTATTCTTAACCAACTCTGACTTTAAGTTAACTTTAACTCTAATCATCATTACGGGCCTTCTGTCCGTCCCCAAACACGTGTTGACTCCGATCTTTTTGGATAGTAAAGTGCGAAATTTCTGTGGTATATATAGCATGTACATCTAACGCGAGCAAAGTTGAACTATACCAATCAACATCCGCTTCAATGTGGTGGTGCGGTCCTCAATCCTGTTTGGGTTGGGTTAAAATTGCTGTTGGTCTTCCCGAGGGTCTCAGTTATCCCGGGTACTCCCCTCACACAAACCATTTTTCGCCGTGCAGCCCTCTGAACGACCACAGAAAAGTAGCACGCAGCCTCTTTAAAATCGGCCTGTCTTCTCTCTTCTCCTGCTTTTCTCTTGCCCGCCTTATCATTCTTCTCCTCTTGATGAGCGACAAGGTTCATCCTAACCCTTGTCCCGTCTTTCCCTGTTTAGTGTGCGCTGGAAATGTGACCTGGCGGGGTAGGTCAGTGCAATGCTGCACATGCTCTAATTGAGTTCATTTAAAGTGCTCACTATTCTCCTTTTGTATATTCAGAATTCTTGGCAGCTCTCACTTCTGGATCTTCCCTCCCTGCTTTTTTTGGAGATCCCACGCCTACCAGCACTGTGGCTTCCTCCTTGGGCTCCTCAGCTGGTATACCTCCACTGCTCAATCTGGCACCCTTCTGCTAATGCATCACTCGCACCCCACCCTCACCTTCGAACCTCTTATCCCTTTTCCGCCCACTTTGTTTCTTCTCCCCCTGCACCCGCACCACCGCCTCATGCTCCTGGCTGTTTCTCTTTACCTCCTGCTTCTGCTTCCCCTCTTGACTCCCTCAGGGTTCTTCAATAGAATGCTGGGGGTCTCCTAGCCAGGAGCACTGAACTGCTACACTTTATTTCGTCTCATCCCGTTGACCTTATTGGTATCCAGGAATCCTATAGCTGTAAACAGAATTACGTCACAATCTGCAACTTTCTATCACAAGATTCCATTACTATTTATACTGCATACACGGAACACCACTACATATAAGAAATCAATATACTGAAATAAGAATAATTACTAGTAATAAACGAAGAACCTTCGCGGTCCCCTCACAGAATCCTTTAAACTCACGGAACACAACTGCATGTTTTGCGAAACCCCTGTTGAAAAGCAATAATGTAGAATGATCAAGTTGTTTCCGTCATGAGTAATTTCTTTTTCAACGTTTTTAACTCCCTAACCAAGGTCAGTTAAGCTTAATCAAATCATCATTTTATTAGCTACATTTCATTGTTCAAACTACCTTTTTCTTGCCCGTAATCGATATAAAATGTGATGCTAGTTATACTTTTTCTCGTTCTCTCGCGCTACTGATATCGCACGTTCATTCAGACTTATAGTGCAACTTCACCGTTAAATCAACATCGGGAAATGGACAAAACTTTTTCGCCAAGTTACTCTTCAAATCAAATAACCTACGTGGAAGCGGAAGCAGAAGGTTTTTCGCGCTTCCGCTTCCACATCCCAGATTTCAAGTCCTCATTTCTGCTGATCTATGAATGGTAGTTGAATGAAACTGTTGCCTTTTTAATGCTAAATTCATTGAATTTTTTGTCATGCTGATAATTTTTTCTTATCTTTTCATGTAGCTTAAATAACTAATTTTAATATAGCTTTGAAAAAAGCTGTTTGAGCCATAAGCTTTTCGTGACACTTTCATCAGTGGCCGTATCGCGTCAAAAGGGAAGATCTAGAGTGAATAAGTGTGTTATATGTGAATAATTTGGACGTTGCGCAATCACGACAAGCCAATGATAACGCTAGTATTGCAAAGCGAGCCAAAAAATAGATTTCGCAATTGCGAAAGTTAGAGAAGGCGCAGCAGGAGTCCAAATGCCGCGATTATCGAAAGAGTTTGAGAGTGTAAACAAACTCTTTCTGTGTGCATAACACCGGGCGTCGGGTCAAGACCCGACCGGTGAGATCTTAGGTATGCCAGAGCCCGACTTCTTCTTCAGCACCATCCCGGGTGGTAATAATGCAGCCGATCTTTTTAATTGATAAATTTTCTCTCTTGAAACTCCAATATATCTGGCTACAGCAATCACAGAATCTCCCTTCAGTAACAATGTCAAAACACTAGATTTTTTTGCCATTTGCATCTTCTTTTGACCCATTTTTGTGTCTGAGACAAATTTTGCAAGACCTCGAAATTTTAAGAAAACAAAAAATTTTGTCCAATTTTAACGACCTACTATTCACCAAGCTGTAGAACTACACGAAGTCTTCAGAACAATGGATCTGCGATGAAACATACCCAAATAGTAGCTTATGACAAAAGTACGAGTTATTGTGATGCGCTACTTTAGGCGGAAATAGTAAGTTAAATACGCGTGCTTATTTTTTATGTGAAGACTTTTTGGCCGAATAAATGCAAAGATTTTGCCGGCCCTGTATAACAAAGGAAAGGCTTTAGAAGCAGTTCTCAGAAAGCCCGGTTATAATTGTGTACTACTTCTCAATAGATGCAAATTGTTCTGTTCGCTGTAGGGGTCTAATTGAAGCTATATTTACTTCAACTCCTAATAAAACAAATGAGATCACTTAGTTTCTTTATCACAATATCAATGAATTTTGTAGGAAATTGCTCATGAAGTCTGTACGTCACATTCTCAAGCGACTACGCTTCATCAAGTCAAGTCGCTTAGAAAAACTACGTGGCGATAGGCGGAACACCAGCATGGGGCTAAAGGAGCCGTATCTTTCCTCAAATGTCTTGTATTTGAACACCCGGTGGGCCAATTAATTCATTTTCAAGAAAAAACTTTCTTCCGCAAGTGCGACTTTACACTGTGATATATTGTGGACTACATATCCACTGACCTACTTTTCCTTTTAATTTCTTCTCAAACAAGGGATCTCATAAATTGTGCCCCTATTACTGACCTCGCCACTATTAAGCTAAGAATGCGCTTCCTTACAACCAGATAATAATTTCACAACATTTCATCCGTTTGTTTCACTAAGCATAGTCATGCGCTAATAAACAGCAGCTTGAAATAAAAGATCTTTAAAGAAATTTAAGGTGTTTGAGCAAGCGTCATAATGGTTTTGACAAAGCTATATTTAAATGGCATTAAACACCTGCTGCGTAGAAAAAACTGGATTAGTAAGCACCTGTTGCGTAGAAAAAAATTGGATTAGTAAAATTATTATATGTATAGCGTATGCCGGTTTTTAATGTAAGTTTCGTAAAAAAATGGGGAGAAGGTTTTTCATGTAGCTCAAAAAGAGGTATCAATGGGTTTATCTAGGGTAGGTGTATATTACTGAATCTGGTACGTAATAAGGTTCCTTTTTCACAAAGGTTAAAATAAGGATTGTGCACTTAGAAAAAGTTGCTTCAAATTTGTTTTATTAGGAAATACAAAAGATTGTACGAAGATTATATAATGCTCTCGTGTTATGCTTCTAAAAATCAACTAAAGAAGTTAGAACCATTTATTCTTTGGATGTACAATGTACATATTACATGGCTTTCTCGTCATTCTACTTTAATCGGCGGCCTATTGCCTGACCTAATCAGCTTTACTATATACATTTGCTTTCAACGTGACAGTGTATAATAAAAAGCAGCTGCTGCCTGCTGCTGTTTTCACTGCAATGGTATCAAACAGCTCTTGGACATCATTTGATATCATGACAAAACAGAAAATTTTTAAGGAGTTCAAGAATAAAAAATGTATGCGCTTCATTGTTTGTTGCATCTTCGATAACGCTCAATTGTAATAGAATTATTTTTATCCAAAGCAACTAGATAGTGCTTCCTGCAAAAACTTTCAATTACGTTTTTTCGGTCAGTACTTTTTGAGAAAACAAAAAAGCATTTTTTACATTTAATCGTCAATTCTGACGTCATCTGCCTTTCGGAAAAAGTACATTTTTTCAAGTTGTTAAATCGAGTGCTGAGTTTCGTTTGAGCAAAAGTTTCAGGAAAATTATCTTCAAGTTTGACTTAATCATGACGTCATGAACCACCTTTTGACACCCACCCCGGAGCTGCGATCAATTGTGCCAAGTTTTACGTTTATACACCCAGTCAGTGCCGTAGCACTCCAACTTCGGGCCCCCCCCCAAAGTAAGCGCAAGAACCTCTGCGCACAGGTCTTATCACTTTAGAGGTGTAAAATTGAAAAGCTGCATTAAGAAAATACACCACAATTTGTACATAAGTAAACAGGCTAATGTCAGAATAAAGCATGCCGATACCGAAGGTGCAAGTCATAAAAAATTCGGCACCGATGCCAGAGTTCAGTAGGACATTTATGCAGACACTGCGAAACGAAAGCAATGACACTGAAAAACATGAAAAAGTTATAAAAACACAGTATCATTTAAATAGTCTGGAGCGAACCTTTTTGTTCGCAAATGCTGTTATGACATTGTCATAATCAAGAGATCGGGCGCAGTCATTTTCGATTGACAACATGGCTAATGAAGATAGTCTACTGTCTGTCATAGACGTTCTATTAAAAGTTTTGATCAGTTTCAATTTGCTGAAGCTTCTTTCAGCGCTGGCAACAGTCACGGGGCAAGTTAGTAAGATTCAAAGTGCGATGTACACATTCGGATACAATTCAAATAAATGAGTCTTTAGAAGATAGTTCAGAAAGTCTTGAGCCGTATTGAGATTGCGTTTTTTTTGTAAAATTAAAACAAACCGCTGTAGCTCAGCGCTCATTTCATCAGAATCAATGTCACCAAACTTTTTTTGGAACTCTTTACAGCAAGTAAGAAGAGCATTTTCTTGTTGCACAAGCAAAAGTTTGTCTCGTGTGTACAAAAACGAAAAGGCGGAAGAAACCTCACGTAACAAATTAAAGCGCTCCTTTATTGACATAATAGCCTGGTCTACTCATGGATAAAAAAAGTTGCTTTTAAATTTCAGTTCAGGAGTAGCTCGTTGTTCCTCTTCACCTTGGTAATCAAACAATCTTCTTTTCTTTCCACTTCTTGACGGAGGAAAAGAAGGATCAATATCCAATTCCTGTGCTATTTCAACAGCAGATGTTGCGGCACTGTCATAACCCGTTGTGCGATAGTTTTGCAAAAACTTTTCAGTTGCCTGGATTTCCGTTTCCATTGTATGAAGGGAGACTCCATACCATTGAAGAATCTTGCTTGCTTTATTGACTTGGAATAGGATATCATACCAAATAAACACCGACAAAAGAAAACTCCATTTTGATAAATGAGCTATCAACGATTTTGTTTCTGAGGCAGCTCTTCCATCTTTTCTTTCTATGGAAATGGCTTCCAAGTCTTTCAGTGCCAGCAACACTTCTTTTAAATTGTATCGAAGAGGTTTGATGCATTTAATTCTGCTTTCCCAACGAGTATCAGATTGTGACTTTATGGACAGCTCCACATGTTTCTTCAAAATTTCCCAACGCTGAGCAGAGGAAGAAAACAGCACATACAACCTTGTAAGTACTCCAAAAAATGTCAATGCTTCCGTCGATCAATTAGCACTGTCAACAACAACTAAGTTAAGGGTATGGTTTGCACAGGGCACGTAAACAGCTTTGGGATTGATGTCTAGCATTCTTGCTTGGACCCCAGAATGTTTTCCTTTCATGTTAGCACCATTATCATATGACTGACCTCGGCAATCAGACAATTCGAGTTGCAGTTCGGTCGCTTTTTCTAAGAAAGCGTCCAACAAGCCTTTCCCAGTACTGTCACTTATTCTCAAGTAGCCAAAAAATGTTTCTTTAACAACAGCAGCTTCTTCATTACATAGTACATAACGGAGAATGACAGACATTTGTTCATGATGTGACATATCTGGAGTGCAGTCCAAAATTATAGAAAAATATTTTGCCAATTTCAATTGCTGTAAATTTTCTTTTTCAACTTCTGTCGCTAGCAATTCAATTAGTTCATTTTGTATGGTAGGACTCAAATAGTGATCTTTAGTGTTTTTATTCTTGATTCTGTCTTGAAGCTCTTTTAGGATCGGATCTCTTCTTGCCAAAAGCTCAAATATACCCAGAAAATTTCCATTGTGAGGAGATCCTAAGACTTCTTCAGATCCTCTAAAAGCAAGATTCCTTTCCGATAGAAACAAGGCAATGTCGATAAGTCTCTCTAAAACATTTCTCCAAAAACGTCTTTCATTGAAAAAAATATTCATCTCGCGTTTGTCGATAGTGGATGAATTTCTTATCCCTTCAGCTAGCAACATCCATTGACTGCAGCATTGTTGGTGGGAAATGCCGTTTTCATGGTCTTTCAGTTTTTTCGAAAAACCCTCCCATGTATTTATACCACTACAAAAGGGGCTTAGTGTTTTTCCAAATAGCTTACAACAAAAGCAAAAAACTTGATCTGATTTCCCAGAATAAACTAGCCACGACCGTGAAACACTTTCACCATTAGGTAACACACGTTTATAATGGTTGGAGGAAAAACGTCGCCTTGGAGTTGTGTTATTATATGGAAAATTCATTATTAGTTGATGTGGTCCACGCTTTACTATATCACATCGTTGAGCATCAGAAATACTTTCAGGCCATTTACATGGGTCATCAGGGATAGGGGTAAATTGAGATTCAGTTATTTTTGATATTGAAGGTTGCGTATTGGCAGGTAAATCACAACTTACATTTTCTGGAAATTCACAATCACTTTGATGCTGATCGTCATAGTCTTTTTTTCTTGTACACTATAGTTTTCTTCATCCCTCTCGGTACTAGTGCCAGGTCTACTCTGCTCAGTAATCTTGAAAAAATCTGTCATCTTGGGCAATTTCGCTACAGCATCTCGAGCAGTGGCTGCTTCTTTTCTCTTTTGAGCACCACTTTTTGAACGTTTCATTCTATACAATGTCAATAAAATACTTTATCTGCACTCTGCAGTGTATATATATATTGTCCCGGTATTTATAGCCAAACAGAATTCCAGACCATTCTATGATTGTTGCGTAACAACGGCATTGTTACGTCAATCGAATATTCAAGATTCTACCAGAAAATCAATCGAAATATTCTAGATTCTGCGAGATAAAATGACGTTGCATTCACTTATGATGTCACAAGCCAATTTCTTCCTACAGTTTAAATCGGTTGTAAACAAGTCTGCTGAACTGAAAATAGTCACGTAGCCAAAAAGCAATTTCAGACTAACTTGGGCCCCCAAAGTTGGCCTGGGCCCCCCCCAATTGGGGGGTTTGGGGGGCGGCTGCTACGTCTCTGCACCCAGTAGGTAGTCAGTGACTTTTTCTTTTTTTTCTTTGTGATCATAAATGTTGTTGAGGATATTTTGTTTCTCTTTCAAAGAGCATGACCTTACTTTTGAAGAAAGATGCACTGTTGGACACTTTTTATTGCTCTTTAAAAAGGAAAATTTTTTTTGAAGATTGGCATTTTTTGGACTTTAGGAGTGGGCTGCAAATCTCACCTTCCACTAAAAGTGGGTCACGAGTTGAAAATGGTTGAAAGCACCAGGGTATTGAGAGGAGAGAGGAGAACCCGGTGCCATGACCCTTTCAATACAACGTTCTTCTGTTTTCTTTAAATCACTTCCATTTTGTATTGTTGTATTCTCAGCGTAAAGCTGGTCTGCACAAGGTATGACCCACGGGGTGTATGAGGATCCATGAAATTTTTGGTGAAGCCCTCCCTGGCTTTCAAAGCGAGTTGACCTCCAAACGAAGGTCATCCAGCGAAAAAAAATCTTGTAGTCGCAACGCGCCGATTTGAACCCTCGGCGAAAAGTAATCGGTTGATGTGGCCCTTTACGGCTTGTTTGATCTAAAACAGATAAACTGAATCTACTCTTCGGCATTGACCATGCAAAAATTCAATTTAATATGCATGTGTGAATGATTGTTCGCACTACAATACTACATTTTCAACCTACCTAGAATTACCGCGTGTGATCAAAATGAACGTTTGGCTAATAACTTATCAAATGCCTAACATTTTAAGCTTTGCTTAAGTTTCTTTTTACTGTTGTGGTAGACCTAGAAATGCCTTGACTCTTTGAAGGTATGCGTTTGATGAATTCTAACCTCTATTATGTCTTAAAAAACTACATTGTTTTTTGTATCTAAATTGTATTGCAAGCGATGGACTTTGTTTTGCCCGCGTTGCTGGCAGCAAGCTCTGAGGCTGTAACCTACTTCTTGAATCTGAAGAACATTTCATTATCAGTTCTCTTAGTTACTTTTGTCTCTGAATTCGCAGTCCTGATCCAACCCCGTACTTTGCACAAGAGGGCGGAGAGCATTTCTGTTTTGCTAGATGCAACTCTTTTAGTAACTAAAGATTAGATTGTGAAGATGCGCCAAGTGAACATAATCACCACCACTGTGCTTCAAAGTCACACTCTGCCTGCTTACGGTGGTAAGAACTCGCGCTTACTTAAGATGCAATATTAATCCAAATCAACTAAAAAGAATGAAATTTATTACAACATTTAGGGTTGGAAACAAAAACATCAAATTTAGATACAAAAATACAGCAGTGTAAACCGGTTTGCATAACTTTCTAGCGGTCCAAACTGTTAACGAAATACACGTAATTACTGCCAATTCAGTTTAGTCAACTTCTTCCATCTTTGAAGCATCATCTTCATCACCTTCACCTTCTAAAGCTGGCATATCTTCGGTTTCGTCTGCGGCTTGCTGTTCTTCAGATTCTTCAATACCTACATTAAAAATAAAAGAAAAACACAATTAACACATTATTAATAAATGCATAGCACGGTTATAAGCACCCGTAGATTGTGATGGCTGGGAAACTCTTCAACGATAGTTTTCTGACAGCAGTCTTGCACGTGGCTCATACCAGTGTTGCTGGTGCTTTTCCTTAACGAGGACCATGAACGAAATTACCTGAACCGTGAGGCAAACCATCCATACAAGCAGCGATCAACTAGCGATGACCTATATTTAACCTGAAGCACTCGCAAGACTACTTTTTGCAGCTGTTTTGACAGTGGGAGTTCATACATTTTTTCTGAACCCAACGTACTTCCGATACCCTCGAATTTCCCCAATTTTCCTTAAGAGAAATCTTCAAAATTTTTTTCCAACGGACAAATAAATTTTTCCCAATTCTCAAAATTTATCCCAGTCTGGCAACACTGGCCCAAATACAAGCTAACTGCACTACAATCATAAAACTTACCTAATCCAAGTTTAATCATTCGGTGAATACGAGTGGCGTGGGTTGACGGATCTTCCAATGAGAATCCAGATGCAAGGAGAGAGGTTTCATAGAGAAGCATCACAAGATCTTTTACGGATCTGAAATAGCAGGAAATATTGTGTTTAACCCAAACTTTTTCTTTGGAAGATCTCTGACGCAACTTAAAAACGCTCGAGCTAATGTTACTCACTTATCGTTTTTGTCAGCTTCAGCTTTTTGTCGCAGTTGTTCCATGATAGGATGATCAGGATTGATTTCAAGATGCTTCTTTGCAGCCATGTAGCCCATAGTCGATGTATCACGAAGAGCTTGCGCTTTCATGATTCGTTCCATGTTAGCAGACCAACCGTACTGTGAAGTGACGATGCAACATGGTGAGCTGACAAGGCGGTTCGATACAACAACCTTAAAAAAAAAATTAGTACTCTCCCACACTGGTAAATAGTAATTATCAGCAATCCCACAGTGGTAAATAGTGATTGACAGCAATCTGAAGCACAAAACGTATTTAACACATGTAACCGGCACAAATGGAAGCCCTTACTTTCTCCACTTTCTTGTCCAGAATTTCCTTAACGACTTTGCAAAGATTTTCGAATTTAGCCTTAGCTTCTTCGAACCTCTTTTTTTCGTCTTCATCTTCAGGCAACTCGAGACCTTCTTTAGTAACGGAAACCAAGTTTTTGCCTTCGTATTCCTACAAAAGAACACTTACTTTTTTTATTGTCATTGGTAACTCATTTACCAACGTTGTACCTTTAATTGTTGCACGCAGTATTCGTCAATAGGTTCCACCATGTACAACACTTCGAAGCCGCGCTTGGTCACCCTTTCCACAAAAGCAGAATGAGCAACTTGATCCTTCGACTCTCCAGTGATGTAGTAAATATCTTTCTGGTTCTCCTTCATTCTTGTAAGATAATCAGCCAAAGAAGTCAGTTCATCACCTAAAACAAAATGAGGTCGTAATGCATTACTTTCGTCGAATATTCAAGAAAAATAATTTCGAGAATAAGCCGCATCACTAATGAAACGTGAAATCTCCTATGTGATATGGCCGATTAACTCATGCGAGCCCAACTCTCCCGCATTGGGGCTTACGCAATGTTGGGCGCGCGATGGGAGATAGCTGTTAATACTCGTACTCTTAGCAAGGGGCAAAAAATTACCGGATTGTGAAGAATAATAACGCAGGAACTGCGCGAGTTTCTTGCGATTCTGAGAATCTTCGTGAATACCGAGCTTCAGGTTCTTTCCAAATTGTTCGTAAAATTTTTTGAAAAGTTCTTTGTCTTCTGATACTTCGTTGAAAAGTTCAAGACACTTCTTAACAATATTTTTGCGGATTACTTTCAAAATTTTGCTCTGTTGCAGTGTTTCTCTTGAAATATTTAAAGGCAAATCTTCGCTGTCCACAACACCTTTGATGAAATCTGAAAACCATACGCAATTCATAAGAACCCGGATTAATGTCTCTAAAAGCGACCGCATGCGTACAAGTATGCCTAGTCAACGCTTACTTAAGTACTCTGGGATTAAATCTTCACAGTTATCCATGATGAAGACACGTCGCACGTACAGTTTGATGTTGTTTTTCATTTTACGATTTTCAAACAGATCGAAAGGAGCTCGCTTGGGAATGTACAACAAAGCTCGAAATTCCAGTTGTCCCTCCACAGAAAAGTGCTGCACATAAAATCAATTACTAGAACTATTTACCTAGGTCAGCAGTTTACACAGAGTTCAATAGAAATGTCTCAGACTTCCAAGGAAGATTTTAAACCGTCATAAAGCGAGAATCAACAACTGCACAAAAGCAAAGCTTGAAGTACAGATGATATCTCTGATCTGGTTTCGGCTGCGAAAGGTTTACATGGAATGATCATCACGGAAACACACACAAACAAAACCAAACTGTTGTTTCAATTTACCTTAACTGCAAGATGATCTTCCCAGTCGTTAGTCAAACTTTTGTAAAATTCACCATACTCATCTTGGGAAATGTCATCAGGGTTTCTGGTCCAGATTGGCTTAGTTTTGTTTAGTTCTTCCAAATCTATGTACTTTTCCTAAACATTAAATAAAACATGTCCTTAACTTACAAAAACTGGCACATCTATATTGCCGTTCTACCTTGATTTTTTTCTTTTTTTTGTCCTTGTCTGCTTTGGATTCGTCTTCGTCAAGATCTTCAATTTTTGGCTTATCGTCTTCACTCTTTTCACCTTCTTCCATGGCCTCCTCCTTCTCTTCATCCTCATCATCACTAATCTCCTTCTCACGCTCCTTTTCTACATGCAATGAAATTGGATAGCCAATAAATTGAGAGTGCTTCTTCACAATATCCTTGATTTTTTTCTCTTCCAAATATTCTCTTTGATCTTCCTGTTAATGAAATAACCGTAAAAATAGAAATTTGGACAAAGTTGAATTTTTGTTGGGCGCTCAAGTTATTAAGGAGGGCTATTTTGCTACCTGCAGCATTCTCTTCTTGAAATCTACTTTGCTGCCAAATTCATGTGCCTTTAAATAAGCACAATTGCAACAAAACATGTGGTGATGCCGTGACGGAGTGGATAGTACAGCCGCCTTTAAATGAGGTGGTTTAAAATGTGAATCTCCATAGGAGATACTTTGAACCCATCATCAAAATTGACCTCAAATATTACACGGCAAAGTAAAGTGCCTTTACCTAGTTGCACAATACCTTAAGATGAAGAATAATTTTGGTTCCTCTTGAAATCGATTCACTTGGGTCTTGAACAACAGTAAATGAACCACCAGCGGAAGATTCCCATGCATGAACCTCATCATCATTGTGTTTGGATATCACTCTGACATTGTCTGCCACCAGAAATGCAGAGTAAAAACCAACGCCAAATTGACCAATCATAGAAATGTCAGCACCAGACTGCAGTAAAAATAAACATCTTACAAAAAGCTTAAGACTCATATATACTATTTGTAACAAGTTGCGAATTGCTATGAGGCAATACTAAAATTCAGACTAGCAGACGTAGGAAACACCTGAAGCATGGAACTAACAGAATAAGCAATTTTAAATTAATCATGAATACTAAATTACACATCTTATTTCACACCAGATTACTACATTGCGATAATATGAAATAACCACAGCCAGACATGAAAACTGCAAAAATACAGTAGTCCATAAAAAAGTAGGGTAATTTTGGACAAGTTCACGTAAATCTAATTATGCTTCACCTAATTAAAGGAAAAGCTTGGATTACATCAACCTTGCCTAATTCTTAACAAGTGAACTCCAACAAAGCTAGTTTTCTTGATTGCAAACGCAGAGCTGTTTGGCTGACATGTTTGCCTCTTAAGTGAAAATGTGATTGAATAAAAGTGGGTGTAAACTATGCAATGGATATTCTAATTTTGGATAGAATCAACTTGAAAATCAAACAATTAAGCCTTAATGTCATCAAACCAATCTTTCACCATCAGAAATTTTCTACTAATTTCCCTAAAAAATTTTATGATTCTTTTGACCTTATCTTAATTGGGTAGGGTAATCTGTGACAGCTGCTCCACTCTAAATAAAAAATTCTAAAACATAAGGTGCGGCCTAGTGGTAAATAAACAAGCTAGTGTTAAAAAAAAGCGGTGTTAAGATTTATTGCAGCAAGTACTTCAGCGATGGATAAACGTTGTAGAAATTTTTCCCACAAATCCTCAGTCTACACTATACAACCAATTAATTACATAGAGATATAAGTGAAAGACTCTAAATAACGTAAAATATGAAGTCACAGAAATATACTGAAAGCAATGAAAAACCAAAATATAATCATTATAATGGGACCAAATTAACTAAGAGATAACAGTTAAAATCATGCAGCTTGAAATTTAACAATCGTATTGGTCTAAAATTTAGTTATTTAATTTCTGCAAACTTCCACAAGCTATTTCTAAAAATTCCGAGTTTAGTTAGTGTTTTTTTTGGGTTGTCACAACAATCTATACCTGAAGAGCTTCCATGAAAGCCTTTGTTCCAGATTTTGCAATGGTACCTAGATTGTTGATCAAGTCGGATTTAGTCATACCACATCCAGTATCAATAAGGGTTAAGGTGTTATCTTCTTTGTTGGGAATAATTTCGATTTTTAATTCTTTTCCGCTGTCAAGTTTGCTGGGTTCAGTAAGACTTTCATAACGAATTTTGTCTAAAGCCTAAAACAACAAAGTTCAGTTACGGGCTACTGTGAAGATACGCCAATACTTACATCTGAAGCGTTGGATATCAATTCCCGCAAAAAAATTTCTTTGTTGCTGTAGAATGTATTAATGATTAAGCTCATCAACTGAGCAATTTCGGCTTGAAACGCAAAAGTTTCAGGAGCATCATCATGAACTTCATCAGCCATTATTATTGTTAATTTATTCTAATTTCAAGTTTAGAATTTTCAAAAAATATTATTGCTGAAATAACAAAATCGTATTACAAAGGTATTAATATGCCTTTTGCAGCCCAGACTATTACCGCTGGAGTAGCCTAAGCCTACACTTAAGCCCACCTTAATTTCTAATTCACTTGTGAAAGACTGCAGTGCGACCAACAAAACGCAGCAAAGCAGTTTACAATGCTTCATGCGTTGAACATGGCAAACCCAATTGCAAGACCTTTAGGCCTTAACCCATTGACCATGCCGGCCAGGATCTACCCCATCTTAGTAATTGAAGAACACGTTTCCAGCTAAAAACCAATAAATTCTTGCAAAAATAACAAGGGTGTGCTCATTTAATATACAACGCCGATCTCCTTCTGGCTCGATCAACGCAACTTATCACTAGCCTTTATCCTCACTCTCTTTACTATTTGAAAATAACGCACATGTGGTAATCTTACCGGTTTTTATTTGAATGCAAGTCATGCTTGAGCTAACGGTCAATCGAGAAGCGTCGTTTATATGTTCATCCGCCAAAAACTTTTATATATTTTATTTAAAAGATTAGATCTAACTTTTAATGTTTTATAAAATTTTTTGATTAATGAATTTTTATTTATGGTTTTATTTTAATCTTTTTTTCTTTTGTCACATGTTTTTAGATGCAATTTGGTGATATTTGAGGGAAGTTGTTTCATACTCCGTTAAACAAGAACAGCCCAGAATATTCTTCATTGTAAATGACGAGAGAAAAAAGTAAACTCGTGACACATGCGTTCTTATTGGCGAAGCAAGCTGTTGGAACACGCAACGAATTAAAGCAATATTCGAACTGAAACTAGCGCTAGATTATGTATGATTCCCACTTTTGAACGCAAGAAATGCTTCGTATTAAATGTCATGTTTAGCTTTTGAAAAAGAATTTTGCCCATCCTAATAGCTAGACTTACCATATTTTTGCAATGAAAAACCGGGACGCTTCAGAACAACAGGCCTGATCAGAGGGCTTTAAATTTATGGCCATTTCAATTTTTTTTGAATGAAAGCGGGACGCTGAGATGCAGGTCTAGACTTGTTTGTTGAGGCAGAAGTTCAGATATTGAAAAGTAGTGAAAAAAACAAGTGATCTCCATAAAAAAAAAAAAAAAGGTCATCACTTGCTTGGCTGCAGTATTTGTCCAGTTGTCGCCTTCAAAATGACGCAAAACGTGCACCCAACCTATTGATGACCTTTTTTTTTTTTTTGAAGTTCACCCGTTTTTTTCACTATTTTTCAATAACTGAACAGCTGTCTCAACAAGCTAGCGTAACTGGCTGACTCCATGAAAAACCGGGACTTTCGCTCAGCTGACCGGGACAAGACCTTAAATTCCGGAACTGTCCCGGCCAAACCGGGACGTATGGTAGGTCTACTAATAGCAGCAAAAAGTCCGTACGAATAGTAAAACTGTAATAACTAGTGCTGGGGAAATGGACAGATTTGAAGCCCGTGGTCCCGGTCAATTTTTTATAGACTCCGTAAAATGTAAGGGTTTGCAAAATGTACGTTTGTGATGTGGTACGTATAGCTCATCAGTAAATACTTCATTATCAAATTTTATCAGCCAATACTGTAGCAACTCAATGTGCTTCCCCCCAAAAAATTAAAGCCCAGCCCTTTCAAGCGACCGATCTAGAAACTGTTATGAGGGAAGGCTGGAAACTCCAGCTTCAACCTAACTTTAGGGCAAAAACTTTTTTGCAGAGCTACTTTTTCGAAGTCCAATTGTCCAAATAACATTCTTTCAGGTGGACCCCGTACATATTGTCAGGATAGAAGGAAAAGTGTGGAGTGGTTCCTGCGGTCCTGTTCGCAGCAAATTCTTAACCAAAAAGAGTAATTGCATTTTTCATTGGAGGTTAAAGCAGACTGTATTTACTTGATCTGGTACTTAGAATAGATGATGACGTAGCGTAGGTTTTAGCCGCACTGTGCGGAAGCAGAAAATACAACCCCATTTTCGATCGCAAAAATCTTGAAAGTTGGCGTTTGAATTTTGTATTTTTTTAGACACACCTACAATTTTTTCGCTCTGTCAAAAATTGCCGCCATCTTTCAGTGCGCCCTGTGTGGACCGCACACACCCCTGGCTAAGCCAGTGCACTAGATAACCTACATACACGCTGCCAGCAAGGAGAGAATAGCCCAAGACATTCTTGAATAATTATATTATTACAAGAAACAAACCAAACACGTTCGTATAGGTGACGTCATCAGCTGAAGTATCAAGAAAAAAATAATTGGCTTATTTGAATTAGAACTATTGGGTGCCAATTTATTTTTTGACTTGTTTGGGTTATAGTGGCAAAACATAAACTGTAGGGATGTTACTGGCAATAAATTTTTTGATGTGTTTTGAAGTTGATCCTCTAGCCAGTTCATTATTGTTCCACAGCTGTTGACATTTTACCAGTATTGGATCTGCATTAGTTAAGGGGATCAAGATGGCACCACATTACAATAACTTTCAGAAGTAGAAACTAAGACTACTACCGGTATGTCTATTTTTAGTCAACGCCATTTGAGCTGTAAATTTTGCTCTAGGATCTGGGATTGTATTGCTCGCACTTTAGCGCCAATCCACGGATAAATTGCAGCCATTAAGTTCGACTAATCATGCGCACATCTACCACACAACTTGCATGGCCCAAATGCTTTACTTGATCATCCAACAATTCCCGCACTTGAGGGTGGAATGGACAATATGGGAGCACTTGTTCAAGAAGAGTTTTCAACAATGAAGGGGAATGTTTAAAGTTGCATTTTAAAATGTTATCAGATAACGATTGAATACAATAACTTTTCATTAAGAAAAATTTGTATAGTTTGTATCTTTCTCACCTTACACCAGGGATTTATTCAAACATAACAAATTTTTCGCCCAACTTGGTCGATTCCCCAAATATTTCTTGTGCATGAAACCTCAACAATGTTTATTTTTTCGAATTAAATGTAAAATACACTATTGTATTTGTGTGATATGAAGTAGCACAACGCTAATCTTGTGCGTTGTGCACCGGTAGATCAGTAAATATGATTTTACATTGCTCAATGTTTTATAAATGTTTTATAAGCTCCGAGATGCAAGTCAATTGTCTGATAAAATCTAAATTTCACCTTAAAGTCGAAAAAAAATTATTCCAATTTAGCAAATAGCCTCCCCTTGAAATGAACTACATATATCGCTGATCACTCACAAATGTAATACTAAAATACTTGAACTTTCCCATATAATTTGAAGTTCTCTGGAAATCCTTATATTTACAGCCAGCGACAAAAGTTTAAGACCGCCTGCAGTTTTTTAATTGTTTTAAGTTAATGCTGTCATAATGTTCGCAAACCGCAAAAATATTGCAAGAACCTTCTTGTATTACAACGAACATTTATTACTCATGAGAAAACATTGTATTTTGGCAACACAAAGAACAGAAAGGTTTATTAACTCTTAATACTTTGTGTGAACACTTATGCTTTTGATTACTTCCTGGGGGCGACGTGTCATACTACTGAAAAAGTTAAGGCAATAATCGGGAGAAATTTCATGTACCCAAACTTCTATGATTACTTTCCGCAGTGCCTCAAGACTTGAAGGCAGTGATGGGATTTAGGGGGTTCGAACGGGTTGGTGCGAACCCGTTCTTGGAGTGTCGTGATAATTAGCGAACCAGTTCTTGTTTTTCGTTATAGACCTTGGACGACCGCAGCAAATGGGCTTTCCAAAATGAGGGAAAATGTTGTTAGTGAGTTTGATGCAAAAGATAACCTGTTCTTAAAATTTTGAATCCCATCACTGCTTAAAGGTTGTTTTTTAGATACTTTCGCCTGCATTAAACTCATAGATTCTCGATTGGGTTCAGGTCAGGACTGTTCACAAGCCAGTCAAGCACTTTTATATGCTAGCTGTTAAGAAATTGCTGCACAAGCCTGTTTTTGTGGCAAGGAGCTCCACCACGCACCAAAATTGTGAAATTATGTATTTCTATGTGTAGCATTAGCTTCTCCTTAAGCAGGTCTACGTATTTGGAGCCATTCATTGTGCTTCCAGAGGGCAAAAAATAGAAAGCAGCTCTATCCTTTGCTGACATGGCCCCCAAATCATTTGACTGGGAGGCTATTTCACTGTTGGAGCGATGAATTTTTCCTTGTATCTTGCTTCAGGCGGTCTCCAAACTCGATTTTTTCGAACAGAGAATTGCTTCATCAAGGATTCATCTGAAAACACAACATTTTTCCACATTTCTGCGTCCCAGTCAAAAGTTTGTTGCAAACTCCTAACGCTTCTTTTTTGTTGTTTCTGTGAGACGTGGTTTCTGAACTGGTCTGTATGACTTTAGGCCAAAATCAATAGATAATCTACGCTTAATTGTCTTCTCACTAATTTTGATATCTCTTTCTGCTATTCCAGCGTGTATTTTTTTAGCAGAGCTTGTGGGAGATTGGCTCACTGCCTTCCTGATAACGCGGTCATCCCTGCTGCTGAAAATCTTTGGATAACCAGATCTTTTGCTGTCCTCAAAAAGTACCTTCGTTTTGAAATTTTCTGATGGCGTTCTGCACGTCAGTCTTGCTAACTTTTATCTGCCTAGATATTTCACGTTCTGAGAGCTTTATTGTGCTAAGACTGACAATTTGAGCGCGTTTTTCAACGTTGATTGCTGGTTTTTTGCCCATTTTTTAGGTGTCAAAATTTCGTACTTTTTCAGTTTATTTACTGTTAACCGTCTAAAATACTAAGCGAGTAATAAAACTTAACTCTTTCGCTCCCGCGATCATCGATTGATGATCTCGTGTTTTCAGTGTTCCCCGCAAATTTTTCAAATTGAGTTACAAAATTAGTTTACTAAATAATCGATTTGTCACTTTATTTTTCATCCGATTTTTATAAAATTTTCAAAAGATCACGCTTATTTCCTCACACATCGGAAGATATATAATTTGTGCCCTAACTCTTGGATTTTTATACCCAAAAACGGTTAAAACGACCAACAACCCAGTTGCAGACGACTAAATCGGACAAATTCTCAGCACGTGCCAACTACGCTAAAATCAAATTCAGATTACATCTTTACCACATAACCAAACCCTTTATCATTAACACAGTCTGAAAACTACTCTTTTGGGGCATCATTTGACAAAATTTCAAGCGATAATGATAAATTTTACGTTTTTAAATTTCCAAATTTTTTAGGGGTCTCAAAACCCCCCCAAACAAATTTGAGTGATAAGTAGATAAAAGTAAATTTAGTGCGTAAATAATATCATATGTTGCTAAATACCAGTCTCATTTGAAAGCTTATAAAATTTGCTTTCCAGCAATATATAACTTTAAATAGTTTAGACTCAGTGGTATATGATATTTACTGATCAAAAATGAGTACTGTACATCATGTCAGTTCAAAACCCCTAAATTTTTTGACTTACCTTCACTAAATTATAATTTTTAGAAAAACTACACCCTATAAAAAGATAAAATAAATTGCAAATATTTCACCAATAAAGTTGTCATTTTGTATCAAACTTCCAAAGAGACAAAAGCTGAAATACAAGTTTAAAAGCTAGCAGAAGTTTGGCTTCTCTAAATCAAAGTTTGCTGTATCCCCCTTGTTTCTCAAGAAACGGGAAGGGTGTAAAAAACTTCTGCTTCATTGTCAGTGACAGCATATTCTATTTCAACTTGATATTTCCTGAATCTTGAAGAAATTCCCTGTTCAAAAATACATAATGTTACATGGTTTAGGCTAACCTGTAGCAGATAATAACTGATCGTATTTTAGGTACTGAATTTAACTACCAAAATTTGGTACCGGTCGGTACCGGTCAAAAAAAAGGTCATGTGCCTCAGAAAATTGCAAATTGTAGAAAACCTAGGATTTTAGGTAAGTTTTGATTGATGTACCTTGAAAGCTTACTTCCTTAGCATCATTTTGCGACCATTTCTAAAGAAATTGGTAGAAAATTAAATCTGTAGTGATCTTTGAGGTGGGGGTTCTACTTTAATTTTGAAGACAACTCAGCACCAGTTGGGGGGTTCATTTGCATAAAATTTGCATATTCAAAAAAAAAAATGTTTTTTCTATTTGAAATCCTCAAGAAATGTAGATTTCAACGATATATCACACTTAATGTAGAAGTAGACAGCTGAGTAATGATTTACAAACAAACTTGAGGTACATAATTATGATTAATTATGATTGATTATGACAGTTTTTCGCGCTGCCACCTTACGGACATTTTTTCGCTTTTCACGCGGGAGCAAAAGAGTTAAATGTTGTTAGGTAGCAAAATTCGTTTTCAAAACTTAAATATGCATTTTAATGCAGCAAATTGTTGCCAACAATACGTAGTATTACATCATTAAGAAGCCTTTTTAGTAAAATGTGCGTTTTTGGCGAGGGTGGTCTTAAACTTTTGTTCCCAACTATACCGAATCAGCTTTTCTCAAAACGTGAAATATTTCGGTTCTCGTGGTACCGTACTTATTTTCAACCCAGCTCTTTTACGACTAGCAGCAAAGCTATTAACCGCATGTTGAAAGTAAGATTTTGGTAATGCCATGGCGTAGTGGCGTAGTGGTTAGAGCATCCGCTTCGCAGTCGGTAGACCTGGGGTTCATTCCCCTTGTCGAGTCATACCAAAAGACTTTAAAAAATGGTATTCAGAGCTTCCCTGCTTGGCGCTCGGCATTTAGGGGAGGTTGTGGAGAACAAGTCGGCAAGTTCGCTTGTTGTGTCCTTGGGCAAGGCACTTAACGGGACGCCCCACCTTTATGTGGAAGACAGGTGACCCATAAACCTCGAAAAAGGCAACTCTCAAGCGAGTGCGGACTTCCCGTCCAAAGTATAGCGATACAATTCGCTTTCTCGTGAATGGAGGATAACTATGGCAAATAAAACAAAACAAAGCCATAAACGAAACGCAATAGACCTACGAACAAAACGTTCAGGGTCGCGTGTAATAGAATTTTTTGGTCCTATCTCAACTTTAATTCTTTTCTTAAAATTGAGACGACTTATAGTATCACTTGAATAATTATGTTTGGCTGCAACTTAACAGTTAGGTGAAGATTGGCTTCTACTAAGATACATGTACTTGAACCACGCACTTTTCGATCAAGAACAGAACAAATAAATTCACAGAACACTTTAAAACTTTAAATTCCTTCGCCCGTCAATTGCAGAATCTAATGCACTTCAATATATCGATCAGAAACCAACCAAAACTAAGTCCATCAATTAAGCGCTGATACTTTTACAGGATGTCCCAAAAAAAAGTTTATTTTTTAATTTTTAACTACTTTTGTTTTAGAGCATTTGACTCTTTCATTTTTTCAGGTTTTATTCTATGGCAATAGGAGTTTTATACCTAAAATTTTGAAGCCTTTATCTTAATCATGCCTTTCACAATTGAGCAGCGATCAAAAATAGTAAAGTTCTATTTGGAAACTAAATCACTGGTCCAAACCCAAAGGGAATATCGCAAGCATTTTGGTGTAAAAGAAGCTCCATCTGTGACGTCAATCAAGAAAATTGTTCAAAAGTTTGAAGTGCATGGCACCTGCCACAACAGAAATAAAGGAAATTCTGGAAGGAGAGTGTCTGCTCGCACCGAATTAAACATTGATACTGTATGTGAATCGACTGTGCGTAGCCCAAAAAAATCAATACGGAGGCGTTCATCTAAACTTGGCTTGACAAAGTCCACCGTTTAAAGAATAATGAAGCAAGACCTCAACTTATATCCTTACAAACTGGAAATAAAGCAAAATTTGACTGATAGGGACAAAGAACAACGTTTTCAAATGTGCACATGGTTTAATGAAATGATGGAAAATGATGAACATTGGTTTGGCAAGATATGGTTTTCAGATGAGGCACATTTTCATCTGGATGGATCAGTAAACCGTCATAACTGCCGTATTTGGGGCACTGAACCTCCAAACGTTGTTACCACCAAATCACTTCACAGCAGGAAGTGCACAGCTTGGTGTGCGCTTAGCTCTGACGGAATCATCGGGCCTTACTGGTTTGAAGACAATGCTGAGAATGCGGTGACGGTTAATCAAGAAAACTATCGCCACGTCATCAAAAACTTTACTGCTTGTCTTCGTCGTCGTCGCTTTGACTTGAAAAAATTATGGTTTCAGCAAGATGGGGCAACACCTCACACTGCAGTGGAAACACGAAAATTATTGTCTGAAAAATTTGAAGACAGGCTGATTTCCTTGAAAGCTTCCCACATCTGGGCTCCACACTCTCCTGACCTTAGCCCACTGGACTTTTTTCTGTGGGGCTACGCAAAAGATAATGTCTATAAAAATAAGCCTACCTCTATTTCCGAACTTAAGCAAGAAATAACTACGTTCATGAGAGCCATTTCCGCTGACACATGCAAAGCAGTAATTCAGAATTTTGCTGTGAGAGTAAGGGAATGCCTTCTGCGCCATGGCGATCACATTGAGCATGTTATTTAAGCAGCATCATCAAAATATATGACTATTTTTAAACTCCAGTAACATCAGCTAAGTAAAATGGATAACGACGATTTTGATGGCAAACAAATCTCCAACACATTATTTATGCACGGTGAAACTTTCATTGCTTTATCTTTACAAGTTTTTGCGTTACAAAAATTTTTAAAATAAACTTTTTTGTGGGACACCCTGTATTACTCTTTCTACTCTGCCACTCTGGATACATAAAAATCTCGCTGCCTTATGTATGAATGAAATGAGATTCCAGAACATGCCAGAACAATATCACATGACTAAGGGAAAAAATTACCCTTAATGAATTATGTAATCGGCAATGGTGTACTTTGGTTATTTCATGATGATAACAAACTTGTCTAATTAGGCAGATGATGATACTCCAATATTGTTAGATTTTATCGAGCAATATGATGGCGATGATGTGATTAGCGAGGATGACTATGCATTAAGCACTCCTTCATGGGTGGTTGAGAAAGCATTTTTTACCGCTTTCAATGTTTATGAATCATCAAATGTTTACTACCTTGCTGGATGGGTTGTTTTTAAAGAATTAAAAACAGCTTGCAATGCTTTTGTCAATAGTGATTGCAGACCAGTCATATTGATATATCAGATGTAATTTTGTGGCCTTAATCACTCCTTAAACAATATTTGGGCTATTACCTAGGCTGCTGAAACAAGGGCAATTTAAAAACTTATGGCACCGATTTATTTATTCATGCGTATGAGCTCATGCTCGGTTTGCATGTCTTTCGTCACATTGGGCCACTACGACGGGTAGACTGCTTGGCCCCATCACTGTTTGTCACATAAAGATGGAGGCATGCCGTTAAGTGCCTTGACCACGGACACAACAAGCAAGCTTGCAGGCAAGCCTACGGTACCGATAGTAATGATCAGATAATGGTTGTTTTTGCTAACGTACCGACGAGTATCTAATTGGTATAAAGTTTATTTTTAACTGGGGAGCAAATGGTATTTAGATGGCACTTTTCTTAGGGACAATTTTTTAAATAGGCACATAGCACTAGGTTTAGACTAGACTAAGAGCGACCTAATCTCAACCAAATTGCTTTTGGTCAAATTTATTGGTTTTTGAGGATCCAACCAGCAATAATTCATTTCAATTTTTAATTAAGTTTTTATTGATTTTCAAAATAACCCCAAAAGTTGGTGCTCGCCCTACACCTTTCCAGCATAAATTTCAGGTTTTGGTCAGCCACACTTTTAGGCGCTAAATGTGTGATGTCATATGCAACCCTCCCATAGTGTAATTTGGGGAAACTTTGGCCATGCGGGGTAACATTAGGCCAAGGCTGGAAATTTTTTTGTAAAAGCAATATTTCAGATAGTGATTATTTTTGAGAAAAAAACTAATTTTGCGTCTTTTTTTAGGCTGTCATTTTAGAGTATTTTTACTATTAGTTGTGTTTTTGTATTGTTCTTCAACTAAGTATTTCGTCTGCAAAGAAAGCCACAACTGGGACACCAATTTTGTACCCTGCCAACCAGGGATGTGGAAGCGGAAGCGGAAGCTGGAAGCGGAAGCGGTGGAAGCGGTCTTTTTCTGTGGAAGCAGAAGCGGAAGCGCGAAAAAATCTACCGCTTCCGCTTCCACATAGGTTATTTGACTTGAAGAGTAACTAGGAGAAAAAATTTTGTCCGTTTCCCGATGTGGATTAAACGGTGAAGTTGCACTATAAGTCTGACTAAATTTGCGATATCAGTAGCGCGAGAGAACGAGAAAAACTAGCATCACATTTTATATCGATTACGGGTAAGAAAAAGATAATGGACAATGAAACGTAGCCAACAAAGTGATGATTTGATTAAACTTAACTGACTTTGGTTAGGGGATTGAAAACGTTGAAAAGCAATTTACTCACTACGAAAACATTTTCATCATTCTACATCAGTGCTCTTCAATAGGGGTTCCACAAAACGTGTCGTTGTGTTCCGTGAGATTAAAGGGTTCCGTGAGGGGACCACAAAGGTCCTTTGTTTATTAATAGTATTTATTTCCTATTTCAGTATATTGATTTCTTATGTGTAGGCCTAGTGGTGTTCTGTCTATATAAATAGTTAGTAATGGAATCTTGTGACAGCAAGTTGCAGATTGTGATGTAATCTTATTTTCAAATTTAAGAACGTCTAAATTTGCTAACTTCTTTTGTTACGTAATAGTGCGTCTGTAATTTTAATTTTGCTCGCCTCATACCAATACGACCGAAATTTCGCACTTCACTATTCAGAAGGATTAGACTCTACATTCAACACGAATTCAAATATCTAAGAAAAAACAAACACAGAGTAGTTCGGAACAATAAGTTTAGGCGAAGTAGGTAAAGTAAGAGCAATATATAGATAGGTTTTTGTCTCCTCAAAATGATAAAGTGCTGGAAATTGCAGGCTCCAGAGACAAAAAGTTGTTTTAAGTTTTTGAAAATTGCTGTGAAAATAAAATGCAGTCTTCAATTTACCCCAACAGAACAAAGGCTTACAAAAGTATGACGATGCTGGTGTTACGTGAACTGATAAATAACAACATAGAAAGGAGAAAATACTAAATTATGAACAAGCGATAGGGGCAGTTTACAATTCATTTATAACTGACATAGATCTAAACGCCTAATTGACATTCGTGTTTTTGTGTGGCTGTAATGCTATGAGTTATACTAGTGATACGCAGTTCTAATGAAAACAACTTTACACAACCAAAGGGGGTTGATATCACTTTTAGTTTATTTATTATGAACAAGATGGAATTGTACCTGGAAAACAGCTCATGGATACTGCTTTCTCCTATAACTACAGTCGGCTCGTAGTAGGAAAACAAATTATTCAAGCCACTTTCTCCAATTCGGAGAAACTACCCAAGGTCATTATAAATAACAGCCACGATTTCTACTAGGGCAGATTGAAGAAAGCATTGGTTACAAAGCCATGCTGCAGTGTACATCAGCTTTGATAAAGCATTAAGTACGGTACGTCTATTGAATGCTGCTCTGTACGAATGTGTAGATATAGAAATAGTAATATGATTCTTTGCATTTGTAGAAGTAAGATAAACCGAATTTAGCATCATATTCACTATCTTGCACTTAGCCCTCCCCTCTGTCTTATGGCCCATGAAACATGTGTTATATTTGAAATCTGCGATAAATAAATGATTTGCTCGCTTATTGTTGGGCCATCAATTACCGAGAGACGAGAAAAGTGAAGTTAAAATTCATATCCGGACTTGTTCAAATAGGATTACTTCGGTTCGTCAAGGCGCTTAGAGGCATCGAAGGTTATAGCTGAAAACTTTTCACCCTTTGCGGTCATAACGCGTCTATAGGTCGCCCAAACAAATTTTGTCTTTGCGGTCGGAAGGAACCTACATGGCACCATTATCAAATGCGTTCTTATGACTAGTTTGTTCAACAAATGGAGTGGTGGTAAGGCACTCGCAGTTCAACAGAGCACAATGCCGTCACATTTGTGAGACAAACTGTTGAACAATAATGCCACAGAGATGTTGGCGCGAAAATGCAGACAATTTTGTACAGATGTCAGTTAATGAGCTTTCAAGTCAGAAACAGCACATGCGATAAAGCAATTGTTTAGTATCGCTTGCAGAAGTGAAAGTTGGTGCGATATTGTGATACAAGAAAGTGATTGTGATCTAGTGGTTTGCTAAAGGGCAGTTTCAGAGCCGCGGTGTAGGGAGGTAAGGGGGAAATCATTCTGGGGCCTATGCTTATTTAGGTGCGCATTGAACTGCATAGTATAGCTTTTAGACGTGAAAGTTGTGAAATTTTGATACAATAAAGTGATTGTAATTCTGTAATGCGTAAAGGGGTGGTTTCAAGGCCACAGCAAAGAGGGCGAGGGGGGAAATTTTGACTTGTTTTCACTGAAATTTTTTAAATATAAAAGAAAAGAACAAAAATACAACACAATTAACAAATTTTGTTGAGGTTTCCAACATTTAGGGTTTTATTTACAAGCCTATTCTTTACAAATTTTTAGGTTAACGGGCCAGTTGCTTAGGCAAAAGCATGCTGATCATTTTGATACCAAACTTTTCAAAATTGGTTGAAATTTAGTCACTTAAACAAACATTTAGTAACAACTACTGCCTTGAGCTAGTAAAACTTTGTCAAAATGCGCCGATATACAGTATACAACGATAAGCGATAGCAACAATGGGAAATTTATTGCGACCGCAAAGGGTTAAATTTGGTGGATTCGTCGCAGTTTTGCCTTTTTTTTCGATCTTTTACAGTTTTGTATTCTATTACAGCTATAACAAACCTCTAATTTAAATATATATAAGCTAATCATTTGTATTCAAAATCTATAGATTTTAAATTGAGTTAATGTTTTGTATGTTTTTTTTCACGACTTTGTATTTTATTACAGCTAACTGCATTAAAATAATAATTATATCATCCATTGTAATTGAAATTTCTATAACATTATAATGTCCCGAAACAGATGGAGTGCTGTATATGAACATTTTTTTGAACAAGGCAATAACTTTCGATGCAGAGTTATGCTCGATCAATGTCACACCTGCAATTCAATTATTCCTAAACTAAAACAGGGAAGCACGTCGGCTAACCTGAAAAGGCACCTAAAGCGTCATCATCGACAGGCATTTGACAGGGTTGAGGAAAAAGACTCTGAAGCTACTAAAAAAACAAAATTGCAGAAAGAAAAAGGGCAAAGTAGTATGACAAGTTTTTTTAAAACAAGTAATCGAAAAGCTACTGCATCCATCACTAAAGAAGATTTTATAAACGGAATATTGAAAATTATTGTCTACAACGGAGTTCCTCTGACATTTTTTCAGGAAGATGGATTTCAATTGCTAAATGGTACCTTTGCAAAAAATTTGGAAATTCAACTAGGACGTCAAGCCATTCGTAGCATGGTACTCAAAAAATCGGAGGAAGAAAAATCAAAGTTGAAGGAATCACTTTCTGGAGCTTTGGTTTCTATCAAATATGACGGAGTCCCTAGACTTCGATCACATTTCCTGGGTATTTCAGTGCAATACTACCATGAAGAACACGGTCTTACAGTAAAGACGTTGGCTTTAGTCGATACTGAAGCCAATCACACAAGTTCTCATTTGAAGGAAATATTGTTGGACACTTTGAAGCAGTTCAACATCAGCAAGCAACAAGTATTAGCTTGCGTTGTTGACAATGCGTCAAATATGACTCGGACTGTGCAACTACTTAATGAAGATGAAGGAGATGAAGACGATGATGAAGAGATTAAAGATATACAAGATTCATTATCAATCGACCATACCATATACCACATGAGATGTGCTGAGCACACCCTGCAGTTAGGAATTCGTGACGTGTTAAAAAAAGGGCGAGCGGAAAAGTTTTTAACAAAATTGCGAAAACTTGCTCAACACCTACGTTCACCACATACCGATGGAATTCTAAAGCGTCGGGCTAACAAGGGAATGCTGATTGACATGGCGACCCGTTGGGGGAGTACTTTTCTCATGCTTCAGCGATTAGCGGATTTGAAATGTTTTGTTCAGGATCTTGGCTCGCATGAGTCATACCTTACCGAAAGTGAATGGGCTGAGGTCAAGATGATGGTCGAAGTACTACAAATACCTCACGCAGCAACAATTTATTTTCAAAAACAAGATCTTACTCCGGGAGAATGCCTGCTTCATTGGAGAGAAGTCGTGTTTAAATTGGAGAAGCTGGAAAACAATTTGGCTTCTGCTCTTGCCACCGCTCTGCAATCATGCCAAGAGTTTTTATTGCAGCAAGAGGCTTTCTTGGCAGCTGTTTGGGTAAGTAATGTTTGTTGACTTAGTTGTTGCGACGACCTACCAATCTTTTTTGTTGATATTTTATTCAACTCAATACTAGTAAGCGTTTGTGCACTTGATTTTATTTGAGTCGAGAATAACAACTAATGTATTAGTTATATTAGGATTGACTGACTTATATAACCGTGATATTATCATTTTATTTTCTTTCTTGATAGGTTGATGCTCGATCGAGAATCCTCTTGAGCAACCAGGAGCAACTACGTGCAAAGAGCGGTCTTCAGTCAATTTTTTTGCGTATTCAAAGCACTTCAAGCGAAAGAGCAAGTGCTGATGCAGAAACTGACTCAAGCGGAAGTGAAGCAGCATCAGTATCTGACTTTGATGCGTATTTGAACTCCTTACATTCAACAGCGGCTTCTGAGGTATCAGCTACGGCGTCTGCAAAATCTGATCTTTCTGCATTTGCTGAGGCGCTTGTTGATGTAGAGCGGCTTGGAAGATTAAAATTGCCGAATGTTTGGGATATTATTTCGAAATACCCCCTTATTGTACAACCAGTATCGCGAATCATTAGCTGTTTGCCCTGCACGCAGGTATCCGTTGAACGTATGTTCTCCCACTTAAAGCTCGTACTTCGTGAAAACAGAGCCCGAATGGGCAATGAATTAACTGATGCCATTGTGTTTATGCGGACAAATAAATATGTGTAAAGATAAAATTATTTTATCTTCGCTGTCTTTTTGATTGTTTGCTTTTATTTTTCCTTCTTTTAGTCGTTTTTGCCACTTTCGTATCTATGGTTACACTTTTTGACTGTAGTAAATGACAAATTTGCTAAGATCATCAGTCGTTTTTTGATAGTGGAAGCGGAAGCGGTGAAAGCGGTAGCGGAAGCGATTGAAAAATAACCGCTTCCACATCCCTGCTGCCAACTTTCATTACCACACCAATACAGTGTGAGCGTGGTAAATCTTTATTTGGATTTTTACAAACTATAAAAATGTATCATTAATAACAAATATGCAAAATTATATATTTAAGCAATTTGAGAGCAATCTAGGGGGTGGCCAAAGTATCCCCAGTAAATCTAATCACTTTGGGGCAATTTTGGCCACTACATTTGGCTATGATATAAAAATTGTTTTATTTGTTTTTCAAGATATCGGAATCAATTTTTGTGAATATCTGTAGTGGATTACTCCCCTACACGTTATTATTAACTTCTGATAATACTAATAATTAGTGGCAACACTGCCAATGTGCTTACGCTTTGTAGTGATAAAAATCTTTCCTTTTTTGCTCGCAACTGCTGGTTTGTAAATAAATGTGTTCTCAGTAGTTTGATTGAAGTTTAGCTCAAGAGCTTTGGAAGTGGATTTATGTAAGAAAAGTGAATTGTTTTACTGCAGGCTTAGTTAGTACTCTGCAACTGGTGACCCCGATAAGCAAAAAAAAAAAAAAAAAATTTGGACATTTCTTCATACTGGTATAGAATAGCCTAGTTCCATTCTACACTTTAGGTGCAATTGCTCACACATCATTTGTTATCTATATGCACCATTACAATTTAAGACGAATGGCTTCTGAATCATCTTCTACTCAATCAACTATTTCAATTCCTTCATCTGACCCTTCAAATTCTGCATCTTCATCAACTTCACAGCCTATGATAGTTCATACTCTACCTAGCCTACAATTTGATATGGTCAACATGGACGCATTTTTCCACACCTTTGAAGCTCATTATGCTGCCTTGCAGTATTCTGATGAACAGTTATATTTTGAATTACTTAAATGTTTAACTTCAGAGCACATAATTAAAATTTCCTCAAGCCTAAACAACTGTCAAAAATCCTATTTGGCTTTAAAAAACATATTGCTCTCAAATTTCACTTCCCCTTTGCATTGACAAATTTGCATTATATTGTACATAAGTTTTTGCACTGTGTGCATTTTGTACTTTGCTTGGATAAAAAATTTTTACGTAGTGAGCCTTGCGTTGTGGCATCTTGCTGAGTTTTTCCTCATAATTTTGTCTTGGCAATCTTTTTTTAACACATGCTCTCATATGGTATTATAGTTGCATATTGGCACAAGATGCTAATCATACATTCATAGTGTATGTACTTATACGAACGAGGTACAGTAATACCATCGTTTTATTAATGTTTATTGATTATTATTATTATTAGTCTTACTATTATTATTACTTGCTCATCAGCATTGTTATCTCCCTGTGAGATCAGCTATATTTATTTGTATCACAATGTTTTTGCATTTTCTTATAGACCTGTGTCAATTGCTTCCTATTGTATCACCATGAGTAGTGTTCTTGAATTATAAATTGCCATGTTCCATTTTTTTAAAAAACAAATGCCATAATGTTCAGTATCTCAGCTTTGTGAAATCACATTGTACATAAGACTGAAATGTCTGATATTGTATATATTTGTGTGACTAGTACCAGTACTATTATTTTAAAGAAAGGGGGTAGCCTGTAGTGGATTACTCCCCTACACGTTATTATTAACTTCTGATAATACTAATAATTAGTGGCAACACTGCCAATGTGCTTACGCTTTGTAGTGATAAAAATCTTTCCTTTTTTGCTCGCAACTGCTGGTTTGTAAATAAATGTGTTCTCAGTAGTTTGATTGAAGTTTAGCTCAAGAGCTTTGGAAGTGGATTTATGTAAGAAAAGTGAATTGTTTTACTGCAGGCTTAGTTAGTACTCTGCATATCTGCGTTTGCTTTGAGAATAATGCCCAGGAAGTACATGGGACAAGTTGGTTCAAGAAAGTACGGGACCTGTGATGAGTAAAAAATCCAAGAGGCCCTCAACAGAATCGAAGCCGGGCAGAGCCAGCATTATGTCTGTACTGAACTTGGTATAGTCATGAAAGAATCATGAATTTGTCAAAAAGCTTTACGAGCATCATGTTTTCTGGTACTGCTGCTGGTGAACTTCTGCCAGCATATTTCGTTTACAAGGCAAAAAAATTATGGGACACATGGATCGAGAATGGTCCAATTGGAGCTCGGTACAACCGTTCACGATCTGGAGAGTTTGACCACGCTTGCTTTGAGGATTGGTATGAAAAAGTTGCTCCCCATTTTGTAAGCGGAAAAGTGGGTGCTGCGTTCTTATTGGCGACAATTTCAGTTCTCATTTTTCTTTTGATATTATAAAGCAGTTTAGCAAGAACAATGTCGTATTTTGCTGCCTCCCGCCTATGCCAACTCCTTGACGTGAGTTTTTTCCGTCCAGTGAAAGCAAAATGGCGATCCATCTTGACTGAATACAAGGCAGCAAGAGGAAAGAAAGGGCAAACCATCCAAAAGGACCAGTTTTCAGGGCTTCTGAAAATGCTGCTTGATAGCTTGGAGCCAACTAGGGAATCCAACTTACAAACTGGATTTAGAAAAACAGGAATTTTTCCCCTTGTTTGTGAGCCTGAGTTAAATCGCCTCCCCAGAAGAATTGAATATGAAACTAAAAACGAGTCCATTAACAGATCTGTTACAAAAGTGTTCGTCAACCATCTTCAGCAATTGCGTTACGATGGAACAGAAGATGCAGCTCCCCGAAGGAAGAAACGTCGACTGGATGTTGAGCCAGGAAAAAGCGTTCAAAGGCATGTTAGCAATTCAAACTTAGAGGTACCGGTACCACAGAACTTTTTACCAAGGCCCTCAGATGCTGATTGGTCCATAGACTTACTGATACCACAGAACGTTTTACCAGGGCTCTCAGATGCTATAGGTCTATAGACATACCGGTACCACAGAACGTTTTACCAGGGCCCTCAGATACTGATTGGCCCAGTAGGCTATGTCCAATGGAGAAGACCTTTCTGACTGCGAATCAGACCCTGAGCGCCATCCAAGGAGCCAATCCTTTTAGATTCGTAGGCTTACCAACATGTTGGATGTGTACACAATAAAATTTGAACTGAAAACTTTGTTTGTTTGATAACTGTACATATTTTGAAAGCATTTTTGCCCTCTATGCTTTGTGTGCTTGTAGCGGTTGGTTGGTCTTCGATTATTCTGGTCAGAGATAACTGTTGCCAGAGAAGCATTCGCGCTACACGTATATAAAAGTTCTCTCACCTTCCAGTCCAGTTGCGGTCGGATTGGTTCCTTCACAGCGAAGTGACTTGCAAACCATCCAAGAGAAATATCCAAAAGAATTACAGCTATTCAAAATGACTTAATGTCTAAAAACAGTTGCAATGTACTGACACCTTCTTATTCTACTTGCTTTCTTTCTCTCTCTGCCGTCACATGTTGGCTGGAACATCGCGTGATCCAGTCTATTGTGACGTCACAATACTTACAATATCACGATAAGTAGCATGGTCTTTGACCTAATGCTACATGCTCATTCTTGTGGGTTTATACAACGCTGTGCATATTGATAAGTAGGATTTGCAATGACTTAACATTTATTAAAACGCTTTTTAAATTTTGATTGGTGGTAAAAGTAACCGCAGAGTAGTTTAACTTTGGTTTTAAAAACAATTTGAGTGTATGGCCAAAGTATCCCCATTTTGTGGGTAACTTTGCCCCTCCCCCCCTGTTACTTTTAAAAAACGAAATCGGTTCGATAAATGTTTGATTTTTGCAAATGTATTTCTTTATCTCATTCATATGCCCCAAATTTGCAATACAATTCAACCTTCTCAAGATTAAGATTTTTTTTTTAATACTTCAATAAAAAAAAGTTTACCAAAGTTACCCCATTTTACGGTACTTTGACGGTTAGTCAGGCGTGACGTTATATAAAAAACAGATGCGTCGGCAACCCTGTGTAGTTATTCCTGGTAAAGCATTGTTAGGCAAAGATAGGCTAGTTGAGTTCACAATTTTACAGTTAGGGTGTAAATCTGCGTAGAGCCTAAGTCGCTGATTTAAGTTGTAGGCGAACTTTGATAATCCATAGACTAAGAAATAGTTGACTGGTATGATTGGAACTGTTGAAATAAACTATTACGGTATCAGGATTATCCTTTGGCAATATAGTGATCAATGCATTTATATTTGCATCTTCTATTTTATGCTTATGAAAATATGTCATTCCCTTATTGTCACCAATCACGGCGTTGGGAGATATAGATTAAACATGACGTGTTATTGATTCCAATTTACCGATATATCAATCTGACATGTTGCTCCCTTGTAATAAAATGTCTTGAGATTGTTGGCTGCAATGACATTAGAAGGATTTATAAATAATAATGTAAATATCTGAAAACCACAGAGGGGTGTGCAGAAAAATACTAGAGTATCATAAGAGGATTGCCATAAAACATGATGGCCTGAAACAACTGAATTTAAAAAACAATGCATGTGATTTGCAAATTGCTGTACGTTATTTTGTTTTCACACAATGTGAATTTGGAAAATGTAACTTGTTGTCATAAATGCAAAGGACTGCTACTATTCCATTACTTGCAGTAAATGCTAAACAGCTAAACAAATGAATTTATTTTTTTTGTGTAGAGCTAGACTAGGCAATATAGCATACTGCAATCCAGAAATCAATAGAAAGTATTCGAGGAAATTAAATACTATCAGAACTTGTAAGTTCCACAAAAATGTGAATTAGCGGCACAGTTGGGGTTAGTGTTATATCTAGTTAGGGTAAAAGTTAGTTAGTTATGCCTAGAATTAGGGTTAAGATTAGTCCATAAACTTTTGTGTTTTAGTTATATCCCTTAAATGGGAATGGCATTTGATAAATACAGCATCTGAAGTAGGAGTAATACAAATATATAAATCACTGTCCAGTGCTAGCTCCCACAAAAATCCAGTTTAGAAACTAGTCAGTGCAGGTTTTGTGTAATGTGGGAAAACAAAAGTAAAATGATTTGTCTGTGGGTAGGGTACTAATAATTGTTTTGATACGGTACCACTTGCCTGCATGTTATTAAACTGAACCTGTTAACTAGACCACAAAACAAAACCTACTGATACTGCTGTAGGCCTAGTTGCCTGGTAGTGAATAATCATGTGTTTAATTTCATCTTGGAATACGATAATTAAGTTGTAATCACTTGATGCAAGATTTATTATATATTCATTAGAGCAGTGTTACCTCTAAGTTTTTAACATTCTAGCGTGTTCCCAAAAATCTTGGGTATCAAGTAAAGATTAAGTGTGCCCAACTTTTAAATCTAGCAAATTTAGCAAGAAAAAGACTTACTTTTTGCCAAAGTGCGAAATTTAGTGCCATTAATTATAGTTGTGTCTAAATTCATTGCTATGTAGTTTTGTGCAATTGTTATGATTTTAAAAACATCAAACATGTACTTTGACATAAAGTTGGCAAATGGTATACAATCTGACCATGATTTAGTTCAAGCAAAAATTGATTGTATGCTTGAAAAATCTTAGGGAAGGATTCACGAACAATATCAACTGGATTAACCCTTTGCGGTCCAAGGTCATCTCAGAGATGATTTACAAAATTATGTAATTCAGTCCAACGTCATCTCAGAGATGATCTTTTGTTTTTCTTGCTGTAGACGGTCCAAGGTTCGCTCTGGAGTGATTGTTTCACGTCATTGCGTATTCCTTTTTTCCATTGCGCATCTCGGCAGTCAGACGCTACGCTTGGATGGTTTTTTAGCACAACCTCCCAAAAACTAGTAGAAATCCAACTTTTGGGCTAATTGCAAGGGATTTATGCAATAAAAGAAATTTGGACCTGGTGGGCCGGATACGGTAAAAAAAATTGGACCGCAAAGGGTTAATGTTTAGACATTGAAAATTTCAAAAGTGACTTATCAAATTCACAACTAATCAAAGGTGTTAGTCTGTCAAGTTTATGTTATAATCAAGTGACAGCAGCCTGTAACCAAAGTTTAACACCAGTCATGGATAGTCACTATCCACTTGTTAATGAAACTATTTGCAATGAAGAGCTTTGTAAAAAAGAAAAATCCTTTGGCTCAAAATTGAAGGTGTTTTTGAGGAATTGCATAGTTCAAGAAAGAAGGTAAAGAAAAATTTGTCTGCTTGTGGATAAACGGAATCACAGATCTTTGGTGAAGCAATATATCAACATGTTTAAAGAAAAAAAAGAAAACTATCACTCACGAATACTATCTGATAGGAAAGCTAATTTGCCCTTACTTGTTTACACACATTTATAAACTTTTGGGTAGAGAAAATATCCTACATTGGTGCGCGATGGGAATCCTGCTGATTTAAGTGAGGAATTGGCTATTTGCCACTGATGGCATTTTACACTTGATGCTATTTTGCCATCACCATTCATTGGTATTTTAATAGGCATATTTGCCATAATTCTGGTAATGATGTTCTGATGAATTGGATAGTGCAGCTGCCTTCAAATGCAATTGTTGCAGTTTTGAATCTTCACTGGCAGGGTACCAAGCAAGGCTGTGTACATTGGAGGGGGAACCCAGTATGTGAATGTATGAGAGAATGTGCGTGGTGTACAATTTTTTAATTCATCAGAGAAATTAACCAATCAGAAATGACCAAAAGTTATGTGTTTGAAATACAGTCGAATCCAGTTAATTGCATAGCCAATTTGACAAACCTTTTTATGCAATTAAGCAAATTATGCATTTATGCAGAAGTGCTAAGTTCAATTGACCCGCAACGAGCGTCATGCTAAAAAACATCTAAACATCAGACTTCAAAGCAAGCGCAATGCGATCATCCTACTCTTACTCAAAAACTAAACGAAACACACAAATTAAGGCTTAAACATTTATTCCTCTAAAGTGAAATACTGCACAATTGTTGTTTGTTTGATGTTATTTTGCATGCTATCTTGCATTTGTTTTCCAAGTGAAGAAATATATATATCCATATCCTCCTCTTTAAATTGTAGTCATTGCCTAATTGTAGCAAGTGCATGGAGCACTTCTTTATTTTTTGATGGAGTCAAAGCAGTTGCGTTCACAGGGCTTTCTTCATTGACGTCGTCTGTTTCAACTTGTTTATTTTGCAAAAACTCCTGCACAAATATCAGTATCATCTTGAACACCTGTAACTTCAAGGCCATCATCAAAATTAACATATTGCATGTATGTTTCCCGCATAAATGAGGGTGGAACTTCATCGGCTGTAAATCCGAGAAAAGGTTCATTGGGTGTTGCTGGTGTTAGACTGTGAAAAAAGCAGTTTTGAATTGTGTCTGCAGATACATCATTCCAAGTAGCGCTCATAAAATTTACTGCATCTAATACAGAAATAGACTAAACCACGTCTGTCACAGCGCAGTTTTTATCTGCATCAATTGTCAGTAAATTTTTTGCAACATTTGACGGCGGCAGTAGTGTTTGTAGTTTTTAATAATGCCCTGGTCAAGTGGTTGAATAGATGAAGTTGCATTTGGTGGCAAAAATACAAGTTCAATGCATTGTAGTCTATTGTTTTCAATTTTGTGGGCAGTACAATTGTCTAACAGAAAACAAACTTTTTTCTCTGTTTCCTCAAGCGATCATTAAACCATTCCAACCATTCTTGAAAGAGTGTTGCAGTCATCCAGGAATTTTTATTGAATTTGTAAGTTACCGGGAGTTTCTTTATTCCCCTGAAGCAGTGTGGATTAGCCGATTTTCCAATGACAAATGGCCATAACTTATCTGAACCATCTATATTTGCAGTAAGTAGGACAGTCAAACGTTCTTTTGACTTCTTGCTACCAGAGAGTTTGTCATTTTTAAAGCACAAAGTTTCCTCTGGTAGTGCACGAAAGTAAAGCCCCATTTCATCACAGTTGTAAATTTCTGTGGCAGAATAGTGCTCATGTATTTTTGGCCACACTGACACTATCCAATTTTCAATCGCTTCAGAATCATGGTCTTGTTTTTCACCATGCTTATCTTAAAAATGATTAAATTGCATTCTCGCCAGCGAGTGACCCAGCTGGACGATGGATCAAAATTTACGTTTATTGTTTTTCCCAAGTTTTTTGCTTTTTTTGCATAAGATTGGACCAGTGATTATAAGACCCCTGCTTTTTGCTTGTTTACATCATTGTGATAAAACATCCTCTACGTCTTAGGTACTTTTTCTTGCCCTTTTACAAGTTGGATTTTTGTTGCTACGATGAGCAGACAAAAGCTTTTCTTTTGATTTAAGAATTCGCCACACCTGTGATTGCAATATTCCAAATTTTTTGACAAATGTACTTTGCGATGCCTTCTTTTCAAGTTCATCAATGACAAGGATTTTGTCAGCCAATGATAGATCTTTGCACTTTATATGCTTACTTGTTCCTACTTCACTCATTTAAAAATTGCTCTGTCTCGCAAACTGTATAAAAGCTAAATGAAACAAAAACAGTGCAAATAACAGTGATTGCAAAATAATAGCCACATGTTTTTGTTCTGATTTGGTAATTGTCTTTGAAGAACATTAATCACATCACATACTGTGTTGTTTTTGATCTCTAAGCGGCCTTTTATTTTATGATGTTGGCAATCGGTGTGTTTGTTTGCAAATTGAAACAGTTCGTTTTTGTTCAGAATTTAAAAGTCGTGCTTTTGTCACTAAAACTTTACGTAATTTTATTCAGTAATCAAATAAATGCCATTCAACTCTATGCAATTAAGCAGATTATGCAATAAACTGGTATGTGATTAACCAAAATTTTTCCTTAACAAACGGTTGAATGGGGTTTGGGATTTATGATCTGTGTGCGATAAAACGAATTATGCAATTAACCGGATTCGACTGTATCATTAGAATTGAACAATCAAAAATGTTTTATGATAAAATGCCACTGAAGGCAAAATAGCCAGCTGCCATTATGTGATGTTTGCAGAATTTTTTAGTAATAGGATCAAAAGGGTAAGATCTGCTATAGACCAAGGCAGCTTTCAAATCAAACATTGGTATGACTTGAATGATTGCCGCCAATGCATTTCCCACAGAGCACTTTTTACTGGTTTTCAGAAATCAAATGCTGATATGGTGGTCACTGCTGTGAATCCCATAGCATGATAATTAGTGATGCAAATCCAATTCCCACTTGGCTGCTAAACTCATTGCTACTAAAACTTCATCTATTTTTCTGCAAATCGTAAATAAGCCATGTAAATCTGGAAAATTTTCAAATGAATTGGAAAGGGCAGTAGTTAAAATTATAAGGGATCTGAAGGTTGATGTCAAATCTCTGAATAATTACTGGCCAATAAGCAATCTTCTATATATTTCCAAGATTTTAGAAAAATGTGCTCTGGTGCAACTACGCAAATATCTTTTAGAAAATGACTTGTACTACTGGCAGAATCAGGTTACAGACAAGGTTATTGTTGCAAAACAAAAAATATTTGTATGCTTAGTGATACTTTTAAAAAAACTTGAGAAAGGAAATATTGTAGCTTTACTGCTACTAGACATGTCTGCAGCATTTGACACTAGTGGATCGTGAGCTGCTGTTGCAAATCCTTATTGATATATGTGGTGTTGATGGAAATAACTTTACATTGGTTTAAATTGTATTTTTCTGGACGTGGTCTTGTGGTTAGTATCAACGATAAATTATCATCTAAAATCTCAGCCTCCTGTGGGCCTCCACAGCCGATTCGATTTATATATCAATCATCTTCAAAATGCAATACCTCCATAAAAATGTACACTGACGATGCACAACTTTTTGCCAGTATTAAAAGTGACGGTATAAAAAATTTCACCTACGATGTCTGAGTGAAACAAAAATGTGGTTAAACTGTATGTTCTTAAAATTAAACAAAGACAACACTTTTTTTCACCAAGCCAATGTTGAACAAAAAGCTTCATTTAGTCTGTTGTTCCCAGAGTGTTTGTTGTGCTGATAACAAAATTTGTAATGTACACTAGATTGAGGTGCCTAAAATAACTTATCACTTATGTCAAAAAATGTTGCTATTGGTCGTATAAGAGCCTGGAAAATGATTGCAGCATTTATTTACTGTTGACACTTGATTGTTACTTGCAAAGCAGATAAGGCTGTCCAAATTTGACTATTTATTTGCTGACCTACCCAAATTCTTAATTAAAAATTTACAATTTGTTGTATGTACCAAACTGCAGTGTTTGTTATATATACAGTATAATCTGGCTACTCAAGAAACATGCTATTTCTTACTTAAAAACTCTCATACACTGCCAGTGAGGTACAAAATCAATTATACAGACGGATCCGGTTAATTGCATATCAGATAATCCTCCCCTATCCCTCTACTACTCACCGAGGCTTCTCTACCTCCCCTACGAGTCACTCTGACTCACTTCACTCTGTTTTCTTATGAGCGGGCTCTTCGTCTCCCAACCTCCTTTCCCATCTCAGGTTTGGCCAGACTAGGAGTGAAACCAAGACTCTGCAGATCGTCCTGGAGAGCTTTTGCGTCCACTCACCCACTCATGCTTCCTTCTACTTGTTCTAGGGAGGCTCTTGTTGCTTGCCCTCCCTGTCCTCCTTGGAATTTGCCTTCCTTAACGGTGGAGTCCACCCTTTCCTCTCCATGCTCTCACTCTGATACCCCTCACTCTCACCAAGGTGCGGCTCTCGCCCACCTTGACTCTCTCCCCCCTCATGATCTGGTACTCTGGACTGACGGCTCTGTTCCTTTTCCTTTTGGCAAGGGCGGCTCTGGCGTTCTTGCCAACTGCTCTCTCTGTGACACTGAGGCCACTCTTTCTTTTTCGGCAGGCCCAGTTTGTTCCAGTTTTTCCACTGAAGCCTGGGCCATTCTGCATGCTCTTTGCTGGTCTCGGCAACACCATTAAGTCTGCCATTTTTCTTCTCTTCTTCTCCTGTCTGACTCTCGTTCTGTCCTCGCCACCCTGTTCTCTCCTCCACTTTTCCTCTTATCTCAAACTCTGTGGCAGATCTGGCAGGAACTGTCCTTTTTCTCCTCCTGTTCTATCAGGCTACAATGGGTCCCCGGACACTCGTTTCTCCCGGGGAACGACACAGCTGATGAGCTTGCCAGACGGGGAGCGCTGCTTGCGCCCTCCGCAATCCCTTGTAGTCTCTCTCCTCTTATCTCTCGTATCCACTCTCGTCTTTTCTCGGACTGGAGGCATACTGTCTCTTCAAAGTATTTTGACACACAGGTTCCCTCAATTTCCACTGAGGAACTTGTGCTCCCTCGTCATGCTCGCTGTGTCCTCTCTCGTCTTCGCTGCAATGGACACAGCCTTCTTTTAGGTCCCTATCTCTCCAGGATTGGCAGAATCAAGAACCCTTCTTGCAGCGCCTGTGGACACCCGTCCCAGGACATCTCTCATCTCATTCTGCACTGTCCAGCTACAGACTCTTTGCACCGCTCACTCTTTGGCGACTCTCTGTCTCTCTATGACCTCTGGTCCAGACCCTGGGGAGTGGTCCGGCTTCTGGGGCTCCATGGTCTTCCGCCATGCCCTCATCCCTCGGAAGGGGTTGGGTAATCAACAACAACAACAACACAAAATGGTTGGACAACAAAGTCAATATTCTCAAAAACATGAATTTTGTAGTATTTAGATTATGTCACATCACGGCAGCTTTGCTGTGTACTATGCAATCAAGGTACGTAGGTGCAGCCAAAGAACTTGGTGTCGCAAAAATCATTTTAGAGGATTTGCACCAAGTCTTGACTTGAGCCTACCACCAAATAACTTATTTCTGTAATCATAGAACAAAAACCATTGTGGCATCTACCCTCATATTTCACTGTGTGGCCCTATACTTATTGGAAGAAATGGATTGAATTTGTAAAATGATAGAATTTGTGAGTACGACCAATCTTGATTCAAAGTATGACGATCGGCATTGGGGTAATGCCTCCATTTGTACCAGCCTATCATTACTGCTCTCAGACATGTTATTAAGGTGAAGCTGGCACAGCCTACCAAAACAATATTTCTGACCTGGCCCAACTGACTGGTAGCCCTGCTATGTGACACCGGTTAGTACTAGAAGTATTTGCTAGATTATGCTGTTTAACGATTTACCAATGGCAATATTCATGAAAATAATTATATGCTCAGAGCTGACATAATTAAACCTGATCTAAGAAATTGCGAAGTAATACACTTTTGTGAAATATGACAAAAAATAGCAGTATGTTTACAAATTTATGCAGTAACGAGTTATTATACATACCATTAACAATTCAATTAATTGGCTTCTCTTAAATATATTGCCGACAAATAAAAACTTTTGTTTACTTAGCTCATAAATTGGAATATATTTTTTCTTGCGTAACTTTCTTTCATTAAATATGAAAGTTGTTTTGCTTTTTGCATTGATTGCTTGTGTGTATGGAAAATGCAATGTTTCTCCAGCACGCTGGTGTGATTCTGTTGAAATCGCCAAAAGTTGTGGAGTTGAAAGTGCTTGTAAGGCCTACTTTCAAGGACGTGTTAACGCAAAACCGGTGAATGTTACTCTTTATTACGAGTCACTTTGCCCCTTTTGTCGGGAGTTTATTTCCGACCAACTCTATCCAACCTGGAAAAGTTTTATGTCTTCTGGAATCATGACCGTCGATATTGTTCCTTATGGTAATGCTCAAGAAGTTGAAGTGTCGTCTGGCTACTACAACTACACCTGTCAGCACGGACCTATGGAATGTACTGGAAACTTTATTGAAAATTGCATTCTAAAGGAAAAGAAGTACGTGTCTAATGATTATCTTCCTGTAATTTATTGCATGGAAAAAGCTGATGATCCTGTTGCAGCGGCTGAGAAATGTGTCACTGATGCCAAGATGGATTGGAAGAAAATTGATACGTGTGCTAAGGGTAAGGAAGGTAACTCTTTGATGCACAGATCAGCTTTGATCACTGGTGCTCTTAACCCACCTCATAAATATGTCCCGTGGATTGTCATTAATGGAGTGCACACTGAAGCAATGCAACAAGAAGCTCAAAGTGACCTTGCTAAAGTTGTTTGTAGCACTTATACTGGCGTTAAACCCAAAGAATGTAATCAACGCAATGAAAAAGTGTGCGTTCGTGCAAGATAAATGCTCAAATTTCATCATTTGGAAAATCCTAAGTGAAACTTACCGTTAATTAAATCATTTCATTGATATTGTGTATGAAAATAAAATGCAGTGTTGGTGTTCATTGATAAAGCATGCCAAAATATAACTGGTATGAGATAGTAGTTGCAATTAATATTTGAATATTTCGTAAAATTAGGTTTTTCCTTTTGTCATTTTTCCATTTCCCATTACACTTATTATGGGGGCATTTGCGTAATTACAGTAAATGTTTTTCCAACAAAGCTTATGGTCGCACTGATTATCAGAAACCAACCTCACTTTGCTAACCGAAGTAGAGTTTTAGTTATCAGTTTGCATTGCATACTTTTGCATAGTCAGCATGGTAGCTGCTACCCTGTAAGCATTGTTATTGACATTACGTAAAATTAATTGTTATTTAAAACTGTTTGTTCTGTTGCAACTATCACATGATACAAAGTGATACAAAGAATTTTTCTTTACTGCTTGGTTAGCCACCTACTCACAAACGCAAACAATTGATTTATATTGATATTTAGTGACGTGCTATACCATTCAGTTTGTGGCACCCCTTGTTTCTATCAACATTTTTCGTGATTAAAGGAATGAATTAAATTTGTCGCAGAATGTTGTCATTGGCATTCATTTTACATCAAAATGCATTTGAGAAATTATAGTAGTGTGCAATATTGTTGTAATAGAATAATGTATAGTGTGGTTGTTAAAATAATACACTGTTATGCACTTAATAAGCCATACTCGCAGCATTGACACAATAATTACTGTTATTAGTAGTGCTACTGAAATACCGTAGTCGTCTTATGCAGCCTGCCCAAAGTGGCTGATATTGGATTTTTGTAGAATCAAACCCAATACTCTGTTTTGTATTTTAGAGGAAAGTAATTATCTGTATAAAATAATTGTGTAAAAATCAACTGTATAATTGTATAAAATCATCTTGCCAAAAGCAGTATTATGATGTAATTAGTCTCATATAAGCTTTATGTATAATGTATGGCATATCCTCCCTCGTTTTTACCGTCAGTGTTGGCAGTATGTAGCATATGTCGCACAAATACATAGTTGTCACCTTGATTGCAATGACTGAACCTGACACAGCATAGACAGTTTTGGAAATCAAGTTGAATGGCGTTTTTATCGTTGTGAAATCAGCGCATAATTGTGGCTACGCTGTAACTGTTTAATACTGATGTAATGTGATTTTTTCAATGCTGACAAAAAGCTATGATTTGCATTGTAAATTTAGATATGTTGTGTAATGTGTAAAATCCTGTGACAATGGGAAATGCTGGCATCAAGCCGCATATTGATCATGCTGAGAAAACAGGAGTCTGTCAGTTGTCAAATATGAACTTAACTGAAGTAAGTAATCCGTGTAAGCAATGACATATGTACTGTTATATGCCGGTGCGTTTTTTTGGCGTGAATGAGTCGGATTTGGAACTCCGCTACATTAATGTCAGTCACTTCAGTGATATTTTTGTTGGGAATCAGAGTTTTAAGTTGATAGTAGGAGGTGATTCTGTGTGTTTTTATGCCATAGATCTATTCTGCCTTATTAATCTAGTTAGCATGCAGTTCAGGTGTGAACTCTCCTATGTTTGTTAGCCGTTGCAATAATGTATAGAATCGCTGCTTTCGAATTTCTAAAAACGTTAACATCGGTAGTAGTTTGTTTTTTGATTTATTTAACTTAAAAAGCAAAGTTGTGTCTGTACGTACGTGCGCTTTAACACCTTCGAAACCTACTGGACGCACAAACCTGAAACTGTTCGAGTAATCGCCGCCGCTGGGGTGAAGGCGATTAGTGAGTTGGTGACGTCGCAATATGGATCGGTTTTTATAAATTTGAATTTGGTTACAGAGGAAAGCGATTTTTTGCTCAAACGAAAGCCAGCCCTTCTACTTAAATAACTTGGAAAAATTTCATCCCTTGAGGGTGTAAGGTGGTGTCACAATTTACGCTTGATTGCAAATGTTGTTTTCTTCATTTTTTCAAAAAATACTGAACTTAGAAACGTGTTTGATAGCTTTTTAGAAAATATTAGCTAGGTGCTTTTGATGAAAAACAATTCTACAATAATTTGAGCTGAATTAGTAATACAAAAAAAGCAATTCGTTTTTTTCGCCTTCTTAGCCTGCATTTTTCTGATTTTTCAATCACTTCAAAGAGCTCTGCAATGTCATAATGTTGTCTGATACCATTGCAGTGAATAATAACTTTAAAGGCAGCAGCTGTGCTTAAAGTTATTACTTATGGTCATTTTAACAGCAAACAACTAATATGCTGCCTGTTTAAGAAGAGTAATATTACAGCACTAACTTGCTAGTTGGCCAAAAAACCTAGTTTTTAGTGATGCAATAGCAAGTTAGTATGCATTTGTAAAGTCGTGTTGCCAGCCTGATTAATTTTTACTTCTAACACATATCATTGAAGTGTAACAACGCTGAACAAATTGGCAATTTTTCGTTAAAATCTTTCAGAAATCACAAAAATTATCCGCACCTTCAGACAAAAACCTTGTTGATGGGTTGTACTCTTAAACCCTAAATTAACCTATTGCAATAACTTAAATGTATAATTTTGGGTTAGTTTGCTCTTCCCTTAGCTGCGCTAATCCCAGGACAAAGAAACGTAGGTAGAGCCAGAGATTTTGGGTCAATAGGCCTACTAGTGCAAAACCTCGTAATTAGTCCGCGTAATAGTTAATAGCTTATTTCTGAAAATACACAACAATCATAGTAATGCAAGAGGCTAGCGATGCACTTAGCAAGACTGCAGACAGTGACACTGTTTCAACCTATCAGGTCTCTTCAGTGCAGTTGGTGACCAACAAGAAGCTAGAGGTTTTTAATAAAGCATAGCTTAGACCGCCACACTTGCGGGATCTATACTAGATCCACTTGGTGGAAGGTCTGTCAGTACTCTGCGAAGCCGTATCACTCGTGAATGAGTGGCGGTTGTCGCAGGTGCACTAAGTCTAGCAACTGCTAGAACAATAGTGCTGTCACAGCCTGGTGGTCACAAGGTCTTACATGTATAGTAATGCAAGAGGCTAGCGATGCACTTAGCAAAACTGCAGACAATGACACTGTTTCGACCTGTCAGGTCTCTGCAGTGCAGTTGATGACCGACAAGAAGCACAACAATCACTTTGACGCCCTCACAACCTTGAATTTATGCGGTCATGCGAGTGGTGAAATGAACGTATGAAAGTTTGTAAAGTTATTGGCTGTTTCAATTGTGAGCTAGTCAAATTCCTACGAACACTTATGCTGGAGATGGGAAAACACAAGACGTTGCCACGGGCTTCAAACGATTTGGGAAAAATATAGCGGCTAAGCGCAGCCCCCATAATGCTGTTCTGCTCGATTCTCTTAAAAACCGGTACTTTTGGTTTTGGAACGAGAGTTGGCTATGTCAAAAAAAACATTAACTTTTTATTACTGTTTTTACAAGTACTTCATGGGTGAAGTCGGTGCAGCCAGCTGATTATGATAACTATATTATGATAACTGTAAGTGCTTGACTTTGGGTCAGCTTGCTCTTTGCTAGTTGCGTTTATGCCAGGACCAAGCAACCCACGCCCAGCCAAAGGCATTAGGGTTAGGTGATACAAACAGGCCCACAGTTACGAAAATTTTCAGATGGCAGGCCTGATGTTTAATAGCTTATTCCTGTAAATACGTTTTGGCGTCCTCCCACAAATTGAATTTATGCTGCCAAGCTCTTGGTGAAATGAAAGGACAAAAGTTTGCAATTGTTCCCGGTTTCAATTGCGAACAAGTCCAATCTTAAGTACGTCTATGCTGGAAACAGGATAATTACGACGTTGTCAAGGACTTCAAAAACTTAAGAGAAAATAATGCGGATATGCGCAACGCCTATGATGCTTTATTTTACTCCGTTCCCGTTCAAAAAGTGTTACTGTAAGTTTCAAACGAGGATTATGTCAAAAAACATTAAAATTTGTTCTCAGAACTGCGTATTGCGCGAAGCCGGCGCAGGTGGCTAAACCGATATTCTTAATCCCGACATTATGGATGGGAGGTTCTGCTGGCGACGCCGGCAGAGTCAGCTAGTTCGTTTATATATTTGCGAAAACCTTTGTAGCTATGCACAGAAAAATTGGGACTTTATACCTGTTTTAGAATTGCCAGTGTTGCTGGTACAGTGCGTTTCTCCCACAAGCCTACAACCAAACAGCGAAAATTGCCGTAAAGGGCTCTACTCCGAGCACGACTGTGCAAAGTTCATGCGAGCATTGAACCGGCAATCTCATAAATACGGTCTAGCGTTTTATCGTGTTCAGCTGCTCTGTCACCGACTAGCAAGCAGTTTCCGAATAAATCTTGAGGAAAAATCGTGACTTGCATTTTTTTAATCTCAAGGAAAATCACATGATTTTGAAAAAGTCACGCTGGACCGTGCGGGTGACAACTGAGTGAATAATTAACTACCAGCATCTGGCATCACAGTATGAAACTAACTTTTTTATGTCACGAGACCATTGTAAAGTATGCGTGAAATTTTGCAAGGCCTGATAATGCACTTGGCAGATCGCTACCTGTCATTTTAATGACTCTGGTCTGGAATATAATCTGTCAGTTTATTTGTCGAAAAATCAAACATACACGAAACATCAAGCATATCATAAATAAAGTGTTTTAACTGCAACTAGTCGAACCAACAAACTGACCGCATTTTAGAGTTTTAGAATGGTAGCTGGTGTTAGGTTGTGGACTCGAAGTACGAGTATATACATTATTTTGCTTAAGTTAACCCATTATTTGCGAGTTGTCAGCTTCTTAACTAATTTTTTTTTTTAGTTTCCTTCTCAGCTACTTCGTCTTGCCAAAAATTTAAGAACTTTCGATCTCTCCAACAATAAAATTGCAATACTGCCGGATTCGTTGGGACAGTTTTCGAATCTTAAAACGTTAAACTTGAAGAGTAATCGATTAGGTACGTTTCATGGTTACATGTTACGATGTAATATTTCCAATTTTGTTTGAAAAATGACCCGGGTTGGTGTGAACACGGATATTTAAAAAAAGTGATTAAATTATGTTATTGAACGGACCGTCACAAACGGATTTACCGCTATTAAGAATGTAGTTCACGTAAGCACAATCAATTAATATCTATGTGTTAATGAATCACGGGTAAGAATCAAACCTATACTTGTAAAAACCAGCATGCTCAAAGTGACGATTTTGCTATTGTCCAAAGGATTAGCAAAACAAGATAGTGTCAAATTGATCGCTTTAGTTGAAGTTAAGCGACTGATGTCCGTTTTCTATTTTACTTATCAAATTGGATTTTAGTCTGAACCTAAACCCAAAGTGCGATGTATTTTTGTATTTATAAGGCAATGATGATTGATTCTACTTTTGACCTATTTATTGTCGTGCAAAGCTCAAACGTTGTCTTGCATCAGTATTAACTGACACCACTGAGGAACGCATGCTTGTTCCGACAGTTTCGGCTACCTAATCCTGGGAAAGCAGTTTTTATTTTTAGTGTATTGGTTTAAATTCGCCGAGTCGGTGCAGAGGTAAAGTTCTGAACATTCGTGATCTTAACTGTAAATGCATTTATCTTCATCCTCTGGGCACGAAATTACTCTTGCAGTTTAGTACAATGCGATTGGACTTCTGTCTTTGCACTCGGCAGTTTTGCTGGCACGATGCACTTTTACCACTAGTAGTGCAACTATACTGGGGAAATTGTCGTACAGTGCCAGGGGAAATTGTCGTACAGTGCCTTGGAAAAATTGTCGTACAGTGCCGGGGAAAATTGTCGTACAGTGCCGGGAAAAATTGTCGTACAGTGCCTGAAGAAATTGTCGTACAGTGCCTGGGGAAATTGTCGTTTAGTGCTTGGGAAAATTGTCGTGCACTGCCTAAGATAAATGTCGTACAGTGCCTTCAGTACTTGACAACGCTAAAATAAGTCAGCGTTTTATCCGCACTAGCTTTATTGCCGACGTTCTATTACTATATTTCAAAGGTGCGATTGTTGCTTTTAGATTCTTTATGCGCTGGGATGTGTCAACTGCAGAAGCTTGAAACACTAAACCTCGACAACAACAATCTGTCTTCCTTGCCCAAAAACATTAATCAATGTAAAGCGTTAAAAACTATTTCACTGCGAAACAACAAGTTAAAAACAATTCCTGATCAGTTGTCGGATCTGAAACATCTCAATTCAGTAGATCTCTCTCACAATTCAATTACTACAATTCCGGAGTCAATAGGAAAAATGCAAGTCGTTGAACTAAATTTAAATCAAAATCAGGTAATTTGTTTAGAAAGAGTTAAATCGTATTGTATTTGTAATACATGGTCTAATTGTTCTTACGTGGTTGCATCTTTGGAAAAAGCATTTCGCGGTATATTTCTTTGCGTGATCGCAGTGTTTTTAGTAAAGCACGCTCTACCGGAAATGCAGGAAACTTCAAAACAAGTTTAAGAAGTATTTACGCCATGGCAAGGCGTTTCCTAAGACCTTTTGTTTGGTTACGTTAGTTGAGGCGTGAGCTATGTGGTAGACACTTCCAGCAACCGCTTAAGGTGCAATGGACCTTAATTGCCTTGGGCACGTGGTTATTTTTATCCGGCGTCCTAACGAGAAATCTAGCAACCTCTTGATGGTTTCGTTATCCAAATCCACATGATTTGTCGCTTGAGAGGGTGAAAAGATAGAACGCAAATGCGGCTATCGTCTACGGCCTGTTCATCTGCAGCACTATTTTACATTTTACGTTATATCGTGTGGTACTTTATACAAATCCAAAGAATGCTATTACTATTTCTACATCTACACATTCGTACAGAGCAGCATTCAATAAACGTACCGTGCTTAATGCTTTATCAAAGCTGATGGATACTGCAGCATGGCTTTGTAACCAATGCTATTTTCAATCTGCCTTCGTAGAATTCGGGGCTGTTATTTATAATGATTTCGGGGCATTTTCTCCGAATTGGAGAAAGTGGCTTGAATAATTTGTTTTCCGAGTACGAGCCGACTTAGTCATAGGAGAAAGCAGTATCCATGAGTTGTTTTCCAGGCACAATTCCATCTTGTTCACAATACATAAACTAAAAGTGATATCGACCCCCTTCGGTTGTGTTAATTTGTTTTCCATTAGAACTGCGTCTCACTAATATGAGTCATAGCATTACAGCCACACAAAAACACGAATCTCAATTAGGCGTTTAGATCTATGTCAGTTATAAATGAATTGTAAACTGCCCCTATCACTTGTTCATAATTCAGGATTTTCTCCTTTTTATGTTGTTATTTGTCAGTTCACGTAAAACCAGCATCGTCATACTTTTGTAAGCCTTTGCTCTGTTGGGGTAAATTGAAGCTTGCATTTTATTTTCACAGCAATTTTCAAAAACTTAAAACAACTATTTTGGGTCTGGAGCCTGCCATCTCCAACACTTTATCATTTTGAGGAGACAAAAACCTATCCATATATTGCTCTTACTTTACTTAGTTCGCTTAAACTTATTGTTCCGAACTACTCTGTGTTTGTTTTTTCTTAGATATTTGAACTCGTGTTGAATGTAGAGTATAATCCTTCTGAATAGCGAAGTGCGAAATTCCGGGGTCGTATTCATATAAGGCGAGCAAAATTAAAGTTACAGACGCACTATCACGCAACAAAGGAGTTAGCAAATTCAGACGTTCTTAAAGTTGAAAATAGGATTGCATCACAATCTGCAACTTGCTGTCACAAGATTCCATTACTAACTATTTGTATACACGGAACACCACTACATATAAGAAATCAATTTACTAAAATAAGAAATAAATACTATTAATAAACAAATAATCTTCGCGGTCCCCTTACGGAACCCTTTAAATTCACTGAACACAACTACACGTTTTGCGGATCTCCTATTGAAGAGCACTGATGTAGAATGATTAGAATGTTTTCGTCGTGAGTAATTTGCTTTTCAACGTTTTCAATCCCCTAACCAAGGTCAGTAAACTAATCAAATCATCATCTTGTTGCCTACGTTTCATTGTCCAAACTACCTTTTTCTTACCCGTAATCAATATAGAATGTGATGCTAGTTTTTCTTGTTTTCTCGGGCTACTGATATCGCACGTTCAGTCAGACTTATAGTGCAACTTCACCGTTTAATCCACATCGGGAAGCGGACAAAGCTTTTTCGCCTAGTTACTCTTTAAGTCAAATAACCTACGCGGAAGTGGTAGATTTTTCGCGCTTCCGCTTCCACAGAAAAAGGACCCCTTCCAGCTTCCGCTTCCACATCCTTGGTTTAAGCATCAAGGTTGCAAGTTGTTCGATGACGGTTTAGCCTTTTTCCACGCTCGTGATGCTGACGCCCGATGGCAATGACCCATCATTGCGTTTGATTTCTGTGATTGAAGGATAAAATGAAGTCTTGTATTTTGTTTCAGATTGCCCACATTCCAGATGCTTTGGCAATGTGTCCACGATTAAAAGTATTACGCTTTGAAGAGAACTGCGTGTCGCTTGCAGGCCTCTCAACTAAAATACTGAGTGATTCAAATATCTCATTGCTGGCGTCTCAAGGAAATTTGTTTAATGCAAAAGAATTTCAAGATGTTGACGGATATGAAACCGTAATAGCAGTTTTACTTTGCATCTAATTATCCTTTTAGACGTTGGTAGAAAATAGCAATACATAAGTCTCGTACCATAGAAGCTTTTCAGTTTAAAGCAGTATTGATTTTAATAACTAAAGGGTTTTAACTTTACAAGTTCATTCATGTGTAATAGTTAATGCTTATTTTGCCAGCTTTTAATCTCATCTAGTCACCGTGATTGCTATACTGTTCAGTCCCACCATGAGTCTGCCACGTAAAACTGCAAAAATTCCGTGAAGTACTTTTCCAACGGCGTAGTTACCGATCGGAACTGCTTTTTCTCGTGGCTGTCTCTTTTGTGCTCCATTTTTTAATGGTTTGTTGAGTTTCATTTTGCATTATTCCGCCTGTGCTTGATTTCACCTTGGTGGGAAGGATTGTGTACATATGTTCATTTTTCATCTGTTCGCTCACTGTGTGCGAGTGAAAGGTTGTTTTCAGCTGGATACTGGTGTAAATTTTAGCAAATTTGAAAGACAAAACGTGATGCGAAAATTCTTGTAGTATGTATGCTAAAGCAATTTTTGTTGATTACTCATGATCTTTCATGAACATTATTTTTTTGCAGTACATGGAAAGATATACAGCAACGAAGAAGAAATTCGACTGATAAGTTTTTGTGCTTTGATATACCACTCCTTGGCTCGCAGTAAAGTAATGCAACGTCAAATTGTGATGCGTAATGTCTGCATCTTTTGGTCCTTAAGCTTGTTAAAGTGCAGTGCGTTATCCGTCCTCGTTGGCTGCTGTGCTGTCCATACAACTTAACAACGTCACGACTTCAAGCGTTTTAATTCGATCAAAATTTGCGCTGAATTGATGAAACAATTTCAGCAAGCAGCAATCATACAGTGATGAAATAAAGATTGTAGCAGCTTTTGACGGAGTTGTTTTACACAGGTAGGCTTATTTGGCTGTAGAAGAGAACAAAAGTATCAATATGTCTAACACTATAACAATTACTGCCAGCAACTGCAGCAAGGGTAAATGCGTAATCTGGGTAAATACGTTTATTTGCTAAGTGAGATTATTGACCAAGTATACTACCTCGTTGGTCTGCAACTCATTTTACACAGTTTTGCGGTCATAAAATGTCGCTTTCTGGCAACAAATGAGCCAACCAGAGCTTCGCTCATGACCAAGTAACTCTAAGCTGCTCCAGTAATTAGCTTTGACGGTATTTTTTTTGTACTTGATAAAGTTTGATGTTTGTTTTCTATAGTATCAGATGTTCTATTGTGTTGTGTCTAATCGTAATAGAGTATAAGTTCTGCAAAGCTTGGTGTTGCAAAGAAGAGAGAGATTTGGTGGTTTATATTCGTGTGCTAAACACAACAAAAGGTACAAAAAAAGATAAAAAGTATATGCATAATTGTGTGAAAACCGTTAGGTTATCGAAGCGAGATGCCCTCCGACTTTAGCCATTCATCCAAGAGCCTTTTTGCACTGACCTAAATGATTAGAGCATCAGCTTCGCAGTTTGTAGAACTATCAGGTCTAAGTCCTTTGATTAGTTGTATTGCATTTACTGCTTCATTCTCAGCAATTTGAGAAATGTTACGAATAAAATAAAAAAACAATTTCTTAAAGTACAGTATATTCTGGGGCTAAATCAGTGATTCTTGATCTTTTCACCCTTTTACCAATACAAGTCAACTAGATTTCACCCCACCAATCCGTTTACTGACGCTCTACATGTTGACCACCAAGAAAAAGCCATTTTGCAAAAACGGCATAAAAGTTTACAAAATTGAAGATCAGAAAACATTGATCTTCAAATATAAAAAACTCTTCCAAGTTCACGTTGAAGAAAAAAAATTCGCTTCAGTTGAAGAATCGATGCTGTAAATCAGAGTGGTCCAAGATTGCTTGTATAAAGGGCCACATGTAGGTTTGAAACAAACTTTGCAGGCTGCAGTTGGAAAAACGTTAGAATCATCAAAAAGCTAATTTTGCTATTCTAATCAATGTTTTGCTCCACTGCCAATGCATTCGTTGATGTTTTCTGATTGTTTACTACTCAAAACATGGTTTTTAGCTCAGTTAACCAAGAAGAAGAAACATGACACATCAACTAATTAGCAAAACCTTTCATTAGGTTTTGTTTTCGTTATCATGCCAGGGTTTGTATTAATTTTGGTGATCTGCTGTCTGCATAAGCAGCATTTAACGTTTTGACTGTCCATTCTGATCTGTGCTTCAATTTTAAATCGTTCCAATAATTGAGAAGTTTTTCGCAACCGTATGCTTTGGTGAACACGACGCACACTTTTGATGAAAAATCATTTAGAGCAGCGATTCTTTTTAAGTCTCAATACTCCTAATCCGGATTCACGTAAAATTGAACTCCCATTCTTTTCAATTGCTATGTAATCTAATACATCTCTTACTTTGTAAGAAAAATACTCCGTACCCCAAAATCTAATATTAACACTTCCTGGGAGTATTAATGCAAACTTTAAAAACTTCTGCTTAGAGATTAAAACTGCCAGTTGCTTACAAGATTTTTTCACAATGCCCATTACGCTTAACAAAAAGGATCCGCTGGGGTAATCTCAATTAAGAATGAACGGTATTTTGAGATTTAATTGTTTCAGAACGCTAATAATTTCCACACAAGGCAACAAGCAAATTTCAGGCACAAATTTGACAAAATTGGGCACTAAAAAACAATCTTTGAAAAATTATCTTAAAAAATTGACAAACACAAAGAACAAAAATTGTATTTTACGCATCCCCTCCTCCCCATTTCCTTCTGGCAACACTAATGCCAAACACCACTGCCAACTTGCAGTTGAATTCAACTAGAAGAGTGGTTCCCAACCGGGAATCCACAAAGGACTTTTTAGCGGCTTACAAAAATTATTCCAAAAGTTTCCAAAACCGTCTTCAACTTTGTTTCAAGACAAAAATACCCTCAGCTTTCCGATAGAAAACATAGTGCTAACTCTGTAATTAAGTTGGGGATCCTCAGCATGTCATCAAAGTTTGCAAAAAGGTCCATGACATCGAAAAGACTGGGAACCACAGGATGAGAGAATCGATGCTTGCAACTAAAGGCAAAAGTTAAAGCGTCCCCGTGCGGTGACAAAGCGTAAGAAAGCATGGCTACGCAACATTAGTAACACATCGACCTGCACTTTGATGTTGTGCAGCTTGCTTAAGGCCATTGTTATTGCAATGCATCTGTGTAAAACGTAGACGTATTTTAACTCCTGAGCATTTTCCATTAAAAATATGATCTATTTTACACTAAGTGTTCGCGGGCTACACAAAAGCTGTCAGCGGGCCACATGCGGCCCGCGTGCCAGGGTTTTGACCACGCTGCTCTAAACCATTGCAGTAAATAATCGCCCAAAAACCGACGCGATGGCGCAGTGGTTAGAGTGTCCGCTTTGCAGTCGGTAGACCTGGGGTTCATTCCCTTCTCGAGTCATACCAAAAGACTTAAAAAAATGGCATCCGCAGCTTCCCTGCTTGGCGCTCGGCATTTAAGGGAGGTTGTGGAGAACAAGCCGGCAAGTTCGCTTGTTGTGTCCTTGGGTAAGGCACTTAACGGGACACCCCATCTTTATGTGGAAGACAGGTGGCCCATAAACCTCGAAAAAGGCAACTCCCAAGCGAGTGCGGACTTCCCGTCCAAAGTATAGCGATACAATTCGCTTTCTCGTGAATGGAGGATAACTATGGCAAATAAAACAAAACAAAAAACAAATATTTCATTTCCGTTTTCAATCAATCATTCATGTTCAAAATGTTTTCCTTTAGGGTTAAGGTTTTGGCTTTTGATTATTAAAAATTTGTTTTTTACGATATGAAACAAGCCGTTGTAACTTTGTTTTTCGACCTATTAGGTCTCTTCAGTATGGTTGGTAACCGACAAAAAGCTAGAGGCTTTAAAAAAAAGCATAGCTTAAGTTTTGATCGTCATTGCTGGCCTCTTGTACTCTTTTAAATTTGTTTTCTTTTCCTCAAAAAAGCATATGAAATTTAGGCACGTAATCTGATTCACTTGAAATGTCAATGAAATCAAGCTCACGTAAATGAAAACTTTAATGACGATTTGAAGGAACATAAATTTACAGTACGCATTGACATTACTTATTGAATCAATGAAAATTTATTAAAAAAGTCAATCAAAAACAATTTTTGCCTTTAATAGACCACCTGGAAATAGCCTACTAAAGAGTCGAATTGGCTTTTATTAATTTTTTAGTCAATTTTTGACTGATTCATAAGTAGCCTAATGTCAATGCGTGTAGCCTGATCAGTGCGAACAGACTGCCAAAAAGCCTACCGTAACGACATATCAGCAAACAAAGCCAACATCATAAAGATGGTTTAGCTACCTAAATTTAGGAGCTATAGTGAAAGGCAAAAATGTACATGATCAGGGGGTATGCACTGTCTACCCCTTACAACAGTTTTCGTATTGGAATGTGGCAAAGTTAAGTCATGCTAAGACGCGACGTCGCGAATAAAAGAGGAGTTCATATGGCTTACATGGGATTTGTGATGGTGTGTAGCCTATCTTTATAACAGACTACAGCTACAGGCCAACATTCAATCCATGGAAATCAATTATTAACAGCGACAAGAATTCGCTGCACTATTAAGCACAGCAAATTGAATGATTTATTCATGAATCATAGTCAGATTTGAGAGTGTTTGCTTTCACACCAATAGTCTTGCACATTAACTAGAATTTTTGTGAGATAGGTTAACTATTTTTTTATTTATCATTTATTTATTTATTCTCCATTCTCGAGAAAGCGAATTGTATTGCTGTCTTTTGGACGGGATGTTCGCACTTGCTTGGGAGTTGCCATTTTCGAGGTGTTTTGGTCATCTTTTTTCCCCATAAAGGTGTGGGCGTCCCGTTAAGTGCCTTGACCAAGAACACAACAAGCGAACTTTGCCAGCTTGTTCTCCACAAGGGCAATGGTCCCCCTTGAACAGCGCCACAAAAATAAGAAATGTAAAAGAAACGTGAGTTTAAAGACGAATTTCGCGTTTTTAAAAACTCAATCTTAAAGAAAGGCTTTCATGTTGTTTTAAATATAAAAAAAATCTTGATTTTGTTTAGGAGTTTAAAATAGGAAAAAAACTCACTTTTAACAAGTCTTTCTCACTTAATTTCTGTCCCCTCTCCCTCCAAGAAGATTGAGCTCATCTATTTTACAACATCATTTGGAAAAAGAATTGAGCTTAGTTAATGCTCAGCCTCCACCCACAAATTTGAATGTAAATGCGCGACTTTAGCGATCGGGCAATCAAGATGAGGCGTTCTGAGAAGGAATATCAAATAGCCTTTGCTATCGGCGCCTCAGACATAAATTTATAATCATGCTACTAAATTGTTGAAAAATTTCTCTACTTATGTAAAACCTGAACATCGTCTTTTCAAGTGGTTATCTTTGGGGGCCGGCAAATACATTATAGCCTGAGGCCCATAATATCTAGACATGACGGCCCTTTATATCGGTGACAAAGAAGACATAATTTAGTTGACTGGCGTGTTGGTTTGGCGACGTACCTAGATCAAACACTAAATCTATGAAAAAAGAAACCGTAAAGACTTTAATCTCTATGTTCCACATCAGGTTAAAGCGCTTGAATAATCGTCTATCCTCTTCTTTCAAGCGTTTTTTGTTTGTCGCCGATTAATTGTAGTCCTTCTTCGGTCAGACGTGTCAGAAAAAGAGGAATTGTTTTACGAGCAAAGTGCCCAGCCAAATAGACTCCAGTGATTAAAAAAACAATGCGACTTGCATAGTTGTTTAGTGAAGAAAAAAAGTGCAAGAATATTTACAATTTAATTAGGGAAAAGATCGTGTGAAAACAAATTTATTCAAAACAAGGCCTAAAGCTGTTGATGAAATACTCAATGATAAGCATGAGCAGTTTAAGAAGCCAAAACAAAGCAAAGTTGCTGTCTTGTTCAATTTAGATAATTAGCTTAGAATCAATTAGAAGAAAAATATTTAGCCTTAGGTTAGATAAGAAATAGCTTGGCGAAAATTGTGAAAATTTAAGTCACGCAGTCGTTGCCTTCAAGCCGAGGGGCCCAGAAAAAGAATGAGCTACCACAGGAGGCTACATTATACCAGTAACAGCGGCAACCTAAAGGATGATTTCAACCTTTTTTCATGCTGGAAACACTTTTCAGTAGGAGGAAATTTAATCTTCCGAAACCAAAACATTCAAACACTTTCAGTTAAATTTTATCATTCGATTAGTCATTAAATCAATACATCAATTAACTAATTTTCACATTTTTAACCAATCAGATAAACCAGGGAAGAGTAAACTGCGGCCCGCGGGCCAAATGCGGTTCACTAAGTGCAAGCGTGAGGCTCGCGACGGGTATGACTTGTGACACACTTTCAGACTATAGATCAATTACTCAAATAAAATAAATAAATAAATGAATAAAATCTGCAAAGGAAAAACCTTGCCTTTGTTTGATCTTCAAAAAAATTTTCAGTTTGAAATCGCCGCTCTTATGAGGTCGATCGCTTTTTTGAAAGGTCTCGCGCTATCAACTGGCTGAGTAAGATTGGTCCACGGTCAAAAAAAGTTCGCATATCCCTGAGCTAACTGCCAAAAATTAAAAAGTTTTATTAAACATTAAGCTACAAAAGAAAAACCAAAACTAAACTGGCAAAAATATTTGCTTCAGCTATGGCGTTTTGTTTTTTTCTTTCGAAGGTTAAAGAAATTCTGTTGGAGTATTTTTTTGAATGAAACATTTTAAGCAAATCTCCAAATAGCAACGCCTCAAAATGACACATCATAAAAATTGCTCGCTATTTAACCACATTGGTTTTGATACAAAGGTAGTTCATACGAAACACATGACTGTTTCTTCCAGAACATCAGCTATCACACACAGATTTAAATACAATGGAGTATGCAACTATGGTTTTATTGGTTTAGATTTTATTTTTCAAATATTTTTTAAGGATGAAAGTGAATTTTTCTATCGACTTTATTCTTGGAAGATGCGGAAAGAAAAATGAGACTTCTTCCAAGATGAAGCAAACGACAATGGAAAATCATACAGTACAGTGGATGACAAATAATAATGAACTGGGTCAATATCCAGAGAAAAACTATAACAACTTTTTACCTTTGTTTGATGACAGCTCAAAAATATTTAATATAGGTCAACCACCCACATCATCTGAACTTTCTGGTTGTTTTTGTAACCTTTACAACGAAGCACTGCAACCGCTTACACCTTGTCATCTAAATGAAATCTATTCGAATTGCACCAGCATGAAGCAATTGTGTCGGTTTGTTGCGGAAACTCCAGCGAAATTTGATGAAATGAATAAACAACGGCAAGCGAGTAAGAAAATGTATTCATTTGCCAAAGAAAAGCAAAACATAAAAGACAGCAAAATTAACTACAAACAATGTAAGATTCTGAATCTTCAGGTTTACGGCGAGAATGAGTGATAATCATTAGCGTTGCAATAAGTAAAATTTGGGAGGGGCCAGTAATGTACTTTTTAGGTATTTTGTGTGTCAACTTTGGTTGATGACCATTTTTCAAAATTGACGTTTGATCGACGGCCATGATCTCTCTACCTGGCAAGACTTAAAAGTGATAATGTGTCATCAACCGTTTTGAAGAGAAACAAAACATAAGAAAACAAAGGAAAAAGCCAAAATTTTTACAACACTCATAAAAACATCTCATTTTCAACAACTTTCAAATTGTCTTTCAGATGTGAAGTACACAAAAGCGATCAATATCAAAGAAAGAGAGAAAGCGAAAGAACGAACAAAGAGCAGAGTAGGGAGAAGATTGTTTAAAGGAAATCAAATTTTAGCGTTGGAAAAAGCATTTGCTTTGAATTCATATTTGACTCGTACGGAACGAGCTGCACTGGCAGAAAAAATTGTAAGTTTAACCTACGGTAATACCCTGAAGCGTTGTGAAGATGAGCCGAGCCCGATATCAAATTCGTTTTAGATCAGAAAGATGACCTGTTGGGCCACCAACCCAAAATGAATTTTTTTGGAAATAAATTAGGGGCAAACCAAAAAGTTTTTTCAGGTTTTGATTTGGTATCGGCATTTTTGATAATGGACACCCAAAATGTCATGGCTCCGGGCTCTTTGGTATTCTTTGAATCTCTTAGGAGGATACCTTCACTTCAAAGGCATTGTCAGAGATTAAACCTTCCCGAATTTTTTAAATCGAATTTCTTGTAGAAAAGCAATTTTTGATCAAAATATAGCGTAGTACGCAGGGTGATTTTAATTTTTTTGTGATTTTCTCCCAAAATTTGAATTTCATTTATTTATTAATGCGGCAACTTTTCAAAACAATTTCAACAGATTTCTTGGTATTAACGGCACTGCTCCCAACTACATTTATATCAAGTGAAGGTTTCAACAAATAAGCTGGGATAAATTTCATTACAAACCGTAGCGAATTGATTCAAATCATACTTCGCATCAATTTTTTTGAAGTTTTTAGAGATCACTAAGAATTTTGTCCGAAATAGGCTTTTGGTGGTTACAATTGAAGCAAAGACGTGATTTTTAAGGTTACACTCTTACAAAGGCCACCAACACTACCTTCTTTAATTGATGTCAAAGCGAAAGGAGAGATAGAGCCATGGAAAAATGCCCGCTAAAATAGCAAGTGAACGCTTGTAGCTTTACTATACAGATATGTATAGTTACTTGGAAGAGACGCGCAGCCATGCCGCAAACCCAGCATCGGCTAAATCACGCAAATTTTCTTAGTTCATGTTCTATTTCAGTTTTTCCTTTTTTTGTTTTTGAAAATTTTAGCTTATTCACTTACCGCCCAACAGCTTTTTGGCTGCATGTTTTAAAGTAATTTGGTTTGCAAACATAGGTTTTAATTGCGCTTGCCGAGCTGCAATACGCCACTGTTGAGTGTAATTGTAAAGCAGCAAATGTGCTCTAATTGCAGGAAATGTAGATCATAAAAAGAACATGCCAGTTTTACAACCGCAGAGTTACAGTCAAACTGGGATAGAAATCACCAACAAATTGCTCTTTCATTTCCGCCATTTTAGCGAACCAAACGAGCTTCTTTTTAAAGCAATCAATTTGTTGCAACCTGTTTACTGTCTGTCTTGTTTGCTTTTTCGCATTAGTGCAGTAAAACAGCAGTTAAATTCTTTGATCTGCCAAACCTTTGAAACAAACTATTTGGCTATATTTTTCTTAGAAAACCGCTAATGCCTTCAGTAATCCAAAGCAAATGTCAGTACCACAACATCTATTTTTCGTTGAAAAGAAAGGAATGATCATGAGCAGAAACAGAGACCTTTTTTTGGAGATCAATTTCAACTCAGCGCTAATTTTATTCGACTTATGCTCTCACACTTGTTTCCAAAGGCAACAGGAAGACCTTTTTTGGAGATCAATCGCTTTTCGGCGCTGATTTTGATGTATGCTCACACATTTGTTAACTCATGGCAACATCAAGATCTTTTTTTTTTGGAAAGAAGTGGGACAATGGTTCGCCAATCCCGCTCCAGGCCGCAAAGGGGTCCGTACAAGCCAGAGACTTTAATAAGGGTTCCGTGTTGAAAGAACGCTTAAGAATTACAAATATAAGATAGGTTGAATCATTTTGATCATAGTAACCAAAAAAAGTTACATTGTACAGGGTGTCCGAAAAATAACTGTAACTTCAATCTATCAAAAAAACAAAAAATTGGTAGATATAGTGGATTTAATGATAACAAACTAACCGGCTCTGCCAGCGTCGTCCGCAGAGCTGCCATCAGCGACGTCCGTGATAAGAATATCGGTTGTTGCGGCTGCACTGGATTCACCTAAAAGGTAGTCGTGAGAATTACATGGTGATGAAAAGATGGAATGTTTTTGACATAATCAGTTCTCATTTCGTTTTAAACCTAAAGTACTTTGAAACGGAATAGAGCCAAAAATATTGCAGGGGATACGCGTAGTTCCTTTTTCTTTATCCTAATTCCTTGACCGTTTCTTTAAATGACTAAAAGGACGAAAAATGAACATAGAGGAAAGCCCCAAAATAGTCCTTTTTTTACTTACACAGGAATAGAATATTAAACGATTCGCCAGTTTTACTAGTTGGAGCGCTCTAATTGGAAATTATATCTGTGACCCAAATCATTGGCTGCGCATTACGCGTCTTGTCTCCTGCATATGCGCAGCCAGGAATGACACAAGAGCAATGCCTCTTCGCAAAGTTTTAGCCTTGATCCTGGTAGTCTTATCAGGCTATTTTTTTTATCAAAACGGCAAAAATATTTCCCCTAATGCAATGCGATTTTACGTAAGAGTGCTGTATTTTTCAATTTTACCAAAACTTTTTGAAGTCCTTCGCTAGGCATTTATATGCTCTGTTTTCTATACAAACGTAGCCAGAGATGCCAATGAGTCCATGCCTCGTCTCAAATATTAGCCCAAAACCCGGTGGGTGTATCAAGGCATTTGCAACCGAAATAGCAAAAGTGTTTTCCCGTATGTGGTGCGATTTCACGCAGAAGTGTTGTTTTCTTTCAATATATCACCAGATTTTCTCGTGCCCTGGCTCAGCCCTTTTCTACCCCTTTTCCTGCACAGGCGCGTCAAGAAGTGCCAAAACAGCCCATGCCTCGCCCTTGACATTTAGCTCCTAACCCCGTTGGCCTACTGATCAATTTTTAAGCAAGATGATTTCTATTAATTTCTTTCGATTTTCCTTTAAACGTATGACTCCATGAACTATGCTCATAATCTTTATAGTTGTTGCTCACCAACGTCCAATCGTCTCACATATTACAATACGTTCCTTGGCAGTAGTGCAGGCGCTCAAGCCAAAGTCGGAGGCAGGCGCCAAAATTCTCGCAGTTTTATTATTACAGAAATACACGAAAATAATTTAGTAGTAGGCCTATTTTACGTCTTGGTGCATCTCCTCTAGTGATGCTAATGATCACATCAAGTTTCTTGTTTACAGCTGGATTGTGGTGCTCCCAGTATAGGGCAAACGGAACCATGCCCCCAAATGTCTTGCGTCTAATTCCTGTAGGCGAATTACCCAAGCAAAATATTGCTTGTCAAGATGCGATTTCTCTTAGTGGTGTAGACCTAGCGACCTATTTTATTCTATTGGTTTTTCCTCAAGCTTTGGATTTCATACTTCACTATGCCGCTCGAACCGACTTCCCACTCATAGATTAAAAGTGCACTTTCTCATTATTTCACAAACTTTTATCCTTTAATTGACAATGCCTATTGGGCCAGAAATTCAAAAGTTGTGGGAGGTCGCTAAAGTGATTGATATGTTCACAGAAATAAGCTATCAGCAGTTGGCCTGCTACTTACAATATTTTTGTAATTCTTAGGCCTATTTGCAAGAACTAAATCGTGTGCTTGCTTGTATATTTCTTAGCCCCTGCGTAAACCAGCCTAGGGTAAAGTGACTTGCAGTTCACCATCTACAGTTCACTTAAAACATTAGGTAGTGCTTAAGGCTGTGGCGAAGGTGATCCCACCGATTAGGTTTTGTGCTCATAGGGCGAATAGTTTCTACGAAATTCGCTGGCATTTTGTTTTGCTTTGCTGCCTGTGGTGAATATGTCTTAAGGTTTAAAGGTTGATCCGGCGCAAGACAGACAGTACAAAGGTATTGTAACTTGAAGTTTATCTACTGCTTAGTTTTCATAATTTTCGCTCTTGCCATTGCATTATTGAAAAACCAGATGTTAGTACTGCAACATATCATTTTACATTATCAGGCAGCATATTGACAATTTACCTTTGGTTACAAAATGACTACCAATAGTACAGCACTGCTGCCTGCAGCTATTTTCAGAGATATTGTTGCAGACAAGTTTATAACGTCGCAGAGCTTTTCTTGAAGCGTTCAAGAAGCACAGTAGAGAAAATGTTACTTACAATCAAAAAACTACAAAAAATCGCTTTTTGCATTGTCAAAAAAGCTGCAATTCTTGATTGTTTTTATTGGAAGCAGCCGGTTAATTTCTCCGAAAAAAGCTTTTAACCTCATTTCCACAACCGATATATTTTGAGAATATTAAGCAAACAAATTTTGCAAACAAGCGTTAATTGTGATGTCCTTTTAAACCCTAAAGGGACAAAGTTTTTGCAAATTGGTGACTGGCTTTATTTTTGGCTTTTTTTAGCAGTTTTTCTCACTTTTTTAACGACATTTCAAATTTTATAGAATTTAACTGAATGCCAAATCAAAACTTGGTTTCAAAACCGAAGAACCAAACAAAAACGTCGAGGTACAGATTGCGACGACATAAATGACGTCAGCGAACTAGATGAAGTTTCGTCTGAGGAATCTTACCAACCGCGGTCTATTCATGTGCCAGGCCATGGTGTTCAAGCTCGTCCCACCTACGGACCTCCAGACAAGTATTTAAAAGCAGCCATAGTTGATTATCTGAAAAGACATTCAATCAAAAATAAAAAAGAATGAAAAAGACAAACTGCATGAAAAGAAGTTTTGTGTTTTTTCAAACTGCCTACAAACCAGTTTCATCTCACACAAATATGCACACTTTGCAAACTTTGCAAACGCTTCTGCAAGATCGATGATTGCGCAGCTTATTATTATCTTTGTTTTATTTTGTCGCAAACTGAACTTCAAACCGATATGAAAAGTATTTTTTGACAATGCTGTAACGATAACCAAGACGAAACTAAAATGACTGCGCAATTACTTTTCTGTCTTTACCTTTTTGCTATCTGTTGCAGTTAGTATGTTACGGTTTAAAGTTTGAACAAATATTGTTTTTAAATACTTAAAAAAGCAGTTCACGCTTCTTGCTGCTTGTAACCTATCTGTTGGGATTGACAATAGGCCGGTTCTTCAAAATGACTAAAAGGCTGTCATCCTAATGCAGCCTAGTTGTTTGCTGACAAAACTTTTGTTGTGACTTTTGTTCAAAAGGCTTCACTAATTGAAACAGAAATATGGCATTAAATCCTGGAGAACTATACAATAATTCAGATTTTCCAGGCTAGCAAAAACAAACAGGTTCAGAAAAGAATCTAAAAGTGTCCAAAGTGAGTCCAAAACTAAATCTATGTGTATGCAGAATTTTCGATATGATATAATTAAAAAATGTAAAATAAAATTTCTTTTTGTGCCAGTGCAAGACGCGGGGGCTGATCAATCGCAAGCGGGGCTGTGGGCTAATCTAGTTGCGAGACTCTTTCAGAGCAATGCATGTTCCAGAAGAAATAAAACGTGAGAATACACACAAAAATTGCAATCACACCACTCATACTTAGCAGTTGTCTATACGTTTGATTTGAGTAGAGTCGTTTACTTTGTAAAGAGCAAAATTATCTAAAAGGTGCCACTATAAAAATTGCGTATCATGACTTGATGATGGCATAAATTTCATTTACATTACAGAAACTTTAGATTTTTATCCTTTTATTTATTCACAAAATAGTAATATTAGCTTCCACAATTGAATTTAAAAATAGTTTTTAGATTCCAGAATTGCTAAAACAAAAGCTGAATGAAAGCTAATGTAACAGAGACACGCAAAAGTGTTGCAAGCAAGAATTAAACTCGCGCTCTGCTCCAACTTTGACGGGCGAAACCAATTTCTGTAATAGGCGAAGCTAATGGGGCCATACCCCGCCAAATTTCTTGAAATTGATTGAAGTATAAAAAATGCTTCTAAGTAAATGCGTCACAGAATATTCGTATCCAAAAAAATTATTATCAAACGAATTAGAGGGACAATAAGCCAACAAAACGTCGACTTGCAAAAAAAAGTTATCACACAAAATTGAAGAACAGAAGACCAAACATGCAATTGGGCTCCTTCCAAAATTTACTTCTGGCTACGCTAATGGCCTCTGTTTCTAATACTATGGAGTAAGCGTAAATTTAAAGCCGCTTCAACTCCGGGGCTACTTTTTAGCAAGACATTGCCCCAAGTTCAACTCCAAAGCTTTTTAAAACCAACTGCTCCGGCTCTGACTCCGGTTCCATGACTAAAGTTTATTTTTTCCTAAATTAGAGGTTTCTACCATTCGCTTTTTGAAATTTTGACAAGAGTACAACATAAGCCTATTCAATGAAATTGTACTCTTTCTTCCTATTTGTCAACCTAATGGCTGCAGGTATTTGAATGTGAGTGCATCTCTACAACATAAAAACAGAGTTTCAACAAAAATTAAAGCTGCTAGAGCCATGTTAAAAAGAACTGCTTCAGCTTCGGTTCTTGCTCCTCATTAAATTTAAATAAAGCTCCTACTCCAGCTTCAACAAAATCTCCTGGTTTTTAGACTATGGCTTTTGGCACCTGCTCCAAAGCCCTGTCTGTAACAGAAATCACCGCTGGGCAAAACGCCTTCTAGACCAATTCTCCAATGCCGACCAAATACAGTTGAGTAAATTTTGCACATGTAAACTTGTTACGGATTCATTTTTCGACGGAGAGGGATTCTTTGATTATAATTATCTCTTCCGGATGGACAGGACCTTCCATGTACTATTGCCCAATTAAATAGAACAATACCTAGCAGTTGAAAACCAATAGGAGTATAGCAAAACGTTCAGCTCCTTGAATTGGCAAGGAAAAATTGACTCACTTTACCTTTCACATAAAAGTTTGCAGCAAACAAACCAAAAAAGACTATCAATACATTTTCTTTCTTTATAAATAACAACTGAAACCCTCAAGAAACGTGTTTTTCACATTTCGCTCACGCTTTTCTCGTGCAATACGAGGCAGCTGAATTACTGATAATGAAGTGCAGCGTAGAATTTCAGTGATTTAACAAGGCTCTCGCTCGTAGGCAACGGTTTGACTTCCTGCGAACTCGGTCAAAATACGTATCTTTTTAAGAAGTGCATTGTCACGATAACAAAACTCAAGTTTTTTTGAAAGCCAATTGCTAGCGCAATGTTCATGTGTTGACTGGGTGGTCACTCAACAATCAATGTTGGTGACTCTAAGATGGCCAAGTGTGATGTTCAGACAGCTGCCCCAGAAGGCAGTCTAAACTTCTTTTTCTATTTTTAATAAATACTAATTTTGTAAGCTTTCTTATCAAGTTGACTAAGTTACTCCTGAAAAAGACCTATGAGAAGGGGGACCAGCAAACAGGTTAGCCATACATTGCTTCAGGGCCCGATAGCTACAAATGGGCTGATGGCATTAGTCCAGCTGTAATGCACATTAATTAGTCTCAATTATATTTTGTTTCAAAATAATTTTTTAAGTTTTAGGGGCATCCCAAATATGTTTTGTACCGTCTTAAAAGATTTCTGTTTGAGACTTTGCTCCTAAAGCGTGAATGTTTTTAGTACCAAGCACCAAAGTCCACAGCCGTATAGCTTACCATTGTTATTGTAAACATGAATTTGGAGGTGTAGATTCAATTGCTTAAAATTGCGCAATCAATGCACATCAAAAATCATTTTGTCTAACAAAAAACGCTGTGACACAGGCCTACAAGACAAGCAAATACCGCCCGCTACACCACACAATTTGAATTGCCCTGCTTGTGACATTTAGCAGTTGCTGATACAATTTTGTATTGAATTACGTACTGTAGGCCTAACGCAACGCAGATGCAAATTTTCCGAGGTCCTTAAATTTTTCGGACCTCGAGCTTCAGTTTTTCGATATCCGCTCCACTTAATCCGCTACTGACTAGAAGCACTTTTTTTGTAAATTCAATGCTAAGACTTTTTCAGAAATTACTCATACAAGTATCCAATTATTCTTTTGTTGAAACTGTCAATTGGGTTTGATTTATTCCATGCAGGTCTACCGCACACCTAGTTTCAATTTGAACAACAAAAGATCTTAAGTGTATTCTTCACGGAAGCGATAATGAGCAAGAAGGCTTTTTAAAAGGGCCAGACTTTGAAAATTTGGTCCAAAAATGTCACATCTGGTAACCCTGAAACTACCACTTCTATGGCAGCAACGCTGTAGCGCCCGTCTATCTGTCAAGTATGCGTCGAATTTCTCCAACAGATTGTATTCGAACAGTTCAATTCACATAAAGAAAAACGACGGTTTCTGTAATTTAACACAGGCTCAGACAGCAGCTCTCAATTCATTTTGAAGCCCGCACCCCCGTCCTGATGGAAAAATCATTTTTGCACCTCTTGCATCATTTGATGTAATGCTTTTTGTATTAACATCGCTGATATCAATAGTCAGAGAAGAGAAGTTAGCACCCCAAGAAGTCTCTTCTCGCACCCCCAATTGAGAATCGCTGGCCTAAGATAACATATTCGCGCACATCAACAAATGCAAGCTAACTTACCAATTGTTAATCAACGCAAGATGAGACACTCTGAATGCAGCAAAATTTAGCACAAGTATATAAAAAGATAGCAAAGGCGTAGAAAAAGAGAAAAGTTCTAAGAAATGCAAACTCAAAGGTGAGACAGCAATTAGGGTCAGTAAATGATTGGCCGAAACAACATAAAGCGAAATTACTCCCAAACCAAACTTTCGGTCGTAAAATAAAAACAACCAATGCAGAGTTAAACCCAGCTGCAACAAACACCATCATGGAAATCACTGAGTGCACATTCATGTCAGGGTCTCTGACAAAATTTCATCTTGTCAATCCTTCCACACACTGTACAACTTACATCGAGACGAGATAAAGATAATTATATCAAAGTAGCGAAGTTATTGACAGCCTACAAACATCTAACTATGTCGCTTATGATCTAATGAAAAAATTAGTTTTGTCTGATCTAATCTTTTGTCTTACCGGTAGTCCTACTAAAGTTGTTTCCATAACTTTGATGCTTGACACTTCATCAAAATAGTCGCAAATTCGTTGGATCAAAGCGTGATTTCTGAACAAAAGGCATAGGGGAGACTGGGGACAAATGTAACGCGGGTCAATTGTAGCAGTTCAGATTTCCCGCGCTTTATGCGTTACAGAAAGCCTACAAATTGATCACATATCTGCGTAATACGAGGGATGAATCAGACAAAGCATTAGAACTGCAGTTTCAGCCAGACGGAAAATATCTTTAAAAAGCTGTTTTCAACCCACGTAAGTAACTTTTAGTAAATGCTGAATAATTTGGTATGCATCATAGTACAGGAATGTTTAAATCTCACTGCTGTAGTAACGAGAAAACATAGGTTTTGAACTACATTAGATCAGTGTCTTTTGGTGTGAGTGGTTGATGGAAAGATGACAGATTTGGTCACAAAATGAACGACTTACTGTCAGGGTTAATTGTAACAACTGTTGTAACTTGTAACTGACGACTCCAGCATCTACAAAGCAACTGAACATGATTTTTAGTCGAGAATTTGTAAAGTTTAGTGATATCGAGTCAGAATTTTTCGTTTGTACAGGGTGTCTCAAAAGTAAGTATACACTTTAAAATTTGAATAACAATCTAATGGCGTGTTCAAATTTGTCAAAAGTTTACAAAAATATTCTATGAACTACTAGAAACAGATTACCGTCCTAATATCTCGTTGAATTTATTTATTGACAGAATGTTAGACCTCAACGTGGAAACCACCAATTTCGAGACATTTCAGCCACCTTTTGACGCATTCTTGCCCGATACCCTGCAATAAATCTTGTGTAACTAGTCCACATGATGCTCTAATGTTTTGTTCCAACTCTAAAAGGTTTTGAGACCGTGTGGAGTAAAGTTGACAAAAAATGCTTCGGCTGAAAAACTGTTACTTTCAGCAAGATGGAGCTCCTGCACATTACACCAGGAAAGTCAGAGATTACTTAAATCAGTTTTTTCTCGGTAGGTGGATTGGGTGCAGAGGTCCTCTAGAATGGGCCGCTCGTTCACCTGACTTAACCCCATGCGACTTTTTTCTTTGGGGTTTCCTTAAGAGCAAAGTTTACTCCACATGGTCTCAAAACCTTTTAGAGTTGGAACAAAACATTAGAGCATCATGTGGACTAGTTACACAAGATTTATTGCAAAGTGTCAAGCAAGAATGCATCCAAAGGTGGCTGAAATCTCCCGAAATTGGTGGCTCCCACGTTGAGGTCTAACATTCTGTCAATAAATAAATTCAACGAGATATTAGGACGGTAATCTGTTTCTAGTAGTTCATAGAATATTTTTGTAAACTTTTGACAAATTTGAACACGCCATTAGATTGTTATTCAAATTTTAAAGTGTATACTTACTTTTGAGACACCCTGTATATGAGTAACCTAGCCATCAAATAAGAAGTGTCATTTAATTAGGCTTTGATAATCATTAAACCTGAATCACTGCACCTAAAATTATCAGTGATAATCACTACACCTGAATCATTTTCACCAGAAGAGATAAGGCCTTTCCCCAAGACACAGCCAAGAAAAAACACAGAAAGGTGGAAGAAAAAGAAGAGTGCTATTCTTACTGATACACCAATAAAATAGCATTGGAAGGAGAAGTAAATAGTGCAAAAACAAGAAAAGCTACAGAAGCTTGTAAGAAACTGATCTCAAATAAAGAGCCAGAATCAACCGCCAGTTCAAAAGTAGAAACTGCAAAAAAGGTGCTGAGGAAAAGAAAGGGTACAAGAATACAGGCGAAAAAATATAACGAGGACGAAGAGTTTAAGATGTGCTTAGTATGCTATGAACACTTCCATGACGGTCGGCCTGGTGATGATTGGGTTCAGTGCTTGACATGCAAGCACTCGGCACATGAACTCTGCGCAACCAGAGAAGATATATTTATTTGTCAGAGCTGTAACTCTGACAATGATTTGGATTGAAATCTATCGATTTCCTGTCAAATATCAACCTTGACAATTGCGCTACAACTGACCCAAAGGTTTGTCACAATTGACCGGCTACATGGGGCCAAATGTAACACGTGACATAGCGTCTTTAGATGACCATTATACAAAAACCAACAACTGTATAAATTTATAATGTTTTGGCACATATAGACAGGACATTCTTTCATTTTTTAGCAAATATTTCTTTACGCTAGTCTCATTAAATTTTGAGTTACAAAGCAACTTGTAAATTTTGTTACAATTGTCCCCGGTCTCCCCTATCTAATTGCTTTACCCTAAGCCATATAAACACTGACTACTATTGTTTCGGAATAAAAAGCACTTTGATAGTAACAATTAGTTTGTATGACGCTACATTTGCTATTTCGACATCGGAGAAATTTTTTATTAAAAATTGTTGCCTGAATTTGTTTTAAGTGACGTAAACAAAAAAATCTGTTCATGGCGGTAGCTAAACCGATGATTGCTGCAAAAATGACCGGGCCAGGTCCGGGTAGGTATTTACTTCCAAGTACATTTGGCTATGTGGGTCACGATTTTACTAAATTAAAACAACCCGCTTATTCGTTTGGAAAAAGATTGGTTAACTCTTATTGGTGTTCATCTAAGTTTAGCCCGGGTCCGATATATTTTGTTGACTCCCAATTTACTCGGCATGGAAAAGACGGTACACCACACTACTCAATGCTTGCTCGTCCACATGATTTGGATGCCTTCAAAACTCCAGGTCCAGGAACATATTACAATGAAAAATGCCATCCACAGGGTGAGAAAAATGCTCCTATGTATTCCATGACGTCGCGAACCAGATACAGACAGTTCGATTCGAATCCGGCACCAAATAACTATTCTCTACCGTCAATGCTTGGCAGCAAAGTGATTGGCAAGGAATCAAGTGCTAGTTATTCACTTACGAGTCGACCTGGTATTGGGGGATTCGATGAAGATCTTGCAAAAGCACCTGGATCTGCTACTTACAAAACCGTTGAATCAAACTTGTACAGAAATCGGCCACCTTGCTACTCAATGTTAGCGAGGAGATACATGCCTGGCGACAAAACACAGAAGCCTGGACCAGGAGCCCATTATCCAGAACGAGTAAAAGTAAATCGTCCAAGAACTCCAGAATTTTCAATGGGAATTCGTCATTCAGAATACATTACTCCACTTATAACAGATGCGGAAAATGAAGATCTTTGGTAAAAAGTTTACCATAATTAAATTACCTCTGTAGATTACAATGCCGTATCTGTTTGTATTCGCAATAAAACCAAAAGCAAAACTTATCAAATCGCAATCACCCCCAAAAAATGAAGAGTTGAATTCTTATATCAGTGTTCCCTGTAGGGTGTGCGCTTGTGCGCGTGCACAGAAGTAAAATAATGCCGCCCATAAAATTTCTATATTTTTCAATACAAATTTTGATTTTTTCTAAGAGCGCGCACTTCAAAAATTTTCCCGCATATGAAAAAAAATTATAGAGGGAACATTGCTCTATATCCACCGTTGAATATTGATTGTAAGCTACACCGGATTAAAATCGTGCATTTTGCTTCTGAGGCCTCTGAAAACTCTAAAATTAAGTTTTTAGTCGGAAAACCAATTTTCAAAATGGATCCAGCAATAGAGATCCTTAAATTGCTCAGGTTCTGTTTCGCGCTCACCAGTAGAGGTAATGAAAAATGAATTGGGTAAAAAATAAGCTAGTCGTAATTGCATTATGTCCGGTTTCCATAAAAGAAATGCAAAAGAAAAGCGTAGTGCCCACTTCGGGAATCGATTCCGCTTCTGAAGATCATCGGTCTTCGTCGCGGTGGCAGATGCGTGACAACATGTGAGCAATGTTGAAACAGCGTTTCATCCTCGCAAGAAGCACCCTTCATTTGACGAAATTTGCTTTCGTTAATAATTTAAAATTGTTTTTGGAAATATAGTTTTGATCGTTTTTACTTTAACCGTGGTTTACTAAGATGTTATACTTTGTTGAAGTTGGAGTTTTTCGGAATTATAACTATTTTATATCGAAAAACTAGCCATCGCGTGATACAGCGCCCAAACGCAATATCTCTTTAGAACGCACGCCGAAATGCAGACAGTTCTCACTGTTTCAGCCTATCAGGTGGAGTTGAAACTAAGTGGTCCAAGTCAGTGGCTCCAAAACTTTTTGATATGTTTCCTCCCTCCACCTTATTTGAAGTAATTCTTTACCTTCTTCATATTCACAATATTTGCAAAACAACTAACACAAGCAGTAAAAAAATTGAATCACGTCTTGTGCATTGTCATTAAGAACACTGCTCTTGCAATTTACGTTAAAATATGGAAATTTTTAATATGGCGTTTAAAAATGCGAACCACATATGATATTTCACAAAAAGCTGCGATTCGCTCTTTTTTTTTAATAACAACAGAAGTGAAAAACCGGCCTTGCATAAATTCAACCTTTTCTGTAAGTCTTTGTTCATCTCTCCTAAAATGTGATTTTACCTTTTTTAGGAAGGTCGGCCTCCGTGGTTGGGAACCGCTAGTCTAGGACAAAACAATATGCACTGATGCAGTTACATTTACAAGTTTTCAACTTGTCTCCCCATTAGTGGTTTGTCACCGTGGTATAGCGCTTATTGCTCCGGCATTTGGAACAAAATGCTAGAAGTTTGAAACTCTTTAAAAGCACAATTGGTATTCGTCAGAAAAATAATCTGAAATTAAAGGTACTGCTTTGCTCCAACAAAAAGTCTGGTTCGAAAGCTATTGATTAGTGATAGATAAACATTGAATTAGCAAGCCAAAGCCTGTGAAAAATGCTACAAGAAAAATGTAACATGGTTCTCTCTGTCAATTGGGGGACTTTCTTGTTAAAAAGTGTATGCAACACAGGTCACTGCCGCCCCCCTCCTCCCAGTCTGAAGCATGGCTTTAAACAAACATCAATTTATTTTTTGCGCATAAAAATAAATCATATGTGGTTCAAAAGTTGTTGTACCAGTAAGTAATTGCTGTTAAATCTTTGGAAACTTTCCATTCTTGCTACAAACAATCGCTGAGATAAAGAGTCCCGTCCAAGTAGCTGGTTGATGACTGGCCGATTTCCCCACTGAAAAATATCAAGGTAATAAGAGTTTTATATCACGTTTTGCTACATCCCAGAAAAAACAAAGATTATCGAATTGGCATGAAACATAAAATGAGCCTACCATACAGGATGTCTTTGGCAGTCTGCCATGATGAAGTCTCTGAATAGCCGCCGATTAATTGCTGGTTGGCGACTAAAGGTATGTGAGTCACTCGAGGAGCCTCACATGGATTGGCTCTGTGTTCTATTTATTGTTTGACGAGCTTGTACCGTATTCCATAAAACAAATTTCAATGCACTAAAATATGAAACTATGTTGTAAATAGTAATTACAATTGAGTCAATGTATCGGAATTATTCAAAAAGTATAGAGAGGATTTTAACGTGGAACATGGAAACAAACGACATTGTTCAATAATCCGAGATAAGTACGATATTTTACTTACTGGCAATTACGGCACTCACTTTGGTAGATTTGACTATTTTGTGTTGTAAATTAACATTTTACGTAACTATTGATCTATATGAACAAACAAGACATGGTAAAATAAATCATTACTACATAAATGCTATCGCATTTGAATTTTAGAAATTGCACTGATGTAACACTTTCAAATTAAACACTACTAGACTCAACAAACTGAAATCCAATTTTGAAATAAGACACTGAAACAAGTTGTAACGACAGCGCTAATTTCAGTTTGAATCAGAAAAGGCGCGCTTTATTTGCAGGCAAGGCGTTTCAATAAACTTGCGGGATGAGTTATTGGGACAAGATTTGTAGATGTTGGTTCGAATCCCAAATGGTTAATGTTTTATCACAGTTTATGTGGCGCTTACATAATGGACATACCCGTGCTATCTGATACGACTTGTATTGAGGTATCACGTACTGGGAGCAAGCCTTTTACAAGCACAGATCGACAAGCCCGAGGAGTAATCTGCTTTGTAGCAACAAAATTTAAATAAAAGCGCAATGTCATTAGCCCCTGTAAAGCTATAGCGCTGATGTAGGCTACGAAAGCGCGACCAGTGCACATGTGACAGCACGTCACACTGCTCTTGTTACAACATCGTGTCAGCATATGAGCATGAATGACCTGTAATGTAAAAGATGTGATTCGGAAATTTACCGAAGTCGATAAAAACCAAAAATTTAACCACCCAATTTGTTGAAATTGAATAATTGAATTGAATTTAACCAGGCAGCTTAGCAAGTTTTCGCATTACTTTGATCTCCGTAATTTAATGGGTGATTTTTTCCCATTTCCAACTGTATTTCGGTTATTCCGCATTTTAGTGTTGCCTCCAATGATTACAAAACTAGTTGCATACCAAAGTTTCTTCAGCTAACCCATAAATTACGGTTACTTAAATAGTGTAGGCATAGTTAGAGGAATTTTGTAGCATACACTGTTGGTTGGGCACTCGAAATACGGGGTCATAAAAATGATAAAACTCTAATTTCAAAATCAATACAAAGTTATTTCGGCATCCCAAATTTCTTTTAAATATACATGAAGCTGCAAGGCGTGTTACGCGCCAGCACTATCCAAAACTGTACGCGTTACGACCCGCAAGCGGTAGTGTACGCCGGAGGGGTTGACAACAACAATGTGAATCCTATCGACTAGTTGCCGCTGATATTTTTGGAAGCATTTCTCAAAATTTTACCGAATCCAAACAGTTTGTGGTAGCATGAGCTTGTTGTTGTTGGTACTGCATTTTTTTATTGTCCAGATTAAACAGTAGCGATTATTTGACCTAGCGGCTTAGATTGGCATGTCATACTATAATTACCAAAATTAGCTATTTTTAAGTCTCCACTTGTGAATTGGTTCGAAAAATTGAACCAGTGAAGTGTGTTGCTCATTCAGAACACAATTGAGCGGTGAAAAAGTGATCGAAAATCAAAGTCAATTTAATTGGAAACACACTAAAAAAGCGGAAAGTTTGCCGGAAAATTGGATAATATGAAAGCGGTAATTTCACTAAAATGAAGATCAGCGATAAAAGTCCGGATCAGCAGGCTAAAGCAGGCATGCACAAACTCAAAGTATTGAAAGGCTTACAGCAACCAAACCTTTTCTCCTTAGACCCCATGCGGACAGTTTGTTGTTGTTTTGAGGTCAACACTGTCTATGCATGTTGTCAAGCCTGCTGCACTTTTATGATCATGATTAACTCTTTCGCTCCCGCGATCATCTACTGATGGTCTCGTGTTTTCAGTGTTTCCCTCAAATTTTTCAAATTGAGTTACAAAATTAATTTACTAAAAAAATCGATTTGTGGCTATTTTTCATCCGATTTTCATAAAATTTTCAAAAGATCACGCTTATTTACTCACGCATCGGAAGATCTATAATTTGTGCCCTAACTCTTAGATTTTTATACCCAAAAACGGTTAAAATGACCAACAACCCAGTTGCAGATGACTAAATCGGACAAATTCTCAGCACGTGCCAACTACACTAAAATCAAATTGATATTTCATCTTTACCACAACACCAAACCCTTTATCATTAACACAGTCTGAAAACTACTCTTTTGGGGCATCATTTGACAAAATTTCAAGCGATAATAATAAATTTTGCGTTTTTAAATTTCCAAATTTTTTAGGGGTCTCAAAACCCCCCCAAACAAATTTGAATGGTAGGTAGATAAAAGTAAATTTAGTGCGTAAATAATATCATATGTTGCTAAACACCAATTACATTTAAAAGCTTATGAAATTTGCTTTCCAGCAATATATAACTTTAAATAGTTTAGACTAAGTGGTATATGATATTTACTGATCAAAAATGAGTACTGTACATCATGTCAGTTCAAAACCCCTAAATGTTTTGACTTACCTTCACTAAATTATGATTTTTAGAAAAACTACACCCTTTAAAAAGATAAAATAAATTGCAAATATTTCACCAATAAAGTCGTCATTTTGTATCAAGTTTCCAAGGAGACAAAAACTGAAATACAAGTTTAACAGCTAGCACAAGTTTGGCTTTCGTAAATCAAAGTTTGCTGTATCCCCCTTGTTTCTCAAGAAACGGGAAGGGTGTAAAAAAGCTTCTGCTTCATTGTCAGTGACAGCATATTCTATTTCAACTTGATATTTTCTGAATCTTGAAGAAATTCCCTGTTCAAAAATACATAATGTTACATGGTTTATGCTAACCTCTAGCAGATAATGACTGATCATATTTTAGGTACTAAATTTAACTACCAAAATTTGGTACCGGTTGGTACCGGTCAAAAAAAGGTTATTTGCCTCAGAAAATTGCAAATTGTAGAAAACCTAGGATTTTAGGTAAGTTTTGATTGATGTACCTTGAAAGCTTATTTCCTTAGCATCATCTTGCGACCATTTCTAAAAAAATTGGTAGAAAATAAAATCTGTAGTGATCTTTGAGGTGGGGGTTCTACTTTAATTTTGAAGACAACTCAGCACCAGTTGGGGGGTTCATTTGCATAAAATTTGCATATTCAAAAAAATGTTTTTTCTATTTGAAATCCTCAAGAAATGTAGATTTCAACGATATATAACACTTAATGTAGAAGTAGACAGCTGAGTAATGATTTACAAACAAACTTGAGGTAAATAATTATGATTAATTATGATTGATGTTACGTCGCAACACGCGTGTCTGCCTCACGCTGCGGCGAACAAGAGAAGGACGAGATGTCGTGGTTAAAACACAATTTATTCAATGAAAATTCGAGAAGAAATCAATGAACCGAATGAAATAGATGCCACAAATTTACAGCAAACTGGTTTCTGTAACAAATGCAACAGATACAATATAATTGTTACTTGCGTAAATGTCTGATATGCGAAACTTACCAACTTGTTTTGCGACAGAACATCCAACAATTTTTATTAATTTAATTACAAATTCTTACAGTTGAAAAATGGTACAATATAAGATGCTGGTTGATTTGATAATTGATATTGCCTTACACTAACGAACTTTAGTTGCTGCTGCTGCTGCTGTTGTAACTATGGTAAACAATGCAATGATGAAAGGTTTGAGTAGAAATTTCAACTGATATCAATCAATTAGACTTAGAGCAATGCAGCGGAATTGAATTCCGTTAACAAGCTTAGCTAAAAATATCAATGCGGCAGAACAAAGCATAGCCCTGCGGTTACGATAATTGAAAACACACACAAACGAGAATACGCTAATTAGGTATTTGACCTTATCGGACAGGTCAACTACGCAAAATTTCATAGCAAAAGGGTCACAAGCTCAAAACTCGCACACATCGAAATGCAATTCCAACAAAAACGATTTATGACGTAACAATTGATTATGACAGTTTTTCGCACTGCCACCTTACGGACCTTTTTTTTCGCTATTTTCGCGAGAGCAAAAGAGTTAAAACAAGTTTATTGACCTAAAAACTAAAAAAATTGGCTTAAAAATTCAAAAAGATTGACTTCATTGACCTAACAAATTTTGACAGAATAAATTAGTCTTTCTTGATTTTTAAAGAAATATTTAATGAACGAAAACACACAAATTTTTAACCAAACTTGCAATACGCAGGCCTTGTGTAAGCTGACAATTCTGCAATCATTAGGTGCCAGAATTGAAATGTAAAATCATCTACTGTTTTACATTTTCGACTTTAAAGTTTCTGGCCTTGTCTAACAGTTTTCGCAGGATGGAAAAACTTCTTTCTACAGAAGCATTTTTGGGTTAAGAATGTTAAAACAAACTGTAAACAACCCGCAGGGTAAACTGTAAACAGAAAAATTTATGAATCTGTATAGCGTTTCTTATCCCTCTAATTCCTCTGTGCTGAATTGCAGCAATGTTTTTCAACAAGTAGTTTCAGATGGCAAGCAGTGACCGATGTTGTGAAATAGGTTTTTAATATGCTTGTTGTTTAGCTCATACAAAGGAATATCACCAAACAAAATTCCTTGGTTCCCTTTTCCACAAAATTGGTGTTTCTGCTCCTCAAAAACGTTTTCAAAGTGTGTAAGATTAGTAGTTGAGATCAGCTCCAAAGCTTTGTGATGTTTGAACGTATTTTGATGATTTTCAACAAGAAAACGTTTGTTACAAGAAACGGTACAGCTGCATGAATTGCAAGATAATTTGTTGTTAAAGCTTTTCATTAATGCTTTAGGGAAGTCTTGAAGTACGGATTGAATTTTTAATGTTTTGGTTGCTTTAAAGTTTGGCATCATTTAAAAACCTAAATCACAAACTAAAACAAAATCTAAATATATATGTCAGGTCACCCTATTGACAGCTGATTCCAATATAGAATAGTAAAATATTATTTGTTTGCCAGCTTGGACATTGCATCTGTATAAATAAACCATTCACTCTTTCTTGATTCACCATAAATAATGGAAAGATGGCCTAAACTAGCATTGTAGATACCTCTTTGCTATACTGTACGGCAAACGTTTTTGCCAACAAATGTGCAGTGTTGCGCCTCCTAATTGTCGCAACTCTTCGATTACAACACATTCGCACAAAATTTTGTTTGACTTTGATTATTGCGCCGCAATCGTTTGATTGTGATGAGAAGGAGCAATCTGTACTACCGAAAGAAAATTGGGAAGCATTGCTAGCAAGAACAAAAAAGTTGATTAGGTTATATTACAGTTATTAGTTTTTCTCACCAACACGAAAGATGCACTTTACTGTGTAATTGTAAAAAATTGACATTATTATCCTTAGAAAATTGATCGAACGGTAAAATATTTAGTTTTTATCAATCTATCAAATCAAGAATGTGAAACTTACTTTTTGTATCCAGAGCTTACAAAAAGACTCATCTCTCGAGCAAATACCAAAAATTTGACCAAAAACTTGTCCAAATCATCACTGAATAAAACTCTGTTTCATATTTTGTCCTCCACATTACCCCTATTGCTCAGCGCCAAACAAGAGGTTTGTGAACACCATCTCAAAAGTAATTGATATGACTTGTCGTAGTAATTCAACCCGGGTCTGTCTATTCCCAAGCAGAAGCTCTAATCACTAGGGATGTTCAGAACGAATTTTACTGGGGCGAAGCGAAAATTTACTCTATAATAGGCAGTTCGAAACAAAACGAAATTTTGTTTCGAAATTTTTCCATCTTCACTCATCTGTGTTACCTCCTCCTTCGAAAACTAATGTAACAATGGTAAATGGTCGCACGGTTTGTTCTATGCGGTTCGCGTGTAAAGCATGCCCGTCTCACTGAATGAGTCCAACCTTACACGGTGTGGTTTCGAGCGCATAACGAAACAAAATTGCTTGGATTGCGAAACGAAACCAAACGAAATTCTTTACGAAACAAGTTAATGCGAAACGAAACCAAAACAAAGCAATTTTGCGTCGAAACGAAACGAAATAGTTTCGCTTCGTATACCCCTACTAACCACGGCAGTACTTCGCCTGTTTCGCGCTAAACCAATTGAAGTGTACTTCAATTGGTCGCTGCAGTCTCGCCACCTAGTGTTGACTTTAAAAAGAAGGAGCAGTTGGAAGTCAACGATTGAGCTCGAGTTATGAGCACATTCACAATCGATTTTGCAAAGAAGAGAATACGGTTTATCACTAAAGTACTGAGGGGGGAGGTCACTGTGCCATGCCCCCTCAGACCCTCAAAATGTAAAACAACACCAAGCAGTTTTAGCAAAAGCAAAACTGGTTTTTCGCGAGTGTTCGGGGTTCGCTCTGGATTTCGATTTTCCTTTGAAAAACCACCCGTCGTACAGAGCACTTGCAGGTAGAAATCTGCACTGGACCATCTGGTTAAAGTAAAACAGTTATCAAAATTTGTTATGCTCTTGAAAGTGAATAAGAGTTGTAGAGCGCAGACAAAACCTTTTTCAGAGGTAAGACCATATAGCCGCACAAACCACTATTTTAAAAGCAATATTTGATCAATTCACTCTGCTACTTATGCGAAATATCACCTTTCTGCAGAGTGGTTATTGGCAGCCGCGTTTTTAAAGAGAATCATACAACTCGTACTACAATAGAGAGCTACTGGTATCACGAGGCACTATACATGAGCATTTCTAAAACAAACAAAAGAAACGCTCTGATTTGAAAGTATATTTTGGTTGTATTTTTAGCTGAAATAGAGTAACTCTTAAAACTGCGAGACAACTTGGGACGTATTCGATCACTGAAACATTGTTGCAAATTTTCGCAACGTTGCCAGTTACAACGGCAACGGGCGAACAATCATTTAGCGCCCTAAAGCTGATCAAAACGTACTTACGTACGAGCATGCAAGAAAATCGGCTTAATGCATTGACTCTTTTGTATGTAAACAACGACATTAAACTTGATTATAGTCAAGTGATTGACCAATTTGCGAAAGGAAACCGTCGCCTCAATTTAAAATAAACTGACTTTATTTTATGCTTGATTTTCATTTTACGATTTCATTCTTCTAATAAGTCTAATAAAAGCATTATACTAAAACTTGCTTCCAGAATGTACGAAAATGCATATTTTTAAGTGTAATTTTGCAAAATTTTTCCGGGGCATGCCCCGGACCACCCTAAAATGATCGTGCCTATGACACTCCCCAAAAGTGGATTTGTGACGTCACACGATTATGATGAAACTTTGGACCCCTCGGAAGCTTTCTGCATATGCCACTGCGGTTTGTCATTACTTTTTTCATTTACTCATTACTCCTGACCATAAACACAAAGAAAATGTTGAAAAAAAGGTAGTGGCTAAAATGCCAACACCAAATTTTTAGCTTTCAACCTTTAAGTGCCGATCAAAAATTTTTATTGATTACATTTCATTTGTGATCAAGCAAAGTCTTTTATGCAAGCCTTGTGTCAAGGCGTAATTTGTGCGTGTGTCAAGGCGTCCTTAGCGTGCGTCAGTCATGCATCACTGCATCTCCTGTCAAGCAGAACTATAAGAAATGTTTTATAGGAAGGTTGCATATCACTTCATACATTTTGCGCCAAAGAAAGTGGCTGACCAAACGTTGTAATTTATGCTGGAAAGGTATTGGGCGAGCACCAACTTTTGGGGTTATTTTGAAAGCTAATGAGAAATTAATTAAAAATTGGAACGAATTATTGCTGGTTAGATCCTCGGAAACCAATAAATTTGACGAAAAGCGATGTGGTTGAGATTAGGTCTTTCTTAGGCTAGTCTAAACTAGTATTGTGTGCCAATTAAAAAAAAATTGCGCCTATGACATGTGCCATCTAAATACTATTTGCTTCTCAGTTAAAAATAAACTTTATACCAATTAGATACTCTTCGGTACATTAGCAAAAACAACCATTATGTGATTATTATTACCAGTACCGTAGCACTCCAGCTTCGGGCCCCCTCCAAAGTAAGCGCAAGAGCCCCTGCGCACAGGTCATATCACTTTAGAGGTGTAAAATTGAAAAGCTGCATTAAGAAAATACACCACAATTTGTACATAAGTAAACAGGCTAATGTCAGAATAAAGCATGCCGATACCGAAGGTGCAAGTCATAAAAAATTCGGCACCGATGCCAGAGTTCAGTAGGACATTTATGCAGACACTGCGAAACGAAAGCAATGACACTGAAAAACATGAAAAAGTTATAAAAACACAGTATCATTTAAATAGTTTGGAGCAAACCTTTTTGTTCGCAAATGCTGTTATGACATTGTCATAATCAAGAGATCGGGCGCAGTCATTTTCGATTGACAACATGGCTAATGAAGATAGTCTACTGTCTGTCATAGACGTTCTATTAAAAGTTTTGATCAGTTTCAATTTGCTCAAGCTTCTTTCAGCGCTGGCAACAGTCACGGGGCAAGTTAGTAAGATTCGAAGTGCGATGTACACATTCGGATACAATTCAAATAAATGAGTCTTTAGAAGATAGTTCAGAAAGTCTTGAGCCGTATTGAGATTGCGTTTTTTTTGTAAAATTAAAACAAACCGCTGTAGCTCAGCGCTCATTTCATCAGAATCAATGTCACCGAACTTTTTTTGGAACTCTTTACAGCAAGTAAGAAGAGCATTTTCTTGTTGCACAAGCAAAAGTTTGTCTCGTGTGTACAAAAACGAAAAGGCGGAAGAAACCTCACGTAACAAATTAAAGCGCTCCTTTATTGACATAATAGCCTGGTCTACTAATGGAAAGAAAAAGTTGCTTTTAAATTTCAGTTCAGGAGTAGCTCGTTGTTCCTCTTCACCTTGGTAATCAAACAATCTTCTTTTCTTTCCACTTCTTGACGGAGGAAAAGAAGGATCAATATCCAATTCCTGTGCTATTTCAACAGCAGATGTTGCGGCACTGTCATAACCCGTTGTGCGATAGTTTTGCAAAAACTTTTCAGTTGCCTGGATTTCCGTTTCCATTGTATGAAGGGAGACTCCATACGATTGAAGAATCTTGCTTGCTTTATTGACTTGGAATAGGATATCATACCAAATAAACACCGACAAAAGAAAACTCCAGTTTGATAAATGAGCTATCAACGATTTTGTTTCTGAGGCCGCAGCTCTTCCATCTTTTCTTTCTATGAAAATGGCTTCCAAGTCTTTCAGTGCCAGCAACACCTCTTTTAAATTGTATCGAAGAGGTTTGATGCATTTAATTCTGCTTTCCCAACGAGTATCAGATTGTGACTTTATGGACAGCTCCACATGTTTCTTCAAAATTTTCCAACGCTGAGCAGAGGAAGAAAACAGCACATACAACCTTGTAAGTACTCCAAAAAATGTCAATGCTTCCGTCGATGAATTAGCACTGTCAACAACAACAACAACTAAGTTAAGGGTATGGTTTGCACAGGGCACGTAAACAGCTTTGGGATTGATGTCTAGCATTCTTGCTTGGACCCCAGAATGTTTTCCTTTCATGTTAGCACCATTATCATATGACTGACCTCGACAATCAGACAATTCGATTTGCAGTTCGGTCGCTTTTTCTAAGAAAGCGTCCAACAAGCCTTTCCCAGTACTGTCACTTATTCTCAAGTAGCCAAAAAATGTTTCTTTAACAATAGCAGCTTCTTCATTACATAGTACATAACGGAGAATGACAGACATTTGTTCATGATGTGACATATCTGGAGTGCAGTCCAAAATTATAGAAAAATATTTTGCCAATTTCAATTGCTGTAAATTTTCTTTTTCAACTTCTGTCGCTAGCAATTCAATTAGTTCATTTTGTATGGTAGGACTCAAATAGTGATCTTTAGTGTTTTTATTCTTGATTCTGTCTTGAAGCTCTTTTAGGATCGGATCTCTTCTTGCCAAAAGCTCAAATATACCCAGAAAATTTCCATTGTGAGGAGATCCTAAGACTTCTTCAGATCCTCTAAAAGCAAGATTTCTTTCCGATAGAAACAAGGCAATGTCGATAAGTCTCTCTAAAACATTTCTCCAAAAACGTCTTTCATTGAAAAAAATATTCATCTCGCGTTTGTCAATAGTGGATGAATTTCTTACCCCTTCAGCTAGCAACATCCATTGACTGCAGCATTCTTGGTGGGAAATGCCGTTTTCATGGTCTTTCAGTTTTTTCGAAAAACCCTCCCATGTATTTATACCACTACAAAAGGGGCTTAGTGTTTTTCCAAATAGCTTACAACAAAAGCAAAAAACTTGATCTGATTCCCCAGAATAAACTAGCCACGACCGTGAAACACTTTCACCATTAGGTAACACACGTTTATAATGGTTGGAGGAAAAACGTCGCCTTGGAGTTGTGTTATTATATGGAAAATTCATTATTAGTTCATGTGGTCCACGCTTTACTATATCACATCGTTGAGCATCAGAAATACTTTCAGGCCATTTACATGGGTCATCAGGGATAGGGGTAAATTGAGATTCAGTTATTTTTGATATTGAAGGTTGCGTATTGGCAGGTAAATCACAACTTACATTTTCTGGAAATTCACAATCACTTTGATGCTGATCGTCATAGTCTTTTTTTTCTTGTACACTATAGTTTTCTTCATCCCTCTCGGTACTAGTGCCAGGTCTACTCTGCTCAGTAATCTTGAAAAAATCTGTCATCTTGGGCAATTTCGCTACAGCATCTCGAGCAGTGGCTGCTTCTTTTCTCTTTTGAGCACCACTTTTTGAAAGTTTCATTCTATACAATGTCAATAAAATACTTTATCTGCACTCTGCAGTGTATATATATATTGTCCCGGTATTTATAGCCAAACAGAATTCCAGACCATTCTATGATTGTTGCGTAACAACGGCATTGTTACGTCAATCGAATATTCAAGATTCTACCAGAAAATCAATCGAAATATTCTAGATTCTGCGAGATAAAATGACGTTGCATTCACTTATGATGTCACAAGCCAATTTCTTCCTACAGTTTAAATCGGTTGTAAACAAGTCTGCTGAACTAAAAATAGTCACGTAGCCAAAAAGCAATTTCAGACTAACTTGGGCCCCCAAAGTTGGCCTGGGCCCCCCCAATTGGGGGGTTTGGGGGGCGGCTGCTACGTCTTTGATTATTACCGGTATCGTAAACTTGCCTGCATGCTTGCTTGTTGTGTCCTTGGGCAAAGCACTTAACGGCATGACTCCATCTTTATGAGACAAAAAAGTGGTGGGGTCAAGCAGTCTACCCGTCGTAGTGGCCCAATGTGACGAAAGACATGCAAACAGAGCATGAGCTCATGCCCATGAATAAATAAATCGATACCGTAAGTTTTTTAATTACCCTTGTTTCAGCAGCTTAGGTAATAGCCCATAAATTATTTAAGAAGTGGTTAAGGTCACAAAATTACATTTGATATATCAATATGACTGGTCTGCAATCACTATTGACAAAAAATTTCAAAAACTTACTGATTTTATCCAACAATAACTAATCCAGCATATGACAAACGATACAGAAGTCTGCCCTGTCATTTAGGCTACAGTATAGTTTAGGTTTTCAACTTTTCAGTATGCTTATGCAACTAAATATACCGTATAAGTTACACATTACAATAAACTAAACTCAACATTCCCAAACACGCTGATTAATCGAATATGAAACTCTCATAGAAGGTGGCTACAAATACGCCTGCACGTTTAGCCCATAAAATTAGCCTAACCATTGGCTATAACCAAGCAAACCTCAGCACCTCTAACCTTACTTTGACCTTGATTCATTGCTTAACATCAGTAAAACAACATATTTAACGTTCATTTAACAATTGTCACGTTTATTTATTTAATTTACAAAAATCGATATCACTCCTATTCAATTCAATGCAAAATCACTGAAAGTAGTCAGCCACTCTTCTCGAAAGCGCATTTTGATGACGTTTGATCACGTGCATGCAATCTTCCTATTGATTAGAATATTATCATTAGGAACATAAATGTTAGCATTAGAATTGGAGTTTTTAGTTCTGTTTTTTATGAAAAATTTAAGGCAATTTCTGGTTCCCACGAAAAACTGGAAATTTTAAAGGTGTCACACAAGACGAAAAACATCTAAAATCAAATATGACAAAATGCTCTAAAGCATGATTTGTTTACTTATATCGAAATACTGCGAAAAAACCTCACAGCATTGTCAGATTCGTTACTTAATAAAAGAACAACAACCAAACAAAGAGAACACTAAAAAACAGTCAAGAAGGCAACGTAATGCTGTAGACATGGAATCGTTAGGTTATTAGTTCAAAACTCATTCTGAGTATTGTGCGGTTTTGTCTTGGAAAAATGCACTTTACAACACTTCCTTTTTCATGGTAGATAGTGAGTTGGTTAACCAGTGAAAACATATAAAAGGCACAGAGGAAGCTTTAGCTGCCATATTCCAACAATTTTTGTTTTCATTTATCTTCACCAATAAATGTTGAAAAAGGGTCTGCTATTAACAAACAGTAATAAAGTCAGCTTAGACATTTATTTGCTATAAAAAAAATTAATTTCGCCAACACATTTTCAGTTTCTGCAAAAAAAATATAAACAAAAAAGTTTTCACCAATAGCAATCACTGTTTTGGTCTTCATATTTGCTACAAGCATTTGGTATAATTCCCTTAATATTTCAACTCTAAACCAGGGGTGGCCAACCATTTAGAAACTAAGAGCCATATTTCTTACTATGTTTCTGAAAAGAGCCACACCATACACAAGATATAATGATCGCGTGAATATCACCTCACCTCTTACTCATACACATTAACACATACCTTTGCTCAGCTAGATTTATTGTAAATGTCACCGACCAACATGATAATGACAGAAATTTACAATCTATTTATTATCAGGCATATTTCTTAGTCAGTGGGAATTCTGGCATTCCTTTTCTTTAACAATCTTCATCAAATCGGGCTTGCATTCCATTGTTGCCACTCGAAGCAACTCTTTCACATGGATGTCAGTTAGTGCAGATCGATGCCTTGATTTCACGTGATTTAGGGTAGAAAGTACAGCCTCGCAGACGTATGTTGACCCAAACATTGAGAGTTCCTTAATTGCAGCCCGTTTGATATTGGGGTATTTTTCCACTAGCACACTTTTCCAAAACTTAGTGGTCTCTTCCCTCAAAGCAGGTTTCAGTTTGTCCTTCTCACAAAAGTCGATCGTCTCCATTTCAGACGCAGCCTCATCTGAGCCTAGAGAGACTTTCAAACAGTCTGTCTCAAAACTGAATGGGCCGACAAGGAACGTAATCTGCGGCCTTTTCATTTGTAGATCACGGAACCGCGACACAAAGCTTTCTTTCAAGGTTTCAAGAAGCTTTGCATATCTTGCTCTTTGCTTATTCAGGGTGGTGATGGTGACTTGCCCTCAGGCTTTTAGCAAGGTGGGAAAATGCGTCAAATCTCACCTTTCAATACACTCCTTAAACAGCTTCAGTTTGTTGACAAAAGCAGACACACTTTGCACTAGGTAGGGCAGCAATTTCAACTTACCCTGCAAATTTAGGTTCAATCTGCTCAAGTAACACAGCATGTCGACCAAAAAAAGCTAAATACATAATTCACTCGAGGTCCGAGAGCTCAGGATAGTTTTTGTTCTTCTATTTTATGAACAGATTCACAACATCTAAAAGCTAAAAAAGCGAGAGAGTACCTGGCTTTTTAACAGCCATTTTACGGTGCAGTGCAGCGGCAGGTCACCTGAAAGCCCTTGGTCTAGCTCAGCGATGAGATTCTTAAATTGTTGGTGGTGAAGCGCATGTGTGCGGATGTAGTTAACGATTTCCATCACAGTCTTCATGACGTTGTCCAACTTCAATGATTTAGACACGAGTTGGTCCCTGTGAACAATACAACGAAAACTCCAAAACTCAGGAAATGATTGGTCAGCTTTGCATAGCCCCACAAGTCTGTTCACAGATCCGTCCACGGCTGGCGCTCCATCCATGATTATTGCAGTTAGTTTTGCTCTTGGCAGATTTGCTTTCTCGATTGCAGCGATCATTGCTTCTTTCTGATCTATGCCCCGGATTCTGTCTTTTAATGGCGCAATATCAACAAGTTCTTCTTTGTTCAAACAATCCGTTGAAGTAAATCAAGGAAATGTTGTCAATTGAGGCTTGTCTTGTATGTCACAACTCTCATCTAATGCGACCCTAAAATACTCGCAAGCTTGAAAGTCAGAGTGCAACTGTGATTCAATAACCATGTTAACATCAGATATTCTGCGTTCAACAGTGTGGCGGGACAGTTCCACATCTGATAACATTCTTTTCAGTTTGTTGTTTTCAGAAGACAAGATTTCAACTATGTCACAGTGGCATTTTTTGGCCCGTGCAATGTTCCAAGCCACTTGATACGATTCAAGCGTTACAGTATCTGTGTGCTTTGTGAATTTTTGGAAAACCTGCATCTGCTTTTCTGCTTGACTTTTCAAAGCGATTAACTTATGCTTGAGAAGTTTAGTCCATTTCGGAAATTCACGGTTGACGTTACCATGGAGTGACCTGAAGTGGCGCTGAAGATTACAAGCTTGGAAATGCGCTAATGACCCCTGGCATATAAGGCAGAATGGCTTGCTATGGCGTTCAACAAAAAAAAAAAATACAAGCTCTCCCACTCTGTTAAAAACGCCCTGTGTTCATCCTCATATTTTCGTTTTGCTGCGCATTTTTTCTCCGCCGTTATTACTAAAATATACTAAATTATTACACAATATACTAAAAGCTGAAAAAACGCAAACACAAGTAGCCTGTCCACATGTACAAAAAATACTACAGAACTATTAAGACTACTAATAGATTTTGACCAGAACTAGGCTGCTGATAGAAGAAGCAAGGCATGTGAAAAAGAGCCGCGGGCTGGCCACTCCTGCTCTAAACCTAACCATTTCTACAAAATGGAAATTTACAGAAGGTAATAAAAAATAAAATATAGACATCTGAATAAGGGATCTCCAAACTTTTTCCAAGGAGGGCCACATCGCCGATATATTTAAAACCCGTGGGTTACAGTTAACTCAAAGTAGAAAGAAAGTAACGGTCAGTAAAGTCGAAGATTGAGTAATATTATCCGAAAAATAGATGATCTGCGAAAAAAAGTTCATCATCTCTGTTGCAGTCACAAATTATGCCATTTGTTGTTAAGATATTGGATCCAAGTGGCTCTATCATGGAAACACTGCGCTATACATTTGTTTTTGAACAAATAAAAAAGGGTTCTGCAGGCCGGATAAAAAGCCATCGCGGGCCAGCTGGCCCGCAAGCCGTATTTTGGCGACCCTTGATCTAAATGATTGAAATGAAGTACCGTAGTTAAATTGAGTCTACCTTGTAAATGAGTTGAAGAAATAGGGAAATTTTAGGAAAATGATAAAAACACAATATAAAGTTTCAAATGTACTAATGTATCAAATCAAAAAGTAAATGAAGTTAACTACGCATCTCTCTATTTTGTGAATAAGTTGATGCAAAAATTAATTTTTCAGAAAAACATATATAAGTTTGTCAAGCATAGCCTATCAATCAGCAGAGGTGAGAGAAAAGTTGGGGAGTTCATTCAGAAACTGAAGATTTGTTTGGTGTCTGATTGGAGAAAGATATTCAAATGAGCCGGAGATGGGTTCCAAAATGAACATGAAATACAGTCTGGTGTGTGCGTTAATTGGCTGTTGGTCAAAAACAAAGTTGAGAATTCAATTAAAAAATTAACAAAAAGGCAGTGGCTATTTTGCCGTCAACGGCAATTTGCCCTTGGAATCTATTTTGCCGTAATCACTCACGTGTGTTTTATAGCCAAATTTGCTATTATCACACCAGTGACACTGTGGTGTAGTGGATAGTGCGCTGGTCTTGAGATACCATGGTTGTGGGTTCAAATCTCAGCTGGCAGGGCATTAAAGGAAAGGCAGTGTACACTGCAGGGGCAGGCCCGGTATGTAAATGTACGGGGCAGTGTACACTGGAAGGGAGTGTACATGGTGAGGGATAGAGACCTGGGGGTGCAAAATTTTTTTAGTTGGTTTTTAAAATTGACCAATCAGAAACGACCAAAAGTTACATGTTTAGTACGTCATTTAGATTGACCAATCACAAATAACTCATGGCAAAATAGTCTCTGAGGGTAAATTGCCGTCGACGGCAAAATAGCCATTGCCTAATAAAAAATCAGGAAATGGACTTAAGATTGTCGTGTTGAAAAAATTGATTGAACACTAAGGATTACTTTTTCGATTACCAAAAGAACAATATATACCATAGAATAACCCGTATAACTTCCTCCAATCTTACTTGCTAGCCTGTATATCACTCACCTCGCGAACTGGTCTGATTGTTGCACTTGAGGTCCAACCTCTTTAATGACACATTGCTTTTTTCATGTGACGTCATGCTTCAGCAGCTTAGTGCCATCTTCCGTCTGATCAAAGTCACCCCCGACCCAGGGTGACTTTAATCACATCTGCAAACCTAATGTGTGATCACAGTAACCTCTGCTGTGGGGCGAGTTTGATCACTTTCCGTCTTCTAAAAGGTTGTAAGGGACCAAAAATAATACTTTTTTCAAATATTGAAGGAAATTAACCACTAATGTTTTAATTTAAAGCAAGAGCAGGACCAAATTTACCACATGGCAATTTTGGAAAATAAAATACCAAAGTAATATTGATAAACTAATATAACTAGCTAATTTTAAGCAAAATAATTAAAGAACTGCTAAGTGCTAGTCAAGCTCCACTTCTGGCTCCATTCCGACTCTGGATTTTGCTCATGTCTGATGCTTAATCAAAACTGAACAAAGTCACCCTACTGAACAACGCCAGTTGACGGTATGTCCCAGCAGGTCCTTATCCATTATGGCCCATTACAACTGAATAATCATCTTTTCCAAACAACCATTGCCTTATGGAATTTGGTTAATGTTAACTGCCTCATGCCTTAAGGCAATTGGCCCATAAGCGTTGCCTCATGACCATTATTCCTAGGTACCGTATTTGTCCTATGACCAGTGTTCCAAGCCACATGAAATCCAACCTATGGCATTCATTGTGTGACCAAACCACATAAGAATCAAGAACTGCATTTCTATATTTCCTAAATAAAACTTTCATGCATGTATTTTCATACTTTTTACATAAAATTCACATGCATCTTCAGCACTAATGCATTTGAAAATTTTTCAAATTCAATATGGATTGCATCTTCCCTATTCCGGAACAAAATCTAACTAGCATCTATAAAATACATTTTACATGAGACTTGGCTTGCTACTCATTACTAATTGCATGACTGGAATGTAAGTAGATTGCAAATGAAACTTTTGCATGCATTGGAGTATTTCCCAACTGAAATCTGCCTTGCACCTGGATATTTTTGAAAAGAAATTTGAGTGCATTATCCTATTTCTTCACTAAAATATGGCTTGCATTTCCCTATTTCTTTACTAAAAAAAGACAGCCTGCTTTTTTTATTTCCTTACTAAAATATTGCTTTCATTTCCTAACTCTAAGACAGCTTGCATTTCTATATTTTTTTCACTGTTCTGCACCATGCATTTCCTAACTGAAGATGGCTTGTGTTTCTGTATTTTGTAACTCAACAATAGTTCAATTTCCTAACTAAAATATGACATCCATTTTCATATTTCCTTACTGTAATGTGGCATGCATTTCTCAACTCAAACATGGCATGCATTTTCTTATTTCCTTAATACATTGCTTGCGTTTCCTAACTAAAACTTTCTTGCTTTTTCATATTTCCTAACTCAATAATAGCTTAATTCTGTAACTGAAATATAACATGCATTTCAGTGTTTCCTAACGGAAATGTGGCTTACGTTTTTGTGTTTCTAAACTGAAATATTGCTTGCACTAGTAGGGGTCATCTGACAGGGAGCCTTCAACAGTAATGTTATGCTTTGGTGTTTTGACTCAACCAGTTGAGCTGGCTTCACCCATCAGGCTCTTGTGTGAGCAGTAGTGAAAAGTTGATAAGTTTCTTGCACTTTTACAACTCCTGTACATGAAATTGTGATGATGATAGTTTTTTAAACATAATTGTAATGCTCACAAAGAATCTTGTCACAAATTATTGTTAACACATTGTACGCAATGTATTTTGTAAGTGCAAAGCATTAGGGGCAAACTTTTACCTCTTTTTTGCTTGTGTTTGCATAAACCACTAAAGACGCATTGTATGTATACGCATTTTGCATAGACTGTATTTTGTGTATGAAATGAACATCAAACATTGCTAAATTGTTTCTTTGAATGATATTCTTCTTAGCAAGGAACATTGCAAAGAGTAATGTTACACTCCTTGCAATGGTAAAGTGTGACCTCTTTATAATATCTATAACCGCACTAGTGTCCATTTTAAAAACTAAAGAAAAAAAATACAATAAAAATTACCATAAGCTAGCATAATATCATATTTTCATCAAAACAAAAATCATTATTTTTGCCCTAATAAAAAGAGAAAGTAAATAGATAAGGACACTTTTGCAAAACGTCCAACCATAGTCCATAAAAATTGTAAAAACTTCCTAAAAAAGATTTGCACTAAAATGACCTTGCCCTAGTTTGTACTGAAGTAACCCTGCAATGAAACAAATGTAGAACAAGCGTTTATCACCGTGAAATTCACTAACACGTAAATCTACGTGATTTAACTTCATTTGAATGAAATTTTGCACTTAAACGATAAGTTCTCCTAAAGCATGTAAATCTATGTGGTTTTGTGCTCTGGGCATAAACATAGATTTACGTGGCGTCACGTACAATGTGTTAAGTGAGAGAGAAGCTGAGAAGGGATTGAAACAGTTAAAACTGATGGTAGCAGCAAAACCATGGTTGTTTTCACAATTTTAAATAAACTTTAGTGGTAAGCCAATTTTGTGATGTAATGCTGCCCCTATCCTGGTTATATCTGTGGTATCAAGTTCTTTGGCTGGTTTATTTGTCTTATTTTTGGCATAGTGAAAAAAGCGGCTATGGCTTCCCCAAAATCATTCATCATATTTTAGTAGGCGCCCATCAGCCCAAGTTATTTTTAAAGGCAGTGGCTATTTTGCCGTCGACGGCAATTTACCCTCAGAGACTATTTTGCCGTGAGTTATTTGTGATTGGTCAATCTAAATGACGTACTAAACATGTGACATTTGGTTGTTTCTGATTGGTCAATTTTAACAACCAATTAAAAAAATTTTGCACCCCCAGGTCTCTATCCCCCACTCTGTACACTCCCTTCCAGTGTACACTGCCACGTAGTTTTACATACCGGGCCTGCCCCTATGGTGTACACTGCCTTTTTGTTGATGCCCTGCCAGCTGAGATTTGAACCCACAACCATGGTATCTCAAGACCAGCGCACTGTCCACTACACCACAGTGTCACTGGCGTAATTGTAGCAAATACGGTAATATAAACACACATGAGTGATTACGGCAAAATAGATTCCAAGGGCAAATTGCCGTCGACGGCAAATTAGCCACTGCCATTTTAAATAAATGCTCTCTCTAAATTCAGTTTTACAAATTGTTAGGGATATGGTTTTGTTTTTTTAGACTTTGGATTTTATTACAATGCTGTATAGACATAAATGCCTTAACAAAAAGCATATCAGCAAAAGAAAATCTCTTGCTTTATAGTAAGTTATATACGACAATATTGCCTGCAGAACCCCCATCAGTAACGTCAGGATTGAGAATGTTGGTTCAACCGGCCAGTCTGGCTTCGCCTATCAGGTTCTTGTGTAAACAGTTTCCACAAATTTATGTGCTTTCTGCTGATGAGATTTTCAAAATTTTGTGTGTTTTTTTTCCTAACAGAATTTCTCATTTTAAGATCCTAGCTATGCGTTAGGTCTATGTGCTCTGCTCATTGCTTACATGAACCTAAGGGGGCCTGGTGTTTCCTGTAGTTTAAAAGTAGAGATCACATTTCTGATATTAACACTTTGAGTGCCCCATGTAAACCACATGCGTATACTCACTGGTGCTGGCATTTTTTTGCAATTTTGTTTCAAAGCTTGAAAAGGAATAAAAAATCATCTAAACACACTAGATCACATACTGAAAATCAGCCAGACATGCGCAGTGGCTCATGCACACACATTCAGACATGCTTAGACAATTGTGGAAAAACATCAACAATCATAAATCTATGTCAAATCCAGCAATTTGGTAGTCAACTGATGGGTTTTAACCATTGACATATGATTATGTTCTAAAGGACTCTGTGCAAAAAAACAAACAACATAATATTATGTCTCAAAGTGTTTATCTATTCTAAAGCAAGTTAGCAAAAACGTTTTTCATGTGGTGCAATCTCACACAGTGACAGTGTTTTGTTTTGATTTATGCTTAAATTTCTCAAGTTCATTTAGACAGTGAAAGACCACTAGTGACCTTCTAGTCCAGGGGTGGTCAACTCGTGGCTTGCAAGCCACTTGCAGCTCATTTGACTCATCTTATGTGTTTAGTGATTGTGCGTAGATATAAATTGAGGGGAGCATGTTAAATTTTGTGGCCAATAAACTGTCACACAAGGTTAGTATTGTCTTTCAAAATGATGTTTGAAAAAAACTGGTCATCCCTTTGTCTTGATGATGATGCTTCAGTGTTGTGAAGATTGATCTTCAAACAAAGTCACCACCCTCTGCTCAAGTGGAAAGTGCAGTAGTTGAAAGTGAAAGTTGTGTAACAGCTTTTTCAATGATGGCCTCTACCAGTTTTGGCTCTTTGTACAGCACAGGTAGCCACCCCTAATCTAGTCAAACTGCCCATTTCTGCATCACAATTATGCATAGCATTATAGCAAATAGCATATGCAGCAGAGCAAAATGAGCAATATTATATGTACAGCTTAGCCACAGCAAAACTAGTATCATATGTACACCTGGCCAGAATAAAACTAGTACCACATGTACACTTGGCCAGAACACAAATACCACTACTATTTTGTGCAGCAGTTCTTTTATGAATATGTTTAACGTGATATCAGAAATTGTAATATTTGTATCACTTTAATAATAAACCTTGTAGTATTAAGTAAAACTATGCCAAGACAGAGATTTGTTTATAAGTGCAATTTTGTTTCAAATTTTTACTGCATGAAAATTATAAAAAGATTGCTCGTATTTAGTGTTAACTCTTTATAAAAAGTAATTTTTGTTTGTAATTGACCTAGTTAAATGAGTATGTTGGTGTGATGCAGTTTTGAAGTAGGAATTGAAATTTTCCGGAATTTTGTAATGGTGAAACAAGTACATGAATTTTGCTATTTCTAATTCAAAAATATCTTTAAGCTGTAAGATTTTCAAAGATTTATACAAAGTGTTCATCGGAATACAATCTGTAAGATTTTTGAAATCCATAATTTTTTCTATTTTGATTCTATTTTGGACTACTTGGACTTTCTGTAATAGACTGTTTGCAGCAGTATCCTGTGCCAGAATTCCATATTTTAGATGTAAGTAGGCAAAACTATAGTACAGTTTTACTAGCGTTTTTTTGTTTACATAATGTCTCATTGTAGATAGGAGTCCAGATGCATTAGCAAGTTTGTTTACTACATGCACACTTGTTCTTTCCAGGTCATTTTATTATCAATGAATACTCCTAAATATTTTACACAATTTGTGTATGAAAGTTTATGCCCAACAACATGAACAGATGAAGTTGAAAGTTTTGCAGTGAAAATCTGTTTTGTTTGGGAGCAGAGATAAAGTAGGTGCTTTTTTACAAATCAAAGACAAACGATTGTGTTGGGATTGGGAGGGATAATGTAATAATTTCAATAGTTACCAATGTAGAAATTTAATGGTTTGCTATGCTTGCACAATATTTTGATTGGAAATGTCCAATTTAAAAATCCACTTACTTTCAACTACGTAAAATATGACCAATCCAAACAAATTGTAATGATGTTGTTTCCATTCCAAATAGTTTTCTTTTCCTTGATTTTAATTGATCGTATCCATTTTATTATTTGATTTGAAATGAAGAAAATAAATTCAAAACAAAGTTAACATGAAGAAGTTACTTGATAAAACTCTGCAACAAAGACTTTCAAACATAGTAAATCCAATTCCTGTGTTTCTGATTAAAATTTTGTCAGTTCTATTGCAAGTTTTGAATTATAAATCAATTTTTATTTTTAAGTAGTGTCAAAGTGTCATTTGCAAGTAAATTAACATGAAATTAAGTATGTATGGGTAGATCATTAACATATAATAAAACAGTAAAGGTCCAAGTGTTGAACCCTGTGGTACACCACCCACGATAGCATTTATTTGAGATTTTATATTATTGCAAACAGTAAACTGCTTGCGATTTTGTAGATAGCATGTCAAATGTTTATGCTCATTGCCTCTAATTCCATAATTGCAGAGCTTATCCAAAAGAATTGCATGATTTAAAACATCAAAAACTTTAGAAAGGTCCAAAAAGATACAAGTAAAATACCCATCATCTAAATTATTATGTAACATATTTCAAATATTTATTATGGCCATTTCAGTTGAATATCCCTGACGAAATCCAAATTGTTACTGTATGATGAGCAGGCCGGGAAAAAATGTGGAATCTGGGAATGAGATTCCCGGGAAATTTTGCTTGTTTGCGGGAAATTTTCACCGATTTTCAAAAAAAAAATTTAAGATGAAATTTCTGAAAAAAATTTTTGAAGTTTTTGTGGTAAATCGGCAATCTAGCTACGTCAAAGCGAGGCTCACCCATTAGTGAACAATCGGTAGTTTAAAATCGCATCGTGCAGGTCGGCGCATCCTTTACAAGCAAATCATACTTATGGCATCACAACAGCGTGATTATCAGCGCTGCTTGCTTCACCTTTGGATCTCTTTGATAGCAACTTGCGTCTTCGGATCGCTTTGTTTCCGTTAATTCAACATAAGCCCTGTCACTTTAAAGGCGTCTAGTGCGAAAGCTGTAAATTTAACTTACCAATGGAAGTGAAGTTGTTTTGCGCGATCTTGTATCCAATTCCTTATCAGAGTTTGCGCGTTTATGTCATAGACTCGTTCATAGTTCTTGGCTCGCCGAGTTTGTCTACTGCAAGTTAGTTGTATCAGTGTACTTGCCGGTAGAATAATGGCTTTAAAAGAAACTAGATTTAAATCAAAGATTTCCATTCAGCCTGGTTATTGTAAAGTATCTATGCGAAGGGACTGGCTTAGCGAACATACCCATCAGCAACATCCCAGTTTGAACGTGGTCAAACAAGTCTCACAGATATTCTATCCCTGAAAAAACCACATGCTCGAGAAGATGAAGGAGAAACCAACCCAACCGCAAAAAAGAAAAAAACCGATGGACCAGATGAAACGCAATCTGGTAGTACTGCTGCTACTAGCGAAGTCAAAGTCGAACAAATTGCCACTGAAATACAAACTGCAGACAGCGTAATGTCAGATACCCAACAACCTGAAGAACCGTATTGTCACTGAAGTAAAGCAGCTGAATCAGAATCACCAAATTCCAAAATTTATGTAAAGCTTGACGCAATTCTCAGCTTCTCAAGAAACTCGCAGAAATGAACTTAACAACGAACAAGCAATCTGTTGCTCATAAACCTGGAGAATTTGATGAAGTTTCAGCTGTAAAAATATTGGTTCAAAGCAGCAAATCAGTAAAACAAATTAGCAAAATCGCCAAACTCACCATTGATGTCGATAACAATATGCTAATATGCAATACTTGTTCCACTTACGCAAGTGTTAGATTATGCTGCGTTGCAGGACTATTTAATTACGACATTGCTCTTGGAATAGATTTCGCCGAGAGTAACCAGCCAGTTAGTTTTATCAACTTAAAAAAATCCATAGCAAGACACATAGCTGCAGAGACGCATCAAGCGAATTTGGTTCGTATTGTATTAAGAACTATAAAGTAATGCTTAAGCTATCCACATTTTGCGTGAAGATTTCGCCGAAAAGAATGGTGGTAAACAATTATGACGTCATTATCGCCATTGCAAGCCACGGGAAATTTTTAGTTCAAAAAACGGATTCCCTGGAAACTTTGCATTTTTTCCAGGCCTGATGATGAGTTTGTGGGAGGTAAAAAAACTTTCAAGTCTAGAATGCAGCAACTTTTCAAAGAACTTTGATACAATTGATAATATCGAGATTGGTCTTTAGTTGCTAACTATATCTTTGCCACCAGATTTTATGTATAGGAATTATTTTTGCATGCCTTAATATAAAAGGAAAGTAGCAACCATGAAATATTTCACTCAAAAATGGTGAAATTACAGGTGCCAATAGTTTATAAAATATATTTGGTATGTTTTCAGGTTCACTAGCTTTTGATGTGTCAAGTTGTTGAAGTTGCAAAAGAACTGTTTCTGATGGGATCATAAAACAATGATGTTTGTTGTGTTAAACTTTTTTAATCGCATATTTGGTATTTTAGCATCCATTAATGGCCCAACATTTGTGAAGTAGTAATTAAATATGTTACAGACTTCCGTATTTTCACTTACTAGTCTATTGTTTACGTCTGTAATAGTAAATATACCTTTGTTTATTTTTTGTGCCCAAGTATTTCATTAATAATTTTCTACTGTTTTGATTTGTCTTGTTTTTGTATTTCTTTAAATAGTAACATTTTTCGCTATTGTTTTGAGTTTGGTTAATTTATTCAAATATATCTTGTAATGGGATATCAGATGCATTTTGTTCTGTTTACAACATTTTTGAAACAGTACATTTTTGTTGAAATAGGTTTTAGTAATCCCTCAGTGAGCCATGATTTTGATTTTTTTTTCATTTCTCATCGAGAAAGTATTCTAAAAGGAGCATGATCATTGGCAGCATGATCATGATCATGATCATTGGCTGGTAATAACATCTTAAAACTTGCTCATTTTTGTACTAGGTCAGAAAGTTGTTTTAGCTTCTGCAGTCAGTCGCTATCATCTTCACAGTATGACTCAGCATTAAAATGTTTCATATTGTGTACTTGTTCTTTCAGTTTATGAGATTTATAAAAGTTATTTTAATCCTTTTGAGTCTGATTTTGTTTCAGATAAACCTTAGGCTATTCTATTAATTTTTTTTGGTCTTAATGTCATACTGGAGGTAAGTTGCCAATATATGACAATGATTTTTATTTTTTTGTTTGTTTTAAAGTGGGACACTTTTGTCCCATCAGATTTTTTGCATGGGACATATACGTCCCACTCAGACATTTTCAGCCTAGGAATCACAAGAGCAAATGCACAATTTCAGCTTCAAAAACGAAAAAGCATGTTGCAAAATTGAAATTTGAACAGACGTAAAACCAAACAAAAAACGAAAAAGCATCCACAAAAGCAGGCGAGTATGTACAAACGAAAAAAAGCACGAAAAAGCGTCCTCAAATGCAGGTCCAACAGTTTATGGTGCAGATCTCCAATTGGCATTGGTCTACTGATGACATGGTGCAAAACAGTCCTTGCAGTAAGGTAAATCACATCGTTTGCCCAATGTTTTCGTTCTCTTTTCTTGGCCCTTTCTAGCACAGCCAACACATCTTCTTCTAGTTTTCCCTTCAACAGGAAGATGAGATCCCACATTCTCCATGTTCAGTTGTTTGGATGGTCTTCCTATGTTGGAGCATCTCTTTATTGGGTTTCGTCTTTGGCCATTAGCAATCAGAGATTCAGCTACTTCAGAGAGAAAATCCAGAAAGGAACTTCGAGGTTTGCATTGCAGCTCTTTGTACACCACCCATGCATTGACAGAGAAAAAGATCAGGCTTCGGAAAATCACTTTTTTCCACCACTTTAGAGATTTGTGGTCTAAGTCATATAAACCGGCCATCTGATCTGCTTAATCAACACCTCCCATCACTTTTCGGTTGAAAAGAATTGCTTCTGGGCATGGAATGCTTTCTCTTGAACCATCTTTTTTCTTCTTTTGAACTTGGTTTACGGTAGCATCATGGCAGTTGGTCAACATAACAACTTCTTTTGAATCAACCCATCTTACAGCCAAAATGCCGTGTTGGTTTCCTTGAAATTCTGACTCTCCTTTTTTCAACTTTTCAACTTCTTTTGGCATGTTTTTTCTGTTTTTCATGCATGTTTCAATTGCGGGGAATTCCAAGGTGTTCATTAGAGATACAGAGGTGAAAAAACGATCACATGATAAAGTGACATCCTTTTCTTTTATGCTTGAGGCAAGTTTCTTTATAACCCTTTCTCCAAGATATCCTTGTCTAGCCATTTCCTCTTTTCCGGAATATATGTCCATATCATATACGTAGCCAGTTTTGGAGTCGCAATGCATCCAGACTTTTATTCCTCTTTTGACAGGTTTCAATGGCAAATATTGTTTTATGGAACTCCTGCCTTTGAATTTAGTCATGGATTCATCTATGCTCTCAAAGGGGCTATCCTGTCTCACTTTTTGGAAAGTGTGCTTTAGACAAGAAAATAGCTCTTCAACATAGTATGTTTTACTTGTGGAGCTGGGCTTTTCCGGGCAGTTTACATATATTTTTGAAAAAAGTAGCTTGAATCTGTCTCTTGAAAAAGTGGACTTGATCAACGCATTGCCCATTGAAAGCTTAGATGACCAATAGCAGTTTATGGATGGCAATCTGTTGTAACCCAATATAAATACGCAGCCAATTAGAGACATCATTTCAAAAGGGTTGGTTAGTTTGATTTTTCTCTTTTTTTCCCTTTCATACAGTTTCAGTCTTTGGTTTGTATGATAAACCATTTGAATGAATAAACTCATTGGCCAGAGCTTGAGAAAAATTTCCAACACAGAAGAAGTACTTTTCAGCTTAGGTGTGATCATGCATTCTCGTGGTGCTGAACAAGAAAACTTCGGCTGAAAAGATGAAGCATCAGACCACACACTGGGCTCATCAATATTTCTTGGCTGTGACGACTGGTTTGGAGCATCATCAGCTTCATCTTGGGAATCTGAAAATTCTTCTTCGCTTTCAGATTGTTCATCCGCCTCCTCATCTTCACTTTGAGGAGGCTCCTCATTTTGGTGACTTTGAGCTAGATCCTCGTCTTCACTTACAGGGTGGGGCCAAGCAGATGGTGGAGCGTACAACGGGTCATCCATTGAATCGCAGTCAGAGTCCTCACTCTCACTGTCAGTCTCCCATGAGAAAATAAGATCAGTAGTATCACGTAAGCCGAAGCCCTTGTTAGCCATTTCAATATATAAGCAATCAAAATAATATTTTGAAATACACAATCCTACAAAACACAAAAGATCATTTTTGGAATAGGCGTAAATAGCAAAGCCTGTTTGGGTGGAAAATACCACAAAGCAAACCATTTCACTTCTTGCTACTACATCTAAGCTACAGTCCAAAAAATAAAGCAATCTTGATAGGGGTTTCAACTCTTTACTGATCATGACATTACGTCTGTGGGACATATACTGTACATCCCCAAAAAAGTAATTGAAAATGTCTGGTGGGACAAATGTAAACCGCAAGTGGGCCATTCTAATAAGTTAGCTTGTACTCAGCTCTTCACTACAACTAAACTTTGCGTAGGTATTCTAAATGCTTTCTAAAAAGATTTCTGACTAATGGACTGCAATAAAACATCATAAACTTGCACAAGTGGTAGCTGCTGAATTGTTGCTAACATGTGGCTTTGCTGAAATTTGCCTACACGTGTTCAATATCCTGGCAAAATTGTTACATTTGTATAGATCTCTACCTCCATCTTGCGAATATATATTCTGAAAGAACTAAATTCACTTAAAAAGCCAAAAATCTCTGGTTTGCATTGTGTTTTGGTACGCTATTGACCCAACAGACTTTGTGTTTCACATTGCGGGACGTATGTAATCCACTAGACTCGAAAGGGTTAAATAGTGCAGAAGGGAGGCAAGTGGTCAGACACATCTAGCACTAAGATACCTGATGCACATATGTTTTCTGATGAATTTGCCTATACATGATCTAGGATAGTTGATGATATGGGAGTTATTGTGGTTGGCATGTTAATTAGTTAGCAGCATCCAGAAGAATATACTTTATTAATTAATTTCTCACTTTAGGCTCAATGTTTTGTTTGGATAAGTTTATATTATAATCTCCTAGCAAAAATATAGAATTATTACTATGTTCAAGGGTAAGCATTTCTTCAGAATGTTTAATTTAAAATGGCATGAAAGAAACTTTGTGATGTCTATAAACTATGCTGATTAGCATGTTCTTTTTGACGTTTTTTGCTTGGATTGTTTGTAATTTCAATAAAAATATTTTCACAGTCTTCACTATTTGCAATAATATCGGATTTTAAAAGGTATTTTAGATCATTTTTTTTTTATACACTCCAACACCACCAGCTTTTGATGCCAAAGCAATTTGCTCAAAATGATAATTTTCTTTTTCATCTTGGTCAAGATTAGATAATTATAGCTTAGTTTCTGTTATAGCAATTATGTGTGATAAATTGTAACAAAAAATTATAAATTTTATACAATTCTTTTGGCAATGATCTTAAATAAAATGTATTACCATTATGTCATTACTTTTATTATATTTAATGGCATCAACAAATTCTAGCAAAATATAATATTTACAATCTCTGATGTAAGAGTTTGGAAACGTCATTAAATCAGGATTAAATTCAATACCATCAGCCTTGATACTCATTGGATCAGTAGTTAGCAAACACCTGCTAAACAAAAACTTTATGATAAGTAGTCTACTTGCTTATCAAGTTTTCTTCAGCACTGGTGGGATGTTTCACTACCAACTTTTGATAATCATTTTCACTCCAAATAATTCTTGGTTCATCCTTCTCATTTTTTTAACAAAAATGTTCTCATTTTTGGCCCACAAATAGGCAAAATGAGATTATTTTGTCAGTTCTTTGGCATTCCAAAGTAGTTTTTTCCTGTACTAAGTTGGATTTTCATTGACATAGAACTTGGTCATTCCAGGAACTAGATATTGATGAGTTTGAATGGTTTTTGCTGTTTTACGTCAATTTTATACAAGGGTAAATCAATAATTATCCACACTTTTATTTTTTTGTTTATTTTAAAAACACAAATCATGAAAAAGATTTATCATTTTTCTACATAATCTCCACCCATTTCGATGCATTTGTTTCAGCGGTCTACAAGCTTATGAATGTCATCTGAGAAAAAAGTCTTTGGCTGGTCACACAACCATTTATACACTGCTTTTTGCACTGCTTCATTAGAAGAAAATTTACGACTCCGTAGTGCATCTTTGAGTGGAGCAAAGAGACTATAGTTAGAAGGAGCAAGATCTGGGCTGTATGCAGGATGCTCCAGTACCTCGAAACCCAGTTTGTTAATGGTTTCTTCGGCAACATGTGGGCATGCATTGTCATGCTGCAGCAAAACTTTCTTTAACAGTAATTCTTGGAGTTTGGTGCAAATTGCAGGCTTCAGGCACTTGGCTAGCAAATCACAGTACCTTGCACTGTTGATTGTACTGGCCTTTTCCAGAAAATCCTCTGAAATAGGCCCTTCAGAATCCAAAAAAATGGTTAGCATAACCTTTCCTGCAGAAAGTCGACTCTTGAATTTTTCTTTACAAGGGAAGACTGATGTTTCCATTCCAAGCTTTGCCTCTTGGTTTCAGGACTGTAGTGATGAACCCATGATTCATCTACAGTGACTATTCAACTCAAAAATTCTTCACCTTCATTGTTGTAGTGGTTCACTAACGTTTGGCAGATCTCCATACCTCTACACTTGTGCTCTTCTGTAAGCTTTTTTGGCATCCACCTTGCAGAAACTTAATTGTACCCAAGGATTTCATAAATGATTTCTTGAGCAGAGCCAAAACTGATCTGCAAAGATTGTGCTATCTCATCAGTGGTTATGCATCGGTTTGCCAATATTATTTGCTGAACTTGCACAGTCTTCTCTTCACTGGTAGAGGTTGATGGATGTCCTGCTGCTTCTGCATGTTTCACACTGGTCCAGCCAGTTTTAATTTTCTCAATCCACTCATGTATGGTTCTTTTTGATAGTGCATTGTCTCCATATTTTGCTAAAAGTCTTTTATGAATTTCTGCCCCCAGTGAACCTTCTGACCACAAAAATTGGACCACAGCACATTGTTCTTCTCTGGTGCATTGTGCAAGTGGAGCATCCATCTTTATCAACTGAAAATAACATGTGTTAAAACTGAATGAACAATTAGATTAGCTGATTGTGATCATGTGAGCATGTTGTTCTTCTCTGGTGCATTGTGCAAGTCGAGTGTCCATTTTCATCAACTGAAAATAACACGTGTTAATACTGAACAAACAATTAGATTAGGTGATTGTGATCACGTGACACAGTAGTCAACACGTATTAAAAAAATTTGAAAAATAGCTAAAGCAAGAGTATGCTAAAGAGCAAAGTGCAGATAATTTTTGAATCATATTTACCCTCATATTTCTTTACAAACATCCTTTAGGCCAGGGCAGAAAAAATTTTTTTTGAAGTTGAAAAAGTGGCCCCTCCAAACAGTTTGCAAATGATCTAAAACTCCCGAAATTTTTCAGTTGCTCCCTTTGGTGGTTGACTAATACAAGGCTTAAGGTCACATGGAGGTCAGATTTAGTGAAAATGCTATAACTTTGTAATGGATTGCACTAGAGACCTTAAATTGGTGTCAAAAGAAGCAGAATCATAAAGTTTTTATCTGTCCTAAAAGAACTTTTTGCCTTATTTTGTCTAGAAATAAGGATATTATCAAAAGATGGTATTTTAAGAGTTACGATGAGTAAATTTTTGGAAAGAACACATTGCAACTGGCAAGCCTTTCTGTTTAAACAATAAGTCACTATGAAAGAGCTCCCAAAGTATGTTGTTATTAACTTGTTTTTAATGCATCACGAATCACAATACACATTCAAAATGAAAAAAATCTCTGCCAAGTTCTCAAGAGTAGTAGCAAATTGCACCAAAACATAATCTCTACCAGCAAATAATGTGCAGCTGCTGTTCATTCTATTTGCAAACTCTTCAAAGAATGTAACAAAAAGTTATTTGGATTGACGTTACATCAATGCTTGGCTGAGTTTGCTTACATCAGTGCCTAAGTTTCATTAAAATCTCTTTCTTGTTTTTGATTCATCACCTTGACACACAAACATTAAAAACCCATGCTCCTAAAAATGAACCATGCTTAGCAGAGGCATGATTAACAATTCAGAACATTTAGTTTCAATGAAAATGCATACTCAACTATATCAAAAACACTCTTGGAAGTTCTTAAACATTAAATTGTTTCAAAAGACTTCATTAGCTTTCTGGATTGAATTCTCTACCTGATCATCCCATCACGCCTCTTATGACTTGCAGTTAAAGCAAATGCCTCAGTGATCACTCACATGTCACTGAACAGCTTGGTTATGGCAAGGATGGTCAAAGTCGAAGCTCATTGATTTCTTCATAACTAAACTGCTATGTTGCTAGGGGTTTATGTATATCTGGAAAATTCAAATTGACCATTTGTGGAATCACTTTGCTTTAAAGTTGATTTTTGGTATCAACAATTTTTGAATAGCTGTGCATTCTGTCGAAACTGAACTTGGCTCAATGAATCCTTCAAAATTATCATTTTTAATCAGATAGCTTGATCATAGGTTACACAACTTATTGATGGTTATTTTTTGAAGGTCATTATCATCATTTCCAAGCATGCCAAGCAAAATATTCTTTGAGTGTGCGAAAAATCCATTGTTTTGAAGAATTTTTCAATTAATCTCTACAACTTTAAAAAGTTTTTGGATGCACGCATTAGTTTGGAGTAGTGCTTAATTTCAAACCAGGTTGGAAAGCTCCCTTTTAAACAGAATTAAACCAGAGTAATTGAATTTTTTGATGGATTTTCAGTTGCTGCACATAGACGAAAAATTCTGCATGCTAGAGTCAGCAATTTTGAATGAACTAAATGCCTAATATTGTGGAGCCACAAATCATCATCGACCTCGCCTAGGGTTGCCAACTTTGACAAATTTCAATAAAGGACACTGTGACTAGAGTTGCCAACCGTCCTGAATTTCAAAGGACAATCCTCAATTGGAGACCCTCTGTTCTTGTCCGGGTGGGTAATCAGGTGTTGACCTTTTTTTTTTGGGAGGCCACCATGTAAAAATGCTGCTCACAGACATGGTGGCCTCCAAAAAAAAAAAAAAGGTCAACACTTGGTTTTCCATGGGTTGTGCTACACAACCCTTGGACTGTACTTTTGCAAATTTTTTCCGCTCTTGCAGTGAATTTTTTTCAGCTCTACAAATAAAGGACAATTCTAAGTTTAATAAAGGACAAGGACGAGGGGTTCAAATAAAGGACGATTGGCAACCCTAACCTCGCCACAAATCACAGACCAACAAATCTTATATTCATAATATTGGTCTGTGCTAAGGTTTTAAAGATCATTGGGTAACATTGGAAAATGTGAGTTGGGAATGGACTTGAAAGCAACAACTAGCCTTTGTGAGACATTGGAGTCCAATTTTTTCCTAATTGATCCAGCAAAAGCACCTGAACTTTTCATACTTCCATCCAATTCAACAAAAATATGACGTAGAGGAAGCTTATTTGTATGTAAGAGGCAAACCACCTAATGCAGTGGCCTCTGAAGAGCCTTTTTCAATTTCCTTATGCACCCTTTATTAATGCCAGTCATTGTAACAGCACCATCAGTTCCTATGACTGTCAGGTTTTCCTCTAAGTTGACACCCTTGATTGCACTGTAAATGCCATCAGCAATGAAACTTCCTTTTCCATCCTTAGTACAAAAGTGGCTAAGATATTATTCACCTGGCCCTCCTACCATTACAATGTGTTCAGCCAGGTATGTTGATTGGTAGAATTTACCACTTTCTAAACATATTGTTGTCAAGGTTGCATCTTTACAGCCATCAACATACACGCCATTTACTTGCTCATAAATTATAGCTTGGTCTCGACCGGTTTGTTCATGTTGAAGCTCGCTTTTGTCAATTATGTTGGTTTTTGACTCTCAGTAATAAGTCCAACATCTGTTAATACTGCATTTACAAGCATTGCTGCTACTCTGTTTGAAATTTGGTATCTTTCTATTATTTGCACCAAGCTAGGAAATTTCATTTGGTTTTACAAGTGACTGGCAAGAGAAAACGAGGACGACCGAAGAAGACCTGGAAGAAGCAAGTGGAAGAGGAGACAGAGAAGATTGGTTTGAAGAAGGAAGATGCCCTGAGACGAGACAAGTGGAGGGACGGAGTGCGTAAAATTGCAGAAGGAATGGGGTAAATCCGGCCATCTCTGCTAAAGGGAAAACACCGGATAAAAACTGAATAACTACTACTACTACTTTACAAGCTTGGTTGTGATGCTCAAAAAAAATTTACGAAGATTCTGAAGACTGAGAACAACTATCTTCACTATCTGAAAAGAGTGATTGATCATTTAAGACAATTGGATCTCCAACACCATTTGCATTTCCACTGCCGCTGTGACTTGCATCTGGTAGTTGATCACTACCCTTATTAATCCTTCTAATTGGAAGATCAGATGAAACAAGAAGCTCTTCCAAACGTAAACATCTGGCTTTTCTTGGTCCCTTTTGATGTTTATAAAACAGAAAGTCTTGAGTCATGCATAGCATGTACTTTTTCTCTAATTCTCTTCTCCATTGATTGTCCTCACAAAATATGATGAAGGTGATGAAAACACTTCCTATTTCTTTAACTCATTTACAAGATAGAGATGCACAGTTGAACAAAATTCATTGATCTAATTTCAATCATTTAGATGTTTGTATTTTATTTTTATTACCTTCTGCAAATTTTCATATTTCTGAGTTTTCAGTAGTTTAGTAGGTACTTTTTTACCACATTTTCATAATTTTGTAATTTAGTGTGAATTTCCATCTTTCCATATTGTAGTGTAGCCTCTTTAAGGGCACACACCAGGGTATGCACAATTTTTGAGTACATGGGGTACAAGTTAACAAAGCCCCTAAAAACTATATATTGCCAGAAAGGAAATGAAAAAAGGAATCCAACCAATCAAACCATTTTTTTTGTATGAAAATCTGACAAAAAAATTTTATACCAGCAATTACACCAAAAAATTATTCAACAGTTTTACAAAAAAATCTTAAAAGTACAAAACTACAAATAATAAATTGCTCAAAATTAATGTGGATCAAGTCACACCCTATATAGACAAAAAATTATTAAATAATTTGGGGGTGCAACTTTCAGATTTAAAATTTTGGTCATTTTTTTTTGTTATAAAATCACTGAAACACAAAATTTTCAAAAAATGCTCCATTAATTTATAGAGTGACATCTGTACAACATTTCCTAAAAATTTTAGCAAAATCTGACAAGTACTTTTTGTGTAGTAGCAATTTTAGCATCAAAAATTACCATTTTGAGAAAATTGCCTTCAAAGTTTCAATATGAAAATACCATTAAAATTACTAGAATAACTTTAAAGTTTGTGAATTAATTTAACAACTGAAATTAGCATTTTTGAGAAAACTCACTAAAATATTCACAGCCTCTATTGTTTCAAAAATATTCACTTTCATTTGCATATTAACTATATTTAATGACCTCCTGGCACATAGTCACCAGAAGCAGATTTCTGAGTAGTGTGCAATCTTTTTTTTGGTGCCCAGACTGTGCTGCGTCAGACAATCTGCGTTTGTCTTTTGTGAGGATTGCTGTCTTTGTAAAAGTCCTTAGCTCAGTTTTAAAAGCACTTGTACTAGTCCTTGGCAACCCACATTCCAGGACAAGATTGCCAATCTCAAAGCACGTTGGACTGCAGCAGTGTCAAAATTTCTTTCTTTGGGGCATCTTTTCCATATGGTTGCATTAAATGATTCATTTTGGTTTTGTGTCGGTCCTGCAACACATCTCTTTAGTAAATCCTCATCTGATAGACGAGTGTACAATGGCAGGATGTATGACAAAAATGATGCTGGAAGCTTGTTGTCTTTGGTTTGTGTTGAAAAACTTTGATCAGAATATGTAAGCTGTTTTTTGTATTTGCACCGCTGTACACTGTTATCCATGCAAAGTTTGTGGTGCTCTATTGCAGTGCTTCTTAAACTTTTTTGGTTTTGTTCACCCCTAGCATCCATCTCCAGATTTCATTCACCCTTGTCCCTTGTTATGATAAACTCAAGCTAAGTTTTACCATTGCAAATCTACAATTTCTCGAGTCAAGAGATATAAAGCTACAAAAGCACAAAAGACAGTCACCAAATTTTTGTACTTATGCACTCATTGCAAACCAACTTCACTATTACAAGAAGCAAAAAAACAACAGTTCAGTAGTCGATTTACTGCAGTAAATTGTTTACTAGTGACTTGGATGCTCCTGAACTTTCGCAACTAGTTTTTCAAATCGTGGATGAATCAGTCTTTCTAATGCCACTCTCATCGATGAGTCCACACATTTCAGTGCATTTCTCTTTTTAGTTTTCAGTTCCACTAGGCATGAAAATCCTTTTTCTGACAAGTAAGTAGTAGGCATGAGCACCAGTTCCTGCAAGGCTTTTAGAGCAATCGTCTTATACTCAGGGAATTCGAGCAAGCTGACCCAATAATCGCCATAATAGGGATGTGTTTTGAAGAAAGATTTTTGAGAAAAATCATTGTGTAACTCCAACAGTGTTTCCATCATGTCTCCAAGGTTTGTTTGGGACAAATGATCAGCAATAAAAGGATTTATTATCCACATTTCTTTTTCCAAGTCTTGATGCAGTTTTGTTGGGAAATACATTTCGAAATTTTCACTTAGGAGTTGCAAATGGTCCAGTATTATAGTTGTTATCCTATTTTCAAGCTCTGGTGCATTATCTTCCCAGTTGCATTCTTTCATATAGTTTTCCAAATTCGGAAAGTTTGAGAGATTGTTTTTGCCAACGTTGCTTTGCCACGTTTTTATCTTCAGTTTCATGGTTTCTATTTTCCCTGAGACATCAAAGATGTCTCCACCTTTACCTTGAAGTGACAAATTTAATTGATTTAAATGATTAAAGACTGATGCCATGTAATGCAATTTCGATATCCAAATATCATCTTCAAAAAGTAATCCACTTTCATCATTGCGAGATTTTAAAAATTTATACAGTTCATTTCTCAGCAACAAAACTCTTTGAAGAACTTTTCCTCGTGAAAGCCATCGAACTTCACTATGTAGAAGCAGAGTTTTGTGATTTGCAGACATTTCATCGCAAAGTTTAAAAAACAATCGACTTGTTTTTGCTTTAGGACGAATAGCATTGACAATCTTCACCACATCACTCATCAGTTTATCAAGCTCACTCGCCTTATCAGAGGAATGTGCTCTCAGTTTCTTTGAAGCTAACGCTTCACGATGTAGAATGCAGTGTAAAAGCTTGCACTCTGGGGACCTAAGTTTGATCAGTGCAGTAGCACCTCTGTGTTTTCCTGTCATAGCTGCTGCACCATCTGTAGTTACAGCAACACAGTTCTGCCACGATAAATTTTCATTTAGAAAAAATTCGTCTAGCTTAGAAAAAATAAATTCCCCAGTAGTCTGCACACCAACCGGAAGGCAGAACAAGAAGTGTTCAACAATTTTCTTAACACTTTTGTCTGGAAACCGACAATAGACAATAAGTTGGGCATCGTGTTTAATATCTGCGGTTTCGTCCAACTGCAATGCAAAGCAGGGTGCTTCTTTCAGTTTAGCAATTAACTGCTGCTTGATATCGTCAGCAATCATGGAACCTCGAACTGACATTGTATCATTGGACAATGGTATTTGTTCCACTTTATCTACAGCTTGCTTTCCGCCATGACACAAATTTGCTACAATCTTCAAGCATGGCTTGATAACTGATTCAGCTTCGCTATATGGCTTCTTTTGTTGCATAAGCACATGCGCTATTTGAAAAGAAGAAAAAAGCAAAGGTTTTGTGTTGGCTGAGGTGTTTCTAACCAATGATTTAAGAGCACTCTGCTGATTGTATAAGTAGTCATGTTGTTTCTTGAAAAACTGCACAGACTTGTTTTGATGAATGGCGTGTTTGGTTTGCAAGTGATTGCGTAGTTTTGAAGGAGCTAAACAGCTGTTGCGATATGTTGCACTACAAAACATGCATTGAGCAGATGGCACAAGGCTGGTTTCTTCACTTTGGGGTAGAAAAAAGCCATATTTGATATAATCATCATCCCATTTTCGTCTTTTCACTTTAGTATTCTCGTTACCAACTTTCCTCTTTGGAGTAGGTTTTTTTAACTCTAACGCAGATGCAGCTGGCCTTGGTTGCCTATCTGGTTCAATGTCATTACTGCATGCACCGAAATTAAGTATTTTCTGAACATATTTCTTAGACATACTGCTGTTTTTTTATCTAAAATTTATCAATAATTACAGTACGAAAGCAATGATTTACGAAAACAGAAGTAATTGCATCACTTCTGTTTGATCACCTGACGGTTCACCCTTATTCACCCCTTTTGGTTGGTTCACCCCTGCAAAAATTTTATTCACCCTGGGGTGAACCATTCACCAGTTTAAGAAGCACTGCTCTATTGGATCATCATTATGAATTGAGTGATGCAGTCCAGCCGTGATATTTGTTTTCATCTTGTTTACTGCAGATTTTATGTTTCAGCATCTTTAGACCGAGTTACAAAATCCATGATTGACTTCCTGTAATATGTACTCAGTTTCACAATATTTTGGGAAGTTGAGCCACCTTCACCACTTTTTATTTGAGGACATTTTTTTTACTAAATTTCTAAGTCTAGTGCCCATTCTCTTATGAATGTGATTGACACATTTAAATTTTGTGATTTCTTTATCTCCATACACACGACTTTCATTCAGCTCCTGCATGTTTGTATTGTCTCCATCACTTAGCAAAACAGTGTATCGCATTTTATATTTTGATATCGATCAAGACCAGATAGCTTTTGCAGCAGCCGTTTCTATGTCTGTACTTGGTCCATCAAAGTTTCTGAAGCATTTTCCTTCATTGATGTGCTTGAATTCTGTTGAGTCTTTGGGGTATGGTGATGGTTAACATGTTTCACAAGTCTTACTAATTACTTCAGCATCTACTGTAATATTTCTCCAGTATCAATTGACCCCACAATTCCAACACCATGACAAGATTTAAAACCTCTGTGATGTCATGTCCCATCAAGATACTGCCACATCAATTGTGTTGTCCTCTAAAACTCCTGGATTGTCTTTCATAAGACAGTGTCTAAGATTTTATGCTGCGAGTTGTAACTGATCATCAACTACAGAAGTAAGTGCAATTGACAAATTTTGGCTATGCTTGTCCCATCTGCTTTGAGATGATGGTGCTGGCATTCCAATAATGTTACTAAATGTAGTCATTGCCTGTCTGCCCATTTCCAGTTCTGCCATTGCAAGATTTGCTTTCACATTTATTTCATGAACGTTTTTATTCTTCTTTGATGTACACATTTCCGTTTTTCTGCCACATTTCGTACATTGAAAAGCTAATCCACATGCCAACCCAGAGTACTTGTTTTCATCAATAACAGTCAAAGACCCTGAAAAAATATAAAAAAATATAGCCATCTTGCATAGTGAAAAAACAAGATAGTAAAATGATGATAAGCAAGTGTCTGAAACAACAACAATCACAACAGATAGAAACAACAAAAATAATTTTCAATTACTGTTAGTTCATTGATTAGAAAAGAAACTTGTTTAGAGAAAGCATTAACATATGATTAAACCTATTTCAGTGGTGGGATTCAAATTTTTTGTCAGCCGGTTCCATCACAAAAGTCATATTTTTCAGCTGGTTCTGTTACAAAAAGTCATATTTTTTTAGCAAATAAACTGATTATTTTTAATTACTTCCTAATTAACATTTCAAAATAATGGTTAAGTAAGCGTCATTATGTCAAAATTAGCATCAAAATTTTTGATGATGTTGAGGATTGTCTATTGCTGTATATATTATATACTCGTTGATAATGAACTTAAAAACCTGAAGGTGTATGATCTACTGAAAACAAATGCTTGAATGTTGATGTTCTATAAAAATTCTGTTATTCTATAAAAAAATAAACACAAGAAACCTTTATCAAAAAAAAAAATGTTTACTGAAATTAAACTCAAATTTTGCAATTTTTACATCAAATATTTCCAAATGGCGACCTGATTGTCATCAATTTCTTTATCTGTCTTTTTTTTTTATCCTGTTGTCATCAGCAGAGTGCTTTCTTCTAAGCCATTTCTTGACCGAAGGAGTGGGCTCCCATGAGCGCAACGGGAGACCAATCAGATTAATTATCATAAGATTAGCTATATTCTCAATAGTAAGGCGACTACTTTTATCTGAATATATTATATTCATTTTTGAAAACCCTCTTTCTGCCTCAGCAGAACTAACAGCAATAGCACTGATAATATTTTTAGCTTTCTGTACACTTAAAAGAACCTCCGCCTTTGCAAGGTTGCTACAATTTTGCAAGACATTTTCCACATAGTCTCGTATATTTGTTCAGCTCCTTGTCCTTCCAATTCGACCAAATCAAAGAAAATTATTGGTGAGACATCACAATCTTCAAAAAAATTATAAGAACTGGTTTATTAGATATGGATGATGCTTTATCTACGATGACACAAATTTTTAGGTTTTGTGCAATGATTTTGGAAAATATTTCACTCTTGATATCCTTTGCAATGTGGTCAACTATTTTTACTGCAGTTTTCCAAGAATGAAGTTCAACACCCATATTAACTCCATTTCTTATTTGAAGTTCAATCTCATCTTTAATATCGGAAAATGGCATACATCTTTTTGCCAAACTGTAGACTGTATTCAAAACTCTGCAAGTCGAGGCAATATATCTCTCATTCATTTTATCAATGCTTTTCATAATTCATCACATGCATGATACTCTTCTTGCTTTACACATAGCTTATGTGCCTTTGGTGAAAAGTGTTCCATCATTTTTTTCCTCAGAGACGCTGGCATATTGGTTGTAGTCTTTCCTGAGCCTTTGCCCATTCAGTTGAAACTCGAATTCCTTTTATGTTCATGAGTCACATTTGGCACAATGATCAAAACCAAGTTTCTTGTTACGAGCAACCAATCCATCATATTTTTTTAGAAAATTCTCGTATTGCATTGTATTACAGCAATCTGGCAGAGATGCTGCTGCATCTGTCTGATCTCCAGGTGATACAGTAGTTGCAATACACTTATCAGATGTAGCCGTTGCATTTGTCTGATCTGCCGATGACACAGTATTAACAGTAGACATATCAGAAGCAGTCGTTGCATCAGCATTATTCATTAAAGATGGATGTATATCATCTGTTGGAATCTCAGTTGCTTCTTCCACCGAGCTTTCAATTCTTGGGATTTTACGCAAGAAATTTAGTATATTTCTTTGTCTTTTCATTTTAGGGCTGTAATCTATAAAAAAATGCAATTCAATAGCACAATTATCCTAACAGTTAGTGGTAAAATTTATTTTTTTTAGGAACAGGTTCTCTCACTCCAGGACTTGCTAACAACAGCTTCTTTCACTATCACATTCTTTAAAGCCAAACTATCTAACAACCTATTCTTGAGATTAAAGTAGTTGCAGGAACAGGATGCAACCCCAGGTTCCAGCAAATGGTGCAAACCGGCTCAATCCCATTACTGCTAACAGCCACACTAAAAAGCAGCAGTCGTCTCATGACTTGCACTTATGACGCAACAATTCAATTTTCAGATAAACAATCACAAAAAGAAAATTACTACAATTATAAAAATTAACACAATGTATAACTGTTACGTGCGAACTTGAGCATTGCACATTTTGAAAAAGACACGTGAGCTACTTGATCTCAAAAATGGGTTTGTCAGATAAGATGCAAAAATCCATTGACAGTAACCAGTAATGCTAACCGGTTTGCTGATCTCACAAAATTCTGTGAGACGGTTCTATAGAACCGGTGCGAACTGGCAGAATCCCACCACTGACCTATTTGATAGCCTGTATTTTTACCTACCATCTTTGCACATGTGGAGCTTTGACATTGCTTCTTCCAGACATTCAAGATTAATTATGCAATATCCAACTGCTCCCACTGGTCCATCAAAGTAATTGTTGAGAAAAACACTAGGGCTATTTTGCTCCAATTTCTTTTGAGATGCAGTAGGTTGTTTTGCGTCTGAATCAGCTGCATTAACAGTGCAAACTGCAACATCTGATAACACAGAATCTGCACTATTTACAGGTATAAACTGCTTTGCCACTCCTCTAAATTGATGTTGCTTCTTCCAAGGCATACTCCAAACTCCACTAATATATTGATAAAAATTCACTAATTCACTCAATAATATCAAATACCTGTTAAATAATAACACTGGTCCACACGATTTTTCTTGCATGGAGTATTTCAACTGATTTTGGGTAATTTGGGGGCGCTGAATTCGAATCTGGTATTAGTTTTTGCCTATCACGTCACGTTTTTGAGATATGAAGTAAAAATTTTTTAAAAAATTGCTAATTTTTGCCAAAAGTTGAAAAATTCATGTTGCGTTTAAGTGCCCTTCTGTGAAATAATGTCTACAATGGAAGGCAGCATCTCCCTTTGAAATACCTTTCCAATGCTATTTGTAACCTTGAACCGCGTTTGTTCATTATTGACCACATTATACAGGGTGGCCCAAAAGTAGGTATACAGTTATTAAAAGTAGGGTTTGGATCCAAAAGTAGATTTGTAGTTCTTATGTAGGCACTTTTAAACCTCTAGAATGATAGTTATATCTTAAATGGAAACTGTTTAATCTTTTTAGTGCTCAAAATGTCCTTCTTTACATCTGTTCAAAACACTCTGACATACCGTGCAGCACAAATTTCAATTTGCATCAATTTCTCTGAATGCGTCATAAATGCAATCTTTTAATTCATTTACTGTTTTGGGATTCTTCTCCTTGTTCTTTACATACTCTTTGTTCTTTACAACACCCCAAAAAAAGAAATCCATTGGTGTCAGGTCAGGTGAGCATGGTGGCCATTCAATGCTACCTGTTCTTCCAAACCATCGCTGTGTAAAGACTTTGTTAAGGTAATCTCTTACTCTTAACGCATAATGTGGAGAAGTTCCATCTTGCTGAAAGAAGAGTTCATCAAAGTTAGGTTTAGTTTGAAGTTGTGGCACTACCACTTCACAAAGAATTTCCAAATAGTTCTCTCCATCAACTGTATGCCTACTTTTGGGCCACATAAAGTGCACTGCTGGTAACTTCAAAGCACATAAAAAATAGTTTAATAACTGTATACCTACTTTTGGGCCACCCTGTATATAAACAGTAGATAGGTGAAATACATTGAAAATATACAATCAGGAGCATTATGCTCATCACAGGTACGGCATCAATGAAAGCTAAGTTTTTTCATTTTGTGTCATTCTCGGAGAATTAAATTAGCAGGTTCAATAAAAAACAAGCAAAAACTGCATGATAAAGTAACAATATCACATCACAACAATCAGTACGAATGTACAAATCTAAAGCATAGTTTGGCACAAAAGAATTCACGTTATGGCATCAAAAACTTTCTTTTTGTTGCTAATCTTTTATGAACTGCATAAGGGACATCTCTCATCAAACTCCAGCAGTAATCTGCCATCATGTTGCAGTTCCATCGACCTTGATAACATTCTTCCATCACTTTGACATCCTGATGGAAACGCTCTCCTTGCTCCTCACTAACATCGCCAAGATTTTCCGGAAATTCGCTGAGGTGGCTGTGCAAGTAGTGCACTTTAATGCTCATTCTGCACCCAAGGTCTTGTAGGCTGAGGAGAAGCTCCTCCACTAACTCTGTATAATTATCAGTTCTCTTATTGCCGAGGAAGTTATGGACCACTTTGGAAAATGCTTTCCATGCTCGAGCCTCAACGGTGGTCATTGTAGTCACGAACTGGTGGTCCCTGAGCAACGTTCTGATCTGAGGTCCATCAAATATTCCTGCTTTTTTCTTCTCATAGCTAAGGCCAGGACAGTTTGAGCGAATGTATCCAAAACAGTCTCCATAACGATCAAGTGCTTTGACAAACTGCTTCATTAGTCCAAGTTTGATGTGCAGTGGCGGTAAAATGATGTTTTTCCGATCAACCAAGGGGTCGTTGATGATATTCTTTTCTCCAGGTTTCATTGTATTCCTTGGTGGCCATTCTTTTCTTACCCAATGCTCTTCATTGGCTCTACTATCCCAGTAGCATAAAAAGCAGGGATACTTGGTATGACCTCCTTGTTGTCCTAATAGGAAATTCACCATTTTTAAATTCACACATATCAATCACTGGTGATCAGCGTACTTCAGTCTTTCAAGCACAACCTTGATGTTTTCGTAGTTTTCCTTTAGAGTGACAGAGTGTCCTATAGGGATAGATCCATACTGGTTACCATTATGGAGTTGGACACACTTAAGGCTTCTTTTCGAGCTATCAATAAAAAGTCTCCAGTCATTTGAACGGTATGCAGGCAAACCCATAGCAAGAAGAAGCCCCTTAACATCTGTGCAGTAAACAAGCTGGCCATCAGAGTGAAAGTACTTTCTTAATTTCTCCTCCCTGTTACAATAAAATGAAACACTTGTACCAGTTTTGAGAAGATGTTTTTCCTGTAGTCTGGAAGCCAGCAGTTTAGCGGATTGCTTTGGCAAATTTAAATCTCGTACCAAATCATTCAATTCAGACTAATTGTAGAAAGAAACTCGATCAGCATTCCATGCCTCGTGCGCTATAACCTCTTCTTCATCATCATCAGAATTGGATGAAGATGTGGAAAACCTAAGTTGGCCCTCATCAATGTCTGGAAGCTTGGTGAAAATGGGTACAGGTACTTCATCACTATGGGGAATCGGTCGCATAGCAGAATGTATGTTTGGGTATTGCAAGTGTTGTTTGTTTTTCTTGTTAAATCCCTTGACATTTACGAGACAGAAGTAGCAGTCATCTACATGGTTTTTTGGTTCTCTCCATACCATTGGTACACCAAATTTGAGCTTTGCATTCTTTCCTTGAGACCAGGATCTCAATGTTTCGACACACGTTGTGCAAACTTGGTGAGGTGCCCAACTTTTGTCTTGGTCACCAAGCGGTACTCCAAAATAAGCAAGGTACACTCTTTTGATAAAACTATTGATATTACGTCTTTGAGGTGGTAAAGTAAAGCAACCGCAAATATAACAGAAAATATCTGGGTCATTGCAACACTTTCTTCGCTTGGAAGTCGTAGGCATGCTAATACCTTAGTGTAAGATGAAACAGAGCAAAAGCTTTAAAAACACTGAACTGTAAATAATTGCTGAACCTGTAACATAATAGCAAACACTCCTGTTTAGAAACTATTGCTGTTACATACAAATATATACATTAGAATGACAACATTTCTTAACCTTACTACTTTGTCTGCAAAGTGCAATTTTCGTAACTCCATGGCTACATCTTGCATCAAACATTGAAGCAAGAACATGAGTTTCTCACGCCTTTCTGGCGCCATAAACAATATTATGGCCCTTTGTTTCCATTTTGCGAAGCTGGTTTTAAAACTACGCTTTTGAAGTTGCGTTTCTGCATGACTAATGGCATCAAACATGCGAGAGAATGAGCAACTTTTACAGAATGCAGCATTACATAACATGCAAATTGCGCAAAAACGTCATGTGATAGAGAAAATCTGAGCTCAGATTCAGATTCAGCACCCCAAAATTACCCTAAATCAGTTCTCAAAGTCCATGCAAGAAAAAAAAAATTTTTTTTTGTTGACCAGTGTAATTAGTTATCCAACAGATCTACTAAAAAATAAGTGCTAATGTGAGTCATAATACAGTCAACTTCAGATATAAGAGACACATTGGGACCAGCTCAATCAGTCCCTTATAACCGAATGTACACAATTTGATCCGATACTCTAAGACTGCAAGTTTTAAACGTTCAAAACACCGTTTTTGAAGCTTTTCATACATTCCCCGCAAAGAAACTTGATGAAAACATGCAAAACAAACTCAATAAACAATTTGGTCAAATTTCGATTTCAGCTTTATTTGCCAGTTACCACATAATCCACATCAATGTTATACTGTACTTATGCACTGTACCATATCCATATAAAGCTGAATTTGACATCTCCCAGACAAAAGTCCCATGGCAGAATGGGCTATCCCTTATAACCGACTGAAATTATGATTGGGACTTTGAAACTGTCCCTTATTAGAGGAAATCCCTAATATCCGAATCCCTTATAAGCAAATACTTTTTGTGCTAATTGAAATTGAAAATCATTGGGACCATTTGAAAACGTCCTTTATAAGCGAAAATCCCTTATATTCACATCCCTTACATCCGAAATTGACAGTACCCAGCTAATTTAAGCACTTGCTTGACTGTTGGCTGACTGTTTTTACGTCATCATTTTAATGCGACCCTAATATCCCTGTTAGCTTTACCTGCTCTCAATAATTTTAATATTTACAACTAGAAACTAGTTTCTCAATACAGTTCTACCATAATAACTAATAAATGGCGCTATTTATTTGAACAATTAAAACTAATTGGAAGAAAATTAGATGTTAAAAATGCTTTTTGATATTTCCTGAAAAGAAAAAAAAAATTCTCGAAGAGGGTTGCAATAAATATGATTTTTACTAAAAAGGAAATAAGGTGCTTAAAAACTGATAGCAGATTTCAAATCTACGATAAATTTCAGTCAAAGATCAGCAAAAAACAAGAAATCCATAAAAATTAAAATTTTAGGCCAGTGTGTCTATTTGTCAATTAAATGCAGCAACCTTCAACTTAGGCAGACTCCTACTTGTATTTTTCAAATATGCATACCATGCAGCTTTCATGCTTGTTATAAACTTTTTTAGTGGGGCTGTTAACGTGATTTACATGCTGTGTTATTAAGTTAGGAGTGGCTATTTTGCCTTTGACAGCATTGTTTTTTGGAGGCTATTTTTGTCATCAACATTCATGATCACATCAGGCATTTAATTATGTTTATATAGCTATAATTGCTACAATTCTGGCAGTAATGCTGTGGCACGTAAATAATGCATCTGCCTTAAAATGCAATGGTTACAAGTTTGAATCTTCACTGGCAGGGTGGTTAGAGAAAGGCAGTGTATGCTGGATGGGGGCTCGGTATGTGAAGAAAGGGGGTAGTGTATGCTGAGAGGAAGTGTTTTGTGTGGGGCAGTGCACACTATGGGTGCAAGTTTTTTAATTCATCATTAAAATTGACCAATCGCAAAAGACAAAAAGTCACATGTGTAATACTAGTACAACATTAAAACTGACCAATCAATAATGTCTGATGGCCAAATAGCATCCAAGGGTGTAATGCCATTGATGACAAAATAGCCACTGCCAAGTAAATTAGTTACCATTGGTTATTTTGTCCTATAGTCTGGTAACAGTTGTTAATATAATGAATTATTATATCTATTTGGAAGCTCATTTGCTTGTTAAGAGGTTGGATTTTTTGTGTTGTGCTGCATTATTTACTACATTGCCATTTGAAAGTAAGGAATAGGAAATGTTTGGTAGGATGTGACTCATAACTGATGATGTTGTGTTTTTTGCATCTTGCTAATTGTTTTCAATTACACTAAACTCGCTACAGTAAAGAATCATGAAATAGCTCAGTGGAAAGTGATAAATTAACGGGGCAAATTGTTTACTTAGCATTGTTGCTTTGATTGATCTGTAGTCTATACCTATATCAATCTTGTTTTTCACAAATTGCCATGTGACAATGTTGCTGACTGATACATTGCTAATTTATTGTCTTACCTCTGAATAGCTTAGGTGGCTGTTCAAGCTTCTGCTATTGGGAAATGTTGGCATGACAGCGTTTACGTGTACAGGACTAGTGCAGTGAACAATATTGAATGTTTTATTACTGACATACCGGTAATGTGACTGGTGAGTTTATTAGTATATTTCTTTAAGTGCTAGTTCATATCCTTTGATTTGCTGGTAAACAGTGCATAGTTTGATCATTTTGTGTAACTTGATAATGTATGTTTGCTGTGCTTTGATCTTTTCTTTACTTTGCATAGGTTGTATTTTTAGATGTTCATATCGTTTTCATTTCATGAGTTAGATGTGCTTATCTTGTTGTGGTTTGATGCAGCTACCATAGTAAATTTGCAAACTACAATACATTTATGTCTCCTACTCAATACCATCTCCATGTTGTGCAAGTTAGTGTGTGCTTGTGTGCTGAAGATTGCTAGTGAGCATGGTATTTGATGGACAAAATCTCCCAAATACAAGCACTAGTGAGTCATCCTGTATAGTGGTTCCACACTGCAGCAGGTGCTTATTTTATTTTTGGTCAAATATTCACACCATACTGATGTACTGAGTTATTTTACTTTTTATGTTTGATGGCATTAGTGCAAGTTGTAAAAGCTAGACCTATTTGATTTAGTTAATCTTTGTATTTTAGGTGTCACGCTAAGTTTTTATAAAAGTGTAAAAAAAGAGTTCATCTCTGAATGGTGTTTTTAAAAAGGTGTGTGAAGAAATCTGGGATGAAATGTGGTTTTAAAATGAGAGAAAAAGAGGAAACAAAAAATGATTTGTGAAAGCATTGCCAGCGAGAATTCTTGTCCTGCACTTTAGGCTTGAAATTTGAAAGCTAAACACGCTGTGCTGACTGCTGGCACTCACGCTATTGCTTAATACCTAAAAAAGAACAGTTGGATGAACGGAAGCTTTGAAAGACTTGTCTAGCTGTTGCAGTACAGTAGGTTATCTGGTAATTAAAGCAAGATGCTTCTGGTTGATATTTAATGACAAAGCAACTGAAGCTTGCATTATGGAATGAGTTTATCATGCAGAGATCTTTGCTTTTTTTGCGAATTAACAGTAGAAATGATAACAATATCATAAATATGTTTTATACTAGTTATGAATTGTTTGATTGTCTTTATTTCACCTTGTACAACACGCTGCAGAATGTTTAATATTACAATACAACAAAGTAGTGCAAATGAGCGTGTAGGACATAGGCCTGTTGTCCAGAACTCTAGACAAAATGAAAGTTTTGAAAAACCTGTTGAAGTAGCTGCTAGATATTATTAAAGCTATTGTTTCTGCTAACAACCAGTAATAAAGCATTTGCAGGTTGCGTTATGGTATAAGTTTGTCATAAAGAGAGAACCACTTACCTTGAGCAATTAGATAATTGCAAGTTAAGTCTAGGGTTTAAAGACAGTGGCTATTTTGCCATTGACAGCATTTTACCTTTGGAATTTATTTTGCTGTTAAGCATATGCGATTGGCCAATATCTATGACATAATAAAATTGTGCTTTTTAATTGCTTGTGATTGTTCAATTTGTATGACATAGTAAAACATGACAAAAATTTAATCGTCAGTGTACACCCCATTATGCATTTACACATTACTCAATACAAACGTATAAGAAATCAAACAAGAAAAATTGTTGCTAGAGCTATGAGAATGGAAGCTAATCAGGAATTGAATAATTTATATCAAAATTCTAACAGTGTTTTCTACTTCCTTAGAAGAATGAAAAAGGAAGGGAAGGATGTGGAAGGAGGAAGGTGCTTGAGAGGAGGAGATGGAAGATTTGGTTTTAGTGAAGAAGATAGGGCAAAAATTTGGAAGGAACTCATGGAAAAGATCATAAATGAAGAGAACGAATGGGACTGCATGGTGGAAACTGATTTAGTTGAAGGACCACTGGAAAAAGTGGTTTGTAATGAAATTGTGGAAGCAATTTAAAGTATGAAATCAGGAAAGGCAACTGGAACATCTGAAGTAAGTGTGGAGATGATAGTTGCAAGTGGTGAAGTCGGGGTTAAAGTGATGATGGAACTATGCCAGCATGTATTGGATGGTAGAGGAATGCCTGATGAGTGGAAAACAAGTGTGATTGTGCCTATCTTTAAAGGAAAGGGTGATGTGATGAGCTGTGGATCATGTAGAGGAGTGAAACTGCTAGAACATGCCATGAAAATTGTTGAAAGGGTACTAGAAAGGCAAATACAAACACTAGTCAATTTGAATGAAATGCAGTTTGGATTTATGCCAGGAAAAGGAACAGTGGATGCGATATTCATTGTGAGAAGAATGCAGGAGGAATATCAAAACAAGGACAAGAAGTTGTATATGTGTTTTGTTGACATGGAAAAAGCTTTTGACAGAGTGCCAAAAAAAGTGATGGAGTGGGCCATGAGAAAAAAGGGTCTATCAGAAGTAATATTTCGGGCAGTTATGAGCTTGTATGATGGTGCAAGAACAAGAGTGAGGGTGGAATCTGTATATTCAGAGGATTTGGAAGTAAAAGTTGGTGTACATCAAGGATCTGTGCTGTCGCCACTAATGTTTGCAATAGTTGTGGACGTTATTACAGAAAATGCAAGAAGGGGTGTGGTTAATTAATTGCTATATGCAGATGACCTTGCTATCATGAGCAAAGACATGGAAGACTTGAAGGAAAGGTTTTGGAATTGGAAAGATGCACTGGAAAGTAAAGGTTTGAAGGTCAACACCAGAAAAACAAAATTAATGGTAAGCGAGTCAGAAGGCAAACTATACAAAAGCAAGATAGATCCATGTGGAGTTTGTGGGAGGAGAGTCGTGGCAAATTCAGTGTTGTGCACAAAATGTGGAAGCTGGGTTCATGGCAAATGTGCAAAAATAAAGAGAGTTACCACTAGGTTGGCAATGCATTTTGTTTGCTCAAAATGTAAAGGAATAATGGAAGGGACAATGGATTTGATCGAGAAGTTGTGCGATGAAGTGGAGACAGTGAATGGATTTTGTTATTTGGGAGACAGACTAAATGCTAGTGGTGGTTGTGAAGTGGCAGTTACAGCAAGAGTAAGAATCGGTTGGGTAAGATTCAGGGAATGTGGAGAATTGTTGCTTGGAAATAGGTTTCCTCTGAAGATGAAAGGTAAAGTCTATTGTTGTTGTGTAAGATCAGCAATACTGTATGGAAGTGAGACATGGAGTCTAAAAGAAAATGAAAAAGCAATTTTGAGGAGAACGGAGAGAGCTATGGTGAGAGCCATGTGCAGTCAGAAAGTGGTAGACGGGAAGACGACTGAAGAACAGATGGATATGTTGGGGTTGACAGAAACTATAGACCGGTTAGCAACAGCGAATGGAGTTAGATGGTATGGGCATGTGGTGAGGAGGGATGACGATAGTGTTTTGAGGGTTGCTCTGAATCTTGAAGTGAGTGGCAAGAGAAAGCGAGGACAACCAAAAAAGACTTGGAAGAAGCAAGTGGAAGAGGAGACAGAGAAGATTGGTTTGAAGAAGGAGGATGCACTGAGACGAGACAAGTGGAGCGACGGAGTGCGAGCAATTGCAGAAGGAATGGGGTAAATCTGGCCATCTCTGTTGAAGGGACAACACCAGATAAAAACTGAATCACACACACAGCCCTGCCCCAGTGTGCACTACTTGTTGCAAAGAATCGAATGCTTAACCATGGCATTTTAGCACAGTGATACTAACTATTTTGCTGTGGCAACACAGCATGTCAGAATGCAAATGTGCTTATTTCAGGACACGCATATCCTGTATGGCATAATGGCTTGTGGGTGTATTTTGCTGTTCATGCCAAAGTAGCCACTTCATGATTTTAAACTTTTTTTCTTGAGCGTTTCATAGTTAAACCATCAATCTTTACAGAATGCTGTCATAGTTCTTTGCATTACTCTAAATCAGGGTTTGAGCAAACTACAGCTGGTGGGCTGCATGTGGCCTGCCAGAGCATTTTATGCTGCCCGCCACACTTGTAGAAACTTCTATACATCTAATTTAATATGACAGTGGTTGCCACACTTGCTGTATTAAAGAGCCACAAATGATAGAAGCCATCATTGAAAGAGCTGCTACACAATTCTTTGTTTGAATTGACCCATTTTTCATCCAAATAGAGGGTCATGACCTTTATTTTCTGGAGACCATCATTTTTAAAGCCCTTTAAAATTACATTGCAAAATTTTAAGCTACTGCAGGATGTTGCCTGGTATACAGCTATTGCAAGAATTTAGGCACTCGCCCTTGTTCAACTCTTGAATGGCCAATGTGGCCCTCTGGCTAAAACGTTTGCCTACCCCTGCTCTAAACTATGTAGCAGTGTTCCTCTAAGGTTTTGACAATTTGCAGTGTGCCCAAGAATCCTGGCTGCTAGCTGAAAATTAAGTGCCCCCAACCTTTAAATTTTACTATTGTACGCTGAAAAAACGACCAATGCTTTTGCCAAAGTTCAGAATTATATTTTAATAAGTAGCATAGTTAAAAGTGAGCAAAACTGTTCAAAAAGTACCATGTTTATGCACATATAAGTTGCAGCTGTTTAAAGTGGAATTTACTTTTTGACACATAAAAGTTGACACAAACTTTTTTGATCAAGTTGTTTCTAAATAGTTAACAATTATCAGACATTACCATAGATCAGCAGTTCCCAAAGTATGGGTTGTGACCCAATCTAAATCTGTCAAAAATGGGATTTTTGTACATTTTACAATGACATTTTTCTTCTTTTGAATTTTTTTCAATCTCATGACAGATTGAATTATAGCATCATATCCATTTCGTTTGACTTTATGTTATTTAACTTAGTTAGTGCTTTATAAATATTAATAGTTTTCCCAAGAGAGTTTCAATGCAAAAATCTTGTTGGTAGTATAAAATTTTAATATAGCTTTGAAAAAAGCTGTTTGAGCCATAAGCTTAGAGCCATGGAAAAAGAAGTCAAAATTGCCATGGAAAGCTGTTATGGTACCGTCAACACCCGCTTGGTCTTTAAGTCCAAGCAGATGCTGCCCATGGGCTGCAAGGCTACCACTAAGAAAAGTGTGGTCATTGTCACGAATAAGTAAATTTGTGTTAAAAGAATAGTTTTTATATTGATGTATGTATAGTTATTGTAATCTGTTGTTTTATTTTGCAGTGATTATTTTTAATTGTAAATCTAAATTGTCTGAAGCCCTAAACTTGCTAAATTGTTTTCAAAGGAAGACCTTTTTTTCTTTCGAATTTATAAATAGATTTGTAACTCACATGCCTTTCTGACATCACAATGGTTGTCTACATGACTTAGTTTTCCAGCGTATTCTAGTGATTCTTGTTTCTTCTCAAATATTTTTTTTCTTTTTTTATTACTACTGATTATGTAATTTATTAACGGTGTTTTTCTTGTGTCATGTGATGTTCCAGCAATTTCTAGATTATTTTCCGTCGTATATATAAGGCGGCGGGATTTTATTCATTCAGAGAGCGTAGTTCAGAGAAAGATAGCAGAGTGTGGTAAAAAGGCGTTGTTCTGTGGTGATTGTTGTGACAGGAATTAAGCGATTATTTTGGTGGTTTTTGGTTTAGTTAGTTTCTGATATTTATTTATTGAAGTGCTTTAGTTCTGTGTTTTGGCAAGCGAAGGAATTCGAAGTTGTAAAGTGATTTGTGAATATATTGTGCTGTTCTTGATTGAAAAGTGCATGGGTTAAAGTATCTTAGTGGAAGCCAATATTTTCCTAGCTATTAAGTTGCAACCAAACTTAATTATTTGATCAATACTGCAAGTCGCTTCAATTTTAAGAAGTAAATTAAGATTGAGATAGATTCAAAACTCTATTAAAACATGACAGTTATATATGAATATAAGTGCCACTGTGATGGTCGATACATAGAGTGAACATCTCAATGGCTACAGGATCGCATCTAGCAACATGTTCCGCAATGGTTAAGACACCAAATGGGATTGTGACTCTACCATTGGTCAACATCTTTCAGAAAATGACCAATGTGCATTAAACTATGATGACAAGCAATTTTCAATTCTCGCCACAGCACACAGCTCTTTTTACCTTAATCTCTTAGAGGCTGGTTATATCAAGACCCAGTGCCCAGCTTTGTGCCAACAAAAAGTTTGTTTGCACTCTCAAACTCCTTCGATAGTCGCGGCATTTGGCCTCCTGCTATACTTTCTCTAACTTTCACTATTGCAAAATCTTTCTTTGGCACACTTTACAATGCTAGTGCTATCATTGGTTCGTCTTGATTGCTTAACGTCCAAATTCACCACATAGAACACTTATTCACTCTGGATCTTCCCTTTTAATGCAATATTGTCACTGATGAGAACGTCATGAAAAGCTTATGGCTCAAACAGCTTTTTTCAAAGCTATATTAGAGTTTCAATGGCAGCATAGCTACTAGCTAACCAATAAGAAATAGAGTAACATAATTTGTAAGTTCACGAGTCAAAATTGGTTGATTATGGAATTATTTGGGAGCTTAATAGGTCAGTGGAGTAGAAAGCTAATAAACCAGTTTAAACTGTTTGTACAACAAAAGTTAAAATTGCATTGTATCAGGGTTGACAGTATGAAAATTTAGCTATATATGCAGTAGTTGAGTAGTTTGAAACATTTTCACTTCCTAACACATAGATATCATATTATCAAGAACTGACTAAATTTACTGAAAACTGGTACATTACTTTGCAGTTATTATTGATAGCAATTAGAAATTCTATAAGCATTTTGTAGGATGACTAAGCGTTCCTACAAGCAAGAATTTTGGGATTTGGGATTCACTTTTATCAGTGATCGTGGTGCTCTGAAGGAGCATTGTGTGCTGTGCTATAAAGTGTTGTCAAACGAATCCCTGAAGAAAAGCAAATTGAAAAACCTTGAATATAAAGCACTCAGAACATGTGAAAAAAATCAGCAGCAAATCCAGCGCTTTTAGCTTCCAAGCAAGCCATGCTTGTACTGTATGTGGTCAGCAAGGAAGATGAAGCTGCACACAATTAGAGAAAAGGTCGATAAGTCTGGAGCTATCAACACAGTCAGACTCATAGGCAGCGATGGCTTGGCCTTGAAATTGCAGTCCGTTTTGCTATCGAACAACACGGTCAAAAGCCACATCGCCGATCTTACCAGGTGATGGCCGGAATGAAGAAAGTAAAGTCGAGCTATCAACTCGATAAGTCAACCAACACTGAAAAGGACCCACAGCTAATGATTTTCGTGAGGAATGAAGGTGAGACAGACCTTAAGGAAAAATTTCTGTTTTTCACACCACTAGCAACAATGGCAACTGGTGCCAACATCTTGACATTGTGGTCAACTTCTAACAAAAAGAAGGCATTAGGTGGGAAAACTGTGTCAACGTCTGTGCTGACGGCACTCCCAGGATGCTTGGTGCTTGACAAGAGTTCACTGTGTGAGTCAAACAAGTCAGTCCTAACATGGAAGCCGTCCCTTGCGTTCTGCACTGTGAGAACCTTGCTGCACAACATTTGTCACTGGATATATTGACAGTGAGGCAGGAGGTTGTTGCTGTATGAACTTCATCAAATCCAGCACCCTTAACTGAACTCTTGTCTGTTTGAGCAGATATGGGTCAACTTAGGGCCTAAATTCTAACATCTACGAGGGTAAATCAAAAAGTTCTAAGACGAATAACATAAATTCAATCTCAGTAAAAATACCGCAACAAAATAACGTTTAATTGTACCACCAATGACTTAACAACAAATTTGACAAGTTACAGCATTCTAAATTTTTTATTCATTGTTCCAGGTTACATTTTATAAGACTAACTTTTTTGACCCTCCAAACCGAGCCAATTTGAGGTTCGAGCAAACATTAAATTTCTAACAAAACTTCAATGGAAACCAACGGAAATTGTTGAAGCTTTGCAAAATGTTTATGGTGACTCTTCACCTTCTAGAGCTGTTGTTTATCGTTGGATCAGACGATTCAAGGATGGTAGGGGTGATCTTGAAGATGACCCTAGAGGAGGAAGGCCTTCAACGTCAAAAAATGCTCAAAACATTGAGCTTGTCAGGAATCTTATTGAGGAAGATCGACGAATAACAGTAAATCAGATTGCCAATGAACTTGGCATTTCATTTGGGTCAACCTTTTCAATTCTGACTGAAGATCTTGGTTTCAGTAAACTTTCTGCTCGTTGGGTCCCTAAAGCGTTGCAGCAAAATCAATGCTCCAGCACACACGGCCAAGATTGTAACGACAACTTTACGAGAGTTTCGCTGGGAAATCCTTTCACACCCTCCCTACAGTCCTGATTTAGCTCCTTGTGACTTCTTCCTATTTCCAAAACTGAAGGAGCATTTGAAAGGAACAAGATTTCAATCCATAAATGAAGCAAAGAGGGAGGCTGTGACCTGGTTGACTAGACAAACTCCAGAATTCTATCAAGAAGGAATTTCTCGATGGAAACATCGCTTGCAAAAGTGTATTGAGTTAGGTGGATCTTATGTAGAAAAATAATCGTGCAACTTCAATAAATATTGAATTTATGTTATCGCTTGCAAAAGTGTATTGAGTTAGGTGGATCTTATGTAGAAAAATAATCGTGCAACTTCAATAAATATTGAATTTATGTTATTTGTCTTAGAACTTTTTGATTTACCCTCGTATTTCACTCCAATGTCAGATGGTTTTCTCGCAGGAAGGTCTTGCACTGTGTAGAGTATCTGCAAACAGAGCTGCAGATCTCTAATAAGAAAAACCATTGCAATGTTATTTGGTTCCAAAATAAGGAGTGGATGCTCAAAGTATGCTGTTTAAGTGACGTCTTTACCCCTGTGAATGACCTTAACATATCAATGCAAGGCAGAAATCAAAATACCATCACTCCCTCTGAGAAACTTCCTTGAAAGAAAAGCTGCAACTGTAAAAGATAAAATCGTATTGTGAACAAACAGCTGCATTTCCATTAATAAACAAGTACCTGGCGGAATCAAATAGAATTACAATTAGCACGTTTGATGTCATCAAGCTGGTCCTGGTGGAGCACTTGGAAAACCTTATCATCGAGATTGATTGCTACATCATGGACAGAAATCTGGCATTTCTGCTGTGGGTCAAGAATCCGTTTCTGGCAAAGGTTGACAACTTATCAGAGGATGTCCTGGAACTGCAGGAAGAGCTTATCGACAACTTTTCTCTGTAGCGTCACTTGGAGAGTTTTGGATTTCTGTCAAAAAGGAAAATCAGAAATCAGCAACAAAGTCACAAATTTTCTGCTCCTGTTTGCAACCCTGTATTTCTGCGTGCAAAGATTTTCGACACTGGTGGTCCTAAAAAACCAAGGCCACAACTGTGTTGATCCTGGCAACGAAATGTGCATTGCACTCAATAAAATAGAGCCGTGCATTGAAGATATTATAAAGGAGAAAATTTAGTTTCACCAATCGTATTGAAATAGTGATTTGATTGTAATAAAATGCATTGTTTTATAGTAGACCACACCACAACTGGTTGTCTGCATCTTGTCTTTGGGATAGATATTTGAAAAAATAGTGGAGTGCTGACATTGAAAATATTGTCTTTGTCTTGGGTCACGAGATGCTCACCAAACTCAGATTTGGGTCGCACTCAAAAAACTTTGGGAACCACTGCCATAGATCATAGAATAACATACCAACTGGCCTTAAGTGTTATCTTATTGCTTTTAGCTTTGCATTGAAAGTGCATGTTTAATCCAAGCAAAATCTGAAAACAACATTTCTCTGATGTCTAGTGCAGACCTTACAGCTATCCTACAATGCAAAACAAATTTATTTTTGTTTTTAGACCTGTCTCCTTGCGTGGAAGTTGCACCCACAAGTTTGTTATTAACTTTTTTGAACAAAGAATATAAATTACGATGCGTTAATGTGACACATCTTGCTGTTGTTTTAAATGCATATTTCTTGACACTAAGTTGGCTTAAAAAGAAATAAATTGGTTGTTTCATTAATTTGGATTCATTGTTTTTATTTTTGCCATGTTGCAAACTGCTAAAAATTATTGTATCTCGATAAAATGTGCAAGTGATCGTGCAGTGCATAGGCAAAGTAGCTACAAAAAACCCAAAATACTGAGGTATCCTGGTTAAATTTGTTTTCTAGTAGGGCAGAGATTTAAGGAACATGTAATCTGATATGTTTAAATACTGGTATGGACCAGCCATATCAGTAGGCCTAACTAAACAGCTGATGTGATGGAAGTTATTTATAAAGCAATAATTCATTGATGCACATGGATTGTCCAGTGCTCAAATAAGTACAATGGACATAAATAAAATGCAAGTATGCCAAAAAATATTGACAATTGAGAAATGTGCTGTGGAGGCTGAGCAGCTACTGTTAGTTTAATGCGATTGTAATTACTTAACTTCTTTTCATGTATAGGCATAAAGGAGATCAGTAAAGTTATTTGCCTTGTGCTAGACTGTTAATACAAACTCAAAACCTAGCTTATAAAGTATATGCTGTTTAGCAGTTAAATCAATCATGATTACAAAAATTTTGAAAATCTTATTTGTATTGCTGATTTCTTATATCGCATCTGTTGCTATATCGTTTTATCATCCGCACAAAATTTCGTCTTCAGATTGGAAACCAGCTAAAATTCCTTATCCATCTAAATCTCTTGAAAATATATTTTGGTTGGTTCAGGTAATAATTTGTTGGCTTAAACGTCATCAGTACCAGCATGTAAAAATGATATTGTTTCAAACAAAATTAGTTTTGTCAAACAAAGGCTTATTAATGATAAAGTCTTTCTATCAAGTGGTCAATAGAATAACCATCCAAACAAATAAAAGCACATACTTTATGACCATTTTCTCTGCTTTGCAGTTTTTAATTGGTAGTTAATTTATCAAGCAGAATTTTAAAAGTTTAACTTGAATTTGGACGATTGTCAGTTGCTTAAATAGATGTATTCAATCAATATATTTATTGTCAGCTGGCCTATGTAACACTTACAATTACCGACACACTGTTACTAATAATGTGATTATAAATGACATGTAGATTTATGCGATTCCATGCAATAAACTGCAGAATATTTTGCCTCATTGCTTTACTTTAAGGTGTTTGCTACCTGTATTGCACAGTTTAACCTACGGCATATTTCAGTTGATTATCGTTTAATCTGCTCTGACATATCTTTGTGGTTTGTGACCTCGTGTGCTTTAAGATTTCAGACATTCATCTTAGCAAGTATCTTGATCCGCAACGAAGACCTGACTTTGAGGAATTTTGTGTTCATACTCTTTCTATAATTTCACCTGATGTAGTTATGGTTACTGGCGATTTAACTGATGCTAAGGGGAAGATTCGCCATGTTTCAGGACAATTGGAAGAAGAGTGGATATCTTATGAGAATGTTTTAAAAAAATCCAAAATTGCTCAAAAGTACACATGGATCGATGTTCGTGGAAATCATGGTATTGAAGTAGACAACCTGGTTTTATGATTGTTGCTGTTAACTTATTGCTACAAAATGTCCTTCCATTGCAAGAATCCTTACTCATCCATCATTTTCAAACTAAAATTATACTGTTAGATTATAAAATCAACTACCCATTGTTATTTGTAGCAAAAGAAATGATCGCAAATGTTATGTTCTAAAAATATTTTATCCAACAGATGTGTTTGATGTGATGTCTGATAAAGATTCCAAGAATTATTACAAAAAATATTCTGGTGACAAAGGAAAGCGAACTCGGTCTATTTGGACATTAAACAAGTCGTTTGGAAACTACTCATTTATTCCTGTTGATGCTACTCTATCACCTGGTCCTAAACGACCTTTCAATTTTTTTGGTAAGTTTAAACTTTATGGTTGTAACAAATAAAACGTGATCTCCTTTGTTTTGTGTCCTTGGAAACATGCTTTTTGACTATATCTCTTGCATGGTTGGTGTTTTTTTTAGCCAGACTCATAGTGTGAAACAGATATTTATATTCACACCACATACCGAATTAATTATCAGGTTATAGAAAAAGTAGCTCATACTAAATGTAAATTGTAAATAAATACTCCCACTGCTACTGTAGCAGTTTGCTGTTAGTAAGTTTCCAAATTTCGCATCTTTCAGCGTGCTGGGTGATCAACTTCATGAATTGAATTGTGGGAAGCGCAATAGCTCCTGCTTGAGTGCACTAGTTTGAATTGAGTTGTATCTTTATTCTCAAGTTACTGGAAAATCATGTTCCAATTTACCATACTGCTGTTGAGACCCGATTCAAACATTCTGTTACTACTCGTGCTGTACTAAGATCACCATATTTGATGAGGCAAAATTCCGCACACAACCGTTCACTCTTTTGAGTATTGGCAGCAGGGTTGGCAGAGTTATAACTTTTGGTAAAAAAGTTGTTACCTTTTGTGGGCAAGTTTGAAATTGGTTGCTTTTGTAACGACGCTATTAAAAAGTTGTTACTAGTTCACTCATTAAGAAATATTTTGGGCCCAATTTAAGTAAGCAACGCCTTGAAATAACGATCGTAGATGTTGGAGCTCGTGTTATGTTACCCCACGTAAGGGTGTTCTCCTAAAAAAGGTTATCACCTGTCTCGCTTGCACTTACGGTAACTATTTGATTCAAACATTACAATTTTTTGTTATTTGCCTTTCTCTATCTTTTAATTACAAAAGTTCCCGACAATTGAGCAAAATTCCGGACACTTGAGTAAATTCCCGACATGTCTGGATTTTTTCGGACGTTTGGCAACCCTATGCTATACGTTTCTATCACAAGCGAGAAAAATTGTAGTAAAGTGCCTTTCCCAGCACATAGCATACTCATTGTGTTGTTTTAATCATTACTACAAACTTGAAAAACATCCACCATTTTGCTGAACTTAATTCGTATAGTAAGGATTCCTGAACTCTATAATCATTTATCTTGGACTGGGGGTTCACTTATCTAGTGACAGAAATAACATGATCAAAATCAACACTTCGTGCAGAATCCCGGTAAAGGCTAAAGAAGAAGTGCGCGACCCGAAGTAGAAATGTGTGTAAACGCCCTTCATAAATCAAGTGGTTTAACACGAATTCCAAATTTAGAATATATTTTACCGTTAGTATCCGCATATTGGACGATACCATGTATAGGACGCAGTGGATATTTGACCCTAAAAACGATGGAAAAAACTTTAAAAAATTAAAAAAAGTATCCATGGATAAGACGCACCTGGGTTTTTAGGTCAACTTCTTGAGAAAAAAAATGCGTCCTATACGCGGGTATTTACGGCAGTTTAATAAATGTTATGATTTATTTATTATTTATGCATATGAGCTTAGCTCGGTTTGCATGTCTTTCGTCAGACTAGGCCACCACCATGGGTGGAATGCTTGGCCCTGCCACCTGTCTGCCACATGAAGATGAAGGCACCCCGTTAAGTGCCTTGCCCAAGGATACAACCAGAAAGCTTGCTGTCTTGTTCTCCACACTATCCCTATGTGCTGAACGCCACGCAGGGACGCTGTGAATACCATTTTTAATGTTTTTTGGTATGACTTGACTTTGGGAATGTACCCCCAGGTCTACCGACTGCAAAGCGGACGCTCTAACCACTACGCCATCGCACCAGTTAATGTCATAGTCAACGGTATCAAAGGCCTTCGATTAATCTAAAAACAGACAGCATGTAAATAAATTCTAATTAGTATTATTTTTTATATATTTGTCATACAACTAAGCTTACTGGTAACATTGTTGATGAATTTTTTGGAAAGCCAAACTAAATTTCACAGAGCAGATCATTTTTGTCAATAAAATGATTCAGGATTTTGATAAATTTTTCTAAAGTTTTATCGATTAGCAATAGAATTGAGACGAGGCGATAATGAGAAGCTTTTCCGTGATTTCCTTTATAAAAATTGAATAAATTCGGCGATTTTGGCAATTCGCACAGATACCCTCACAAAAGCAATTTATCAATTAACAAAAAAAGGCAATCATATTGATTTACTAAGTGGCAAATTTGATTTTCGATATCTGTATACCTAGTTGCCTTTAAAACTTTAAACGAATCTATAATATAATTGTTTTGTGCGGGTGCGTTGGAGGTGAAAAGAAACAATTGATCAAGTTTGCAAACACTCTAATCTCGGAGTTTGAATCTCATTCCCTGTCTTGTTTTTTAAACAGGTTTAAAGGTAGATCCAGTGATTAGTTTTCGTGATGCTATAGTATGTGATAGAAATAAATGATAATCATTTATATAACTAGACATATCGCTTAACCGGCTAACTACTCAAAAAGCAGTTTTTTTGATTTTTTTTTGCTTTATTCTGTTTATATCTATTTCTTTATCTTAGTAATTGTGGTCGGTATCTGCAAAATAATGTCAATTTTTTTCTTTCTGTGATGTCATTTTATGTGAAAAAGGTTATTTGTCGAAGAAGCAGCTTGATATTTTGCAAAAGGAAGGTGAAAAAACTGCATACAGCAACTACACCTTTTGGTATGGACATTTTCCATCGTCTTCTATCACTTGTGCGTCAGTATATGGATTACGAAACATAATTGGTCAATTTGGAAATGTATACTTGAATGGACATTTTCATGATCTACATGGATTAGCTCCTGTTTTGTATGCAATGCATCCAAACGGTATGATAATAATGAAATTAACGCGTACGTTACCTGTTCGTCTTAACTCTCGCTCCCGCAACCATCAATTGATGATCTCGTGTTTCAGTGTTTCCCTCAAACTTTTTCAAATTGAATTACAAAGTTAGTTTACTAAAAAATGGATTTGTGACTTTATTTCTCAACCGATTTTCATAAAATTTTGGAAAGATCACGCTTGATTTCTCACGCATCAGAAGTTGTAACATTTTTGCCCTAACTTTTGAATTTTCTTACCCAAAAAGGGTTAAAAAGACCAAGAGCCCAATTGCAGGCGACAAAAATTGCCAAATTCTCAGCAACAGCCAACTACCTTAAAATCAAATTGAGATTACATGTTTACCACAAAACCAAAGCCTTTATCATTAACACAGTCTAAAAACTACTCTTTTGGGGTATCATTTGACAAAATTTCAAGCAACAATGATAGAATTTATCTATTAAAATTTTCAAATTTTTTAGGGGTCTCAAAACCCCCAAACAAATTTGAATGGTGAGTAGAAAAAAGTAGATTCAGTTTTTTAAAAATATGATATGTTGCTAAATACCCGTCTCATTTGAAAGCTAAGGAAATTTACTTTCCAGCAATATATAATCAAATAATTTAGGCTAAGCGGTATATGATATTTGCTGATCAAAAATGAGTACTGTACATCATGTCAGATCGAAACCCCCCAAAATTTTCTGACTTGCCTTCACTGACTTATGATTTTTAGAAAAACTACACCCTATAAAAAGACAAAATAAATTGCCAATATTTCACCATTTGAAGTCATCATTTTGTATCAAGTTTCCAAGGAGACAGAAATTAAATACAAGTTTAAAAGCTAGCAGAAGTTTGGCTTCTCTAAATCAAAGTTTGCTGTATCCCCCTTGTTTCTCAACAAATGGGAGGTGTGTAAAAAAAACTTCTGTTTCATTGTTAGTGACAGTATATTCTGTTTAAACTTGATATTTTTTGAATCTTGAAGAAATTCCCTTTTCAAAGATACTTAATGTTATATGGCAGTGTTTCCCAAACTGTGTGCCGCTGAAGTGGGCCGCAAAAGTTTTATGTTTTGACAAAACCTTATGCTGAAAATCTTTTTGGTCTGCGTTGCATTGCTTTGAGTTTTAACTTTTCATCTTAACTTAAGCTATTTGTTTCACTATTGCTCACGCTCTTTTCACAAACAACAAAACCTAACATCCTAAAACAGCTATAGTGATTTCACAATTGTATGTATGGGCAAAATTTTCGTAAAATCCCTGTATGCGACATCACAATAGTATTAACGTTTAGTTACTAAGCAGCTACTGTAGCTCAGTACTCCGTAGTTGCTACTGCATTGTTTTGAAAATCTATTAAATGAGTTTATATTTAGCTTTTAAAACGCAATGGATAAATATATTCATTTCATAAGCAAGCGTAAGCGATAAGAGAGTACCTGCTAAAAAGTCTAAAAAAACAGGCAATCGACAATACGATGACAGTTATTTACAATATGTTTTCACTTGGACAGTAGATGCTACTCTTCCGCTACCACTATGCCTTGCGTGTGGCACTAAGTTAGCAAACGAAGCGATGGTACCTAGCAAGCTGAAAAGGCATCTCGACAGCCAGCACTTTACTCTAAAAGAAAAATCGACGGCCTTTTTTTTCGCGTTTGCTGGACTAACCTGCAAAGCAAACACGGTTGATGAGTGATTACACATCTATTTCTTACAAAGGCATGGAAGCTAGCTTCCTTGTTACTCAACTAATTGCACAATGCAAGCACAACCTCATCTCATCGCAGAGAGTTTAGTTGCCCCGTGCTGTCGGGAAACAGTGCAGAGTATGCTAGGTAAAAAGGCTGCAAAAGAAATTCAAAAAATTCCACTTTCTGACAATACAGTAAGCCGGCGCATAAACGACACGGCGGCTGACATATTGGAGCAGCTTCGAGATAAATTGTTTAAAAGTAAGCTTTTTTCTATTCAGTTGGATGAGTCGACTGATATAAAAGAAAAATGCCAACTCCTAGCTAACGTAAATTGGAAGTGATTCCATACAGGAGAGTCTTCTTTTTTGCCGAGAACTTCCAGCTCGTCAACTGGAGCTGAAATATACCATACAATAGCAGAATTTTTGGAAGAAGAAATGTTGTAGTGGAAGAACTGTGTAAAAGTCTGCACCAATGGTGCAGCTTCGATGATGGAAAAGAGCAAAGGATTTGTTTCCAAAGTTATGCAGACAAATCCTGATCTTCAAATCACTCGCTGCTTTTTGCATCGTGAAGCACTGATGGCAAAGACTTTGCCTGATGAGCTCAAAGAAGTACTTGACACAGCAGTAAAATTAGTCAACTTCATTAAAACCAGCCCTTTAAAGTCATGACTGTTTGAAATTCTATGCAAAGAGATGGGAGCAGACCACAAGGACTTGCATCTACATACTGAAGTTCGGTGGTTGAGTCGGGGTAGAGTTGTGTTACCCATGTACAAGCTCAAAGAGCAGATAATGCTTTTTCTCGCTGATCAGAATGCTGACTTCAAGCACCACCTTGTAAGCGAACATTGGTGGAGCAAGCTAGCATATTCAGCAGATGTATTTGCTCATTTGAACATGCTTGATACCAAGATGCAGGGTAAAAATGAATCTGTGTTGACCGTAACAGACAAGCTTGGTACATTTCAGCTAAAGTTGAATCTTTGGCGCAAAAAAGCTGAGAAAGGGGTTTTAAAAATGTTTCCTCTAGCAGAAGCAGCAGTTGCTGAAATTGATGATTTGCCTGTTTTGAAAGAGTCAATCTGAACCACCTGCACATTTTTCAACAAAGGCTTTCTGATTACTTTCCTGGTCTCGACGTTTCTCACGTTTAATCATTCTGCGATAAAAGCTGCCAACATTGTTGACTTGTTAGCACAAGAACAACCACTCGAATTAAGCATGGATTGCTCCTTACAACTAAAGCACAATGAAATGGGCCTTGGCAATTTCTGGATTAGCGTTCGGCATGAGTATTCCCAACTTTTTCATCAAGCCATTCACGTCTTATTGCCGTTTGTCACAATGTACCTTTGTGAATCGGCTTTTTCTTCTCTGACTTCGATCAAAAACAAACAAAGATCTGGACTGAAAAGTGTGGAGCACGAACTAAGCGTGTGCTTGTCAGACATTCAACACAAACAAAACAATTTGTGCACGTATGGAATCGCATCCTTCTCATTAAATATTGCTGTTGTTACGCATTAAATGTTGATGTTACCTGGTATGTAAGCTTGTAGAATATTTTAAATACGTAGCTCTCGTTGCAAGGTTTGTGAAAAGTAGGTTTTCGATTTCATAGAGTATGTGTGCTGCAGTCAAATTCAGAATGTATTAGTGTGCAACAACATAAAAAAGTTGGAAAAGCGCTGTTATATGGTATAGGCTAACCTCCAGCAGATAATGACTGATCATATTTTAGGTACTAAATTTAACTAACAAAATTTGGTACCGGTCAGTACCAGTTAATAAAAAGGTCATTGGCCTCAGAAAGTTGCAAATTGTAGAAAACCTAGGCTTTTAGGTAAGGTTTGACTGATGTACCTTGAAAGCTTATTTCCTTAGCATCATCTGGCGACCATTTCTAAAAAAATTGTTAGAAAATAAAATTTGTAGTAATCTTTGAGGTAAGGATACTTTAACTTCGAAGACAACTCAGCACCAATTCGGGGCTAATTAGCATAAAATTTCCATATTCAAACAAAAAAATTTTTTGGTATATTTGAAATCTTCAAGCAATAGAGATTTCAAAGATATATTACACTTGATGTAGAAGTAAACAGATGAGTAGTGATTTACAAACAAAAGTTGGGGTATTTTATGATGATTGATTATGACAGTTTTTCGCTCTGCCACCTTGTGGACATTTTTTTCGCAATGCACGCGGGAGCAAAAGAGTTAAAGGGCATTGCAAGTGCAGCATTCCATGGAGCAAAGCTTATAAAAATCTGAACTTTTTGTTAATGGCAATTTCGATTGCTTTTTGGTTAATAATGTTATTAATTTGATTGTGAGGGCTTTTTGATGATGTTAAATGTAAATTTGTTATTAAAAGCGAGAAAAAATTCAAAAAAGTGACATCAGCATACAAAGGATATTAAATTTATTTAGGTTATACGGGTACACTCTTTTTCGTTGCATACTCGTAAAAACCCTGAGAGATAACAAATATTTTGCAGAATTTTATTAACATTGTTGGCATCGTGTTAAGATGGACTGAATGTTAATCATCGAAGGACAATGAGTTGAGTGCTCAGAGCATTACTTAAGGCGTGACCGAACGAACTGGCGTTGGCGGGGTCACTCGAAAGCCATTTTGTCATTTTGCAGTGCTCTGAACTCTCTGTTCCTTTTGTATTTGATAAATTGAGTAACTTCGTATCAATTCTAATTCACCAGCAAAGGTATTCGTAAGAAGCAGACTAGCATAGAGGTATTCGAGAGTTAAATCCTTGAAAAATTCTAAGTCTCAAATCAATCCGTTTCTTTCTCTTTAGCATGTAGTCCTGTCCAGTAGAGTTACACAATGAATTACATGTGATTAAGATTTGCTTCCTACTTGGACAGGAGCCTAGGTGTAAAGGAGAGAGATCCAGTTTTTTAAATCCGGTTTTGTCCGCGTTAACGAGGTGACCGGATTCACCTCGTGCTTCTCGACAGTTCATAAACATCATTACGCCACTTCACTCTGTCAATGGCATCCTCCCTTTTCAGTCCAATCTGATTGATATGCTCCTCCACTTGTGTACGGAATAATAATTTCCTCCACAGGTGTATGGAATAATTTTAACTTTTGCATTGTTTAAAAGGAGTATGAATGACTGGAGTCGTTGCAAGCTTTTCGTAGGAACATTGTTTCGTAAATTAGTTTTTTTAAGGTTTAATGAGACTATATTGCTCTGCATCCACAGGCAAGGAATATATTTATACCTTGCTTATAACGCGAGTAATAACTTCTAACACTAGCAGGAGAAAGAAAAGATAATTTTTGAGACAGTCTTTCATAGTCCTGAGAACTTTGGCGCGATACTTTGCAATAGTAGCGATTTTTAAAAAAATAAACACTACTGTTCGATAGCTTTTCGTAACTACGGCAAGCAAAAATGAATACTATTGACTTGTATAGCAAAAGATGGCGAATGTTAAATTAAAAAATTTTCGGCCCTTAGAGTTGTTTTTAGGTTGCCGAAAACTTCGTCAACATATTTGAACTACGCCGTAATAACACTAAACTGAAATGCGGAAAAAGAAAGTGGGAAAAAAGTAGATGGTCTTGGTCGAAAGTCAAGTAGTGTCTTTTTTTAAATGGTGAACTAAACAACTGCAAACGAAAAACTATTCGACTTTATAGAAATAAAACGCTGCCTACTCCTAATTGATAAAGTGGTATCTGGCATCGGCCTGATGCACAACTGCCATCACTCTAATGCAGAGGTTCTCAAACTTTTGGTGATATGGAGCCCATGAAGAGGTTGACCATTATTTACGGAGCCCCACATTAAGGACATGGTGGTCTCCAAAAAAAAAAAAAGAGTCATCGTCCTCTTGTCGGACGGAAAATGCGTCTACAAAGACTGTCAAAGGCTCTTTTCAAATCGTTTTCATCTCCAAATTTTTGTTAGAAAACCGAATTGTTCAAACTTGGAGACGTTCGAAAACCGAGATTTGACTGCAAACGAATAGCTGGCAGATCCCTGGGGCCCCGTACGGAGCACTTTGAAAACCTATGCTCTAATGAACTACAAGTCGCTGTCAAAATCATACAACTATCTTGCCATGCAAAGCGGTAGAATCGCTTGTTCCTAACGAGTGCGAACGATCTTTTTTGCATTTGGGATTTCTTGCAAATATTGTAGTTTATACCGCGAATATTTATGATACTTATTGCTCATCTTCCACTGTGCATGATAAAAGGTCAAGTATTCGCTTGAACCAATTATTCGCTTGAACGAACCAATATTTAGCAGTTTTCATATTAAGAGCACAGGAATTTGTGGTAATTAACAAAACAACAAAGCATTGAATAATTAAATAGTTATTTGATGGTAATAGCGTATTCTTAAATAATCATGATAAATTTTAAGGCACCTTAGAAATTGTTTCAAAAGCTGTTTACCTTTTGCGGCGTGATAACAAGCATACTTTGCCTGGTGCGAAAACTGCGAGCATTTTGATATGAAAAAAAAGCTAGACATAGTGCTATTTTATATTTGATTTGTACGATTTTTATTTATTATCAGTCAACTTTGACTGGAACAGTAGTTGTAAACTTTGGATACGTGCCTCATAGATCGGGCTAGGGCAATGGTTCGGTAAAGCCTTGTCTACACTGAACCTGAGCGCGGCGTTACTTTTTGTTTTATTTTGGCTCAGTCACAAGTCATCCACTGCTTGCGACTCGGCTAAAATAACACAAACAAAGAGGAAAGCCACGTTTTGCCTCAGTGTAGATCAGGGGTGGAAGAACTTTCTTGGGTATTACCCCAAAAATATTTTTAAAAACAAGATAATTATCCCACAAATATTTAAGCGCCGAAAAAGATTATACTTAATATTTTTACTCCAAATTAAAGGCGAAGACCCTTTTTTTCAAAGTCATTTTTTTTGTTTTCTATCCAAATTGAAGACTTTTTTTGAGATCACTAGATGAAGTCTTTGTTTTTGTACTTTGTCAACTAAAACTCAAATTTTATTTTTTATAGATATCAACTTCACTAAATCAAATTTAGGGTAGTTTACATTATTTTTCCGACCTCTAGTGTAGACCAAGCATTAGGCGCACGTCATTTTGAGCTACCTGAAATAATAGATGTTCACTCTATTTTTGATCCCCAAACACATGATTTGACAAATCTCTTCGGGAAAGTTTTGAGAAAGACTTTCATTTAAGTACCGTAATCTCTTCAAAACAAATCAAGCGGTCTCTACCTAGCTTTTGCAGTTGATATTATATACAGATGTTGAGCGTAAGGTCAAAAAGGTTAAGATACGCTAGTTTAAAAACTTATCACCCCTGATGATCTCGAGCTGCTTGTGTTACCGTAACTAATTCGTGCCAATCATTGATCAAACCAACTTCGTTTATAGCTCGTTTGTAAATTCATTGTTGCCTGTATTACAGGTGTTGCGTCTTATTCATTTTTTGACTTTTAGGTTTTTTGGAGCTTGAAGTAAAGGACTGGAAAATAAACAGGATGTATCGTGTGTTAGCTGTGGATCACGACTTGCTTTCTTTTACTGATGTAAAGCATAAAGAGTGGCCAGTTGTTTTGATCACCAATCCAAAGCCAGCCACTTTCATGATTCCTCAACACGAACCAATATCGAGAATTAAACGATCAACCCATATTAGGCAATTATATGTGTCTGTATTTAAATTTATGGGATAGATGGTTAGTTACGTGATACTTGCATTTGTAATTTTTTTAAGCTTTTTCTATGTTTGCGTTACCGCCAATCATTAATTGACACTTGCAAACCATGTTTTTCGGTTATTATCGAGTAGAACGACTATCACTCGTTAGTGAAATAGCCTATTGCAACTAATATCAAAGAAATTGGTAATGAAAGAAAGTGGCTGAAACTTTTTCCTTTATAGAACGTAAGGTGCACAGGGAGTTTGAAGGACTACAAACATGCGATCTTTTTAGATTTTTAATTTTCTCTCCTTCCCCTGTCAAAAATGCGAGAGTTTCAATTGATGGTATTCCTTTACAAGGTGTGGAACATGTGCAAGGTCCTTTGTGGGTGTGCAGGTGCATTTTTAAATTTGTTGTGAAAAAAATCTGCAAAATTGTCGTTTTACAAAGTTATTGCGTAAAAAAGACTTAATAAGTGGTTACTTTTTGCCGATGAATTGCTGTTACCGGGTTTGACGAAGAAAAGCTTTTTTTGTATTAAATTACTGCTCTGCAGCCTGACTTGGTGTAATTTTCTGCGATACTGATTATAATGTGCATCTAGTTAGGTAGAAAATTAAGCTAAATACTGTATCACTTAATTTTTGCACATTCTTGTTGAACTGTGGGGCCAAATGACAATTTAAGCTGTTTTTAATAGAGGCTACTTCCTGGTCCGAAATACTTTTTACTCGTGTACTTCAATCTAAGTTTTAACTGCCTTACTTGAATTGTGAGTAACCTGTAGAGCTCTACAAATTGGTCTGTGTGATTTGATGAAAAATGAACGGTGATGTGCCAGATGAGATCAACAATAATGGCTCTCTTTTGATTTTATGTTATCTTGCGCTTGATGTAGCTTTACAATGCAACTGGTCGAACTTATTCAGTCTGTTGGTTCCTGGCCTGATTTAGATTCGCTCAAAATCTAATGCTTAATAGGGCCAGCTCCTTTTTTTTAAAAGCAAGAAGAAATCTGTTTGTGTCATCGTTACGCATGGACGGCAGCCAGGCGTAATTTCCTGCTAGAACCGAAATGGAGTGAAACATGCTTTGCTTTTCCGAACAGAAATTCGTAAAAAGCTTAGGCTCAGTAAATTTTCCTCGTAATTTTCTCGCTATTGAAAGATCTCCTTTGAGAAACTTCACCAACGCCTCTAAACTTGTGGAGCGGCTTGGAATGGCACTTTTTGGCCCCCATTCAGTTTGAATTAATTTAGCTTCCCTGTTTCTAACAGCTTTTGCGTGTTTCATTTTCACGACTTTAGTTTATTTGTGCGTAGGTGGGAGCCATCCTTGTATGCCGAAGGAATGCATCGTTTGGTTGTTAGTGTTGATGATGCGATGAATAATAGGAAATCAGCTGAATCTGAATTCAGTTTAGATGATCGATGGTCTTTGAATTTTACTTGGAGGGGAATGTTTTTGATTTTGACTGATTTGTCTGTTGTGGTAAATGCGAATAAAATATTTAATACGTTAAACGTGATGCTTCAAAATCGAGTTTTTATCAAGGCTTATCTTTTAGTTTTTAATGTCATGCAATAAATTACAGGTCACGAAGGACATTTTTGAAGAATTTCTTCTCGAAAAAAAGTTATTTTTATAAAGTACTATTGTTTACGAATTTGGAAACAAATTTGATCTCACAAAAAGTTTCATAAAAGCAAAAGTACATGTGATATGCTTACTCTTGATACAGAATGGAAAATTTAAGTATATCTGAGATAATTGTATATGTATCTGCAAGCCTACACAGGTCATTCCTGCTTTCTAGCATAAAAGGATCAACATCACTTGGTTGTTTTTAGTGTCAAAAGTAACTAATTAGCGGTGTATCACTATTGGCCGCTGCTGTTTCTAATTATCTGTTTTTTCAGCTTCGGTTCTCATTTATTTCATTGGTTTTATGCGCTCTTATATTACTAATAGCTGTTAAAAGATATGGTGTCTCTAACTCAAACAGTGGTTTCTTCAAATTACATCTACTCCTCTCCGACAACTTTACATTTTATTCGTTATTCATCTTTTACTTAAATTTACTTGTTGGTGAGTTGAATTTCTGAGTTGCAAAGGTTTTATTTGAGTTGATATTGTGAAGCTCTGCTTTAAACACTGACAAAACTATTGGAAAAGGTTTTTTGTGCAACCTTACTTAATTTTTCCTAGCTTCTCTCCGCTGTTTGCATTGTACGGTAATGCATTATGCTAACAATACGATAATACGAAGCTATTTTAGTTCACTTTGCTCTACGATTGCTATCATTTTAACTTTTTGTGCTTTGCGGGGATGAAAGATTCAGCGTTTCGCATTTTCGTAGCGGATGAACACTACCAAAAACTGTTTACGAGTTTGTTTCTATCAAGTGGAACCTTTTTGTGTCACGCCCTCAAAATATGTATATTCGGCCACGAATATCTTGCGTTAAACATTCATTGTGCCAGAATTAGTTATAACGCCTAATCGATTCTAGTACAATATTCTCTGTTATAACCGTCAGCTTAGCTGCACTTGCTTTACCGCGTGTTATTATAGTGAAACGACTCATCTAGTATGTTCTGAAGGGCGACTCTTTGGTATCCACCAATGGCAGTCGCCATGTTGATGATGAGGCTACCAGTTTATATTAGCGACTGGTTCTACAAGGCTGCCGCTTCCTCGTTTTGACAAATTGTGATGTTAATCAACACATTCAACATTTTACCTCTCGGTAACAGGGAAACATCAGAGAAAACTGTTTTATGGACTCATTTTTTCCATTGAGTTTGTAATGTTTTTGCTTCCTTACAAGATGCGTTTATTCGATCATTCCTAGAATAACTTGTGTGGAGATCCTCTTGGGATTTAGTAAGGCTACAGGCGAAGCGTTTTTTAATATGAACAAAGCGATACAAAATTCACCAAGCATTGCTTTACCGCTTCACAATTATGAGCCATCTTGTTTTGCGGAGCTTGCTATCAAAGATGCAATGTGAATAATATATTTCATATTTTTTAGGTCCATTATTCATTGGCGATTTCGTAGCCGGCCATGTGGGAATATGTTTTAGCCATGGAATATATGTTAATCAACGGTTCACCATTGAACATACTATTTATTTGTATTGTTTTTTAAATGTAAGTGAAAATTTCCAGCTAGTTTAACGCAGGTGTAAATTGCCATAGTGTTGTTAAGGCTAAAGGCGGATGCACAGTGTACCTTTTTGTACTTTTTTCATACGGTTTTTTACGTTTTTTGTCCGAATTTGTACGTTTTTTGTTTTCAAGCATTTTGGAATGGAAATTTTTATCCACTGGGATGTTTATATGGTGTCATGTGGCATACCCTGTGTAAACAACGGGCTTTGTCAATACAAATCGTGTTGTCCGCAAAAACGTATACCGTATTTTTTTGAATAAAATCCGCCCTCGATGAAACCGCCCCCGACTAGTAACCGCACAAAGTGGAAAAAAAAATTGAATCCGCCCTTGTTTAGAAGCCGCATAAAATGCTAGTTCCATTGGGATCCGCGGCTCATTTACATCTCTAATAAGGTACTTATTCTTATTCAATATCTAATATTCAAGTTAGAAATACAAAACATTTTTATTTTCACAATTGTATTTTACAGTAGCATAATACTGCATTAGTTACCGGTACTGGTACCGGCACATGAACATCATCATCATCAATGATACTGTTTGTCAGTGGTACTTTTTTCGGTATGGTTATCAGAGAGTAGATTTTTTAGAGACGAAAGGAGGTAAGGACAATTTACATCACGTCGAAAACTGTGTTTAATGAAGCGTTACTTCCAACACTTTACCGTGTGATAATTTTCGACCAAAAAGCGATTAGCGATATCTTCCAAGGTGCAAGATTATCGTGTTCCGATTACTACAAAGCTTCATTGCGCCTTTATTCAGATTAACAGCAGGAGATAAATTATTTTAATCAGTTTCAATTTTCTACCCAAATAATTTTAGTTGTAAAGTTTAAATCTGATTTGGCTGAAATAAATTTTTAAGCTTTGTTAGTAATTATGATGTCAAAAAATAATAAAAACCGCCCTTGAATAGAAACCGCACAAAATGACCACAGAAATAAATAGAAGCTGCGGTTTCTATTCAAATAACTACGGTGCACCATTGGTAAGTACTATGCCAACAAAATTGGACATTTTAACGACAAAACATATTGTGTTGCATTATATAAATGTTATAGCAGATGAAAGTTTTCTTCCGAAAATCTATGAGAACGATAAACGAACAATACCCGACAAAAATGTTTACTGTGTACACCGACCTTAAGCCATAGTAAGCTTCCAAGTCTATTACTCAGTATTTTCTGCCCATGTATGTATATAAACCATAGAGCAACCGTTTTGCATTTCATAATCTTAGTAATCCAACGTCAGAGGATTAGTAGTACAGTCTTCACCACTTGTCGACCTCGAAAAGATAAAGGTATCCTGTTAAAGTACGTTACCAAGCGAACTACCCGGCTTTTTCTGTTAATTGTCCTTTCGTGCTTAGTGTCAAGTGGTAGATCTTTGAATACGTTTTTTAACTATCTGCATTACTCAACCAGAGAATTGAACCCAGGTCTACCGACCGCAAAGCGAACATTGAATCATGGCACCACCGCACGCTGCAGCTGTTAAACGCTGGACACTTTCTTTTACCAATACTTGCGCTTAAAACAGATTTTTGACTTCGCACTACTTGCTCTCACTTGTTACTACTTTCATAGCATTTCTGCCCTGCCAAACTAAGTTTCAAAGTCTATTGTTTAATTTCAAAAAATTGACTTGATATTTTTTTTAGATGCTGTGTTCATACCTGCCGGCAGTCTTATATCTGCAATATTACGCTCATCTACGTTGGGCGACGCAAGTTCGATTTCTCGCATCTCTGCTGTATTCAAAGACGGCAATATTTTTTAACCTCATGTTTTTATTGCATATTAGAGACCAATATCAGTCCATATATGATCTTGGCTATGCTTACGGCTGGCAGGCTGTTGTTATTAGTCCTTGCTACACTTGGTGGTTAGTATTTACATTGGTACTTGCAATACGTACTTGGACACGTTCAGTTTCAGCCCAAAATCCAAGGTAAATTATCCATGTAAGCATTTCACTATTGAGTTTATCCGTACTTCGCAAACTTTTTTAAAGCCTATCCAGATCTAGAGCTCTAATGCAAGATTGGCAAAGATGATACAATTAGAAATTATATTCAGGAATAAGCACTAGCAAAATAAATTGGGAAAACATAGCCACAAATATGGCCAATCAAAGTTTATGGTAGAAATTGTTGGGCTCCACCATTTATTGAAAGCACTTAAGTTGATCTAGTCGTAATTGATAATCACGTCTTACAGCTTGTAAATCGATGATAATATTGCAATATAGAAGACGTAAAATTTCTTGATACATTGTTTTCATTTTAAGGAGTTTGAGCGTTTCAGTTGCATTCTGCAAGATTTAGAATATTGCTTTGTTTTCTTAATAATTTTAACTTCTGAAATCAATTAGTATCCGCCGTTAGTGGTAATTGTTGCGAGCTTCAATCAAACGGTCTGGAGTCAAGCGTATCAAACGGTCTGGAGTTCAAATTCTATAAAAGCTCCATCGGTATTCGCCAGAAAGGGCATTTGGAAATTGAAGTGCTACAATGCTCCAGCAAAAAGTCTGCTTCGAAAAGCATTGTTTAATGGTAGACATGCATTGAATCAGCACGTAAGAAAATGACGTAAAAATCAACTCGACTCTCAAATACCTTGTGTGTAGAGTTAGTTTGGAAATGATTTGTCGTGAACACTACGAGGAGGTTGAAGGTGGATATACAGTACGCTAAAGTTTTTGTACGTTTTTTCTTTTTTTGTACGAAAGTTTTACCCGAGACAACGTATGCTGTGTGAAACCGTATTGGATATTTTCATGGTTTTACACAGTGTGCGTTGTCTGAACATCTGATTTTGTTCGCATAGCTCTACATGCCAAAAGCGTTTTGTATATTTTTGTCCACATAAACGTATGGGCTACGCTTTTCGTACGTACTTCGCGGATAAAACCGGCTGCTCAGACGACAACGTATACTGTGTAATACCACAAACATCCAAGTGAACAAAACTTTGCGTACAAAAACGCATAGAGAAAAACGTACGAAACCGGACAAAAACTTCTACCGTGTATATTCATCTTTAAGGTAGCTAAACTGCCCCTTCTCGTAGTCTAGTAGTTTTCAACCAGCGCGGACGACAGTGGTGCCTTTTGCGGGTCACAGCATATTGATATGATGAGACACGGCTTATTTAGTATTAACCAAAGGAAAACCCCGCTTGAATAGATTTTTGATTGGCCGTGTTTTTTGAAAATGCCCTAGAATTGGTAAGAGAAGCTGACTTAAATTCCATTTTTGTATAAAAACGCGCTTTTAGTCGATTGATATCGAGCTCAAAATATTGCCTCCAAATGAAGTGAATGATAGATCTGTATCAAGTTGTCTTCTTGAAACGGTACGTTACGTTTTACTTTTCATCCTGGTTATTTGAAGACTTGCCAATCGTTATTGTTATTCTTACTTGTGCTGACATTTATTGTTTTGTTTGCGATTGAAAACTGAAAATCCAAGAGTGCTCGCTGATATCGTAAAAGCTGCAGTGTTTCTGGTCATTGCTGTGCTAAATTAGAATATATCTATTGAATTAATATTGTGCAATGATGTGATTTCAATACATTATTTTTCTTAAGTTTTGTTTCATCAGAATTTATTTTCTTAAGACTTCGCCTTTTTTCCGTACTGTGTCCTTCCAACGCTATCACGAAATGTTTCAAATGTTTCTTACAAATCGAAATTCAGTGGTAATGTTGCTGTGCATTTGAAAATGTACTTGCAGGTTCAATGTTGGATTAAGGATTTTAGGATCCTGAACAAAGATTTCACGAGAGACCTCTATTGGCCTTATTGAATTGGAGATTACTTCTATTCGAACGTCTGAATAAAAAAAATTTATCGCCAACTAGAGTTTCAGCCATCTAGTGGAGACCACTTTTGGAGATCATCCGTTTTGTTTGGTTGAAATATACAGACGTGTTCAAAATTAGGGATTCGGTTCAACAGTTTACCTGGTGAAGGCTCTTTTTTTTTAAGGGTTTAACGTAATTTTGCATGACTAAAAAGAAATTTACAGGGCTTATCAGGGAGGGAGGCTCTAAAATTGCCTCACTCTAAATCCACCACTGTGCAGGATAATTCCCCTATCTTTGCGGATTCTAATCAGCAACAAATTTTTAAGCTTGCAAGTAATACATTGTCGTACCAAAAAATTCGAGCGTAGGCAATGTTAAAAGTCCAAAACTAACCTGGTCAAATGTCATGTTGTTGTTGGTTACTCGACCCCTTCCGAGGGATGGGGGCATGGCGGAAGACCATGGAACCCCTGAAGCCGGGCAACTCCCCAGGGTCTGGACCAAAGAGTGAGCGGCGCAAAGAGTCCGTAGCTGGACAGTGCAGAATGAGATAAGAGATGTCCTGGGACGGGTGTCCACAGGCGCTGCAAGAAGGGTTCTTAATTCTGCCAATCGTAGAGAGGTAAGAGTCTAAAAGAAGGCTGTGTCCATTGCAGCGTAGACGAGAGAGGACACAGCGAGCATGACGAGGGAGCACAAGTTCCTCTGGAAATTGAGGGAACCTGTGGGTCAAAATATTTGGAAGAGACAGTACGCCTCCAGTCCGAGAAAAGACGAGAGACTACATGGGATTGCTGAGGGCGCAAGTAGCGCTCCCCATCTGGCAAGCTCATCAGCTGTGTCGTTCCCCGGGAGAAACGAGTGTCCGGGGACCCATTGTAGCCTGATTGAATAGGAGGAGAGAGAAGACAGATCTGACACAGAGTTTGAGATAAGATGGAGGAGAGGACAGAACGAGAGTCAGATAGTAGGAGAAGAGAAGAGAAATGGCAGACTTGTTGGTGCTGCCGAGACCAGCAAAGAGCTTGCAGAATGGCGCAGGCTTCAGCGGAAAAACTGGAACAAACTGGGCCTGCCGAAAAGGAAAGAGTGGCCTCAGTGCCACAGAGAGAGCAGTTGGCAAGAACGCCGGAGCCGCCCTTGCCGAAAGGAAAAGGAACAGAGCCGTCTGTCCAGAGTACCAGATCATGAGGGGGGAGAGAGTCAAGATGGGCGAGAGCCGCACCTTGGCGTGAAAAAGGGGGATCAGAGCAAGAGCATGGAGTGGGAAGAGTGGACTCCACCGTGAACGAAGGCAGATTCCAAGGAGGACAGGGAGGGCAAGCAAGAAGAGCCTCCCTGGAGCAAGTAGAAGGAAGCATGAGCGGGTGAGTGAACGCAAGAGCTCTCCAGGACGATCTGCAGAGTCTTGGTTTCACTCCAAGTCTGGCCAAACCTGAAATAGGAAAAGAGGTTGGGAGACGAAGAGCCCGCTCATAAGAAAACAGAATAAAGTGAGTCAGAGTGACTCGTAGGGGAGGTAAAGAAGCCTCGGTGAGTAGTAGAGGGATAGGGGACGACGAGAGGCAGCCGGTGATGGCGCGACTGGCCGTTCGGTGAAGGCGTTCCAATTTGGTGAAATTGGTAGCGCTTAAGAAAGGAAACCATCCGGGTGAAGCGTAAGTGAGAAGGGGCCGAAGAAAAGATTTATACAGAACAGAGAGGGACTCCTTAGAGGGGCCCCAAGAAGAAGCAGAGATACAGCGTAAGGCCTTGAGACGTGGGAAAAACTTGGCCTTCAGCGAAGATACATGTTTAGTAAAGCAAAGAGTGCGGTCGAAGGTAACCCCGAGAAAAGTTGGAGTGGGATTAAAACGGAGGCGGGAGCCGAGTAAGAGGAGGTTGGGCTGGAGGCTATCTTGGTGGGGATCCACTGAGAAGAAGGAGGCCTCACATTTGCTCGGATTGAGAGGAAGACACCAGTACTCAGACCAGCACTCCAATCGAAACAGAGCTCCTTGTGTGGCTTCCACCGCAGTAGGGACCGAGGGGGAGGAGGACCAAATGGCCAGATCGTCAGTGTAAAGAGAGCAGCTGACGGAAGAAGGCAGAGATGCCGGAAGATCATTAATGAAGAGAGAGAAAAGTGCAGGGCCAAGAACGGATCCTTGTGGAACACTTCGAAAGGAGCGGCTTTTGTGATTTTGAAAAACCACAGAAGGGCGCCTATCAGAGAGGAAAGATTGAGTCCAACGAGCAAAGCAAGGAGGGAGGCCAGCCAAAATAAGTTTATGAAAAAGGGCGGGATGCCAGACAGAGTCAAAAGCTTTAGAGAAATCGATAGTAGAAAGGATCGTCCGAGATCCCGGCCTGGGTTTGTTAAACCCATCGGAAATGGACTGAGAAAGGTGTCAAATGTCATCGTTGCTATTCCTTAAGTCCGGAAGATAAAGATTGCCCGTAAAAAAATTGCCTATTAAACTGCAATCACTGCTTTATGCCACGAAACAGTAATTACCGGCCTATGAGACCCGATGTTAAACTGAAAGGAAAAAACCTAAATTAATCCCTCGTTCAATTAAAATTTTTTTAATGGTCTTGGATCAAGCCTGCCCGTGTTCAACACCAAAAAACTGTTATCTATGCAAAGCTTTGACAACTTTCATAGCAGTGACTTCTATTGCAAAAGCGTAGAAAAAACAAATTCTCTGATCTGGTCCAAAAAGCATTGCGTTATCGGTTATTTGGTCACTTTGCAAAAAATGTCTTTCGGACATGCAAATCGGCTAAAAGTAAATCAAACTTTCAACTACAGCTGGTCCTTAATTTCGATTCGGAGAGTAGGCCTATTCTTTTTTAAGCTATCGGCAGGCTATTTTATTTTCCTAACTTTAACTGATTTAAACTCTAGCTTTAAATTTTGCGGAAAGAACTATTTTAGGCATTTTTAGAGCGGCAGCTCGAAAAATTAAAAAAGAGCAATGCCAATTCTCCCAACCCGTAATAACCGTTAAAGAATTAAAAAAACCTTTGTTCTAAAATTTCATGTAATCGCTTTTTGTACTGGTCACGCTTTTTGCTCGATGCATTATTTTACGGTACTATTTATTCTCGATATTAATTTGGGTGGCCATTAAAACTGAATTGAGAGTTTGACGTTCTAAGGTCTAAATTTAAACTTCTTGTTCAAATCAAGATTGCGAACTAGGTTAATTTCTATTGGATATCGAAAAGTTTTCGAAAGACCGAGTTCTGCCGGTAATGAATAATAAGGGCTACCAAATATGAGTTCGCCAAGATGTTTAGGCGGCTTAGTTCGTTTCTCATTGGGGTGGTAATTAATTTTTTCTTTTTCTTGAGTTTTATGAAAATTTGTTTCAATTTTTGTCGTTCAATTCGAGAATTTAAGCGATTAATCACTTTCGAGTTTGGCATTTTCATTTTATTTAGCGAAGTCGTCAATTTCGCAGTTTATCAAGTGAAGTCTTAGGCTATCCGTATTAGCTAGAAATCCGTCCGCGAGGATTAAGATGTTATGCCAGAATTATGACTATTGGTCAAAGGATTTGCCGGGAATTTAATCAGGATGAGTCGAAAAAAGTCAATTGAGCGAATTGATTGAGTGGGTCAGTTAGAAATGCCCGAGAAGGCAGACTGCTTGATCGGCTTAAGTGTACTTTCAAGACTGATATCTTTTGAACGTGCCGTCACTATCTTCCAACAGACTCCATGAGAATTACTTTCAATCGACTTTCATAATTCATCCTTTCGATCAAAATGACTCCATCATACGACTAGCGATAAACCTGCCCAACTATTATGTGTCCTACAGTTGCTACTAAAGTTTCTCACCGCGACCGGTCCGAGTGATCAAAACAACCTTTCCGAGATTGATCTCTTCGACAGTTTTGCGTGACTGACCCCAACTCTCCGGGCTGATGCACCGCTAGGTCAAACCATATGACAGACTTACGCCCATCTATGCTCAATAAGTTTGTATCTTTAATCACAAAAACAAAGCGCATCAAACTAAAACGTGTAAGACAACTTTATCTTCCAGTTTCATCAGAGAACTATCTAAACTAGTTTCAAACCAATCTTTAAAGTTTTTAACTTTTATTTAATTAGGTTCAAGTTAAGCAGCAAGTACAAACAGATGGCGGTAAAAAATTTATAAGGCCTTTTTACAGATTAGGCCAGAAGTGTATACTCTTTTGCGCAGTCTGCCAAGTCACTCTTTTTTACTCAAACCGGTTAAAACCTCATGCTTAATTGCAAGGCGTGGAGTCTTGCAAGACAAGGACCTTTTTTCTTTTTTTAGAGATCAACCACAAATGAGCAGTTTTTACACTGTTCTGTAGAGCAATTACAAACGGTTGGAGTTTCATACTTAAGATTTTTGTTCTTACGTGGACCAGAGGGCACGGGCCAAAAGTCATATTGTTCGACAAGCGCCACAATTGCACCTCGCGGGCCGCAAGCTGCTTATCCCTGGTTAATGCTTTTATAGGTCTACGTCAACAGTCTCGCTGTTCTACAAGACGCTCACCTTACTATTCAGAGGTAGCTTACAGAAATGAAATACCTTGCAGGGCCTTGAGAGTGATTTTGAAATTTCTATGTCACACAATAGCCTACTACTATTTATTGGCCTAAGCATAAACGCACTTAAAGAAAAAGAGATTTAACCTTTGAGATGTTTTAATACTTTTTCTTACCGTAATTGTGCAGTTTTCTAGATCTAAAAATCTTTTGATATTATCTCTCTTTACAATACTAAAATCATACTCCAAAAAAGCATTAAACTTTTTCGAACTTGAAAAGCCATTTCCGCCATCCAGAGAATTCGGTTAGCTTTTTCCAAATCAATATTTATATGCAGCATATAACTATGATTTGTCAGTGATTAGCAAAACATAATGTGATTTTCGCAGTTAAAAGTCAAGCTATTGGCAATCTTCAAAAAGTCTACACAACATCCAGGACGTCAGCATTTCAATTTCGTCTTTTTCCGGCGTGATTTTAGACGGCAACATTTAGAGATCAATCTGCGACGAAAAGAAAGTTGTTTTCCAGAATATAAATTGTATTCAACCTATAGCTACAGCTGTTAGTTTGTTGAGGCTAGGGGTGTTCGGAACGAATTTTACTGGAGCGAAACGAAACAATAGATTACTTTATGAAAAAAGGTTCGAAACGAAACAAAACAAAACAAAACGAAATTTTACTATACTAAAAAACAGTTTGAAACAAAACGAAATTTTGTTTCGAAGTTTTTCGAAATTTTTTCATCGTTTCTCATCTGTGCCACCGTCTCCCTTCGAAAATTAATGTGACAATGGTAAATTGTCGCTTGCTGTGTTTAATGCGGCGCTCGTGTATGTTCATCATGTTCATCACACGGGATGAATCCAATCTTTCACGATGTGGTTTCGAGCGCATCACGAAACAAAATTGCTAAGATTTCGAAGCGAAACGAAATTTTTCACTAATGACGTTGATTCGAAACGAAGCGAAACCAAAACAAAGCAATTTTGCATCAAAACAAAACAAAATTTTGAAACGTTTTTGTTTTGAACACCCCTAGTTAAGACCTGCTAAAGTGAAACATTACATGGGTATTGATCCATTATTGCTGAAAGAATAGATTTTAAAGGGGTACAAAGGTACGAGCATAACTATCCCTGATTTATGATGATTTGACAACATCAAATCAACCAGTCGTTGCTATGAGGTAGGAACAGCAAAAAATAGCTTCGACTGAGAATCAGGCATTGATATACAGCAGCTACCAATTTTGGTCGTGGACACAAATTCGTATATCTCCCAAAGGAAAAGCGGCAAAACTCTAGTTTCCGAGTGTCCATGACTCTCGTTTCCCTATCCCACCAGAGTTACCCTCCCTCTACAGCATCAAAAAGACAGGTCTCTGTAACCACTAGTTAAAGGTAAGGACTTTGCGTTTATATTCAGGGACCAGTTGTTAGAGTGTCAACCCTTGAGATAGTGCCCTCCCTCACAATTTTACAATTAATATCAGTAACTACGAGTTAAAAAATAATATGTGAAAACAAATTTGCTACAGTGTCACAACTAAAATAGTGTCACAAGACGGGACGTCGCCCCCAAGTAATCCACCATTAAAATGCATTGACGGGATTTTGCTGAGACTAAAAACGTTCAGACGTAAATCTATGTACTACATTACCTCTATGATGCCCCTCTTATACTAGTTGACCAAAGAGAAATTATATCTGGCTCATTAATCAAGCGGACCTAGCTACTTAGTTGTATATCGCTTTTTACGTTTTCATCTTTAGGGTATCATCTACTGTTTCAGGCAATGGAACATTTCTTGTATCAGGCAGCATCAGGAGCATCAAGATTCCAACGATGATCGCAATTAAGCTCATAACAAGATATGGGATAAACATTCCGTATTGATCTCCTGTACAAGTGTATTAAAAACAACAGTAAACGTTGATTTTGTTGAACAATAGAAGCATGAAGGTCAAAACAAGTTCGAAAATATCCAATGAAACGAAGAAGTACAACTTTTACTGAAATTGTAAAAAACCTTCTTGAATTTCGACTTTTGCACCTTTCTGCATTATGATCAGATTTTTTTTAAAAATGTTTAATTTTACGTTAGTCATCTACTTAAAGTTCATTTCTTTCACACCAACTTTGGCAACCAGAAAATGGCTGAGCTTTTATTTCATAGATAAAAAATCTATTCCAACTAAAAGAAAACATCGTTTTGTAATTTGGTTGCATAACTTTCAAGATATTGACTTCTGCATTGCTACGTTTTTTATTGATAAATTCAATTCGCCAAGACCAAGCTTCAAAACTTAAGATATGCTAAAGAAATTTATTCCAGGTTAAGAAATACTGGCTTCAAAGTAATATTATTATCATTTTGCTAATGTGCTCTAGATTCATGAGTACCTGTGGTTCATTGCTTCTTATTTTTGTTTTGTTGCTACTTAACGTTTGCTGACTGAGAATAAAATCATGGAGTAAGTCAATTTTAGAAAAAGAATAAAACCAAAATGCTGGTAAACATTTTATCAAAACGTTTTGCTTTCACACTAAAAGCATCATCAGTTAAATAAATAGTTACCTAAGCCTAGGCTAAGACAAACACTGTATTGAAAGCTAACCGCTGTACTACTAAGTTTAGTAAGTTTATCACAATTATGACATCAAAAAGTAATAAAACTAACAACTGTCATTAATATAATTAGCGATTGAAAGGCCTACGTTATGAAACCCACTGCATATGTATATTTGCTATAACTATTACGTATTAAACAAATAAATTGGTTGCGATGCTCCATCCAGGTTTATTTGTGGTTGAATTTTTTGAATAAGAGGGTTTCTTTGATTCGTAGTTTTCTGTGGTTGTTGCTGTGACCGAGTATTTTGGGAGAATGGAAATTAATTTTGTGGTTAGGATTGCGCGCAAGGTGCTTTGCAACATCTCATTCTTGATTTGGTTTTCCGTTTGGTACATGCTCTTGAATCCGTGTGACTAGATTACGATGAGTATGGCCAATGTAAGATTTTCCACACGAGCAATTCAGTTTATACACAACTCCAGCATTGTCCAATAGGGCTTGACGATCTATAAATTTGAAGCATTTGCCAATATTGTGAGTGTTGTGTATCAAAATGAATCGAAATTTTCTAGAAAGATTTTTAATTAAATACTGCCGGATTTCTTTTACAATTTGCAACGATATATTGCCAAGGAAAGGTAATCGCAGAAAAAGGGAAATTTCTTTGCTTTCTAAAGTTTTTAGACTTTTACAGTTGCCACCTGTGTGATATTTCTGCGTGATTGGTGATTCATGTTGCTTGTTTAAGAATAAACGTATTTGTTTGTCAATGTACTAGAGAGGATAGCCATTTCGTTTCAATATAGAAGATACTAGCCGGCTCTGCCGGCGTCGCCCGCAGGCCCTTCATCAATTACGTCGCGGTTAAGTATTTTGGTTTAGCCGGTCAAGCCGTCTTCACCCAAACAAAAACTTTTGTTTTTTATGTATTTCCATAACACCTGTACACGAAATAGTGGTTATCTTATTCTCTTCATTAAAACTGGTGATGCTCACAAAACAAGAATGTTGTCACACATTATCTTTAACACTTTGAAAAAGTGTAACCGGGGTGGCATGAAAACATAGTCAAAAATGATGGTGGCGGCGCAATGGTGATTGTTTTAACAATTACAGAAATAAACTATTGAGTAGCAAGCCTAATTTTCGATTTGGTGCAGGCCACTTTGTATTCATATTTGTGATATTAAGTTCTTTGACTGCGCTATTCGCCCTGTTTCTGGCATAGCGACAAAATCGGCTATGCCTTCGCTCGAAGTCATTCACCACATTCTAGAATCTAGAAGGAGCCCATCAGGCCGAGTTGTTTTCAAACAAAATATTCTCTCTAAATTAAGTTTTACAAAATGTTTTGTTTATGGTTTCATTTTGATTTTTTTTTAAACTTGGGATTTTATCACAATTCTTTGTAATCTATACATAATTTAACAGGCAGCACACAAGAAAAAAAATTTTTGCTTTATACTTTACTAACCGCTTTGCCGGCGTCGCCCGGCAGGGACCGTCCATCAGTAATGTCGGGGCTTAGTATTTCAGTTCAACCGGGTGCGCCGGCTCTTGTGTGAGCAGCAGCAAAAAGTTAAGGAGTTTTATGCACTTTCACAATTCTTGTACACAAAATTATGATCAACATATCCTCTTAATCACGACTGGCAATGCTCACTAAGAATCTTGCCACAAATTATTGTCAATACTGATACTTGTGAGGGAGAAGGGACTGAAACACAATCAAAACTGATTGCAGGGGGGAAATGGTGGTTACTTCTACAATTACAGAAATAAACTAGTTTGTGGTAAGCCTATTTTACGATGTGGTGCTGCCCCTTTTCTATTTATATTTGTGGTATCAAGTTGTTTTGGCGGCACTATTTGTCTTGTTTTCGGCATAGCGACGAAAGTAGCAATGGCTTTCCCAAAATTATTCTCCATATTTCAGTAGGGGCACATCAGGCCGAGTTATTTTCAAACAAATGTTCTCTCTAAGTTCAGTTTTACAAATTGTTATGATTGTGGTTTTATAAAATACCTTAACATGCAGCGTATTAGCAAAAGAAGAACATCCTTGCTTTACCATTTAAAAGATTTTCACCATTTTTTGTGCTCCTTTTCCTAATAGAATATCTCAGTTCAAGATCCTGGCTATGCCTTAGGTCTATGAGCTCTGTCGATTGCTGACAAGAACCAAAGGGAGCCTTGCGTTTCCCGTAGTTTGCAAGTAGGAAACATATTTTTGATATTTAGCTATTCTAAAACAAAATAGCAAAAATGTTTTTCGTATGGTGCGATTTCACACAGTGACGTTGTTTTTTTTATTTCTCTTTAAACTTTCTCAAGTCCTAACTGGCTACGCATTTTGTAGCATGTTCTTTTGTCCCTGCTTGACGTACCCTGGGAAGTTTAAAATGTCCTTGCTTTTCCCAAATGTTTGGTTTGACCCCGGTAGCTCTATAAAGCTAGTATAAAGCAAAATACCAATAATATCTTCCATGTGGTGCGATCTGACACAGTAATGTTGTGTTTTTTGATTTCCTCTCAAACTTACTTAAGTCCCTCCTGGTTACGCATAATGATTCATATTCGTTTTTCCTTGCTTAGGTATGCTCAGAGAAGTTAAACGAGTCCTTGCTTTTCCCAAATTTTCAGATTTGATCCCGGTAGCTCGGTAAAGCCATTATGAAGCAAAATAGAAAACATGTTTCTCCTAAGTATGGTGCGATTTTATCCCGGCAGGGCATACTATCACCCGTGCCGATTTAAAACGAATCAATGAATGCAGTTGCGCCAGCTTTACCGTACAAACATTTGTTAGAGCAACAACAAAATGTTTCAGTAAATATAAGCCATAGTTTCTGTACATGTAATGATGATCATGTTTTTCAAGACTGGAAGTATTCAAAACGAAAAAATGATGTCACAAACTAACATTTGTAATATTTTAAAATGTAAGGAGTGGGATGAAACACAGTCAAAATTGTTGGTGTTTCCCAAATGGTGGTCGTTTTGACAAATAAAGAAATGGACTATTTAGTGGTAGGCCTATTTGACGATTTGGTAGCCCTGCTTTTGTATTTATATTTGTGACATTAAGATCTTTGCCTGCGCTGTTTTCCTTTAATGCGGCAATAGCATGAAAAGGACCATATTTTACTCTAAGTGATATAACCAATTGCAATAGATGGCTATGAATCTCTTCTCAAGCAAAAGCATTCCCTCTTAATCCAGTGTCACAAATTGATGCTAATATTGTTTAATTTTGATCTTTTCTTGACCTTGGGATTTGATTACATTTAACTTTGCCCCTAATCTAGACCTCCCTACTGTTAAATAAAGATTTGTGTTTTGTATCGATATCCTTGTAATTGCAAATATCAATAATGAGCTTCACCATTTATGTTTGCTATTAAAATGATAGTGGATAATTTTGCTGCTTGCTGCTGTTTTCACTAAATAGTGGCACGCTTTGTGATGTCATTAAACATTATGACCTCACAGTGCGTTTTAAGCCATTAAATATTAAGATCGCTACTTATCACTTTAAATATAGCAGGCATTCCTCGTATGTCGAGTGTAACGATATTTCAATCAGATCACTTCGTTCTTTCGACAAATTTTCTATTCAAATTTAACGTTTCGCTCCCCTTAGTTACCGGGGAGCTTCTTCAGAACACGGTAGATGTTAATAATGTGACATACAAACTGTACAACATAAAATTACAAAGACTACCTGTATTACTAAACACTAAAAATTATTTATCAGCAGGGCAGGCAATCACGTAATAACAAAAACATTGTTACATCACAGATACAGGAGTGGCCAAGTGAAAAGTGTTGTGAGAAACATAAGACATTACTTATTGGAAACGAACACACTATAAACAGTCGGAAAATTCGCACCATCATTGCGATTAATAACATTACATGAACAAGCCTTTTGATTTATCAAAAAACTTTCCGCAACGCGACGTCTGTATGCATGTGATTCTGACTTCAGAATTTTGACATTATCCCAATCTGTTCTATGATCGAATTCCATAACATGTTAACTCAGCGCTGACTTTTTAGTGTTAAAAGTCTTGACCGCATCAACATGTTCCCGTTTTCTGGTTCTAACACTACGTCCTGTTTCACCTACATACACAGCATTGCAATCCCGGCAAGAAATTTGATATTGTTATTGGATGTGATACTGTTGGCTCTGGAGAATAATGTACGAGCCACACTAACCTTTTGATTAACCGGGTGATGAGACGAATATTGAAGATACCTGTCCGTGTGTGTTGGTTTCCTGTATACGCATGTAGCAAGGGATCCATCTTCCATCTGTTGTATGCTTACGTCCAAAAAGGCTAATTGTCCTGATTTTTCCAATTCTTTAGTGAACTTTATTGAAGTAGATATAGTATTTAAGTAATCATGAAAGGGCTCGACCTCAGTTTTTTTCATAATAGCATACACATCATCAACATAACGTAACCATAAAGACGGAGGATTCAAATACGTGTTCAAAGCTGTTTGTTCAATCTCTTCCATAACCATGTTTGCTATTATTGGTGACAAAGGAGAGCCCATCGGACAACCAAAAATCTGTTTATAAATGACGTCATTTTACACAAAAAACGATGATTGTAAACAAATATCTAATGCTTCCATGATTTCCGGCACTGCAAGGCTTGTTCTTTCTCCCAAGGTGCAATCATCGCCGACTCTATTAGCCACAATGGTTTTGGCGGTTATAAGTGGAACCGAAGTAAACAAACAAAACAAAATAAACTAAAACAGCTTATTCCAAGAGAGCTAGAAACAAAGAGCTTGAATCGAAATTGGATTAAAAACTTATCCTCGCGTTCGCTCAATAATGCTCAGGAATCACTCCTGAAAAAAGGGAACAAATTTGCAATAGCGCCATCAAAAATTCCTGTTTTGGATATTATAAGCGGAGTTGAATTAGGTCTAAGCCAAGTAAACTTCGCCAATAAGTGTTCAATTGATTCCGCACGATCTAAAGTGGTGGAAATTCTGAAAAGAGCCAAACCACCCAAACCAAATCTATCAAAGGCCGAAAAGCGCGCAATGGAAGAGTTAAAGCAATATGATGACATCGTAATCCTTAACGCGGATAAAGGTAACAGCACTGTGGTAATGGATAAACTGGAATATGACAAAAAACTTTTAGGGTTGTTATCTGATTCTGCAACATACCAAGTAATTTTAAAAAATCCAATCTGTTCTATTGAAAAGCGTTTAAATCGTTACATCTGGAAGTTATACAAAAAGGACAAGATTTCCACTTATTTGTACAAAACTTTACGTAGTAGTGATTCAGTTTTGCCAAGAATATATGGACTTCCGAAAATTCATAAACCCAATGTTCCTCTTCGTCCTATTGTTTCCTTCATTGGTACAGCTACCTACCAGCTTGCCAAATTCCTTAAGCAAATTCTTGTTCCCTTAGTGGGAAATACCCAATACACTGTCAAGAATTCCTCTGAATTTGTAGAATTGATTTCATCCATCAAACTTGGCAAATCTGAATCACAAGTTTCGTTTGATGTGGTAAGTTTGTTTACTTCGGTTCCACTTATAACCGCCAAAACCATTGTGGCTAATAGAGTCGACGATGATTGCACCTTGGGAGAAAGAACAAGCCTTGCAGTGCCGGAAATCATGGAAGCATTAGATATTTGTTTACAATCATCGTTTTTTGTGTATAATGACGTCATTTATAAACAGATTTTTGGTTGTCCGATGGGCTCTCCTTTGTCACCAATAATAGCAAACATGGTTATGGAAGAGATTGAACAAACAGCTTTGAACACGTATTTGAATCCTCCGTCTTTATGGTTACGTTATGTTGATGATGTGTATGCTATTATGAAAAAAACTGAGGTCGAGCCCTTTCATGATTACTTAAATACTATATCTACTTCAATAAAGTTCACTAAAGAATTGGAAAAATCAGGACAATTAGCCTTTTTGGACGTAAGCATACAACAGATGGAAGATGGATCCCTTGCTACATGCGTATACAGGAAACCAACACACACGGACAGGTATCTTCAATATTCGTCTCATCACCCGGTTAATCAAAAGGTTAGTGTGGCTCGTACATTATTCTCCAGAGCCAACAGTATCACATCCAATAACGAAAAAAAGATTGAAGAGTTTCATCACATAATAAAAACCTTAAAAAATAACGGATTTCCCAGTAACAAATGTAGTTTTAAGAAGTACTTGAAAAATCATAATTTTAGAAAAACAGAAAAACTGCAACGGTTCACTTCGATTCCCTACGTGCAAGGTGTCTCCGAACCTATTAGCCGAATTTTGACTCAAGTTGGTATCGGAGTGGCTTTAAAACCACATCACACGTTGTGTTCGTTGTTTCGCAAACCTAAAGATGTTATTAATTTTGAACAAAAGCGTGGTTTGGTGTATCAAATTTCTTGCCGGGATTGCAATGCTGTGTATGTAGGTGAAACAGGACGTAGTGTTAGAACCAGAAAACGGGAACATGTTGATGCGGTCAAGACTTTTAACACTAAAAAGTCAGCGCTGAGTTAACATGTTATGGAATTCGATCATAGAACAGATTGGGATAATGTCAAAATTCTGAAGTCAGAATCACATGCATACAGACGTCGCGTTGCGGAAAGTTTTTTGATAAATCAAAAGGCTTGTTCATGTAATGTTATTAATCGCAATGATGGTGCGAATTTTCCGACTGTTTATAGTGTGTTCGTTTCCAATAAGTAATGTCTTATGTTTCTCACAACACTTTTCACTTGGCCACTCCTGTATCTGTGATGTAACAATGTTTTTGTTATTACGTGATTGCCTGCCCTGCTGATAAATAATTTTTAGTGTTTAGTAATACAGGTAGTCTTTGTAATTTTATGTTGTACAGTTTGTATGTCACATTATTAACATCTACCGTGTTCTGAAGAAGCTCCCCGGTAACTAAGGGGAGCGAAACGTTAAATTTGAATAGAAAATTTGTCGAAAGAACGAAGTGATCTGATTGAAATATACTTATCACTTTTTCGTTATGTAAGCGAATTAGTATGAACTAACGACCATGTTGCTTGGCCCTGTTATAAACGCCGCCATGTACATAGCAAACTAACTCGAAATGAAGCACTCACAGTTAAGCTATAACAATAGCGGGGACCCCCAATAATAATGTCGAGCCTAAGAATATCAAATCAGCTGACTGCTGTGACCGCCTCGCCCAATTGCAAAGGAAATTGCTTCAACACTTAGATCATATGCAGCTCAACACTTACATTTTGTTACAAACGATAAGAAAGAACCATTTTTACTTTCTTGTCTTTTCCTTGGATGATCACCAAATGTTTTGCTTTACAAATTAAAATTTGTAGACTTCATTTATCGATAAATCTTTTCAAATATTTTGATGGATAATGCTAAAGATCCAAGTTATCAAGACAGAACAGCCAAGATGTACTAAAGGACTTAATTTTTTTAGAAATGGCAATTTTGTGAAATGTAGGCACCAAAATTTTGTGTGTTTTTAACCGGTAGACTAAATTTTATAAAGGATTAGAGACTTCAGTTTTTGATGAATTTTTTTGAAAACGTTGACAGATAATGCAAAAAAAACATGCTTGTGAAGAAAAGTAGTCAAAATGTACCAAAGAACTAACTTTGGTTTAACAATTGCAAGTTTGTTAGGTCAAGTTGGATAATTGTTCAACTAAAAATGGAACATGATGTATGGCAGCCAATTTTTGATCAGCCATTATAAACTAATCCTTAACCCTAAGTGATTTGAGTTACATATTGCTGGAAAGCAAATTTTTTAGGCTTTCAAATGATAGTAATTGTTAGTACCTTACTATAACGTTTTTGTACTGCAGTTACCTCTTCTTACTGAGCTTACCACTTTTGGGAGGGGTAAAAAGTTACACCAGAGGTCTTAAAGTTCAGTTTTTGATTATAAAAACAAAAATTGATTGTACATGTTATACACTATCGCAATTGCCTTGAAATAACCTTTGATTTGTTCAAGAAAGTTTGAAAATCCGTTGAGAAATGAGGTCACAAATCAGTTTTTTAGTAAACTGATTTTGCAAAAGGTTGCAATTTTCAAAAACATCTTCATATTATGATCTTCGGTACCGAAGGTTTGTGTTGATCGTACTAGACATATTATAACATCATAAAGCCAGTTTTATTCGTGCAAGCGAAATAGTGAAGGAAAATGCTTATATGGCTTAAAGCGCTTAAATAAAGAATTGCTCGTAGTATTGTCAAATAAGCAATAATTGATGTAAAATTGTTTTTATCGAGAGCACCTTATTAATATGTTCTGAAAAAAACGTTTAATCGCGTCTGTGCGATCAGTACTTTTTGAGAAAGAACAAAAAACAGATTGTGCAATAAAGCGTTGATTGTGACGTCATTTTGAACTCCAAGCAAATGAAAGTTTTTGTGATGTGGTAATTCGGAAGCTGGTTTTCGTTTGAACAAAAAGCGGTCGTCCTCTGTGAAGTAATGCAAATTAAAAAATTTTGTTGATTATAACGTCATCGTGACATCACAAAACCACTTATGACACTAGCCACGGTGTGGCAATCAATCGTGGCAAGTTTGATGCTTGTACCTCAGGCAGTTTCCGAGGAGTTAACGCAGATATACAGACACACAGAATTGCACTTAATATATTACATGCCTTGAAAATCCTCATGGATTGAACTATACGAATTACATATGCTGTATGCTCTGTGTGGCAGGGTTTTAACTAAATTTAATTTGTAACGGGAGGGAACAAAACTTTGTCATTCAATGGTTTTCAATAAGTGTTTAGCTTCAATATTTCTTCGGTATTGTCTATCCAAACATCTAAAAAAGGCATTTGATGGTTTTCAGCAGCTTCGTAGGTAAATTGTATATTGCAATAAATCACATTGAGTTGTTGGTATGACTTTAAAATATCTTTTTGACTTGAAAGCAATGCAAAGCAGTCGTCTACGTATCTATAAAATAGAGTAGGCTGTGATCGAATCTGTTTCGTTTGGTCAATGATCCAATTGATGCACAAATCAGCCAAAAGCGGAGCTAAAGGAGACCCCAGAGCTACACTGTTTGTCTGTTTGTAATATTGCTTGTTGAACTAGAAGGTAGTAGCTTTGGTGGTCCAGATTAATAACTTTTTTAATTGAGCTTTTGTGGGCCCATGAAAAAGAGTCATTTCTTTATCAGAGTAGATTTTTTGTAAAACAATATCTATAACTAAATCCAGTAGAATGTTGGTAAATAGGCTAATTACATCAAAATACTTTGTGATGTCATAATTGTGATAAACTTACTAAATTTTGTTTTACAGCGGTTAGCTTTCAATGCAGTATCTGTCTTAGCCTAGCCTTAGGTGACCATTTATTTTACTGATGATGCTTTTAGAGTAAAAACGAAACGTTTTGATGAAATGTTTACCAGCATTTTGGCCTTATTCTTTTTACTATGAATTGTGAATAAATCCCATTTTTATGCACCAAGTCAATTTCACTTTTTCATTTCTTTGTGGTCAAGTGATTGTTTTTTGATAGCGATGAGCAAGCCTTTTTAGAGCTCACAAACAGCATAGTGCTGGTATGGTATTCGATATATGTGTTGAGCTCTAGAATAGCTTACAATCTACGCGTTGGGTTCAAAGTTAGTTAAAATTCCAGTGAAAATTTGACTTAGATTTAGTATTACGGTAATTTTTTTTTATTGTAGCTATGGACAAACTAGACTCCCAAAATATTGCCCTAAATTACATTCGCACATATTTCAACTGCACCAATAGCATTGATCTCGGTAATAACAATAACGCAACAAATAACCATTCTGGGAGCGTAGCTAGCCAAATTTTGTGAGTTGGTTTTGTTTCTTTTATTCAAAGGTCAAGACACATTTGTTGTTACGATCTTTTAACATGTTTCTTCCGTGCTCACCCAGAAATTCATTCAAAAACAAGGAAGTGTACCGAATTTTTAGATGGTTATAGTTTGATCATCGGAAATGATTACCTTTTATTTTTCTCTAATAGAGGTGCAAAAATACTTCGGCCAAATCTTTGAAGCCTCAAGAATTCTGTTATGGGCTTCTTTGATAATTATTTCAGATGGAGAAGGAAAGGGGGGGGGGGGGCAATTACTTTATTTGTTCTCTTAGCTATACTCTTCATTCTCACTTAACCAGTAAGATTAGCGACATCAAGCTGTTATATTGGATTCTTCCACTTCTTCTATTTTTCATTCTAACTGCTTCATATGATGATTTAGCTTACTGAGTACAATTTACCTAAGTGTACAAGATAAGAACTAAGCAATGGACCAATTCTCCCAATCACTGCAGCTGTGCTGGCACAAGTATTGCGGACTTTGGTCGGAAACATTTCAGCAGTGTGAAGGTAAACCATATAGAATGCTCCCGCGTTGAGTGATTTTCCAATAAATCCAGCAATCGTTGAAACTGTAGCGTTAACTAAAAATACGTTGTTTATTAAACGACACACATGAACTTCAGTACAAGTAATAGCAAACTTTGTTGCGTTCATGCCATGTAGCATTTGTCAGTTGTAAATCAAGCCGGCATTTAGAAAAGACGGAGAAGAAAGGAGAGAGAAAGGAGTTAGAAGTTTATATCCAAACAGTGTAAGACATTCTACACATCTTTTTAAAGATTAACTCCTTTTGGTATCCGAGAACTATTTTTGACAGGGGGACTTACTGCGCCATTGTTTTATCCTTTTTCTCCCATTTTCAAGAATTCTACAAACAGCCTTATCGTCAGAGTTAATCATACAGAAAAAATGTTATGGTTATAAGAAATTCATTTGGTGGTAAGATAAATTGATTTTAAAAATAAAAAGATCGGCTCTGCAATTTATTTGTAAACGAAGTGATGCATGGAGTTGAAAGTATTCGCCAAATATTCTCACCGGGGATTCCAAGTGTTAACCCATAAACAACTCACCTCGTAGTGATCGTTTCAAAAACAGCCAACAAAAGCTTTTTTCCAGTAATTGAATAAGACCCAGAAATAGACAGGCTTACCTGTATTCAGTAAGGCTGCTCCCAAGCAAAAAAATCCACAAGAAATCATAATGGCACCAGAGGACACTGGTCGATTATAAAGCGACACAAATAAATAAACCATTAAATTGCCCGGGATTTCAACTAGTCCCATTAATGCATTGTTTACAAACAAATTGCCACTTAGAGATTGCAAGTTGAAGGTTGTTCCATAATATACAACAGACACCGCAAACCTGCAAAAAATAGCACTTGTTTCTCTGACAAAGTAGGGGAGAGTGGGGCACCATGAGCCTAGGGGCACCTTGAGCCAGGGCTTTCCTGAGCCTTGTGGTTCAACTTTTATTTAAAACATAAAGGTATAAATGCTGCTTTATTGACAAAGAAGTAAGCTACAAATTATCACTGCATTATCTTTTCATTTAGTTGAAGTTTCAGCAGACATCCTAATTTTTACACATTAAAGTAACTTTTTTGGGTACGCTTTTTTTTCTACTTGTACGTTGATAACTGGCAGCAGCCGCTCGTTATACTGTACAAGTAAGAAGGCTTGTGTGCACTACAGAACTAGTGTATAAAAGATATCAGCTCGCCAACCGTTTCCAGGTTACATGGGTGAGAAGTAAATATGTTCACTTGGGGTACCTTGAGCCAGCTGTTGTGGGGAAGCTTGAGCCTGGCTCATAGTGCCCCACAATCATAAACTGAATGGTGGTTTAGCACCCTTGTTAAATCATAAACTGATTTAATTTCAGCATTTTAATGTTTTAATGCGAAACACGGTTTCGTGCTCTTTTTTACTGATAAATAAGTAAAAAACTTGTTGAAGAAAGAGTAGCTTAGCTGCGAAGTTGTTTTATGCAGAGGGACTTGAATTAAATAGTTTTTTTGCAAGCGTTGTGTTTTAGACACAGTCTTGGAGATTGTACAGAAATGAGTTGGCCTATCCATTGTTTGGCGAAATGCAAAATTCACCAGAAACCAGTACAGTAGGCAAAGCTACTCTTACTGCAAAGTTCTTTGCATGGATTTACTACTTTAAAACTTAATAGATAGCCGAAAAAAGATTTATGTGGCATATAAATCTTTGCAATCTAATCAATGACTTCGTTTTTCTCCTTCCAGACGTAATGGTGCGAAATTATAAGCGTAAGTCTGGTAAAGGTGTTTTTGACAGTAGCATTATGCAGAGAGCTGTTCATGAAGTGGTTCAGAATGGTGGCAAGATTCGAACTCTTGCTCGTGACATGCAAGTGGATAGAATGACCTTTACAAGATATGTAAAAAAATTCAGAGTTGGTCAAATAAATGAACAGGACATTCTCATTCCAAAACTAAACACAAGACAGGTTAGCATGTTTTCTTTCCTAATTTTTCATACAAAAGGTTGGGCTTATAAGGCAAACTATTGGCTAATATGGTTGTTAGCTTACTTTTTTTGTTCATGCTGTTTGTGATGGCAAAATAGTGACTAAAAGAGAGGAAAAATGAAAACTAACTTTAACTCTTTCTCTAAGTCTAACCTCTATCTCACCCAGTCATTCTCTTTCTGAATTTAGGATGGAAAAATGATATGACCACCTTTGTAGACAAAACACGTCAGCTTTTAGTAAATGAGTCCCAAAATCGATGCACCTCTGATATGACTTACAAAGGTGTGCAGAAAATTAAAGGTGTCATCCCCAGTCATCATTGGTAAAGACGACAATTTTTTGTTTTCAGATTTTCGCAGAAAATGAAGAAAAATCCCTAGAAGAATACATTCTGGTGTGTTCGAAGATGTATCATGGTCTGAATTACCAACAAGTCCAGAAACTTGCTTTTGAATTTGCTGAGAAACGAGGTATCTTATTTCCTCAGTCTTGGAAGAAAAACAAGATGGCAGGAAAAGACTGGATGTATGGATTTATGCAACGCCACCAAAACATTAGTTTGAGGAGTCCAGAGGCTACTAGCGTTGCTAGAGCATGTGGCTTCAACAGGAAGGCAGTGTCTGAATTTTATGATATTTGGAGAAACATCCTTCATGAAAAAAAGTTCGAGGCTCATTCCATATTTAATTACGATGAGACAGGTTGCACCACTGTTCAAAATGTGTCAAAGGTTCTTGCTCCAAAAGGCATGAAGCAAGTTGGACAGACAGTTGCATCAGAACGTGAAACACTCGTAACAGCTGGATGTTGCTTAAGTGCTTCTGGTCGTTCTCTTCCTCCCGCATTGGTGTTTCCACGTGTCAACTACAAGGACCATTTTATACCAGGAGCCCCAGCAGGGACGCTGGGCCTGGCCAACCAAAGTGGTTGGATGACTACGGAACTTTTTCCTAAAATCTTGGCGCACATCATCAAGCACATAGGTTGTACAAAAGAAAAGCCAGCTGTATTACTGATGGACAATCACGAAAGTCATTTAAGTCTGGAAGTCGTGGAAATGGCCCGGGTCAACGGATTATCCATTGTCACCTTTCCACCCCACTGTTCACATCGTTTGCAGCCTCTCGATGTTTCCTTTTATGGCCCACTAAAGTCTTACTACAAAAATGCTGTTGGTGAGTGGAATTTGAGTAATCCTGGCAAGAGAATTTCCATTTATGATATTCCTGCATGTTTTGCAAGGGCATTCAACAAAACTTGCACCTATGAAAATATTACGTCTGGTTTCCGGAAGAGCGGAATTTTTCCATTAAATTCAGATACTTTTACTGACGCAGATTTCCTTGCAGCCACTGTCTTCCAACAAGAACCAGAAAAAATGCAAACCAATGCACCAACCACTGAACCATCAGCTTCTGCCCCTGCGAAAATTACAGCAGAAAGCCAAGCAAGCACGTCTGCCATAAGAGATGTCGATAAAAGCTTTTCTGACCTTACCTAAATGAGACCATTTCCAAAGAGGAAACAAAGTGAAATGAAAGAGAGAAAGAGGAAACGAGGCTATGCAAAAGTTCTTACAAGCACGCCAGAGAAAAATAAATTAATTAAAAGTCATCAAAAGAAACATAACAAAAAAGCCAAAGGAAAGATAGTAAAGAGAAGAAAAGCAACCGATGGATATGATTCTGTGCTTGATTCGGATGATTCATTTTCTAAACTGGATTCTGATTCTGACGACTATGAGGAGGAGTTTGAAAAGGATTTTGGACTGCAAAATTCAAACAAAGAACTAGAAGTTGGTGACTACATAATTGTAAAACTCATGCCAATTAACAGTACAAAAGCCCGGCATTATGTTGCCAACATTGTTGAAAAGAATGAAGATGGAGATTATGAAGTACAGTTCTTTAGATAGTCATCTAAAGTGCCCGGCAAGTTTGTGAAACCAATTGAGGAGGACACTAGTATAGTGCAGAGGGAAGATATTGTTTTCTGTCTTCCTCCTCCATCTTCAGTAGGTGGCACAAAACGGATGCAATCGATGCTCAGGTTTCCCGTCGGTCTTGACCAATTCTCATGTGAACAAAAATGTTAATATAATTTGGAGTAAACCACTAACATGCGTGAAATTGAGTTGTTGGTCTGTTGTTATTGTTATAGTTGAGCGTTGTGGCCCATCTTGGATATATAAGATGATCCGTCGGTAATTCATTTCAATGGTGCCAGTACTTCAGCAAGCTTTCTGAGAAGTTATGTGTTTTTCACTAATGTGCAACGATAATTAAAATAAAGTAAAATTTTATTGAAATTTGTGTGTTAGATGTACTGGCTCATGGTACCCCAAGCCCGGCTCAAGGTACCCCATGGTTGGGGTACCTTGAGCCATTTGAGAAAACATTTTTAAGATAATATTAAACTAGTTTAGAGAAATAACCTATTCTTAAAAATTTGTCAATACAGACACAACACGTCATAGTTTGTTCTAAAATTAAAAGTGCTTCAATAGAGCAACACATAGATTGTCTACGGTACAAAAAGTAGAAAGTGGCTCATGGTGCCCCACTCTCCCCTAATCTAAAAAAATAAAATTGAAAAAACATTAATCAACTTAATTTTTGCGATACGTTTCCCCCACAATCTATAATTGCCTTTTATGGTGGTATTTTTTTTTCAGTAACAGAGGTTTGTTTGCTGACCACTCACCTTGCTTTGCCGAGCTCAAAAATCGTTTCGCTGACATTGTTTGGGGCCACTGGTGGATACAGACATTTTTAAGGGAGGTGCGAGAGTCGTACATTTTGCTGCAAAAAAGTCTTTCAACCCATTTTATGCGAGTCTCAAACAAAAAATTTTACATTTGATTTTGAGTTTGTTTCCACATAAGAATTGGGCTAAATGGTTTTAGGTCTAGTCAAAGTTCTTCGCTTATATTTAACAACGAATGCGAATGGGCTCTTGCATTCGCCAATGATTGAGGCTGATTTGGCCTATGCGACTGCACTAACTATCCTGGGATCAAGTGCATAAATTTCCCCATGTGGGAAAACTTATGCACTTGTACACTCCCTTCCAGTGTACACTGCCCCGTACATTTACATACCGGGCCTGCCCCTTCAGTGTACACTGCCTTTCTTTTAATGCCCTGCCAGCTGAGATTCGAACCCTAATTTGTGCTTGCTAGATTTGATGCTGTTCTAATGTTCTTAAGAATAAACTTGATAACTAACTGGGGAAAATTTTGCACTTGTTGTTGTCTTGGGGAAAATTTTGCACTTGTTCCCTATCCTGTAACCATACCTTGCTGAAATCATTATTTGTCTTCTAGTTTTTTTTGTTTCTTATGGTACTTCAAGATTCCGTAGTTCCTCAGCAATCTTCTCGTTTTTGCCTATTACACGTTTTCATGTACAGTGATAGGATAGTTGGCTCACCTCACCCCTCATTTTTTCAATAGTCTATGTCTCTATGACATTCAATTTAACTTACCACAATATCCGAATATTTTACAGCGTGCACCAAAAGGCCATCATAGGCAGTATATTTATCTCAAAGTGTTGTAATCGTGCGAGCAATCACATCATTTATTTTTGTGAAAAAAGTCTTTAACTTGAGAAAGTAGGTCAATTTTTGTTTTTGAAGCATATCCAGTTGGGTTTAAAGAAGTTTTCAACTTGAAAAAGGGCGAAAACACAGGTTTTAGAAGTTCGTCACCACTGCACAACAGCATGCTTAGTTTTTGGATTGAGAAGATGGAAGCTCTAGCTCTAGGAAGCTCTAGGGATGTCTCAAGGCCGGGCAGCTTTAGGGTCTACTTGGTGAAGAGTGCTATACACTTTGATATCAAGCATTATTTTTCTTTCTGTCGGGCGCCTGCAATGGTGTAAGCTATGGCAGTGCTATTAAAACTATGGAACGCGTACCAACATCGGTACGCCTGCAGTCAATTGTCGTACGCAGATTGTAGCGGACTTTTCACTATGGATGGGCTAAGGGCCAAATCCGAAGCGCTACAGACAATATGTTCCAAGTTCACATCCCTTCTTTTACAGCCATGAACAAAAGTTTAAGACCACTTCCCAAAAAATGATGGATTTTGAAGTATTGCATTAGATTGCGTCAAACGGTTTTCTATATATTGCATCATTCGTTATTTTAGTCATAATTATTCATTGTACACGTATTCACGCTCCTGTCAAAGTTTACTAGTAGATATCTTGTGCTATTTTCCAAATTTTGGAGGTACCTGAAATGGGAACAAAAATCTCTAAGCTACGTCCAGACGCCCCAGATAGTTGCACTACACGCACAAAATGAATTCGAACAGCAAACATCAGTTGAAGTAGGGGTTGGTAGAGACTGCTGTACATCAGGCGATCGCAAAGTATCAACAGGACTGCTCTTACACGGATCGGAGAACTACTGGAAGACAATGAAAAACCACTTTGCGATAAAACAATTTGGAGAGGAGGATAGTTATGAAGTCACCTATGAGTTTCATTAAAAAAATTGGGGCCAGATGTTATGCAGGTGGTGCAAAACCGGTCATATGACCGTTTCCGGATTTTGTCTAAGGAATTCAATCTGAAATCGTAGAAACTGGCCAATAAACCAATGCTTACGACTGTTATGAAAACTAAGCGTCTGCAATTTGCCAAGAATCATCAACTTTGGAGCCCCCCCCCCCCCCCCAGCAATGAGCAAAAGTGCTGTTTTCCAACTAGCCGACCTTCTAGAAGTTTGTGGTTCGGAAGTGGCACGTCTATAAGCCATCTGGTAAACCTTTTCATGACAGGAAAACCATATGAACAATAAAATGTCCTCCAAGTCAAATGGTTTGGGGGCCATGTCCAAAAATTTTGTTGCTGTCCTTTTTCTCCTGCCTGCTGAAACTACCATGGACGGACAAAAGTACGTGGAAATGCTTTCAGAGAAGTTAAAACTTCATATGCATGTTTACAAAAGTAAGATATTTAGGCTATGCAGGACGGCGCACCTTGCCAACGTTTTTAAGTCGCAAAAAGCTTTTTCGAAAAGCAACATCAAGCTGCTCGATTGGCCCGGAAACAGCCTGGACCTCAATCAAATCGAGAATTTGTGGACCAACATGAAAAATAAGGTGTCAGAAAAGCAACCATTAAGTGCTGCAGAGTTTATAAAAGTGATAAAAAAAAGTTTGGATAAAAGAAATTTCCAAAGAATATTACCAAAGTCTGATTGATAATAAGCCGAGGAGGATGGAATGAGATGGAAGCTGTAACCAAAAACAGAGTAGTCAAGACTAAATATTGAAATTCTGGTCACACTTTGATTAATGTTTTCTTGGGATGTACAGTGCTGTATTCCATGTGTTTCTAACCGAGTAAATGTAAAATAAAACATATATAGTATATAAATGAAGGTACTTTGCCATTCTGCATTTGCAAACTTGGGAAATTTTCGAGTGATCTTATACTTTTGTTCATGACTGCAATGTCGATCTCTTTCTTTCAACTCATGCGTGTATAATATGATGCAATACCTTCATTGCATAAACAAGAACAAGATATTCATATTGTTGTTGCTGTTACCCTATCCTTTACGAAAGCTGGGAGTAAGGTGGGAGACCATGGAGCCCCCAAAACCAGGCAACTCCCCAGGGCCTGGACCAGAGTTTGTAGAGTAACAGCGAGTCGCCAAAGAGCGGGCGGCGCAAAAAATCCTTAGCTGTACAGTGCAGAATGAGTTGAGAGGTGTCCTGGATCGGATGACCACTTGCGCTACATGAAAGATTCTCAATTCTGTTGATTCTAGAGAGATAGGAGCTTAACAGAAGGTGGTGTCTGTTACAGCGAAGACGAGAGAGAACACAGCAAGCGCGACGAGGGAGCACAAGTTCCTCAGTGGAAACCGAGAAAACCTGTGCGTCGAAGAATTTAGATGAGACGGTACGTTTCCAGTTCGAGAAAAGACAAGAGTGGATACTGTAGGTAAGAGAAGGAGATTACAAGAGATTGTTGAGGGAAGAAGTGGCGCACCGTACCTGGCCAACTCATCACATTTATTTAAACTTAGCATCTACTCTTTCTGTTGTCAAAATTTGTGGAAAATTTGCCCGCCTTCCTTCTTCACATCCTTTTGTCGCTGACTAAACTAAGCTCTTAAAATCGTGTTCACTCACGCATAATACGCTTTTTCTTCGTCAATTATTTGTGCTACTTGGGAGCTGGGAAGTTCTTGTAAAATCATCTTTTTCTTGAGATATTTTAATGGACATGTGGGAAAATGTGTTGAGGGTTTCAAGAATGTGCACTCGAGTGGAGAATTGGGAAAAGAAATGTGGAAGCAGAAAATGACTGAAGTTCTGCGATCAAAAACAGCTGTGCGTGGCAAACCTATGGTTCCACAAGGAAGCGAAAAATAGCAACACGTAATGCAAGTGGATGTGAAACAAACATTAATTTTGTGCTTGTGGGGGATAAAGACAGAAAGTATGTGAGAGATGTGAAAGCGATTTCATGGGAACTGCAGCACAGACTTATGGTCGTAAATCTAGATAAAAAGTTTCTGAAAAAGATTGTGAGAAAGAAATGAATCACAAAAAAAAGGATGAGGAAGTAGAATGAATACCAAGTAAGAGTATGATTTCTAAAATTCCAAGAACTAGTAAGTACAGGTGTGCCTGATATGTTGAAAACTTTTAAGAATTGAATTCTAAAGGTACGTGACAAAGTGCATGGAAAGAAGAAATCTAGGAGAGATCAAGAAGACATGTGGGGATGAAATAAGGAGGTGAACAATATTGTTGCAAGAAAAAAGGTAGCGTTTGAAGAGTTGTGCATGTTTCCATCATAAGTAAATAAGACTCAATACATACGGATAAGAAACCAAACTTGGAAAGTTGCTGCTAGAGCTGTGATGAAGAAAGCAAAGCAGTATTTGAATAATTTGCGTCAGAATCTTAACAGTGTTTTTAGTTTTTTTTGGGAGAAAAAAAGAGATGATGGAAAAGATCTTGAAGGAGGAAAACCTTTTTAAACGACAATTGGGTTTTACTGATGATAACAGGGGAAAATTTGGAAGCAACACATGAAAAAATCAAAAATGAAGAGAATGAATGGAACCAGATGATGGAAACTGAGGCAGTAAAAGCACTGTTGGAAGAGTTAATATTTAAATAGTTGTGGAAGCAATGCAAAAATGAATATAGGAAAGTCGAGTGGACCAATATAAGCAAGTGTAAAGATGATATTTGCAAGTAGTGTAATTGGGGTTAAAGTGGTGATGGATCTGCCTCAGCGAATACTAGATGGTAGAAGAATATCTGATGGCAGGAAAACTAGTGTAATTGTGGCTATTTACGAAGCAAACTGTGACATGATGAGCTATACATCATATAAAAGAGTAAAACTGCTAGATCACGCAATAAAAATTGTTGAGAGAATGCTAGAGAGGCGAATACAAACATTGATAAATTTGCATAGAATGCATCTCAGAATTACAGAAGGAAATCGAAGAGTGAATGCAGCATTCTTTGTGAGGAGAACGCACGAGGAATATCAAAATAAAGAAAAACATTTTATTGGGTTTTGTTGGTATGGAAAAGGCCTCTGATGAAGTTTCAAGAAAAGTGAAGAAGTGGGCGATGAGAATAAAGAGTTTATGAAAAGTAATGGTTGAGAAGTTATGCGTTTGTATGATGTAGCACAGACAAAAGTGAGAAAAAGATCTGCGTGTTCAGAGAAATTTGAGGTATAGGTTGGTGTACATCAAGGATCTATGCTATCACCACTGTCATTTGCAACAGTCGTAATTTCTATCACAACAATGCAAGAAGAAGTGTGGTTAATGAGGTATTATGCACAGATGACCTTGTTCTCATGAGCAAAATCATGGAAGATTAAAGGTAGGTCTTGAAATTGAAAGGAAGCACTTGAAAGTAATGGTTTGAAGGTCAACGCCAGAAAAATCAAAGTAATGGTAAGCGGGATGGAAGGAAAACTGTTCAAAGCAAGATAAATTCATCTGAAGTTTGAAAGAGGAGGACGGTGGCCAATTCAGCGTTTTGCACGAAATGTGGAAACTGGGTTCACTGTAAATGAGCAAAAACAAAGAGAGTTATCTCAACCTTTGCAATGGATTTTGCTTATTCAAGTTGTAGGGAAATGATAGAAAACGTGGTCGATTCGATTGAGAAATTGTGTATGAGGTGAAGAGTGAACAGATTTTGTTATTTGGGGCTTAATGTAAATGCTGGTAATGGTTGTGAAGTGGCAATCACTGCAAGAGTAAGAATCGGTTGAATGAGAATCAGAGAATATGAAGCATAGTTCCTTGGAAATAAGTTTCCTTTAAAGACAAAAGGTAAATTTTATCGTTGTTCCGTAGGATCAGCAATATTGTGTGGAAGCGCTACATGGTGTTTGATAGAAAATGAGCAAGCAAATCAGCAAGTACGGAAAGAGCTCTGGTGAGAGCCATGTGTGGTCGGAAAGTTACAAATAAAAATACTACTAGAGACCGGATGGACATGCTGGGGTTAAAAGACACTGTAGATGAGCTGGCAAAAGCAGTTGCGATTATATGGTGTGGGTACGTGTTGAAAAATGGATGAAGGTAGTGTATTGAGAATTGCTTAAAGTCTTGAAGTAAGTCGAAAGCGAAAGCGAGGACGATTAAAGAAGACTTAGAAGAAGCAAGTGGAAGAGATGGAGAAGATTAGTTGGAAGACCGGGGATACCCTGAGCCAAGCGATGAGGGAGTGTAAACAATTGCGGAAGAAATGGGATGAATATGGCAACAAAGTTAAGGAAAAAACGGGATTAAAACTAAACAGCTATTAATGATACTTGTCAAAAACAAAGACTAATGAAAGAACTATGCTGAAAGGCAAGAACATGCGATCATCCAACTCATTTTTGGAGTCTATCTTCTCGCAGGGAAAACCGTGTCAATTGAGCAAACACCAAATATCCTAAACCACCTTTGATTTCCCCTTAGTTTCCAAAAAGCAAGGTTTTTGGGGTTAATTGGCAAAAATAAGAAATGCCATTTCTCTCACCAAACTTTAAACACAATGAACAAAGTTATCTTATGGTTCTTTCAATGGTTTTTTCGACTCAGAAAAAATCTTTGTATTTTTTGGTACTCATCTTGTTTGCTAAGTTTTTTTTATGATTGCATGTTCAGTAATTTCACCAATCCTTTACAAATGCTAAATTTGTCTATATGGATCTTTGTTAAAATTAGTTGAGTAGCCCTGCATTAGAGACTAGGGCTTAGTGGCTGCTAAAATGGCTACAACACAATTATACTGACTATCAGCCTGAAAAAAAACGACATGGTTCTGGGCGTAAACGTAAGTAGGGGACCCCTGGAGCCTTAGCTCCCCAAATTTTTTGAACACGCTTAAATAATAAAAACATTTTGGGATGAAAATAGAAAAATAGTCATATTGAAAAGTTAATTTCCAAAAGCCATTGCTTTGGAAAACAAATAGTTACCTTCCAAAAGTGGCTCTCCAAAAAGGAAGATCATCCAACAAATTTTGTATTTTTGCCCCCGCCCCAATTTAATTTTGGCTACGCCACTGGTTTTGGGGTAGAAAAATGAAAACTTTCAGCCCTCAGGCTTGACAAAAACAATCCAGGTTATACGAAGAAGAGAACTGATTTAATCCAATAGCAATTAATCAACTGAAATTTTTGTTAGTGCAAATGAAAGTAATATTAGGTGCAAAAGTGTACTTAAATTAAGTTGTGGTTTGTTTCCGTCTAAATACCCAAGTATAACTTGATCGAAAATAGCTGCTTCATTTTTTGCATTAATACTGTTAAGCCTCTTTCTTGATCTTAGCTATAAAATGTTGATTCGCGGCTGATTTATTTTCAAAAACAGATTGGTCTACTTTCGGTAGGTGGCCTTCCGGCACATGACATGATGGGAAATATGCAGTCGGTAGGCCTACATGAAACACAAGGTATCGAACAAAAGTTTAAGCAGCACTGGACTACGCTTATTGCCTATAATGATAAGATCATAGGGTCATCAAAATAGTAAAATGTAGTCTGGGATGGAAAGTCATAAATTAGCAAGGACTAGACTTGTAACAGGAATTGGCATCGAATCATTCGACTCAAATTAACAGTACAGCAGGTCGTAATCAAGATGTCACAATAGCAATTACTGAATCTGCCCATGTAGCGATCTTCCATCTAATCTTCAATGGATAAATCATTGCAATTCACACCACTGTAATTAAAACAACTTATTTCACTAACTTTTTTATCCAGATGATCAAACAAGATAATCAAACATGTAAGCTATCTGCTGAACCCAAACTGGACTCTTAAGACACCGTGACGTCTTCAGACAAAAGTTTAAGCTTGGCAATCAGGTTTTGGAAATGAGTTATCGAGAGCTATAAAACTCTTTGCTTTCTTTATTGAAGGAATCAAAAGGCATTAAGCCAAAATAGAACTGATTTATTGATATCATCTGATGTGTTACGATCCCTTAGAGTATTTTCTTTGGCATTCTCTTAAAATAATTCATAGCCTGTGACAAAATTGATGGCACAAAAATTTGTATGCAAACCATGGCTTGCCGAACTTATTTTGCTACCACTTACAACAATTTATTTTATAATACCCGGTTTAAACCCAATTATAAAAGTTTTACCGGGCACAAAAAATAAAATTTTGCCCAAGACATAGACCAAGCCTAGACTCATTTATCAAAATACAGTCAAAGCCCAGCCCACGCCAGCAGATATTGCATGCATGCTCGAGACAGGTCCAGCTTTGCTTGAACCGACATCACACCAGCTTGGACCTGGCTGTGGTGGAGCTCGATGATAAAGTAAGGGCTTGGTTGGTTCTAAACCGCAGGAGACCAGCCCAAACCCATCTTTCTCTAATTTAATGTTAAAAAACAATGCAACATAATTTATGCACAGAATTGATTTAAGGCATATTACCATGAAAGAGCGCAGACAACCAATATGGAAAACATTTTTGGAATTTTACAAAAATTCTTCAGTGTTCTCAGCAACCCTTTTCCTTCTTCCTCTGTTTGAGTTTCGTTTTTAGTGGAAAAACGTTTGGCCTCCTAAAGTAGTTAAACTAATTATTTTAATCTACGTTTACAACACAAGCTTACAGACTTATAACTGGAACCAGGTGGAGGGGCAGTGATGATACCCGGATTCTTTCCGACCCAACGTATGCCTTAAGCTGCAATAAATACATGAAAACAATCCAAATTATCTCCAATTTTTTCAAACTTTTTCTTAGATATTCTTTTTAACTACGCCATGAGACCAATTCAAAAAAGTGGAAGCAACCGTCGAAGAAAAAACTAAAGTCATCAATGAAAATAGATCGTTCTCATTGTGGTCGCTCATAGTTACCCAACAAATAAGCTATCGGTATTTTTTCAAATAAACTACCACTACGCTTCCATTGCTCTCTTTACTCTTAAGCGTTGCATTAATCACATGCTGAAATCCTTAAACTGTATATGTCAATAATCCAATATCGATCAAGACTACTAACGTTTTCAAAGTCTTGCATAAACTCTTCACTTAGACGAAGTTTGCTTGTGAGTGCCATTTCCTCAAAAGCTTTATGAGCTTGTGCTGTCTTGCGATTTGCTATCAACCATCTCGGAGATTCAGGAATTACCCTTAAAACAATAATAGAATAGAGACAACAAGCTTATCTTTCATAGCGTAGCATAACCAATTGCTAACACTAACAGGTTCAGGAGCGAAACGAATCAAAGCATTAAATTAAATTTACAATAGTTAGACCAACAATCGTAGGCTGCTTTAATATCTTTGACACCAAACTTGCACGTAATCCAGAGCTGCACTGCCCTTCCAAAGGAAGGGGGCATGGCGGGAGACCATGGATCCCCAAAAGCCGGGCAACTCCCCAACGCCTGGACCAGAATTCGTGGAGAGAAAGGAGCTGCCAAAAGGCTAGCGGTGCAAAGAGTCTGTAGCAGAACATTGCAGAATGAGTTGAGAGGTGTCCTGAATCGCATGACCACTGGCGCTCCAGGAAGGATTCTCTATTCTGCCAATTTCAGGGACATAAGAGTTTAACAGGAGGCTGTATCCGTTGCAGTGAAGACGAGAGAGGACACAGCGAGCGTGGATAGCGAGATTCCTTAGTGGATACTGAGGAAACCTTTACGTCAAAGAATTTTGATGAGACAATATGCCTGTAGTTCGAGAAAAGAGAGGAGTGAATACGAGAGAGAAGAGACTGCATGGGACAATGGATGAATCTCCTAGAAAGCCTGAACGTCCACAGGTTGGAAGCCACTAATATAGAAAGATAATAATACCAATACAAAGTAATGCATTCTCTAGCTTACAGCGCATAATTCAAATTAAATATTTTTGTTATTGTTAACTAAACAAATATAGTTCTCACCAATAGTTACTAATATACAAAATTCCAAAGGAACTTGCAATTCCATAATGCCAGCGCCAATTAGGAGTCAAATATGCAACGAGGCTGGTCAAACTAAATCCAAGCGAAAAGGAGAGAATGGAAGCGATTGCCATAAAATTTCGATGTCGCGGTGTGGTAGATTCCACAGCTAAATTTGAAATGCATGCAGCATAGAATTAGTTCAAAATGTTGTAACCTCAGTGCTTCTGATTCCATGCGCTTTGATTTCATTGTTATGATGTAATCTAGATATAAAATACTTGCTGCATAGATTCTTATGCTGGGACATTGAATAGAAAATGAACCTTATAACTGTTTTTTACCGTCCAAAAAAGTTTCTGGCCAGGTCTTGTAATATTGTGGTTGCGCGGCTGGGTAAAATAATGCATTCTCCAAAACGATAATCTTTGGCCTCCAGACGAATGTTAAATCTTTTGGTAACCTATTTTTTAAAAAAAAGTAAGGAAAAGTGTTTCCACTTTGCTGCAATAGTAGCATCGGCTAGCAATTACAAATAGAATGTTTGAAAGAAATTGTGAATTTACGTATCAACGAAGCTCCATTGAAGTAATCAGCAAGACGACGGGATCAGTTGCTAATATCGAATGCATATGTTTAGCAATATTCAACACCATCTGTCTACAAGCATTGAAAAACTCTAATAGAGCTTCAAGCAATATTGGACTGGATAACGTATTTGGCAGAAACACGGCTGCGTACTTCAAAGCGGCAGCTGACAAAAGAGAAGTTGCAAAATGAATGGTCCGATGATTTTTGCTAAATTGTGCCATTCAAAAACACAATGATCGGCATATTTTTACAAAATTTTTTCCAAAACTTTATTACGTCAACTACATGTACATACTTACCAAGTATAAAGCTACAAACATAATTGGTCACAGCTGATGCCGATGAGACAAATGCCAACAGAGCAAACATAACAGAGTTTACGCTCAAACTTGTTAACAACAAGAAAACGAAGATCAAAAACGTTGACACATTAAAAACCAATCTTCTACCAAACCTGCAGGAACATTTAAAACATTAAATTGAAGCTTAGTTGAAAGTAAAATCATTAACGTAGGTCAGCATTTGCGGAATTAGTAGAAGCTTAGTCAGCCTGTTAGCATACAGAAAAGTAAATCACACTTTGATTATTGCCAAATCAGAGAGCAAGACTGAAAATAGAAAGCGTTTTGTCATGCGGATTTCCTGATAAAAAAATTTAAAAGTGTTTTGAAATCTGTGAAAAATGGAGAAAATTAGTAAAATATTTCCGAGCATCTCCATAGCCAGAGTTTGTCGCTTGAAGAAATTGAAAATAGGCCTACAAATATTTACTTGGCCGGTCCATTTTTTACTGGAAGAGTAGCTGAAGCAATAGTTTAAGAGGTTCCCTATAAAGCTCACGATCTATAGCTACTACTTCAAATTCAACTGGTTTAATTTCCAATCAATACCAAGGCAATTCATAATAGCAACAGCGTTTTGGTTAGCTTGACTGCTTACCTATCTGAGAGAATTCCAGCTAGAGATCCCATTAGCTTCCCAAAGACAAATATGGTTAAGACTAATGATTTTATGTAAGCTCTTCCGCAAGTCCAATCAAACTAAACAAATTACAGCCATATTTCAACAAAAAACAACAACAATAAAATACAGAAAAAAGATTATTGCTACAGTATGTGGGATAATCAAAGCCGATCATAGATCATTGTAATGTTACAGGGATGGTCACATATGGAATAGCTCTTCAGCTTTCCTAAAAAATCGTAAACCAATCCAGATCAAACAACTCTCTCCACATTTTTCTTCATGTCTCTTTTTCTTTTTGGGATTTTTAGTGAGCCTGAAAAGTTTTTAGAAATGCCGCGTCTAGATTCAAAACTCAAAAAATACTTGTTCTTTTTCCCGAAAGGCCAAATATTGACAAAAATTCAAGAAACCTTTAAAAATGTATTGTTTTAATCTCAATTTAGCTTCTTAACGCCCCTGATTAAAAGGCCAAGTAATAAACAAGAAATCTTAGCTCTTATGTTTAGTAAATTAAAAAGAATATAGTATATACGGAAGAAAGGCAATCTTCTCTCTTGGGCTTGATTACTGTTTTTCTCTTTTAATTTTCTCATATGTGGGTGTACATGCAGAGGCAAAATTCAACCCTTAATATTAATGACGTTAGACTCTATTAAGTATAGAAATCTAACTTAAGTCACTACCGCAAAGCAGCGTCGGCAAACTAAAATCTGACTTCTTGCAGCATTCAAACCCACGATCTCCTCCAGCTGTCTCAGGTGGGCAGCTTGTAACTTTTGAACAGAATATCTTACGGGAAAAACCAGCCTAAGCTCATACGTCTATCACAGACGTCAATCAGCTGAGCTAATATCAAATGAATAATATCATTGCCATGAGCAGGAGCGTTGACAAGGGGGTCCAAAGGACTACTTTTGGTATCGGGCCCGGATATTTTTAGGGAGCCCGAATTTTTGGAAACATCGCGCGCAATGTTGACAATAAATTAGGACGAAGTTTTTTATATTTTCTGTTAAATGCATAACCTATATAATTTTTGCGGCACGATGACTTATGTTTTCATTTTGACTACAAAAATTTGCTTAAATACTCCTTTTAAAAAAATTTGGGACCACCAGAATAACTTTTGGCCGCTTGGCCAGAAACAGGAATTGTTCGATTAGGTCTCTTCTGACCTACTTCCCCCAATGATCCGTACATACTTACTCTTTGCCATCGCTCCCTCCTCTCGCTTTATCTTGCCCCTGGGAGGTGCTTCAGGATTTGGGATTTGATCACCAACCAATTCTTCTAACTGTCCCTCTCTCCCCGAGCTTTTTCCCCAACGAGCGCCCCCTTCCGACAATTTTTAGAAAGCTCGCTGGGATGACTTTGCTTTTTACTTTGACTCTCACTGTCCCTTTGTAGAGGAACACTTGTCTCTTTCTCTTTCCTCTGCTGCTGCTCTCTTTACTTCTCTGACACTGAATGCAGCCAAATCTTCTATTTTTTTCTGCCGCATCAAATGCCATCCTAAAGCCTAGTGGTCCGCTGAAGTGGAAGATGCGGTTAATGAAAGACGTAAGGATTTCGCTACCGCTCACAGTAGTGATGAATATTGTCAGGCTTACACCTTCGCTTCCGGACGTGCTTTATCTGTCATCGCCAAGGCCAAGGCTGAGGCATGGCATGCGACTTGCTCTTCTCTCTTGCCCAAGTCTAACCCTAAATCTGTGTACTCTCTCCTTCTTTCTGTCACTGGCTTTTCTTCCTCATCTTCCTCCTCTCCTAACTTCCCCAACTGTTCCTCTACCAGGTAATCGGCTTCGGTCTTTGCAGATTACCTGAGATCCCACTTTTCTGTCTCCCAGCCAAAGGACCAGCGTAGCAGAGCCAGAGGCTACCTTTCCGAGCTCCGCCGGACCACGTGCCCTGAGGAGTCTCACTCGTCCTGTTGCTCTCACTTTTCTTCCGCTGAATTTCTTGTGGCTGCCTCCAACCTCTCTCTGTCCTATGCCACTGGCCCAGACAAAGTTGTTTATCCCATGCTAAAGCATCTTCCTCGCTCTGGCATGGATTTTCTTCTTCACATCTTCAATCTCTCCTGGATTTTGCATTCCTTTGCTTCCATCTGGAAGACATTTTCCATTGTTCCCATCCATAGGTTTGGAAAGCCTCTCAACTCTCCTGCTTCCTTACGGCTTATCTCTCTCACCTCCTGCGTTTTAAAGCTTTGTGAACGCATCATGCTATCTTATCTACTCTTCTTTTTAGAGTAGAAATTCATTCTCTCTCCCCACCAGACCGGTCTATTCTAGATCAAATTCTGTTCCTTTCTCAGTCCATTTCCGATGGGTTTAACAAACCCAGGCCGGGATCTCGGACGATCCTTTCTACTATCGATTTCTCGAAAGCTTTTGACTATGTCTGGCACCCCGCCCTTTTCCATAAACTCATTTTGGCTGGCCTCCCTCCTTGCTTTGCTCGTTGGACTCAATCTTTCCTTTCTGATAGCGCGCTTGTGTGGTTTGTCAAAATCACAAAAGTCGTTCTTTTTGAGTCCGTCGAGGTGTTCCGCAAGGATCCGTTCTTGGCCCTGTACTTTTCTCTCTCTTTATCAATGATCTTTCTGCTTCTCTGCCTTCTTCCGTCAGCTGCTCTCTTTACACTGACGGTCTTGCCATTTGGTCCTCCTCCCCCTCGGTCCCTACTGCAGTGGAGATCACACAAGGAGCTCTGTTTCGATTGGAGTGCTGGTCTGAGTACTGGTGTCTTCCTCTCAATCCAAGCAAATGTGAGGCCCCCTTTTTCTCAGTGGACCTCCACCAAGATAACCTCCAGCCCAATCTCCTCCTACTCAACTCCCGCCTCCGTTTCAATCCCACTCCAACTTTTCTTGGGGTCACCTTCGACCACACTCTTTGCTTTTCTAAGCATGTATCTTCACTGAGGACCAAGTTCTTCTCTTGTTTCAAGGCCTTACGATGTATCTCTGCTTCCTCATGGGTCCCCTCTAAGGAGTCCCTCTCTCTTCTGTATAAAGCTTTTCTCTGACTCCTTCTCACATATGTTTTACCCGAATGGTTTCCTTTCTTAAGCGTTACCAATATTACCAAATTGGAACGCATCCACCGAGCTTCTAGTCGCGCCAACTGCGGATGCCTTTCGTCCTCCCCTATCACACTTCTTCTCTCCGAGGCTTCTCTATCACCTCTAGGAGCAACTCTGACTCATTTCACTTTTTCATCTTATGATCGGGCTCTTCGTCGCCTAACCTCCTTTCCCATTTCAGGTTTGGCCAAACTTGCAGTGAAACCAAGACTCTGCAGATTCTCCTGGAGAGCTTTTGCATCCACTCACTCGCCCATGCTTCCTTCTACTTCCCCTAAATAGACTTTCCTTGCTTTTCTTCCCTTTTCTCAAAGAAACCTGCCTTCCTTCACTGCGAAGTCCACCCTTTCCTCTCCATGCTCCCGATCTAATCCCCCTTTCACTCGCCAAGGTGCAGCTCTCGCTCACCTTGGCTCTCTCCCCCCCCCTTACAATTTGATGCTCTGGACAAACGGCTCTGTTCCTTTTGCTTTTGGTAAAGGCGGCTCTGGCGTGCTTGCCAACTGCTCTCTCTGTGGCACTGAGGCCACTTTTTCTTGCTCAGCACCCCCAGTATGCTCAAGTTTTTCCCCCGAAGCCTGCGCCATTCTGCAAGCTCTTTGCTAGTCTCGGCAGCACCAACAAGTCTGCCATTTATCTTCTCCTCTCCTCCTATCTGGCTATTGCTCTGTTCTCACCACCCTTTCCTCTCCTTCATCTTTTTTTTCTCTCAATCTCTCGGGCAGATCTAGCAGGAACGGTCCTCTCTCTCCTCCTGTGCTATCAGGCTACAATGGGTACCCGGATACTCGTTTCTTCCAGGAAACAACGCATCAGACGAGCTGGCCAGATGGGGAGCACTACTCGTTCCCTCTGCAACCCCTTGTAGTCTCTCTCTCTTCTCTTCTTTTTGGTATCCACTACTCCTTTTCTCGGACTGGAAGCGTACTGTCTCATCTAAATTTTTCGACACACAGGTTCCCTCAATTTCCCCCCAGTAACTTGTACTCCCTTGTCACGCTCGCTGTGTTCTCTCTCGTCTTCGCGCAGTGCACACAGCCTACTGCTAAGTTCTTATCTCTCTAGGATTGGCAGAATTGAGACTCCTTCCTGCAGCGCCTGCGGAATCTCGTCCCAGGACACTTCTCATCTCATCTGCATTGTCCAGCTGCGGACTCTTTGCGCCGCTCACTTTTTTGGGGCTCTCTATCTCTTTACGACCTCTGGTCTATGCCCTGGGGAGTTGCCCGGCTTCTGGGGCTCCATGGTCTTCCGTCATGCCCCCCATCCCTCGGAAAGGGTCGGGTAACAACAACAACAACAACAGTATTGGGATATTTAAAAATTAGGAATAAATGATGATGTAGCCCCAAAACGTTTTGATGGCAGCAAAAACTGTAACAATAAAATCTTTTTGAGGGCAAAATTCTAACTTTCAAGAAAGAGGACCTCAATAAAAGGTCTTCACGTTGTTTTGAAGACCTGGGTTGCAACCATCGGTGCAGGCCGTGTTTTCACTCGATTTTAAGTTCCAGAAAAATTGGCTGAGAAACGCTGGACTAGATCAAAAGCACAGCCTACTTTTCTTCTGGAAGAAAACTTGTATTTGTAATTGTAAGATGTTGATTCCTTTTAGAAATTGTATGCAGTTTTAGCAAAGATATACGCTAACTAAAATGTTACCTCCATAGGAACAGTGACTTTGTCGAACGGATTTTCAAATCCATGATTTTCGCAAGTAGAGTTTATAGCTTTTGGTCCTGTATTTGAATGTCATAATTAGCTTCGACTCTGTGACACAACACACTACAGTAATTAATAAAAGTCTGTAAAGTAGTTCCGCAGTTCAACTGAACCCAAATGGTTAGTTTGTTAATAAGCAGGTATGTTTCTGTCTTTCAGCAGGGGAGCAACTAAAAACCGTTTTTGGGGAAAAGTTGCGGGAGATATTTTTCTCCTGAAAGCATTGAATTTTTTAACAGTCAAGAAAATTTCTTCACGATTAATCGCTTCAGTTGTTTAAGAGAGGAGAGAAGGCATGGTTCTTTTGGCTTCTTCTGGCTGCACCTATGCACGCCGGTTAGACAACAATCTTTGTTGTTTGCTTAGAGGTCAACAAAATTGACACCAATACTTCTTAAAAGTTTCCCGAGTTGCTAGTGCAGTGAAACGCTACCACAAAAACTGCAATCAAACTAGAACCATCCACGCCAGTAGCGTAGCAGGAATAAAAATTTTTGGCGAAAACAATATTTTTTGTATTTTCTGTCTTGCAGTAGAGTTGGACAACCTTTTTTTCTGAAATCAATTTTCTATTTCTTTACTTATTTATGGAGATCGACGTTTTGTTGCGGTTGTGCTTGAAAACTACCAAAGCAGGTTTAACTCTTTCGCTCCCGCGATCATCTATTGATGATCTCGTGTTTTCAGTGTTTACCTCAAATTTTTTTAAATTGGGTTACAAAATTAGTTTATTAAAAAATCGATTTGTGACTTTATTTTTTATCCGATTTTCATAAAATTTTCAAAAGATCACGCTTATTTCCTCACGCATCGGAAGATGTATAATTTGTGCCCTAATTTTCTCAAACTTTTTTACATGCGACGCATCTGAAAAAAACTTGCTTGACATGCGACCCACTTGACATCATTTTAAGGTTTTGGTTTGCTCTTCAGCAAGATAAATGTTACCGGAAATCTAAATAGCTGTCGTTCTAGCTGCGAAATTTTGTTTTACGGCTGTTGTCTTCAATCGCCAAATTACGCTCCTCTGAGATTGTAACGCATCGTTTTGGCTTTATTTATTTTACACTTCTCTGTTGTAATCTATTTATTTTGAGCCAAGTCAAATGGTGGAGATTGATTCGTAACTAGCCAATATTTTCAACACTTTTGTAAAAATCGAATTGATGCACCTGTTAGAAGAAATAATGTAGAGAATGTACGTTCAAAACTCTTTCGATGGAATAAAAGTGGGAATTGTTGGCACAACACCAAATTGTCGCGGGATGGCCTGGAAAAATTAAAACGACACACCAGGGCGTCGCGACACACAGTTTGGAAATCACTGGCATAGGCTCGTTGGCCTGATTCTTACGGTATCGTGGTGCGAGTAAGCATGGCAGGCAACTATAAGTCGTCAGAATCATCTTTCCGTTAACCTAAGTTCATCTAACTCCGCCAACAAATCTCATGGCGATTAGTGCAAAGCCTGCAGAGAAACAATGTCAGCAGAGTAAATTTAACTTTGGATTTACAGATTAATTTTTTTTTGCCCTGATGGTATCCCCTCTAGAGGGGACCAAAAGCTTCGGTGCATTCTGTTTATGTCAGTTTTCTTATGCTAATTTGATTATGTTTAATAAGGTACTGTTATGAATGTTTGTTTGGCTTATCAAATCTCGGAAGAAAAGTCATCTCTATCTGAAATCTATTGCTCACGAAAATTAAACGATAAATAGGCCTATCGGTTTTCGGTTCGGTTTCGTTTCGAAGCTCTGTCACATACATTTTTTGTTTTCAGCAAGAAATAGATTTATGCTGTAAGAAATTCGGAAGCGTCCACAATAGCAACATCATGGTGCAAACATCAATAGCAACATGATGCCCTGGGGAGTTGGACAACCTTTTTTTCTGAAATCAATTTTCTATTTTTTTACTTATTTATGGAGATCGACGTTTTGTTGTGGTTGTGCTTGAAAACTATCAAAGCAGGTTTAAAGAATGACTTTCTACATATTGCACTGCTTTGAAATTAGGGGATCAAAATTTCAAGGAAAATTTTTTGAGCGTAAGTGTAAACAAATTTTTTAGTGGTGTTTAACCTCTAGGCTATATTTGAGTATCGGAGTTAAATTGATAAAAAAGACGTTCGTCAAGAAAAATTCTTTCCTTTTAAGCGCCAATGTCCAAATTTTCGAAATAGTACTTACAAATCCCTTCTCTTCGTCCTATGACCTTTGCCTTACCTTCACGTACAGTGTACCAGCATTGGTTGTCATCAATTTCAATGGTTAAGTTGGAAAATTGTGATGATGGACTTGAGGAATTCTGAATAAAGGCAAAAAAATTAGACAGTAGAATGGCTGGCGCATTCTGCAAACAAAATTAGCCTGCAGTTGCCTAATATCCTGGATTATCATAAACTTAAATCATCTGCTGAAAATGTTAAATGCAAAAAGTTGCAGTTGTTGCTTTAGACTTAGGCTACAGCAGGAATTTTTAAACTGGGGTCCGTGGAGGCCCAATGGAAATGTAAGTGACTCGTGTTCTCACAATTTGCTCCCCGAAGCAACATGAAGACCTTTTCATTCTTGAAAACAAGTAGGTCTTAAAAATGCCGGTGCTGAGTCAATGGTTTGCCATCCCTGGGCCAGGCCTCGAAGGGATCCGGACAAACCAGAATTTCGTTTTAGTGGTCGGTGTTAGAGCAGTTTACGAACCCATGGGGTGCTGCGTTGCTGTTTGAAACGTATGCTGCTGTCTTTTGTAGCCTCCATCTAAAGCAGCAACAGTGACTCGTTACCTTTAACGTTTTCAGCAGAGTAGTTAAGCAGTTGCTCATTTAGAAGGAATGACAACGGGCGATAGTCTCTCCAAATTGTGTGACAAAAGCAAAAAATGAGAAAAGGAAAAGTTCTTTATGTCTGTTTTGAGATCAAAATGAGCAAAATTCTTGCTTTAAAAAAAGTTAATCATGTATGAAAAAGGTCTTCACGTCTGTTTGGAGGCCAAATTGGGAAAAGTTTGTTTCTAAATAAACTAGTGCAGGTAAAGTTGTGAACTCATACCCAGGAAAGGTGTGCCATGTCACATGGCGTGACCAAATTGTCAAACACAGCTGAATTGAATTAGTCGGCTTAAGATTAATTTGGTGAGGGTTTGATTTATATTTATTACAATGTTAATTACATGTATCTATTTATAAAGAAATGGAGACCGGAGTGGCAAAATCACTTGCTCTAAATAAATACTTGGCTTATTAAAAAACTGAAGATAAATTTTCGTATCATTAAAATCAACATGTGGCTGTGGCTATAGAGGTTACAAAATACTATTTTTTTCAAACAAATCTAATCATCACACTGCTTATAAGTTGATAATTTACCCGATGATTAGACGGTAGACACCAAAATTTATCCGGTACAAAAAGCATCATCGCAATTGAAGTGGTAACCAAAGCGTTTGGAAATCCATTAAAGAAGAACACAGCAAACATTTTCAAAAGATATCGCTTTCCATTCACTTTTTCAAGCAAGTCGTCATAAGCCATTTCGAAAATGCACAAAACTATTAACTACAATTTACAAATTTAATCTAAATTACAGAAAAGCATTAATCTAAATGCAACATTCAGAAGGCCGATGGATTTGCTTTCTCCATAATGTGTGTGAATGCTTTGCATATTTTTAAGAATTATTCGGTTATTACATCCTCCAAAAAAACTTTTTTCGGTAATTTTTTTTACAAATAAACTTTAGACCAAGTCAATAGCAGTTTTAAAAACAAGAGGCGCTTAAATCAATATGCCAAAGACCTAATGTTAATGATTCACTTTGAAGTACATTAATAATTTCAGGAAGAGAGGAACTCCCATGGGCCTGAAGAGGCAACCCCAAGAAAGCAATCGCTGCTCCTGTTAAAAACACTGTTCATAGATATTATTGTAAGTTTTATCAAGATTAAAATCCGATATCTAACTCTAAAATCATGATTATGAATAAATAACAGAAAAGATGAGAAGGGTACAAAATTTTAATAAAGCTTTTGTTATCGACCATTTTTCATTATCCTCTTTTAAAAAGATTAAGTGAAAACTCTAACGTTTTTGTCTAGCTCTTTTTAGGAGTTATCGCTAGAATGAAGCCTGGTGTTGATGGCGAGGTATTTATAGCGATTGAAGTTGGTGAAAATGTCGGAACGTTCTGATTGGTAGACAACCAGACGTTTCGTCGAGTCCAAATCCATGATGTAATTTTAGTGTATAGACCAGGGGTCTCCAAACTTTTTAAATGGAGGCCACATTGCTGATATATATTTTAAAAACCCGTGGGCCAAAGTTAACTCAAGTCACGTTGGAAGTAACGGTAAATAACATTGGAGATCGTGCTATGTTGTCCAAAAAGTAGATAATCTCCGAAAAATAAAAAAAAAGATCATCATCTCTCTCGCTGTCACAAATTATGCTGATCGTGAACAAATTATTTGGATTAAAGTGGCTCTGTCAAGAAACCAATGCGTTATACATTTGTTTTGCAATTGTGAAGAGGGCTTCGCGGGCCGGATAAAAAGCTTTCGCGGGCCGGATTTGGCCCACGAGTCGTAGTTTGGCGACCCTGGTGTAGATAAATTCTTTCTGGCGACAAAGCTCTGGTTTAAGCATTTTAATTATAGTTGCTTCCAAGGTTGACAAATGAAAGAGTGTTCTTCATTTATCCTAAATAGAAAACCGGTTGTTATCGTAGTAAGAGGCGCATTTTTCATTGTTGAGGAGGTGTTGTCCTATTGCCGAAGTACTGGTAGGATTGGATCGAAATAAGTCACGATCTGGTTGAGTTTGGTTTCTTATTGCTTTTGGTATGTGCTGTTTTATTTTCTATCCTGCAGTCTTTGAGACGTGCGGCCTACGTACCGACAATCACAGCGGCACACGTATTGATAAACGACCATACTTTGTTGATTGGTAGGCACGACATCTTTGCGGACCGTTGGGAGCATCTTTCTTGTGGAAAATACTACACGAAGTTTTACTGCATCAAAACATAAGCTGACAGCAGTTTTGCATTGTTTTTCAAATTTTGTGGAGATATTGCCAATCCGTGGTAGTTTAAGGTAAACTAAACATTTTTCCGGTCCTTCCTTTGGCGGTACTTTAAACTCTTCAATCTTCCTTTTTATTCTCGAATTAATTAAATTTTCCGGATAGCCATGGGACCAGAGAATCGATTGAATGAAATTTATTATGAAGGGGTAATTATGAAGGCAAATAAATTGCCAAGGCTCGGTGTACAAGAGTACCAATGAGATTGTTTTTTCTGCTTTTAGGTCCAAACGAATCCCAGCGATTGTACTGGCTGGAAAATGAAGGTTTCCGGTAAACAGAAGTTAAAAATTTTGAGTTACTTTTTTCCACAAGCACATCCAAAAACGGTAATTTGCCATTAACTTTCTTCTCGTGGGTGAAAGTGAGGGACTGATGCAGTGAATTAAGTTTCTTGAAGAACTGGTTGCAATTGAACTCTTCTTCAAACATGGCAAAGGTGTCATCCACATATCTGAAATAGATTAAAGGTTGATGGTTGTCAATAAATAATTTTTCTTCTTGATATCCGACAAAGATATTCGCTAGGGCTGGACCAATGAGCCATGGCAATTTATTTGCCTTCATAATTACCCCTTCATAATAAATTTCATTCAATCGATTCTCTGGTCCCATGGCTATCCGGAAAATTTAATTAATTCGAGAATAAAAAGGAAGATTGAAGAGTTTAAAGTACCGCCAAAGGAAGGACCGGAAAAATGTTTAGTTTACCTTAAACTACCACGGATTGGCAATATCTCCACAAAATTTGAAAAACAATGCAAAACTGCTGTCAGCTTATGTTTTGATGCAGTAAAACTTCGTGTAGTATTTTCCACAAGAAAGATGCTCCCAACGGTCCGCAAAGATGTCGTGCCTACCAATCAACAAAGTATGGTCGTTTATCAATACGTGCGCCGCTGTGATTGTCGGTACGTAGGCCGCACGTCTCAAAGACTGCAGGATAGAAAATAAAACAGCACATACCAAAAGCAATAAGAAACCAAACTCAACCAGATCGTGACTTATTTCGATCCAATCCTACCAGTACTTCGGCAATAGGACAACACCTCCTCAACAATGAAAAATGCGCCTCTTACTACGATGACAACCGGTTTTCTATTTAGGATAAATGAAGAACACTCTTTCATTTGTCAACCTTGGAAGCAACTATAATTAAAATGCTTAAACCAGAGCTTTGTCGCCAGAAAGAATTTGTCCACACACCAAAATTACATCAAGGATTTGGCCTCGGCCAATCAGAACGTTCCGACACTTTTACCAGCTTCAATCGCTGTAAATACCAGGCTTCATTCTAGCGATAACTCCTGAAGAAAGCCAGACGAAAACGTCAGAGTTTTCACTTATTCTTTTTAAAAGAGAACAAACAATGAAATGAACGATAACAAAAGCTTTATTAAAATAACAGAAATAAAACCATGTATATATTGGGTGGGCAGAAAACTATATTGGGTGGGCAGGAAATATTGTATTTGTATTTCCTATTTATATTGTATTTTCTCCTTATTTCTGTGTTTATTAATATTTTTGACTGAAAATTTCACCACTTGACCAAAACTAGCTTCTCATGACATGTACGAGACTCAACTTGTATGCAAAGCTTATTTTTTGAGTTATTCTTAATTAAACAGGATTATCATTTTTTTTCTGTCCACCAGATATGACATTTAGCGATTGTGGTAAAATCAACAACGATTCTTTCGTTGTAGTCGCATAAAGGAGTATCTAAGAATGTAAAAATCAGCTTCGCAGTTTTTAGAACACAAAAAGGATTTTGTCCTGATTAGGTATTATAAGTCACATAACAGCTACGCTTGTTGATATGTTCACAAACATAAACATATATTTTTTAATGTAGATATTCCATATTGACAAAAATCAATGGTTATAAATACCAGAGTAATATTCATAAATATAACTTTGAATTAGAACTACGATCTAACATTATACATCAGGGCATCAAACCAATTAAGATATCGGTCTGGTTCAGGTTTAAGCTCAGCAAAATTTATTTTTATCGGTTCAAGACAAATGCTTTATGAAAATTGTGGTTCAGGTTCACCAGAATCAAATTTTAAAAATGAGGGTTTGGTTCGGGTCAAAACAATAACAGTATAAAATTGATTTTTGGATGGAGTTTGTTGTCTGCTCTTATTGCAGGTTTGAACGGTTTTCGTCTTTGTTAATTTCCTTTATTGTGCCTTGTGTTTGTAAAGGAGTTGTGCGATGAAGTAAGTTGGTTGGAAAAAATAAAAAGAAACCGAACTCACCTGAAGTTTGACTGGCCTGATGTCCATCAGGGTCTTTTTTCATCATTTAAAAAATTGAAAACTACCACCTTAGTTTTTGAAATATATGACTTAATTTTGGAGCATCAAATTTATGGTAATCGCCATAACTAACAACTCGTATGTAAGTCTTTGCATGTATTTTGAACAAGAGCACACCTGAACAACGAAAAACTATTTTGCTTCACTTAAAAATCTTAATAAAAATGCAATGCATATAATCAAAAAGCATTTAAGTGCAACTTTATAAAATACTAGCATACCTCATAAACACAATGCATACACACCCTGCAAAAACTCAATTTTAGAATAATTGGCTGACTTTAAAAAGAACAGAAACCATAAGAAAGACCTTGGAAGAAGACGACATTGTTTAATAGTTTGCATAAGTTTGGAGACTTAGCAGCACTTTATGCTGTTACGATCATAAAAATAATAGGTTTTGTCAGCAGAAAAGAAAGAAGAGAACACCGACTTTTATAAAGATTAGCAAAACGGAAGAATTGCCTCAATGAGTGGCAAAAATAAACTTTTTGAAAAAAAGATTCGTAGCAAAATTGCTGAGCAAAAACAGGAACAGAATTTACTTTTAAAAAATTCAATTGATTAGATTACTTTCACTACACCTTTGTCACAGGTGATTGATACGATGGGCTCTACAAGGTCTGTTCAAAAAGTATCCGACTTTTTTGTATAAAGCACACAACACAACGAATTTTGCAAGTTTTATTCAATCTCCTTCAAAGTATTCCCTTTGGCGGTACGCACACTTTTTCCAGCGCTTTTGCCACTTCTTAAAACATCTCTTTAACTCCTCCTCCGGAATGCTCCCAAGCTCCTCCGTCGATTTTTTCATAATGTCTTCTCTTGATTGAAATCGCCTCCCTTTCAAAATTGTTTTTAGCTTGGGGAACAGCCAGAAGTCACACGGTGCCAAGTTGGGAGAGTAAGGAGCCTGTCTAATAAGTGGCATGCTGTTTTGGGCTAGAAAAGCATGGATCACATGTGCAGAATGAGCGGGGGCATTGTCATGGTGGAGCTGAAAATTCTTTGCTGCCCACATGTCGGGCCGCTTTCTTCGCACAGCTTCACGAAGGCGACGTAGAACCTGCAGGTAGTACTCCTTGTTTATTGTCTGGTCTTCTTGTCCGTATTCGTGATGCACGATGCCACGGGAATCAAAAAAACAGGTCAGCATCACTTTCACATTGCTGCGAACTTGCCGAGCTTTTTTTGGCCGTGGTGATTCCGGATGCTTCCATTGTGAGAATTGAAACTTGGTTTCTGGATCGTAACAATAAACCCAGGTCTCATCGCCAATGATGATGGTCTTAATAAATTTTGGGTCATGTTTTGCAAGATCGAGCATGTCCTTCCGGAGTTCCTTCTGTTGCTCCGTCAGCAGCTTCGGGGCAAATTTAGCGGACACTCTCCGCAGGTTCAAATCTTCAGTTAGGATGAAATGAACTGAGCCGGTGCTTATTCCCACTTCTGCAACAATTTCTTGTACCGTTAAGCGACAATTCCCCAGCACTTTTTCGCGAACTTGATCTATCACCTCCTCCTTTCGGCTTGTGGATGGTCTTCCCGATCGGGGATCACTCTCCACTGATGCACGGCCATCTTTAAAGCGTTTAAACCATTGCTTTATCTGAGTTGGGCTTAAGGTCTCATTCCCAAAAGCTTGTTGAATCTTTCGAATTGTTTCAACTTGAGTATCACCAAGTTTTTGACAAAACTTGATGCAATACCTCTGCTCGATGCGTTCTGTCATTGTAATAAAATTTGCTAAAAATCAAAAAATTGACGAACACGTGCCACCCGCCTGCACTAAATGCTTTACAGAGAAAGAAATGAATGATGAATCGGCTCGAAACGCTTCACGATTACGCATAAATACGTGTGTGTGCAGCCACGCTTTGCACGGGCAATTCGCTCATACCTTGTTGGCGAGAGAGAAAAAGGTCGGATACTTTTTGAACAGACCTCGTATTTTAGAGTTAGAGCTTGCTGCCTTAATAAGTGGGCAAACATTGCGAAACAAGGACTATATTACTTTGCATACTTTTCAAAGTATGACAGACCACGGTGAACTAACTAAAGTATTTGACAGATTAAAAATATTTCACACTACCGCAACAATCCTGCTGGCCTCTTACATAAAATCTCGCAAAGGTGATGTCAACCAAATTGTTCTTTCGAGACCAATTACACGCGTTTTACGCACCAGCAGCCGCTTGGAGGCATTAAATATAACTTGTCTTTCCTAGCCGACTAAAGTAAGAAAACAGTTCGTCCTCTTGTGCTCATAGATAGGCCAGGAACGACTATTAACAGAGCTGTCCAAACTCGTGTCTGACAGACAACGACCTGCAAAAAGGCTCGATCGTAATCTATCAACCGCTTGGAAGTTTTTCAGGTTCTATTGGATGAGATTCATCACATCATTTCTGATAGTGCTGTCTTTCATTAGAATGGCAAGGTTACAGAAGACCGACAGGACGAAAAATATGAGGCACTATGTGCCGTAGTTACAGCTGCTCCACACTTTATCTGTGGTACTGTAAAGTTCATGGCATTCAAAAGATCACCAGTGCTAATGATCGATAACACGAGGAGAAACCACTTTGAATTTGCCAAGCATGAAATCTAGTAAATAAAGTAAAAGCACTGGTATATGATACCACAGCTAGCAACAGCGAATTAAAAAAGAGAACTACTGAGTTGCTATAAGATCTTTTGCAAAGGAAAGTGCTAATCCAGGCATGTCGCCATAATGTCTACGGATTAATCGGTGCAACGACAACTGGGCTAGAAAATCATTGGTTTCGGCGTTTTAAAGATAATTGGGTACTTACGTATTAACGGGAGGACCTTTAAAAACACGACTCAAAAATTGAAGTAAATTATTTATTGAAACGGTTAAAACAATAAAATACACCCTTCCAGTGTACACTGCCCCGTACATTTACATACCGGGCCTGCCCCTTCAGTGTACACTGCCTTTCTTTTAAATAAAATAACATTAAAAATCAAAGGTCCTCCCGATAATACGTAAGGACCGATAATTGACCTGTTCGTAGTAAGTTTAGGCAGTTCAAAGTCTTACTAACTCCCAATACATTGCAAGAAAGAAAGAGAGAGAGAGAGAGAGAGAGAGAGAGAGAGTGAGAGAGAGAGAGAGAGAGAGAGAGAGAGAGAGTGAGAGAGAGAGAGAGAGAGAGTGAGAGAGGGAGGGAGATTCTGGTCATACCTCTCAAATTTTATAGATGACATTTTTAAATTGAGCAAATTAAAAAAAAATGTGGAATGAACTTTGACGTAAGAGTAATGTTTTTAATTTGTTTTAGTTTTACTTTACTTTGAATAAGAAATTTACTTCAAAAAGTTTGCAAAGTTGATAAAGTTACATATGTTTTGACGTGCTTTTTTAAATGATCGAAATTTTAAACAAATTTAATCTCCAAACATGTTTTTCTGACAGCAATTTTATTCAAATCCCAAAACACATTTTTGACTTTTGTAGGATTTAAAACGTTTTAGTTTTTATAACTTAAATAATTCAGATCAAGTTGAATGGAAAGATTGTTTAGATCTAGTAAAAGCGCCAAAATTGTACTTACTTTAGAATAGGAAGGCTCCACGCACATGATCAAACGTCATTAAAAGGTGCTTTCAAAAAAAGTGGCTGATCACTTTCAGTGTTTTTGCATTGAATTGAATGGGAGTGGTACAGTTTTTTGCGAATTAAATGATTAAACTAGACAGTTGTCAAACGAATGTTAAATATATTGTTTTACTGATGTCGTGGAATGAGTCTAAAGACAAGGTAAGAGGTGCTAAGATTTGCTTGTTTTTGCTGTGCTACTAGTTGGGCTAGTTTTATGGGATAAACACGCAGGCTTATTTGTAGCCAGTTTTTGTTAGAATTTCATATTCGATTAATTAGCGTAATTGGGAATGCTGAGTTTAAGTTAATTGTAATATGCAATTTATACAGTGCATTTAGTTGCATAAGCATGCTGAGAAGTTGTGAATTTAAATCATGCTGTTGCCTAAATGACGGGACAGACTTCTGTACCGTTTGTCATGTGTTGGATTACATATTGCTAAATAAAATCAGTAATTCTTTGAAATCTTTTGTCAATAATGCTTGCAGACCAGTTTTATTGATAAATCAAATGTAATTTTGTCACCTTAACTATGCCATAAAAATTGTTATGGACCATTGCCTCGGCTGCTGGACCAAGTAGGCCATGGGTAATTTAAAAACTTACGATACCAATAGTAATGATCAGATAATGGTTGTTTTTGCTAATGTGCCCTCGAGTATCTAATTGACTTGGAGTTATTTTTAACAGCGGTGCAATATTTAGGTGGCACTTCTTTTAGGCCCAATTTTTTGAGAAATTGGCACAGTGCTATGCTTAGACTAGCCATCTGAAAGACCTAATCTCAACCAAATTGCTTTTGATTAAATTTATTTGTTTCCGAGTAGCAAACTAGCAATAATTCGTTCCAATGTTTAAATGATATTTCATTCATTCTCAAAATAACCCCAAAAGTTGGTGTTCGTCCTATACCTTTACAGCATAAATTGCAGCTTTTGGTCACACATTTTTTTGGCGCCAAATGTGTGACTTCATATGCAACTTTCCTATAATGATAGTTGTTATTAAAAAAAGCCAAATTAGCGTAAATGAGAAGTTTCGTTATTTCACTAATACATAATATGTAGCTAAATTTATCTAACAAGCTGAAGTCTTTACTTTTCAGCTTTCTGTTTTTGTTTATGCGTATGAGCTCATGCTCGGTTCGCATGTCTTTCGCCAGACTGGGCCATCACGACGGGTAGACTGCGTGGCCCTGTCACCTGAAAATGAAGGCATCCCGTTAAGTGCCTTGCCCAGGGACACAACAAGCAAGCTTGCCGGCTTGTTCTCCACACTCTCCCTATTTGCTGAGCGCCAAGCAGAGAAGCTGTAAATTCCATTTTTTAAAGTCTTTTGGTATGAGTCGGCTCGGGGAATAAAACCCAGGTTTACCGACTGCGAAGCACACTCTCTAACTCCTACGCCATCGCGCCGGTTAGCTGAAAGCGTAAACTAGCAATTACTTGCTCAAAAATTCTTCCATCTGAGTATTTCTATCTTCATTTTATTTGAATGGTAATCTATCATTTTGAAAAGCGAGTAAGTTTACTAAAAAGATATTGTCTTTGTTTTTGATAACTTATTATTAGGGCAATTTTTTGTCATTAAAGTTATATTTTTTTTAGAAGGTCTGTTTTTTATAAAATACCCAAAAATTCAATTAAAACTTTCGTACGATGTTTGATAACGGAGTTAAAAAGTCATATTAAAGTCATATTTTACACCATAAGTCATAAAAAATATTTTCGGTCATAAAAGTCATAAATTTAGTCATTGCTCCCATATTCAGTAGGATATTCATGGTGCAAAGACAGAACGTTAGATTAACAACGATTGCAAAGCTTTGCTATCTCCATTATTGTTATGACTCTGTGACGCCATAGTTATCTTGCTCAAAAATATCGAATTAATTAATTTATTTCCTTGTATAAGTTCTAACGAATCAGCTACACTAGTTTGCAAGTTATAATTTTAGTCTCAAGCACAGATATTGCTCTTTTGCTACAACACCATCAACTGTCGAAATAGTCGTAATGCTTTTGAAACTCGTAAAAGCGCTAGGCTAGAAGTCACAAGTTAGAAAATAAATTATGTCGTCATAACCACAAGCAAAAGAAAATTATTTTAACACGTGCGTGTTCCTTAACGCATTTTAGCTTATTTAGCAAGCGTATGAATTAGCAAGTGTTCCTTAACAGCAAGTTTTAGCAAACAGTATGGGAAAAACTACAGAATCAAAAGTAGTAAAAACAAAAAGGTATGTAAAGCAATATCCCCAAGAGTTTTCTTGCAATCCCCAGAATGATCTTTATTGTCAGCTTTGTGCCACCATCGTCAGATGTGACAAGCGCTTTCACGTGGAACAACATCGAAAATCGGCAAAACACCAAAAGAAAATTGCACCGGCAAAAAAGACCTTAAACAAACAGTCTTTTGTCCCCATTTGCCAACGGGATTTTACAAAAAAGGTTGTAACGGCATTCTTAGAGGCTGACATCCCACTTTATAAGCTTCAGCATGCCAGTATTAAAAAGCTATTAAACTCAGAGTTGGGAAGCATTGCCCTTCTGAATCAGCATGTCGAAGCCATGTTAAGGAATTGGCTGCTAAAGAAACTGAACGCCTTAAGAAATTGTTTGCTGCAAAAGCATTGTTTTTGGTCGTAGATGAGGCTGAGGTATCTGGTCAAAAGTATGTCAATATTTTAGCAGGGCTGATGGAGGAACCTGAAAAAACATACTTAGTCAACTGCAAACCATTAAATGGCAACTCCAATAGCTCCAATATTTGTACAATTGTTGACGACACCCTCAAGAACATGAATATTGCTCGTGAGAAGTTTTTGCTGCTACTCAGTGATGCCGCAAGGTACATGATAAAAGCAGCTGAAACATTAAAAATCCTGTATCCACGCCTGCTCCATGTTACTTGCATCGCACATTTGCTGCATAATTGTGCTGAGCATATACGTGCACATTTTAAAGCTGCAGACAATTTGATATCGTCTATAAAAGCAGCAACCATAAAAAACAAAGACCGACATGCTTTGTTCACCGCAGCTGGTTTGCCGGCACCACCACAACCTGTTTTGACTCGTTGGGCCACGTGGCTGGAGGCATCTTTCTACTACGCAGAAAACTTCCAAATTATCAAAAACATTGTTGACAATTTTGAAGATGGTGGAAAACTGGTTGAGCGGGCAAAGGAAGCCATAGCAGAACTTGCAGTTTTCGTCGAATTAAGGCAAATCTATGGTAACTACCGAGATATTGCCATCCTAATCAAGGGAATTACCAATTCATCGAATACAATTGTTGCTGCTTCGGAAGCCATTCAAAATCTCCACTTTGGTGGCGACCCATGTGAGATAAAAAAATTATGTTCAAAGTCGTCTAGCTAGAGGTAGCGACTTCCTTAAAATTGCCGCCGGTAGTGGTGCACATCTACCAGATCATTCTCCTGCTGAGGTAGCGCTGCTTCAAAGAGCACAGCCAACTTCGGCTTCTGTGGAACGCTCTTTCTCTATACTGAAAAAAATGCTATGTCCTGGACGCAATTTTGACAAAGACAATGTCCATTCGTACTTGATTATGCGGTTCAACTGTTCGAAATAAATGATAATGAGTTCAATACTCCGACTCGGCAGCATAGTTTTTAAGAACCAGACAGAAAAAATTAGGTCATATTTAAAGTCATATTTTAGGAAATATTAAGTCATATTTTAGGAAAAATTAGGTCATAAAAAAATTGCCCTACTTATTATGCCTTTACTAGTTTTAACAAAATTTCAAAAAAATGTGATTTACCGTTGGACGATCTTTGGCACGTTTATAGCACACTTCTCCAAGTCCGTTGCATCCCGTAGAATTTGGATCGGCTTGTCGTGAGCTCGTTATTGCTATTGGGTAATATTCTTCAATTGTCGTGAGTTCGTTAGTCTATTATACAGTATTATTCCTCGATAAATTTCTCACTCGGTATGACAGTCAATAAATATATTAACAGAACAGAATGGTTAAATCGGGCGATACGAATATATATATATATATATATATGCACACGAATCACGTGATACGATAAAGCAATGGAGTTTTGATAAGGTTGATGTGAAAGCAATGCAATTTCCTATACCAAATGCCAACATTGATATTTAACACCAGATAAAGGAAATACTGATGGTGATATTAAAAATGAAGCCAAATACAAATTAAATTACGTTCAACACAAAGCAAAGGAAAACCAAATACGCACGTAACCACTACAAGCTATATAAAAAACATAACATATTGTCAAATGTAAACTCGTTGCTATCAAAGGAGTGTTTGAAGAGGTGATTAGTGGTACTGAAAAGCTTCTCTTGAAAAGTGCCAGACGAAAAGCTTCGAGAATATAAGTACTTTATTTTTTGCGAAAAGAGTGTTGATTGTTTCCTCCTTTGTTACTACTCGGTTTTTCATTGTGAAATCAAAAAAGACAACTAGATATTTCATATACAGTACTGTGAAGTTCATATTGCAAGAAAATAGAAATATGAAAAATATTGCTTACCAAGTTTTGCTATTGACTCAAAACTCAACCACCTGTTACTGCATCAGTTAAAAACATGATTTAACCTGTCACTAGATCTTACGACTACTAACACAACAAAATAAACACTCGAAGTAGAGTTCAAATTTGTTTCCACTTCACATTCTTAATTGCTTAGATATTCAATGTTATGTTTGAAACATCATAAATTATTCGGCTAGATGAAAAAATATAAACCAAAAGAATGCAAAAAATTGCCTGCAATTACAGTTAGGTAAATTGTGCTATGGCGACAAAAAGGTACAAAAAACAAGTTGGATTCATTTTTGCAAAGTTAAACCGAATCAACTCGATGTAAGCGAACTGCTTACATAAAAATTCTCGCAAATTTCTAAACAAATATCGAGGAAATGAAATGATTAGCTTAATCTCATTTTAAGCAGGGCTAGAGACTGAAAAACTACAGCTGTAAAAATTTAAAACAAAATTTTCTTCACGAATGTTCGTTGGCTGAGCAATTGGTTTTGGTATGATCTTTGTCATAAAGCAAAGAGCTTATCTTCTTATTATTTCCCCCCAATGTCTGATCCCTCGCTACGCTATATCTACTTGTCTTACTAAGTAGCAAAAATTGATCGAATTTCGATTTAGTAATGTATTAAATTTCATTTCGGAACTACACACCAAACGGTAATTGGACTCTTCACTGACTTGATTTCGAAAAAATGCATAGCTTTTATCTGGAAATCCACGCCCAACAACAGGAATGATCCGCGCAGTCTTATTTGCCTAGATTTCCCAAAGCAAAATAGTTTTTTTTGGTATTGACATCAAACAGGCTTACTGTCGTTCCTGTTTTTCCCTTTGCAGTAGTCTATGTCAGTTTAAATCCAATTCAACGCTTTTTCAAAAAGGAATATGTTATTATGCTAGTACAGAGATTTTATGATATGCTAAATATATCATGCTTCATGACTTCAAAACAGTTAAAGAGAATTGCTGGTACATAGTCCATAGCGCTCAGAATAGGCGTATCTTGCTGGCTATGGAAACGAAATAAGCACTTAATTTAATTATGAATCACGTGACTTGTACTCATTATCAGTAAGCTTTTCAAGGTAAAAATATTAAATCTTTTAGAAATTCTTGGCGAAATTATCACCATATCAACGGCTTCGCAAAAACTTTAAATTGCGGTTAAATTTTTTATGGTTCATGTTTTCCTTAGGGTGACAAGTTTTAATGCCAAAGAAATCAATATAAGTCGGCTCCACTGGTATGAGTTACAAAAATAATACTGATATTTGTTATTAACTTTGATAATAATTTTAGATTGGTACTCGTAAAGCTTTAGCCAAAACTTCGCTAAGTTTGTAAATGGCCTTCATTTTGCCGGGAAAAGAAAACATCCGCAAAAAATCTTGATGCGCATGCAAGATTTCGTAGGCGAAGCAAATGACATTTTTTACTCTTGCCCTGCCTTATAATAGCTCGAATTTCACTTTCTACTTTTGTTACCTTCAACAAAACTTTAATATCGGAAGCCAGTGGAGTCCGTGACGATTGGTCAATCAGACTCCGACACCAGGGTCTACCACCATGGGCGGCCTCAAAAATGTCGCCACAAAAATAGTTTTCAGCAGCTACCGGTACTAATTGATTAAAGCCTTTGATTTTGTGGCGCATCGCTTTTTCTTCCAGCGGCGCATTTTGAGGTCAAAACAGTTTGTATTTTTGCCGAAATAATTGTTAATCCACGCAATGTCTTTCCCTTGCACGTTAAAATCTGCGTTTCATTACAACAATCCACTCGTACAAGCCTAATTACCACAAAAACAAAAATATGTTAGCTGATAAATTGGCAACTACGAGCGCATAAATAAAATTTCTTAACAATGAAAATTATTCATTGTTCGGCAATTTAAATTGTTCAAAATCGTTTCTCATCTCGTTGCTTAGGTAGAAACCCACTGTTCTTGCCATCCACCGCAACTCCGGGACAGGTTTGATCAGACATTTGCAAAGCAGTTTGTAGATTCCGAAAATAAATTTACAATTAACACTCTTTTCTAGTTTCATTCGTTTTTTCTTTCTTTTGATTTTACATGATTATATAGCAATACGTGCTGATAAGCAACTATCTCAAAATAATATTGACGACATTGTTAAAAATCAGGATTGAAATCTCGGCAATATATTTACATGGTACATAAGCCCAAATTTGCTTTCCCATAAACATGATTCATATATGCTCTGCCTACCTGCTATCTTACTGCTTAAAGCATCAGGTGAAACGTGGTATGTTTACACTTGCAACTTATAGTCTACGTTTGACCTAACTTGCTAGATTTGTGTAGAAGCGTTTGTAAAAATAAGCTATTGTCAGAAATATATTTGGCCAACTAGCTCTTTACGACAATTGTGCAAAAAATACCAATCTGCAACATTAACTTCTTTGACACGAAATGTAACCACAAATGCATGTCGCATTTATTTTAATAAAAAAATGGCGCGAAAGTTGCCACGTCGTATCTTGCGTATATCCACGATTTTCCGTACACCATATGAAATGACTTGTAGTTGCATTGTAGGAAATTTAGTTGTCCATATGTTCATCTTCGATACCGTTCTCTAGTTTGTAGCTAACTGAAGTGTAACAAGGCTTAAGTTGGTTAAAACGCCGTTGTTTGGACGATGGTGAAATTATTTTCTGGCATTAGGTTTTAAAGCAATCTTTTATTTTCCACCACAAATGACTGATTTTCAGCATTGTCGCATCTTCGGCAAATAGAAAAACCATCATGTGGAAAAAGCAAATTTGTTGTGATGTAAGTTGTTAAAATTGCACCTTGCAATAACTACTCCTGGCCATAAACAGAGGTTAGGCCCCTCGGATGTTCCGCTAAAAAAAGTTATTAAAACATAGTGTGCCGCGCTTACACACCAAAAAAAGCAAAGGAGTTACTTCTTGTCTGTAAATAACTGTTGGGGGCAGCAGTTAATTCGTTTGGGGGGTAATTTGCGCTACCAATACAATTGGAAAATTTATTTCAAATCTCCATCTCGCCTTTCTAATGGAAAGAAGCGTCGAGCTGAATTTCTATATAGAAAATGATGTTGATCAATTAGCCAATTCTGCATAGACGTTACAACTGATAGAATGGAGGGGTCGATAGCATGTGCCAAAATATTGATAACTACGGAGTGTTTCCGCGCATTTTGTATAAAAAACGGTACTGGCCGGCGTGGACAGTAATGTCCACAATGTATTGAAACTTTACATAAAAGTATTTGGATTCGAAAAAATGCGTTTCTGTGGTAATACGTTTTGACAAGAAAGATCATGTTTTACGCTTTGCAGAAAAGCAGAACTTTGTGCTTTGTTAAAAAAGGAAAGGAAGAATGCTGCAAGTATAGTCAGGCTATTTACCCCCCTCGTGACTGTTTGAAGGTTTACCAAACCTCTAATTGCGGACGCACGCTGCCTGTTTTAGCTATTTTCGGCATAGTACAAGGTGTTATTTGGGTTCAGATGTTTTTTTGCAAGTGAATATTTTTTTGTGCTTTCCTTTTAAAATTTTTAGTCGGAATAAAAATTTTATTGTTGAATTGAATGAACGAATCTAATGCAGTGCGTTGTTGAACTCGATAAAATCAAACTGAAAATCAGAAAATAATTCCAAAATCAAAATGTCTTTGTAACACTCGGATGAGATATGAACCAATAATCTACTGATTTGTGAATGTAAGCAGTGTAACAGTATAACATTACATTATTTTGCATGTCGTCATAACTGTTACAAAATTATATCTTTTTGATTCAACCCCAGTCTATTTCATTTAGTTATGCATTTTGTCTCACTCTGGAATTTCTCTGACAAGTATATGCCCGCATACACCAGTGGGATCTAGAGAAAAATAACCACTGTTAATAGAAAAACAAACTCAAAACATGTTTTGCGCTCGAGTGATGTTAACACATCATAAACTTATTGTCATAAAACAAACAAAATAAATTCAATCAAAAACTAGTTAATTTTAAGCTATTGAAGTATTTCCAAGACCATTTATTGTTTTCTGTTGGCTATTAGTTTTGTGATTAAATTGGCTCAAAAGATCCATTTTCAATGTGCTATGGTTTTTTGGCCTGCACTATAGATCAACAGAAATACCAAAGCGCCGAAACTTTCAATAATGATTATTACGACTAGATGCTGAATTTGGAGCTTCTTTTTTCCTTTATAAAGCAATACGAAGCAGCAATAAAAAAACATGGCAAGCTTTTAAACCGTTGTTTTATGTTGCCTGTACAATTAACAGTGTTATTGTGATTAAAATGTTTTTGAAAACAATTTCACAGCTTTCGTCAATTTCTAGGCGTCCTTTTCATTGTGGTATGGTGCGGGTACCAGACTTGTAGCCAGTTCGACATCTTAAGAACGCCAATTGCTGTGTAGGATTTCAAACCTTCCAAATACCAATACGGAAGTGGTTTTAGTGGGATATCTTTGCCAAACAAGAAGCCAGCTTATATTATACTATTTTAATAGTTTTTACAGAAAGGCCGTTCTAGCATGGTCCCTTTCATTTTCACTATTACTTGGATATTAATAATCTGTGATAATGTTTGCTTACGTGTGTCATCTGATTGCGTAGATCTGATTCATTTAAAAATGACATAATTTTTATAGGTGACAAGATATACTAATGTATAGCAGAAAATTTCACTCCTCCAAATTGAAGGCACAAATTATCACGGCAATACTTGCAAAGCCTCGGAAAAAAATTTAAGTTGATAACGATAAATGAATAAAATATTGTGGTGCTTTACTTTGCCTAGATTATCTATTTCTCGTTCGGAAGAAACTTTAATAATTACACATAAAACAAGCGATGTATTTATGAAATGGCTTTCAATTGTCATGCTGATTTAGCACAAACACAGTAATGAAGTAGGAAACAAGCAGGGGGCATTGCGAGATTCCTAATAATACAACAAAGCAGATTTAATGCAACATCAAATATAGTGGCGTTGCTGGAGTAAGATCAAGTTTGAGTACCACAGTGCGTTGTTTCCCTTGAATCAATAGCTACCAAACTGATGCAAACATATTCAAAAGCTTACATCATTGTTGACTTTAAGGTCAACAGCAATAATAAAATCAATAGTAGACGAAAGCCTTGCACAAGATGGCGCAAAAGTACCGGTGACATCGGCTTTAATATGATTGATTTTTTGTGTTATGTATTAACATTTGTTTCACCCTAACTAAGCATCAGAATATAAATAAGCCAAAAAGAGCTGAGCAAACACTACCTGTGGTGGTTCATTGTTTCAAAACTATCATCTACGCAATTAGGTCACCGAAAGTGATTTCAGAGTAATTTCACCTAAGCAGTGGTGAAAGTGAGCTGGAGCAGTATTCCGGTAAAAAAACATAGAAAAGTATGACGTAGTTGGCTTTTCGTTCAACTACCAAGATTTATAAAGCTCTCCTCAGTATTGTCACTAAAACAGTTGTGTCCCTCTAGATATATTTGACGTGTCGAAGACACAAACTGCCTGTGGGCTTGCTACACACAGGATTGCAAGGTTAAAACAGCGTTTGAACGTAGACAGCTTCAGGGAAAATGTTCTTGCAAATTTGTGAAGATACGTAAATCACTGTCAAATGGCGTATGCAGTAACAAATTGCTTGGGCGAGGGGTGAAGCATTAAGTAAGCTCAATCATATAAAATGAGTAGAGGGGCATAAAAATAAGAATTTGCTCAATTTGATCTCCAAAACATTATGAAGACTTTTTTCGGTGATTAAACTTTTGAAAGCGAGTTTTCTACCTAAAGCAGTCTTCAAAGCAACAAAAAGACTCTGTTTTTTGAGATTGCCTTTTTCATATCGCGAAATTTGTCTTCCAAAAGTCTTTTCTTTCACATCACTTTCTTTTAAAACAAGGTTTGGGGAAGGCATTGTCTTTTATTTCCCTTAACTAAGTGCGCCACTCTACTCTGTACATTACGTAGATAGCAAAAAACAGCGAGTAGAAAAATATATATGCCTAATATTGTTACTTTATAGTACTTTATAAGGCAATTAAATAAAAAGTTTGTTCATCATTACGTGAAAAAAATTGCTACTAAATTTAGGTAGTCAAACACAAACAATAGGAAGCACCAGACCGGTTTCGCCATCGTTGGGGCTCTTCAGGCCTTATAATAATTAAGTAGTCAAACTACTTAATTATTACAAATCCTCACTCTCATTTATGCTACTAAATTTGTTATTAGATTGCTTAGCCTAGTGTTTCTCAAACTTTTTTACATTCGACGCATCTGAAAAAAACTTGCTTGACATGCGACCCACTTGACATCATTTTAAGGTTTTGGTTTGCTCTTCAGCAAGATAAATGTTACCGGAAATCTAAATAGCTGTCGTTGTAGCTGCGAAACTTTGTTTTACGGCTGTTGTCTTCAATCGCCAAATTACGCTCCTCTGAGATTGTAACGCATCGTTTTGGCTTTATTTATTTTACACTTCTCTATTTATTTTGAGCCAAGTCAAATGGTGGAGATTGATTCGTAACTAGCCAATATTTTCAACACTTTTGTAAAAATCGAATTGATAACACCTGTAAGAAGAAATAATGTAGAGAATGTACGTTCAAAACTCTTTCGATGGAATAAAAGTGGGAATTGTTGGCACAACACCAAATTGTCGTGGGATGGCCTGGAAAAATTAAAACGACACACCAGGGCGTCACGACACACAGTTTGGAAATCACTGGCATAGGGCCGTTGGCCTGATTCTTACGGTATCGTGGTGCGAGTAAGCATGGCAGGCAACTATAAGTCGTCAAAATCATCTTTCTGTTAATCTAAGTTCATCTAACTCCGCCAACAAATCTCATGACGATTAGTGCAAAGCCTGCAGAGAAACAATGTCAGCAGAGTAAAACTTTTCATCACTAAAAAAGTGCCGTTTTAACACTGAAACCGAGCTAATGAAACCGATGGTAATCAAACGCGTCAAGCCATCCTTAAACCTAAACCATAGTCATTCGCAAGGAGCGAAATCCCTTCTGCACGTGTTTCATTGAGAGGTGCAGTGTTAAATGTTACTACTGTCGTCAATAATGTTTAGCAGCATAATATTAAATTTAACTTTGGATTTACAGATTAATTTTTTTTGCCCTGATGGTATCCCCTCTAGGGGGACCAAAGCTTTGGTGCATTCTGTTTATGTCAGTTTTCTTATGCTAATTTGATTATGTTTAATAAGGTACTGTTATGGATGTTTGTTTGGCTTATCAAATCTCGGAAGAAAAGTCATCTCTATCTGAAATCTATTGCTCACGAAAATTAAACGATAAATAGGCCTATTGGTTTTCGGTTCGGTTTCGTTTCGAAGCTCTGTCACATACATTTTTTGTTTTCAGCTAGAAATAGATTTATGCTGTAAGAAATTTGGAAGCGTCCACAATAGCAACATTGTGGTGAAAAAAACAATTGTCGAATGAATACCTACATCATGTTTATAATCAAGCCAGCGGTTGTTATTTCAGGAAAAATATGAGAATTCAAGTCTTGACGTTTGTTTAACGCTTATCATATTACAAATTGATTGTTGCCTTTGTTTTTTTGAACCAACGTTACCTCTCTGGACTTACAGTATCTAATTGACGAGCATAGCAGTCATCAAAAACAAGTTCGTTCAAACAGTAAACAACTATAACCACAGCAGTAAGAGATGAGTTATATTGAAAAAGCTGCACGATGAGCAGCTTTCAAAATCAGTTTAACTAGGTAGCACAGAGGCAATTGGTGGATGATTTCCTAAAGTGCAAATTACTCAGAGTAGCTTTCTGACCACAATTAGAAATGTGATGGCGTACCGACAAGAAGCACTCTATATCGAACATTTTGGAAATAAAATGTTTCCTAATATTTCGCTAGTGATTTTGTTGTTGTTGTGATTATCCCTCCTCTTCCTTGGGATGGAGGTGCGGCACAAACGGCAATTTAGGTTCACGCCGTCAACCCAATTGAAATTAGCCTAAGGGAAAGATGGCAGCCCATTTCGAATCAGTCACGATTGACTGGTAGCCCCACCACCATCAAGGTGGACTGCCATTGGTGGGTACCCAAGAGTCGCCTTTTACGACATGCTGGGTTAGCAACTTCACAATTGTAACCCGGTGAAGTACGGGTAGGCCACCTGTCTGCCACATAAAGATGTAGGCATTCCGTTAAGTGCCTTGCCCAAGGACACTACAAACAAGCTTGCCAGCTTGTTCTCCACACTATCCCTACGTGCTGAGCGCCAAGCAGGGACGCTGTGAATACTATTTTTTAATGTCTTTTGGTATGACTCGACTTTGGGAATAAACCCCAGGTCTACCGACTGCAAAGCGGACGCTCCAACCACTACGCCATCGCGGCGGTTTCGCTGGTGATCGTTTTCGTAATCAATCACTGCAGGCATGTGAGTGACGAGGTACCAAAATATTTTATTTATTTGACCGAAAAACTGAATGAACCTAAGTCGAGTAGATAATGTATGAGCGAACTTGTGTATGAAATATTGATTTTCAATTGTATTTGGAATGACCACAGTTTTTGTACAATTTTTAACATATTTTTACGATGTTCAATTTTAAGCTTTTCATTTCCATATGCAATATAGGGCAATGTAGGGGCTGGTGCAAGTTATTAAAAATACTAGACTTTTACTACCTGCACACTACTGTATATGCAACCACTTTTATTGCTTTCAAAAAACATATGCTTCATCAACAAATAACGTAGAGCAGGTGCTAAAGAAATTTGAAATTTACTCAAAAAAGCAAAAGAATATAACCTAGTCTGTGCTAATAATTCAATAATATACTCTTAAAACAAAAGCTGCCATCACATCCCAAATCAAAGTTTACTTTGCTATAACTCTTCCATTGGCGGATTTAGCCAAACCCGTCCGATGATTTGGCAAAAATTTCTTATAAAAGCCACTTATATTCTTTAAAAACACGCTCAAAACAAGGTAAAAGAGCTGTTCAAATTGTAAATGAAAACTCCAGAAGGGTAGGGGAAAGCAAAACCGTCGTAGTGGTGTTATATGGGGAGGGGGGATAAGACAAATCGTTATATGACAAACTTGCTAATATTATTTAAAGAATTAAATTTTTCAATCTTTTGATTGAACAAGTTATTGTGGCAAATCCGAATAATGAAAGCTTGCCTGAGTAATTCTTTGATTTGACAAATCACATAAGTGTAGGAGGGGGTTTACAAAAACGTCACAACCCACCACATTGGGTGAAGGGGGATTAAAAAAGCGTCATATGATTTGTGAGCAAACCCAAAGCTATTTTGATCGAAACAAAAACTTAATAGACGCACTAGATATCACTGTACATCTTAATTCTATCTCTTCTAGCTTTCCTGCATAGGCATGAGGCAAAGTGTGACAAACTATTCTTTTTATACAATAAAAAAAACACTAGGTCATTCTGTACTATGCTAGATTTTACTTCCTGTTTCACCTCAAAATGGAACTTTTACTTTTCCTTCAAAGTAGGTCAGAAGTAGGCATTTCTCGAGGAATTATTTTAATAATTATGCGATTGATTTTGCCCTGAAATAAGACCGAATTTTCCTATCTTACTTCCAACGTGAGGGTTTCAAAAAATTAGGGACTCCACATTTAGGGCAGCATTTACCATCATGCAAGTGGGCTTATCGCTTAGGAGCTTCATCAACCTTAGTATGCAATAGAAAAGTCATCCAGCTATTTTATGAAGAAGAAGGTATACATTCTCAGTAGGTCTCTGGTTGTAGTTAGATTGTTATTTTCCGGACATTGGAAAACTGTACACTTATGCGCAGGCCTATAGCCTATATCTAACGATTTCTGTTTAAAGCTACCAGTAGATCGAATGTTTGGAGAGAGCATTTCTACCAACAGCGCTGCAGCCATCATCAATAAACTATAGAATAGTTTTTCAAGCTGTTCAACTGCCTGATCGTGACCACTCAACAAACATGTCAGTGGCCAACTATCTTTTCTGGGACAACAGATGCTATCGTTGCACAGCTGAAGTAAATGAACCAGAAAATTCTTTACGTTTTGTTGCGCTTGCGACTCTGACTTTGAGTATGGTATCGCTCTTCGCTGCAAAAAGTTTTGCTATTTTTGTCTTTTAAATTTATTAGTATAGTACAGTTAGACCATTGCATGCGCAATAAAATATCGACTTCATCAATATTTTTTGATCAATATATCAGTTTCGTCAACATATAATAAGATATATTTTTAAAGATTATATGATAAATCTACAAGTTATTTAAGATATAAAGAAAACATGGCTGACAGTGAATCTACTAATCCCAATCTGACTTTTCCCAATAGAGATGACGTCATAATCGAATATGTAAAAGTGAGTTTTTACTAATCTATAACAAAAGTAATCTTTTGTGAAGATCTATACAAAATGGACAAATTGTGACCGGCAATCCGCATGGCAATCGCCAAATTTTTTCTGCTGCTCTTCTGGTGGAACAGTGGATTCCAAGCAGAATTGCAAACTGTGAGCTCATTTATCTAGCGAAAGATCGGAAATCCAACAAAATTGCTTCAACTGCATGAATTTCAGTTCATCAATTTGTTGCTTTACAGTGTGTTTTGCGCTCGATAGGAACACAGTGTTCAAACATGTAGTGTTCGATAATCACGCTGCTCTTCGATGGTTTTGGTATCTAGTTTATGGATAGTATTCACCATGAGCAACTTTGGCCTCTTCAGTCTAGTCCTATATAATAGCGTGCATAATAGGCAACACATCACTTATTTACAAATAGAAGGGTACTCTACTTTTGTAGTACAAACAGTTTCAACTATTTCGGTGGGATTCAAATCTACACCTAGATTTGTACGAATCAAAACACTGAGCATTCCGAAGCAAAATTGGTAGAGCGTTTGACTGTACACTGATTAAGTGGTTATGGGTTCGAATCCCTCTAGATTCTTTTTAGCTTAAAATAGTTTTTAGCAGTACGTATCAAATCAATGCTTAACAGTCTGAATCTGATGGCATTCTTAAACTTTGATTTAAATGTGTTTTTCCTTGACAACTGATTTATAGGAGAAAGACGTATTGAAATCTGAGCTGGTGGAAAAGGACAAAGAAATTCAGCGACAGAAATCTAAAATTTATGATTTATCACAAAAACTCGATGAAATGAAAACAGAGATGAAAAATCTCAACGTATCAAGACAAAGTTTGTACTCGCGTCAACTGCCGGTAAAATTATTTTATAAATCGTTTTGATCGAAACAAAAATTTGATAGACGTACTAGATATCGCTCCCTGCATAGGCATTAGACAAAGTGTGACAAACTATTCTTTTTATACAATAAAAAAAACACTAGGTCATTCTGTACTATGCTAGATTTTACTTCCTGTTTCACCTCAAAATGGAACTTTTACTTTTCCTTCAAAGTAGGTCAGAGGTAGGCATTTCTCGAGGAATTATTTTAATAATTATGCGATTGATTTTTCCCTGAAATAAGACCGAATTTTCCTATTTTACCTCCAACGTGAGGGTTTCAAAAAATTAGGGACTCCACATTTAGAGCAGCATTTACCATCATGCAAGTGGGCTTATCGCTTAGGAGCTTCATCAACCTTAGTATGCAATAGAAAAGTCATCCAGCTATTTTATGAAGAAGAAGGTATACATTCTCAGTAGGTCTCTGGTTGTAGTTAGATTGTTATTTTCCGGACATTGGAAAACTGTACACTTATGCGCAGGCCTATAGCCTATATCTAACGATTTCTGTTTAAAGCTACCAGTAGATCGAATGTTTGGAGAGAGCATTTCTACCAACAGCGCTGCAGCCATCATCAATAAACTATAAAAAAGTGTTTTTCCGAATGAATGTTATTACTCAATCTATATGCGCAGTTGGGCTGAGAGGAGAGTCCAGGGGTTACCTGAAAATCTAGGATAGTTAGGGGACCCAAACGTTTCAAAAATACTGATCGATTCATAATGCGGATAAATTTTTAATCTTTTCTCAATTTTTTTCTTACAAGAAGAATTTTTGACAAAAATTTTGGTAAAATCAAACCAAGCAATAAAAATTATTATTCTGATCTGAAAATAGTTTGGTATCAGGACCTAATCAGCCTTTCAACGCTTCTGTGCATATGACCCTGACCTTAACATTTCTTGGTTGCCCCAAGTACCGTTTTGCTGTGCTAAGCTGCTGTTGCTGTTGTTGTTAAACTCGATTCTTTCCTTGAAAGGGGGCTTGGGGGGAAGATCACAAGCTTGGCAATTTCTTCTGAATTCAACCAGTAATCGCAGATATAGGTATGAAAAAACATTGCCAAGAAGATTGTGACCTTAAGAACAGTATCAGGACAGCGCAGAATGAGGTCAAAATATTTGCCTAGCTGTTTTGTTTTTAGAATGATTCGGGAACAGAGCAAGTACCATCGAACAAGCTTGGAGTAGTGAGACCTCATACGGGAAAAGCTAGAACACCAATAACGTCAAAACGAGCAAAATCAGGCAAGCAAAGGTCAACTAAATCCAAGTCACTGCAAAAAACATCAACTCCTGCGATGCCTGGTGCAAATGAGAAAAATGCAAGCACCGAAGAGCAAGAAAATGCCATAAAAAGAATTGAATTTTTGGAGGTAGCTGACTGCAACAATTAACCTATTGGTTTATGCAATTTGTGTACAATGCTGTGTGAGCAAATGTGGGCTGATGAAAAGTTTGTTTGTGAAATGGTAGAAACAATCAGAGATGGTCAAATAAGTAACTAAAAGTATATGGGGTAGTTGAAAAGTAACTAGGCATTAACAGTTGCTTGTAATGTTATTATTATACCTGAAGTCCAGACGATATTCGTTTTAAGTGAAGCAACACTAATAGGGATTACTTGTTTATCAGAATTTGTTAATTGTGTTTATGTTATTTTTGGTATGTGGTAGCATTTTTGAAAATGACCAATCCCTCGACCATTCAGGAGTGAGCCAAAATTGCAGCACGTTATGAAGTGAGGAATTTATTGTTCTGGTGCAGAGACGGTGGGGTGCATGTCAAGGTAGGCATGAAACGCTAAGTCCAGAGACAATTAGAGGTTGTGGTGCAAAGCTTATGACCACTGGCTCTGTGAATGATAAAAGAAGGAGCGGGCGCCCATTCACAAGTCCATCAGCGGAGAAGGTGGAAATAGTGCTGGAAATGTATGTGGGCAGCCTGCAAAAATCAACGCACCAAGCTGCTCGTGACAGTTGATTGACAAGACATACAGCACTGTCCATGTTGCACAAGGAATTAAATTATCGTCCCTGGAATCCTCATTACGAGCATGAGCGTAAGCCTGCAGACTGTGACCGCAGAATGGAATACGAAGAATTAATGTTGGGTTGGCATTGTGTTTGCGGTGAAATATGAGTAGTGCCAATGATGAAAAATGACTATTTAGCTTAATTAGCACATTTTAAGTCTTTTTTCTGTGCAATTAGTTTCCCATGTAGTATTGAACATGCATCATTAACTTTCAATGAGTTTTTTTGTAATTTGTTACAAATTTTTATTGCCTAGGTACTTTTCAATCACCCTGTACTGTGATAAGGGCATTGTTTCTTACTCAAAATTTCTCAAGTTAAAGTAGAAAAATGCAACAGCTAATTATATTGACTTGAGCAAAAGTATAAACATAGGTGAAAATTAAACTATTTGGCCTAAGTGGCGGAAGTAGAAAGTAATTCCACAACCTCCCATAAATACCGAGTGTCAAGCAGGGAAGCTATAGATACCATTTTTTAATGTCTTTTGGTATGACTTGACGAGGTAAACAAACCCCAGGTCTATCGACTGCGAAGCAAACACTCTAACCATACAAACGTAGGTGAAAATTAAACTACTTGGCCTAAGTAGTGGAAGTAGAAAGCACTTTTAATTTTAAGTAGTTTTGCCCAGTTAGACCTTTATGATACAGTAGTGTGCAAATTAGTTGACATACTCAAGAAAATTGCTGAAATTTTCCTTGAAATGGGTTATTGATCAAAATGCACAAAAATTTTACACTCAATATCATATACCGTATATGCTCGTTTTACCGCCCGGTCTTGATTAAGGGCCCGTTTGAATAGCCGCCCGTGTGAACAGAACTTAAAAATAAATAAGGGCCCGTGCTTGAATACCTGCCCGATGTAAAAGATGATTTTTCAGTGGTAGAGAACAATAGGAAACAAGAAGCAGCTCAAATTTTGATTTGTTATTTCTTGTTAATAATTTAAACTAATATGAGGGAATTACTCTTTAGACGTAAATAATTTGCGTTTGACGTGAATAAATTGACATGGAAAAAGGATTAATGTCGTGAAATATTTGTCTTCAACGATAATTTTTTTGCATAATTTTACTTTGAAAATAACAAGCGCCCGTGCTTGAATAAGGGCCCGTTTGAATAAGGGCCCGGTAGTGAGTTTGGTTGAAAAAAATAAGGGCTCGGGCTACAAAACGAGCAAATACGGTATGGCCTCTGAAGAACTTTGAAGAACTTGTTTTGCACGTTTGGGTACGAAACAGACTTAGTTTTGTCAACTTTCTGCGATTTCCTTATCATGGTACCAAATGACAATAACGGTCTATATCAGCTTGATAAAGTTAGCGCAATCTTTAGACTTGAGCCGATTTTTAATTATAGCCCACAAATTTTCTATGAGGTTTACATCTGGTGAGTCCCCTGGCCATTCTAGAATCTTTATTTGGTTTTCTTGGAAGACTTTTTCCTTTTTTAGAAGCATAAAATGCGGCCAGGTCTTGCTGAAAAATACCTCCACCATCTGGAAATGTTGTTTGCATGACTCTCACAACTTTGCGCTGGATTACGTCAATGTACTTGTGAGTACTCATTTTTCCTGATACCGAGTAGAATGATCCCACACCAATGAAACTGAAAGACCTCCGAAATATCTTCTTCTGAGGGTGCTTTACGTTCCATCAGCTTTTCCAGATGGTGGAGGTATTTTTCAGCAAGACCTGGCCGCATTTTATGCTTCTAAAAAAGGAAAAAGTCTTCCAAGAAAACCAAATGAAGATTCTAGAATGGCTAGGGGACTCACCACACGTAAATCTCAAGAAAAATTTGTGGGCTATAATTAAAAATCGGCTCAAGTCTAAAGATTGCGCTAACTTCACCAAGCTGATATAGACCGTTATTGTCATTTGGTACCATGATAAGGAAATCGCAGAAAGTTGACAAAACTAAGTCTGTTTCATGCCAAAGCGTGTAAAACAAGTTCTTCAAAGTTCTTCAGAGGCCATATATGATATTGAGTGTACAATTTTTGTGCATTTTGAATCCTTTTAAGTGAAATTTTAAGTAAAATTTTAGCAGTTTTCTTGAGTGAGTCAACTAGTTTGCACACTATTATATGTACAAGCACATACAAAGTCGTGCTTAAGGGGATTGTCCCATGCCTTTCTTTTAAGCCTGTGAGAGCCCTTTTAGTACCGACAAAGTCATCACCGGTAACCTTTAAAAAGGGAGGAAAAAACTCTAACAGAAAGTTGATAAAAAATCTCTTCATTCTTCAATCAAGCTAACAGTCTGACGAACATATTATTTAAGATCCACTCTGATAGATTCACAGGTGTGTGCAACTAAAAATTTCGGAAGAGAGGGTAAAAGAATATATTCTTTTATATTCTGAATTATTTTTTTGATAATAACATTCAGAGATCACACATTTCGTTATTTTTGAGAAAACTCAAGAAACTTTGGTGAGAATCAGAATTATTAGCAAATATTAGAGATCCTATGTTTATTGAGGTTGAGGTGATACAATAGATTTGAGCCGATTGGAAGGCACTAATCATTCAGCAAAAATAAATACTTAATAAATTTTTAGGAGTAGAGAGAAGCAATAGCTATATTGTGTTCTGGATTTCGTGGACTAACCAATACATGTTAAAAATTGAAAATAGAGAATGTAACACATCGCAAAAAATTAAACACTGCAAATTATTTGAATTTACTTCGGGCGGTAAAAGCGTTTGCACACCAAAAGTTTTTGTGACAGCATGGTTTCCTGGAAATACCTCCCTGCACCTTGCCGAGTTAGCATTGAAAAGTAGCATCAGATGGGTTTTGAAAATCGATATCACTTCAACAGATCAAATCCAACTAAAGACTTGAATTTAACTTTTTTTATGCTAGCATAGCGCATTCCAAGTAAACAAACATCAAGTTTTTACATGTAGCATCTACTTAAGAAAAGCTGTAACTACCGGTACTCAATTAGCGTTACTTTTCATTTTATTCATGCACTAAAGTAAAAGTAGAAAAAACAAAACCACTTAAGTAAGTAGCTCCTTGCTCCTTTCCAAAAATCCTACTCAAGGAGTTTACTTAAGAGTAGCTCTTTGGATACCGACCTTCTCAGGATATAAGTAAATTAATTCAAGTACTTTCTACTGTTTTTTTTTAATCTGTCTATTTTAAACTAATTTAAACTACTGTCTATTTTAAATCACCTTTATTTGAATTCTCGTAGTCAAGTTATTGCAATCGTTTTGAATTAGTCTTTCTTTGTTAAAAAACTTTTGCTGTTTACAGAATGTTGCAGCAAAGTATCCCGAACTGAAGCTTTCAGTTGTTTTGGAATCGGAAAAATTTTTCAACGAAGGGGACACCAACAACGATGGAGTAAGATCAGGCCTAACTGGTTTTATTAGTTTCTTTTTAACTCTAGCAAACCTCACCGATTAAATTAGAGGTTAAGCTATATAAATGGTAATACTTTGTGCATAACACTTTATATTACAATTACTTTCTAAAGAAAATCTTCACTGCAGTATAAAACGCTATTCTTGCTGTCTGTGTGTGTGTGTGTTTGTGTGCTCTAACTTTTCCAAAACTACTGGACGTACTAGTATGAAACTTGGCACAATGGATCACCACCCCGGGATGAGTGTCGTGAATGGGTTAGTGACATCATCATAACGTCATATTCAAACATAATCTTTTTAAATTTGTGTTTCTTGACTGAGAAACATGGTTTGTTGCTCAAACAAATGCCAGTACTCAACTTACAAAATGTTTTGTTCTTTTTGGGTCTAAAATGAGGTCACAACCAACGCTTGATCGCACAATTTGCTTTCTGTATTTTCTTAAAAACTACTGATCGTAGAAACGCTATTAAACGCTATTAAACGCATTTTTATGAGATATCAACAAGCTTTCGACAAAAAAAACTTTTCAACAATAAAAGCTGTATTGACAAAGCAAAACTGTTTCAACCAATTAAAGCCTGATTTTTCTTTTCTTTTCTGCACGTTTCAAACTTGCTCTATGATGTCATAATGCTGTTTGATACGATCAGCACAGTCTACCAGAGATCATTATTTGATAAAGTTTTTCAAATATTGCAACGTTTTTACAAAATCAGTTTACTTAACTCTTTTGCTCCCGCGTGAATAGCAAAAAAAATGTCCGTAAGGTGGCAGTGCGAAAAACTGTCATAATTTGTCATAATCAATCATAATTAATCATTATATATCGTTGAAATCTACATTTCTTGAGGATTTCAAATATAATAAAAACAAAAAATTTTTTTTTTGAATATGCAAATTTTATGCAAATTAACCCCCCAACTGGGGCTGAGTTGTCTTCGAAATTAAAGTAGTACCTGTACCCTCATCTCAAAGATCACTACAGATTTTATTTTCTACCAATTTCTTTAGAAGTGGTCGCAAGATGATGCTAAGGAAATAAGCTTTCAAGGTACATCACTCAAAACTTACCTAAAAGCCTAGGTTTTCTACAATTTGCAATTTTCTGAGGCACATGACCCTTTTTTTGACCGGTACTAAATTTTGGTAGTTAAATTTAGAACCTAAAATATGATCAGTCATTATCTGCTACAGGTTAGCCTAAACCATGTAACATTAAGTATTTTTGAACAGGGAATTTCTTCAAGATTCAGAAAATATCAAGTTTAAATAGAATGTGCTGTCACTGACAATGAAACAGCAGCTTTTTTACACCATTCCCATTTCTTGAGAAACAAGAGGGATACAGCAAACTTTGATTTAGAGAAGCAAAACTTCTGCTAGCTTTTAAACTTGTATTTCAGTTTTTGGATCCTTGGAAACTTGATACAAAATGACGACTTTAGTGGTGAAACATTTGCAATTTATTTTATTTTTTTATAGGGTGTAGTTTTTCTAAAAATCATAATTTAGTGAAGGTAAGTCAAAACATTTTTGGGGTTTTGAACTGACATGATGTACAGTACTTATTTTTGATCAGTAAATATCATATACCACTTAGTTTAAACTATTTAAAGGTATATATTGCTGGAAAGCAAATTTCCAAAGCTTTCAAATGTAACCGGTATTTAGCAACATATCATATTATTTACGCACTAAATTTACTTTTATCTACTTACCATTTAAATTTGTTTGGGGGGGTTTTGAGACCCCTAAAAAATTTCGAAATTTAAAAACGTAAAATTTATCATTATCGCTTGAAATTTTGTTAAATGATGCCCCAAAAGAGTAGTTTTCAGAGTGTGTTAATGATAGGTTTCCCTAGAAAACACATATCAGTTACTTTGAAACCCTCTCAAAACTTTAAAATTATGCTTCCATCCTCTTCATAAAATGAACACATAAAAGCTTGCGAAAACGCTGGCTCTTTCACTCGTGAGCAAGATCAGTTTCTAAAAACGGCTATGCTGGGAACAGGGCAAACAAGACGTAGCCAGACATTTGACAAACTTTGAAAGAAATATAACGGCTACGTCCAACTCACTATAATATTTTTTATGGATTGTCTATACGGAAGCGGCACTTTTGATTTTCTAACGACAATTGGCTTTGTCAAAAAAACATTAACTTTTTATTACTGTTTTCACATCTATCCATTGGGTGCCTTCAGAGCCGGCTAGTAGTTAATTAAAGCTATCTACTAACTTTTTATCAGAGTTCCATCTAAAAGTATGAAACAACTGTAGAAGTCGGAACGTCCATGAGCACACGTATTGTTTTCTGCAGACTTTTAGTTTTGCTATATATTTATTTTGAAGAAAAGGTTTTGACAATTATTGATGCCTTGAACCCATATTTTATGGGTTTTGTATTTTCTAGCTTAATAAAAACTATCTTTTTATCAAAATATTTGTGAATATGGAGAATAAGTGACGCGGAAAAGTTTTATGGAATAGATCTGAATATTAAGTTGTTGTTAACAGCTTTTTTGTAGACTTTATTACATCTTTTGCCATAAACATCATTTAGATCAGAGATGAGGTAATTGCGGCCCGAAAGGTTTTGTTATGCAGGCCGCCCAAAGATGCGCGTTGCAACCAGCGTAACCTAGACATGTTGCTCACCCGAAACGAAAAAAGATCTTCAATTGAAGAACTCCGCTCTTTAGAGGTTCATCTTTAAGAAAGAAAAACAAAGCAAAACGAACACACATAAAAGATTTGAAAGAGTTAGCGCCTGGCACGTGGTTTTATACGGTTCATCAAATTTGGTTTGCCTGCAAAAAATTTACATAGCCTACCCCTGGTTTAAATTCAATGACGTGGCTGGAACGCAATTCTCCAGCGAGTATAACTGGGGCGCCTTCTTTTTAAACGCACATAAGGTACATGGGGTACAGAGCAAAATGCTTCTTGATGGTGTTTGCCGGATTGCTGCCTTAAATGCGAGATGTTTAAAATAGGGATCCATCGCGCCCTGGGTATTGTAAAAGCTTTCCCGGGTTAGATTCATTAGCTTTCAAATCACGAATATTTGTTGTAAGTCGCATTGGCCTGTCGAATAACGGTACAGGTTGGTTGCTGCAGAAAAGTGCTTATAATATAATCAAGTGATTGTCATTGCAAATAGTCTTGGCAAAATGTTTATGTTACAATCTCATGTCTTATAATTGTAGGCCAACAGCAAAATTGTTCCAAACATCATACCGTATGCAAACTACTGTAGGGGAGAAAAGAAAAGATTTTCAAATTTCAAACGTTTTGAAAATTTTATCGTTACAAAAAAAAACATAAAATATCACCGTTTGAGCTGCAGGAGCATTTAGTAGACATGTCTATTCAAAGTAACATAGATGTCATTGTTAGCTTTAATGAAAATTTTAACATTGTGAAGCCCAGTAAGAAAGCGGATGGCAAAATAAATATCTTTCATGAGCAGTTTATCGAGTCATGCAGTAGCCAAATACAGCAAAAGAAGCTTTTGTTCTTTAAAACTTATCGGTTTTTTCTTCTGGCTTGGTAAGTGTGAAAATACGTCTTAACACTAGCTTTACGGGAGATTTTCTACACCTAGTTTTACGTAGGGGTCGTTTTCGACCCCGATCTTGTTTTGCTAATTGCGTTTTTCTTGCACTAGTTTCTGAACTGCTAGTATGCTGTATTGCAATGATTACGCATAACAAAATGATTTTACTTTTAAAAAATAAATTTTGAACAAAATATAAAAGCATTTAACTAATCAGTTTTATGCAAGCTAAGCACTTTACGTGAGTCACTCTGAAATTGTCTTGAGAACATTTTCCACAAGTAGGTTTTTGGCAAAAAATACAAGTTGAGACTGTCTTGTTGTCGCAGTATACACCATGACACTTCCTTTGCTTACGCACTTCTTCACCGTCTCCTTTGAACTGCCTGTTGCTATTGCTCAGACAAGGTTCTGCCTTGCCCAGCAGGTTTTCTACAAGCATTAATATGAACTGCCGGCGTGTTATGCGTTCATTTGTTACTTTTTTATACAATACGTAGGAGTTGATAGCAGCAATGTCCAAGATGTTACCCCAGACAGCTACTGGCCACCTTCGACTCGCTGACCTTGTAGTGTATAAGCGTGCCATTTGATCGAAGCAATCAACGCCTACTTTGTTTGCGTTATAAAATAAAATCATTTCCGGTTTTTTCTTTTCATTACTTGCATCAACATCTGCCGAACCGTGCATGCTGGAAAGCAAGCAAACTGACTTTTTCTGTTTTGCTTGATATTTCACAAATAAGAAGTTTGTGGGATCATGCCAATAAAATTTACTTGATTATGTAAGCTTTATTCTCTGGTTCAGTCATTTTTTTGCACAACTCGCGTCGATTTTTTCGTATTGTTCGTGCAATTGATAATTTGTCTCTCGCAAGTTTTTCGGCAACGGATAATGAGGTAAAAAAGTTGTCACATGTTATGTTGTAACCCTTTCCTTTGATATGTTTGCAAAGATTAACAACCACGGATTCAGCAAGAGGAACACCACCACGCTGTTCTTTTTCTTGAGCTCCAAGATAAACATCACTGTTTGAAACATACTTTGTTTCCACGTCAGCCAGGACCCAAAATTTCACACCATATTTATCTGGCTTATTTGGCATAAAAGTCACAAAAGAACAGCGCGAAATTTACACGTATACTTCTTTTGACCTTGATTAGCAAAATGTTCAAATACTTCTCTAATCGGTGCAAACTTGTCAGCATGGGGTCCACTTCTGACTCTGTTTGGTTTGTCATCAAACCTCAGGTATTTCAAGATTTTTAGAAAATAATCTATGCTCATATTTTCATAAAATATAGGAATGCCATATCTTTCGCTCCACAAGAAAGCTACGGGATGACCTTTACCATAGATCCCTCTCACACACTGTAGTCCAACAAACGTTTCTAAGTCGGCCAGGCTTACAGTAAATTGATCATCGCCTCTTCGTTGAGCTTCTTTGTTTGTGTATCTGCAGATCATACGCAAAATATGTTCAGAAATGAAATGTTTCCACACATCATATGGGCTTCTTGATGAAGCTACATCCCGAGGAACCCCTGGTTTTGCTGTAAACACGTTATGGGCTCCAGCACGCCTACTGCTTACTGGATTGGAGCGTTTCCACGGAGTGCCATTTCTGCCCAACAAGCACTCAGAAGATATAGTAGGCTAAGCGTTTGAGTCATCATCACTTTCACCATGACTGGAATCTGAATCAGTGTATATGTTCGCAGGTGATACCTCTTCCTCGTCTCTAACAGCACCAGAAAAAATCTCTTCTTTATCTGACAGCTCATCATCAGTATCCCATGATAAGATTGTGTCTGCAACTTTGTTTGCGTTTATATCTATTATACAGTTTGCTTTAGACTATAGAATAAACAAATTCTGCACTCTAAAGTTATACAAATGATCTAACAAATATTCACAAAACAGCTTTTGTTTACTCTAGCGCACGTGTTTCATGAATGAAACTATTCTAGCTAAGACGAAAACTTTGTTATTATTGGCTAGAGCAAATACCTTGTTGCTAGCGGTACTCACCTCACCCTAACTATTGTAATAAACTGGAATCTAATGTGAAAAAATATACACCAAAATCTTTGACCAGCTGTATTTACACCTGTTTTCTTATCCACAATATAACTATTACTTCAATTACAGCTGATATGATGCACTACAAACAGAGCATTGTCTCTGAAAGGATCTTTCTAAATGGACTTACACAGTTGGAATACCAGTACCTGCTTTTCATTGTCATAGTATTTACTTAGAAGGTTCTTTCGACATTGTTGTCCCATTTTGAACGGTTTCAGACCAGCTATTGTTTGATACTACTAACAAGATGTTTCACCACGCAGCTTTGTCTCTAATAATGCCTGGTTCCTGCAAAAACGAGTTATATATATGAAAAGGGTCGAAAACGACCCCTCCGTAAAACTAGGGGTAGCTTTTTTCCAAACGCGAAAACTCAACTAGTAAGCAATTTTTTTAAAGCTTCAAAACTTGGAATGTAATCTAGAATAAATTTTAGGAAAAGTCAAAGCGATTCATGGATATTCGGTCACGCATTTAGAAGATATAAAGCAAATAAACAACAACCAGGGTCGAAAACGACCCCTCCGTAAAGCTAGTGTTACCAATAGAAAATCACGCGAATTTCTTTTGTTGATGAAACAATAACCAAAAATAGATCGAGTTTTCACGTGCTTATTGTTACAGTCAATTACTCATCGCTTGTGGTGATGATGTACAGTGTTTTTAAGTTACGCTAGACTTTGTTATGGCCCTATTGACGGAGAAGGTATGGATGGTTAAGCTGCTTATTAATCACATATCCGACAGAGGCAAGGTGATTCTTGTCTGGATAACCTAGCTTTGTTTTCTCTGCTGTAAACCAAGGTTGGTTCTGAAGTTAGCGAAACAATTTCTGTTATATTCTTTTTACAAAATCTGAAATTTTTAAAAGAACTGTCTCTTTTTGCAGGCTGAATTCAAAACACTTCGTTTAGCGATTTAAAATAAAACCCTAGTGAAATTAATGGCTAAAATTTCTATTTTATATTCTACAACTTGAATGTAAGGTTACTTATAAACCTAAAAAATCAACATTTTTATTAAATAAATTGATGGCCAAACGTAGGTGTTGGGAAATTTTGAGCAAACGCAACGTACTCAAAAAAATTTTCAGGTTGGCTTCTAGGCCTACGAGCAACGGTATCACTGGAGTTTATCATATTTTGGATAGCTTCCAAAATGACGCCACCCAAGCGAAAAAGTCCCTTTAATTCCGGAGTGCTTATTGGAGAAGATCTTCACTCTGCTTTTGAAAATGCTTTAAAATATATCTTCTACCTGAAAGAAGTTAGTCTGGACGGGTTGCCTCCCCCTGTAAAGCTACGTCAATTTGAGAGTTGTAGGCTAATTAGAAATCAGGAAGATGAAGGTGTGAAGAGCGTGCACAGGTGAAAAACAGAATATGAGATCTTTAGCAGACGGTTGAATCTTCTAAATTAATTTTACCTGACATGACTACAAAAGATTTTTGTTTTTCAGACAATTGACGAAGAAGAATTAGAAAAGGCACTGGTAAAACAAGGCCATTTGTTTACCAGTAAAGAATTGAAAGAGATCATGTCGCAGATAGATGTTGATAACAACCAATCAATTGATATATTGGAATACCTAGCGGTATGTCGCTCGTATGAAACTAAGTAGAGTGTGAATGCGTTTTTGACTGAACTGGTCTTATTCTTTTCAGTAACGCCTGCGGTATAAACTTGTGCCTTTCTTTGCAATCCTTAAACTTGATGACCCAATCTGCAATCTTTACTTTGCAGTTTTTAACAAAGTGTGGGATTACCAGACTTGCTGTCTGTCATATGTTTTTAAGAATTTTTAAAATGCAGCAAACCCATTATTATTATCCATGTTTATCCTCTATTCACGAGAAAGGGAATTGTATCGCTGTATTTTGGACTTGATGCCCGCACTCGCTAGGGAGTTGCCATTTCCGAGGTGTCTGGGCCACCTGTTTTCCACCCGAAGAAGGAGGCGTCCTTTTTAGTGCCTTGCCCAAGGACACAACAAGCGAGTTTGTCGGCTTGATCTCCTCAATATCCCTTAAATGCCGAGCGCCAAGCAGGGAAGCTGCGAATACCATTTTTTAAAGTCTTTTGGTATGACTCGACAAGGGAAATGAACCCTAGGTCAACCGACTGCGAAGTAGACGCTTTAATTACTACCCCATCGCGTCGGTTTCCTGAAGCAACCTAAGACGCAAAAAATGCAACCAACTTCTGTCAATGAAACAATAAAATAAGCAATGTGAAGATGAAACATGATCACTGACCCCTGATCCTTTAAGGTGAACGACATGCAACCAGCGGGCCACAGATGGACAGAAACTCGAAATTTTGTGACCTAGGAAATGTTATGATTTTTAACCTGAACCTTTTCTAGGATAAAGTATTTCAAAAATTCCCTTAAATTCAAATGCTTTGATGCAATGAGCCAGAAATTTAGATTTAGTTGTGATGACATTTTGTATGTTTTGAGCGGATAGTTGGAGGAGGGAACAGGTGCGAATATATTTTGACATGAGCACTCATAAACGTTAAATTACAGTTGATTGCTGGCTGACTATGGTTCCAATGCAATACTGTACCTTCAAGACACTCCAAAATTACTTTACGCTGTGACATCATTGCCAGTGAAGTCATAATTTTATCATAACACTACAGTTTACAGCAAAAATTAATCTCTGAGCTTTTTGCAAATTCTGATAAATGTATCTTCATTCTTTCGATTTCCTTTCAAACTTTGGATCTTTTTGAAGCGTTTTTTAAAACCATTGTTGCTTTTATGAGCGATTATTGTCGATTGTTTAACATCTTTTAGGTGATGGAGAGAATACAACAACGAAAACGAGTCAACCTTCCAACATCGCTGACAAGAAGTGCGGTTTGTCTGATTCAGTAACAAACAATAGGCTACCTAGTATAACACAGAACCGACTGCAGTTATACAAAAAGTGAAGGGTAATTAGTTTTTAAACAACAAAACAAAGGTGATTGCAATCAAGGTGCCGGCGTTGAATTTAAATCAACATTTTTACTGTATACAAGATTCGTTTGTATTACCGTATTATTGTAATGTAAAGTGCATTAATTTGTTTCGAAAAAAATGTTGTTTCAAATGCTTTTTATTAGCCATGTACTGGTACCAAATTAAAATTGGAAAACCGATATATCGGCCACTATAGCGACGCAACAGCATCGCTTGTTTTCTGTCGATGTATCGGCCGATGTTTTGTAACCCTTGACCTTTCTTTTGAAACTGATTTTTTGCCATTTATTGGCAATCTTAACGAAGAGTGTACTCATGTCGAAACAACCGGAGCGGTGTTGAAGTGGTTGGAGCATTTAGTAGTGGTCTGAGCAAAGCGAATCAACGATGCAAAACGCCGGCCAAATATACGGTAAACTGGTTTCGCGTACGTGGTCAAAACATCGTATTGCAAAACTGCAGGAATTAGTAGCAAAATATGTTCTAATTCCCAGTTCCCACCCAGTTCCTAGTTCCTAATTCCTAATTCCTAGTTCTAATTCTGAAACAAACTGAGGAGCAAACAATTGGGATCTTCTGAAGATTTACAGCAAAAAAACTAGTGCAACTATTTTGCACTATTTTGGTTGACAATGCTAGCAGAGTTTAGCGAAACGTCCTAATTAAATATGTACAACAGTAAACCGGCACTGCTTTTTTGCTGAGAATGTCTAGCGAAGTTTAATAGAAGTAAACAATGCCGGATAAGAATCTCACAAATGATCACATGTTCTCTGATAAAAATTGGAAAGTTGAAGTTCAGGTAGAAAACAATTATTTTCCTACTAGACCTAAATAATTATTCGTTGTCGTCGTCGTCCTATGAATAGCTGTCCACTCCGAGTAAAGGGAAAATAGTCTAGAACCGAGCAATTATTCTATACCACCTTAGGTTGTTTCATTCTCTGAATCAGACGCTGATAGCGATGATATAGAGCCTGTATGTAGAGTGAGTGCCTATGCTTACTTCTAGGAGGCCATGCAAAGCGGGTGATATAGATGTAACGAAGAAAAAAAAGGTCACCAAACCTGATATCTCAAGTACTTGTCGAAATCCAACTATTAACATTATTCAGTGTTTGACGTAGCATAGGCGAAGGCTCTAGCTATACTATTTAGTGTAGCGGCTCTCAACCTTTTTATGTCTGTGGGTTAGTTTTGATGCGCAAATTAAGTCATGGCCTACTTCGTTAATTTCTGATTCAAATCAAAGGTGAACACCTTTATTTGAGTTCCGCTATCGAATTATGGTTTCAAAGTTTAAATTTTGCATTTTGGCATTAGAAATGATCTTTTTTTTGGACGACATTGACGTTTCTGAAGTCTTCATTTTTCCTCATAGTGGAAACCAAGCCATGGGTCACTCGAATTTCTGATGTGGCTCACCGGTTATGAGTTAGTGATTTAGTGTGCACAGTCTATCGAATGTAATTTTTGGCTACACAACAAACTAAAGAGTTGGCGAAAGAAGTCTCGTTTTATTCCCAACGTACTCTTAGATAGAAATACCAAATATAATTTCACTGGTTATAACCTGCGTGACCTGCATCACGGCCACAGCAATTAAAATTCAATGCCTAGTACAGCATAAACATACCTTTGATATGTCAGTACTAACATTGTATTTATTGAATGCTATCAAAATCACATATTGATTAGAAGAGTTTATAGGGGCTTCTAGGCTGCTTAACCAGTATTTACACAATCGAGAGGGTACACACGGACCCGGATGCGGAAATTTTTAAAAAATCGGTGTTGTATTGCGAAGGTCGGATGCGTAAATATGGCCTCCACAAAGAAAAAGGCATATTATGCAACTTTGTAAAATTGTTCTCCGTCAAGTCAATTTCAGAACTTTATCTCCAAATATAAAAGACTCAAAAAGTGCGCAACAATCTTCACAGCTTTTTTGCCGAATCCTGGTCAATATGTTTACGTCCCAGCTCCAGCACAGGTTCCGATTTTACCAGTGCTGAAAGTAACAAACGAGTATTTTGGTATAGGCATGTCTTTAGTTTTTGAAAATGCGGGAAGATCTAAAATAGACGCAAAAATTTTTCATATTCAAATACAGACCGTAGGACACCCTAAACACGTTGTTTTCGTCTTTTCATTTTTTCTTTCTCTTTCCCCAACTTTTCATCTTGTCTCTTCATTCTATCACTCCTCTTTTATCTTTTAATCCCCTTCCGAGTTCTTTGACTTAATTTTTGAGGCATTCTCTCATCCTCTCTCAATTTTTTTCCTTTTGCATTATTCCCCTCTTCTTTTTTTCGCCACCTTACTTTCTTCTTTTATCCCCATTTCCCACCTTTTATAGTTCCTACTTCTTCCTTTCACCCTATTTCTCCATTTTTACCCTTTTGTCTTTCTTTATCTTCCTACCCCATTTTTTATTATTTGGCTTCCTTTTTTTGCTTCTTTTCCTTTATCTTTTTAATCCTCTTTCACTTGTCTCTCCCCTTCTATTACTCTCGCTCCTTATCTTTTCGGTTGTTTTACGTTCACATTTCCTCCTCCTTTCCGCATTTTTTAGGCTATTAACCTGCAGTCTCTGGCCTTGCAGCTGCTTCTATTCCATTTTATTCAGTTCAAACTTCATTCTTAAAATTGAAAAGCAAACCCGAAAAAAGCTCATGCAAAACCACGAAAGAGAGATATTTTATCTAGTCCTGTTCTCAGTCGATGCGTTGGAGTCTACTGTTAGGTTCTACAGTAACAGGCCAGTTACCCCCCCTCATATACACTCCGGGAATTTACCCCCATGAGCAACATACTCCCTAGGATATGTACCCCAGGTCATATACCTTACGGTAAAAGGGCTGTTACACCTTGGACATTTACCCCCGGTCTCTTGGGTTATGGTTGAAGTGCCCTGGAGGAGGGGGATATATGACCAGATGTGTGTGACCGGGAGTAAGTGTCCTGGAACCCATATTACTTTACCACTATTTTATACCATATAAAAGGGGGTGATTGTCCTAGGGGGGTAAGTTACCGGGGGTATATTATCTGCGGTATGTGACCGGGGAGCACGTGTCCTAGAATCAGTTTTAATAACATTGCACACAAAAAATTGCTATTTCGTAATCTACCACCAACGTAGTAATGGCAATAGATTATAAATGCAAGCTGCCAAGCTATGAACACGTGTTTTGCGCGCGTATGATGAAGTCGACTTTACAAATGAAAAGTAGCAAGTTGAGAGCCAAGGTTTAAAATAGCCAAGTCGTATTAAACGTTGCTTTTGTGAACGTGAAATGCCATGAACATCGGCTGATGCCAATATTGAGGACTCATTAATCAACATTGGCAAAAACCGGTATTGGTACATCTCCAATCTCAAAAAAACGTTTTATATTCTGCACCACTAATAAACATAAATGTTGATAATTTGTTGTCTCGGTTTACGTTTTGTGAATAATACAGGAACCTTCAAAATAACGTGGCGAATATGAATAAAGTGAAGGCGTTCGGCTGTTGTTCGACGTAATTTTCTGAAATATTCGACTAGAACAGATTTTCTCAAAAAAATGTCTTAGGTTATGGATTCAACATAAGGCTCTCTTGAGTGCATGTAGAAAATTGATTCCTCTATTGTGTGCGATATATTAGGTACATCATAGTTATACAACAAACTAAACAAGAGTACCGTCAGTAAGTAAGTAGCCAAAGTATTTTTTACTTTTTAGAGCACGGTTACCCACTTGACGACAGAACGAATGGATGATCCATTGTTATCGGCAACCACACTTCTTAGTTTACGACGCCGTTTTAAAACCACCCGATTAAATGCAGTTTTTTTCTTTATTGAGAAGGCAATTCTTTGTTTGATTTAAATTTTGCCACATGCTGTAAGACTTGACTACAATACGAAAACAAAATTCGACGATGTTGTCATCGGCAATGGCAGCTTGAAATTAGGCCTATGGCTGGTTAATAAACTGGAGGGGCCAATGGAAGATCAATTCGCATATCGAAGCAAACTTGTCTAATGCTGTTTGTTAACGCTCTAATATCATCCTCGTATATATCGCCAATGCAACCAACGCGAAAGCAATTTGGAATTGTGATTGATTTGTCACTGCATATTACGTGACCTAAAAACAATGCTAATAAATATTTAGTCGTGCATTTAAATGTTAGATGATAAACTGCAAGACAAGCAGCATAGAAATAACATATGTTGGGCTTACTCACAGACATAAATATTACAAAAGCCATTCTTGGGCCTTATACATGAAGATAGTTGATTATTTCAGCCTGGTTCAGTTGAAAACAAAAAAAAAATGACAAAAACTTACCAAAGTGTGCAGGGCAAAAAACTTGCCTACATGAATAAAGTTCATTCCTGACAATTGACATAATTTGACCAAGCTTTTTATAAAACGGTACCTAATAAAGCAAACCAAAACCCTACCAGCGTCGCTCAGTCTTCTGGCGAACTCTTCGAATACAAACTGTGGAATATTGGGGTAAATAAACGAAGTTACAATGTAACCGTTTGGATTTTCATTGTCCTTGTATAGAAGTTTAAAACCCATTTTAGTCATTTCATCTTTGAGGACTCCACAGTTTTTCTTGTACCTAAAACCAAGTTGTTGCATGACGTATTTAAACCATTAAATATTGAACGAGACATTATTTGAAACTAAATTTTTGAAACAATCGGAGAGAAATCAATACTCTCCGATATATGAACAAATCAATAATCTCCGATTGTTTCAAACACTATTTGAAACAATCGGAGAGTATTGCGACGCAAGAGTGACGAGAAGTCAAAAATATTTGGAAAACAATAACTTTCTTCTTAAAACACCGTCTTTCTGACTTTTAATAATCTTTTTTTGAAAATAATGCCTTACAGATGAGCTCAATCTGGGGAAGGGCGAAGGAAGCTGAAATCCCCTTTTTAGCCATAACGACTCTGCCTAAAAATGATATTTTTTAGACACAAAAATGCTTCAAAATCGTTATACAATGCTTTATTTGTAAAAAAATTCAATCAAGCAAGCCCTCTACATGGTTACAAAAATCTTTAAATCATTTTCATATCCAAAAGTTTTTGTCTATTGCTCCGCCTGAGAGCAACTCTTAAACAAACCTTGACGACGCTGATTACATCATTAAGGGATCTTTAGAAGCGTTGAGCTCCAGGAATTTTACTAGTGCTGCAAAATGATACATCCCACTTAGCGTATTACTCATCCTTCCGCAGGACGCAATTTACACATTCCTGCCTTAGGGTATTATTCAGAAGTATTTCATGCATTTGCTTTCAGCTGACCGTTGTGTGGCTCTGTGATGTCACAAATGTGTTTGCAAATACCAATCAAACATTTTGTTGTTCTATTCTTTTCCAAAAATACATTTTAGCTCAGAATTAATTACGAAAAATTCAATGTATTTTATTTCAAAGAAACCGGAATATGAATCATTGATTTTAAAAGCATGCAACAGAGCAATGCTTTTAAAAATGGTTGGAAACCACTTTGTTAAGACGTCAAATCTATTGAGACTAGCAAAACAGCCTCGTTTTCACCAAAATGTTGTTCGATGGTTCCATTGAATACAAAGTTTATTTGTTTTATACCACCAAAATACCACCGGAATGCCAATGGAAACGGATCAACTCACATTTACCTCATTGCGCGACCTCTTATTCCTCCTTCTTCGGAAAATTCCAAGAGACATTCTTTAAAAGCAAGCATGACGTGGGTTGGGGGAGTGTGACGGAACATACCTGTCCTTTCCAACTCGTCATGTTGAGCTCCGATATCCAGCACTAGATCCGAATGATCTTTATTGCGATATCTGAAAACAACGCTGATTATTCTGAAAGCTACTTAAGTGGAGATGGTTTAACATATGCGCAATATTGGAAGTACTGCGTTCACAAAAAAAACAATAGTTCAAGTTTTTTCCACGCTTTTGGAAGCTCAGACGTGCTGGTTCAGTATGCGTCTATCACTATCCACTCGATTTCGAACCAGACTTGCTACTAAAGCATCAACACACTTTCAATTTAGAACACTCTTCCCGACGAACTTTTATGTAGTTTTAAACTACTGCATTTTGTCCCAAAATCTGAAACAGTTGCTACTACACCACGGCATTGTGGCATGCACACGTTCAACCAAGAAAAAATTGTTGGTTAGGGCTCAGGCATGCCTAAGTTCAATTTACGTTTCCAAAAACCAGTTTTAAAATTATGTAATTTACAAGGTCAGTAAACAAAATGTTTAAATCAACACAAACGCTCAACTCTGCTCTGCTGGCTTTCTTAAGTGTACACGACCTATGCTCAAGAGAAAATGACCCGGTGGCTTTTCCTGCGTTTATTAATTACATGAGCTTTGTTACTAACTCATCAAGCTTGCTCCTTTTGGCGATCACAAATGAAACGCCGGGTACTCCCTGAAGACTCTTTGATGCGTTGCTGATCAAGAAGTCGACGTTGTTCATTCGGATTGGGATTGCGCCAAAGCTTGTGATCGCATCGACAACGAAAAGACTGTCTGGAATAAATCACACTACCTTTAAAATATATTTTTTTCTTTAACTAAACAATGGGGTCAAAATCAAGTTTAAAAAGTTGCTCCAGTATTATATTGGACCAGTAGTTTTCCATTTATGTTGCACTCGCTCATCCGGCAAATGGAGACCCATTTTGACAGCAAGTCACATCATAGTTCGTGACGCCTGTAATAGATCCAAAATATCTCAGAAAAAAATAAAAACTATCACTCCAAAATCAAGTTTTCAGCGCTCACAAGCCTATTCTAGAAAAAGATCTTCAACTCTCCTTTAGAGAGTGTTCTCAGATTAGGTTCACCTAAAGGGGTTATCTGTCCCTCTAACGACAAATCTGTCTGCACCTACACGTAAGCCTTTTGAGTCGGTAATATAAACTATGTTACACAAGTCCTTTTCGCATTCCTATGGGTTGCGAGGATCGATTCCAATTTCAAGCAAATACGTTTGACTTTATATTCTAGTAGAATTTTATAAACTCTTACATCTACACCATCATATTTTATGCTCCGTGAATTCATTAGATTAGTTTTTTAACTATTAAACTGACATATTTACCTGCCATTGTACATTTCACTATTTTTTCTATCTTAATTTGTTCCTCCCTAGCACATTTTATTTATTTTGAAGATTTGGATCTTTGTGGCCCAAAATTTACTTCCAAAAAATTTTAAACCCCTTCATTGGACAAATACCCTCTCCTAAAATCTAATTATTAAATTTGACCTCGAAAAGATCATTAGCAAAATATTTGATTACCACTTATGAGCTGTTTCACAAATCATTTTAAGTTGATCTATGTAATACTCCCAATTAGAAATCTGACAAACAAATAAAGACGTTCAAAGAAGCATGCCTGGAGATAGCCTTTTAACTATGTCTCCAACATCATCAATCGGATTTACAATTCCTGTTGACGTTTCGCAATGAACACAAACCACGCCACCGATATCCGCACTACCATTCGCTAAAAACTCTTGAAGCGTTTTAAGGTTCATTGGAATCACTTTTACGTTTATTCCAAGCGTTCTGCAGATTTCAGCTAGACGCGTTGCATATCTGCCATTGTCCAAAATCAATACCTGAAAAAATATCAATTTGCTCACTAAAGCAACAACAGTTAAATTTTCCGCAGATTTACGGCAGAAAACACCAGTGAAGTAATCTAGAGATCAGATGGCACTTTCTTTCAAAATAAAACAAGCTTAAGAAAAGAGAAAATTGATTTCGCTAAGAATTTTGAACTTGATTTAAATGCAGTCTGCCACTATTAATGTGAGATGGCAGCTGTGAAACCCTGGTAGCCGCCGAACACATGCTATTTTAGATCTATCACTAGAAGAAACAAGCCTTTTAAGGTTTTGGAATTTTGTTTTCTGGCTGACTCTCGGGATTTTTAGGTGAGTTATGCTCTGTTGCACTTTTTACACTTGCAAAATTTTAAGCAGCTTACTTTTTTCTTGCGATGCATGAAAATAGTTCTTAGTGTTCCTTCAGCGGCACACGTTCCGCTTCCGTTCATGAGAACAGCTGTGTAAGCATCTGAGTCCACACGAGCAATTTGAAGTAGCGCGTTGCGCACAAATCTTGTAGCATGAACATGCAAGTTAAAGTACAAATGTCCATAAACACACTGTACTTAGATAATTTGACTTTATTATACCTGGCAAATTGGCAACCTTCTGCCAACATTATGCCAAGATTTAACTTTCAATTTATTAATAATTGCAAGGATATCTTAAAATGAAAGTATATGTAGTCATTAATGGTCTCCATACGACCTTACTTCATCTGGGTTTCTCCCGCATATATAGCAAGACACATTTTCAAACTTTCTAAGAAGTCGAAGTTTCGCTTATTCTTTCAATGCTAGGGATAGAGTTATAAAGATTTGATCTTTATGGTAACATATAAGTTTCGGTTTACCCATACTTCATCACGCGACAATTCATCCGGCTGCACCAATCAACAGCCGCCTTAATGTGATCGCGTGCGGTCCCCGACCCCGTTTGGGTTGGGTCGAAATGGTTGTTGGCCTTCACGAAGGTCCCAGTTACCCCGGGCACTCCCATTCATTTTTTCGCTATGCTGCCCCCTGAAAGACCGCAGAAGAGCAGCACACTGCTTCTTCAAAATCGGTCGCCTGGTTTTCTTTTTTCTTTTCTCCTGCCCTTCTCTTGCCCGTCTTCGTCTCCTCACTCTTCTCCTTCTTTTGGTGAGCGGTAACGTTTATTCCCAACTCTGGCCCCATCTTTCCTTGCTCTGTGTGCGCTGGAAATGTGACCTGGCGGAGCAAGTCAGTGCAATGCTGCACCTGCTCCAAATGGGTTCATCTAAGGTGCTCACAACTTTCCCTCTCCAAATTCAGAGCTATTGGCAGCTCTCACTCTTGGAGCTGCCTGCCGTAACACTGTGACTCCCTCCTCGGACTCCTCCGACATGTATACCTCCACTGTACAATCTGGCCCTCCCTCTGCTAATGCTGCGCTCTCGCCTCACTCTCGTCTCCAAACCTCTTATCCCTCATCTGCCCATTTTGTATCTTCTCCCACTGCCCCCTCATTACCTTCCCTCGCTTCTGGCTGTCCTTCTGCGCCTCCTGCCTCCTCTCCCCCCTGACTATTTCAGGATTCTTCAATGGAATGCTGGAGATCTTCGAGCAAGGAGCACTGAACTACTTCACTTTCTCTCGTCCCATCCTGTCGATCTTATCTGTATCCAGGAATCCAATCTTAACTCTTCTTCCTCTTTCCAGATTCCTGGATTCTCTGCTCTGCGTTCTGATCGCACCCATTCCTGGTCTGGCATTCTCTCTCCTGATGCCACGCACGCTAGCAGCGATGTCGTCATTTTCGTCAGGCAGGGTCTATTCTTTTCTGAACTCGCTACCTCCTCTCTTTCTTTGCTTGATCCCTACTCTGATTATGTAGGGATCAACATCTATCTAAACAACTCCTCCTCGGTGTCATTTCTTAATGTGTACGCCCCCCTATTCGCTCTTTCCCAACGGATGGCAGAACCGATTCCTTCTCTCCTTGCATTCTTCCCTCCTCCAGAAATCTCCTCATTCTGGGGGACTTCAATTGTCATCACCCCCTTTGGGACTCAAGAGTCACTTCCGACCCCCGTGAGGAGGAAGTAGTCGATTGGGTCATTTCCTCTGACCTCCTCCCCCTCAATGACCCTGACACACCCACCCTTCTCCATTGCTCCACTGGCAGTCGCTCCTCTCCTGAAATCTCCTTTGCCCATTCTTCTCTTGTCCTTTTTGCTCTTGGGAGGTGCTACAGGACCTTGGTTCTGACCACCTACCAATTCTTCTATCTATCCCTCTCTCTCCGGTCTTTCGCCCCAGCGAGCGCCTCCCTTCCTTCAATTTTCAGAAAGCTTGCTGGTATGGCTTTGCCTCCTACATTGACTCTTACTGTCCTTCAGCAGAGGAATACTCGTCTCTTTCTCTTTCCTCTGCCGCTGCTCTCTTTACCTCTCTGGCACTGAATGCGGCCAAATCTTCCATTCCTTTCGGCCGCATCAAACGCCCTCCTAAAGCCTGGTGGTCTGCTGAGGTGGAAAGTGCGGTTAGTGAAAGACGCAAGGCTTTCGCTGCCGCTCACAGAAGTAATGAAGATCGCCAGGCTTACATCTCTGCTTCTCGACGCGCCTCGTCAGTCATCGCCAAGGCCAAGGCGGAGGCATGGCAGACGACTTGCTCTTCTCTTTCACCCAAAATCTAACCTAAATCTGTGTACTCTCTTCTTCGCTCTATCGCTGGCTCTTCTTGCTCGTTTTCCTCCTCTCCTAACTTCTCCAACTGTTCTTCTCCTAGGCAATCGGCTTCAGTCTATGCCGATTACCTGAGATCCCACTTTTCCGTTTCTCAGCCAAAGGCCCTGCGTAGCAGAGTCAGAGGCTACCCCTCTGAGCTCCGCCGAGCCACGTGCCCTGTGGAGTCTCACTCGTCCTTTTTGCTCTCCTTTCTCTTCCGCTGAATTTCTTGCGGCTGCCTCCGACCTTTCCTCGTCCACTGCACTGGCCCAGACAAAGTTGCCTATTCTATGCTAAAGCACCTTCCTCGCTCTGGCATGGATTTTCTTCTTCACATCTTCAATCTCTCCTGGACTTCGCATTCCTTTCCTTTCATCTGGAAGACATTTTCCATCATTCCCATCCACAAGATGGGAAAGCCTCTCGATTCTCCTGCTTCCTTACGGCCTATCTCTCTCACCTCCTGCGTCTCAAAGCTTTTTGAACGCATCATTCTATCCCGTTTACTCTTCTTTCTGGAATCTAAATCCATTCTTTCTCCCCGCCAGGCCGGTTTCCGCCAAGGACGGTCTACTCTAGATCAAATTCTGTACCTTTCTCAGTCCATTTTGGATGGGTTTCACAAACCCAGGCAGGGATCTCGGATGATCCTCTCTACTATCGATTTCTCTAAAGCTTTTGACTCTGTCTGGCATCCCGCCCTTTTCCATAAACTCATTTTGGCTGGCCTCCCTCCTTGCTTTGCCCGTTGGACTCAATCTTTTCTTTCTGATAGGGACCCTTGTGTGGTTTTTCAAAATCACAAAAGTCGTTCCTTTCGAGTCGGTCGAGGTGTTCCACAAGGATCCGTTCTTGGCCCTGTTTTTTTCTCTCTACTCAATAATGATCTTCCGGCCTCTCTACCTTCTTCCATTAGCTGCCCTCTACGTCGACGATCTGGCCATTTGGTCCTCCTCTTCTTCGGTCACCACTATGGTAGAGGCCACACAAGGAGCTCTGTTTCGATTGGAGCGCTAGTCTGGGGCCTCTTTAAGGAGTCCCTCTCTCTTCTCTCTTTTCTTCAGTCCCTTCTCACTTATGCTTCACCCGGATGGTTTCCTTTCCTAAGCGCTACCAATTTCACCAAATTGGAAAGCCTCTACCGAGCTGCCATTCGCACCATCACCGGCTGCCTCTCGTCCTCCCCTATCCCACTTCTTCTCTCCAAAGCTTCTTTACCTCCCCTACGAGTCACCCTGACTCATTTCACTCTTTTATCCTATGAGTAGGCTCTTCATCTCCCAACCTCCTTTCCTATTTCAGGTTTGGTTAGGAGTGAAACCAAAACTCTTCAGATCCTTCTGGAGAGCTTTTGCGTCCACTCACCCGCTCATGCTTCCTTGTACTTTTCCTAGGAAGGTTCTCCTTGCCTCCCCTCCCTTTCCTCCTTGGAACCTGCCTTCACTGTAGAGTTCACCCTTTCCTCTCCATGCTCCCTCTCTGATCCCCTCTCTCTTGCCAAGGAGCAGATCTCGCTCACCTTGACTCTCTCCCCCCTCATGATCTGGCACTCTGGACTGACGGATCTGTCCTTTTCTTTTTGGCAAGAGCGGCTCGAGCGTACTTGCCAACTGCTCTCTCCGTGGCATTGAGGCCACTCTTTCCTTTTCAGTAGGCCCAGTATTCTCAAGTTTTTCTGTTGAAGCCTGCGCCATTCTGCATGCTCTTTGCTGGTCTCGGCAGCACCAACAAGTCTGCCGCTTCTCTTCTCTTCTCCTCCTATCTGACTCTCGTTCTGTTCTCGCCACCCTGTTCTCTCCTCCACCTTTCCTGTTATCTCCAATTCTGTGGCAAATCTGGCAGGAACTGTCCTCTCTCTCCTCCTGATCTATCAGGCTATAATGGGTCCCCGGACACTCGTTTCTCCCTGGGAATGACACGGCTGATGAGCTGGCCAGTCGGGGAGCGCTGCTTGTCCCCTCCGCAATCCCTTGTAGTCTCTCTCCTCTTATCTGTCGTATCCACTCTTGTTTTTTCTCAGACTGGAGGCGTACTGTCTCATCAAAATTCTTTGACACACAAGTTCCCTCGATTTCCATCGAGGAACTTGTGCTTCCTCGTCATGCTTGCTGTGTTTTCTCTCGTCTTCGCTGCAACGGACACAGCCCTCTGTTAGGATCTTATCTCTCTAGAATTGGCAGAATCGAGAATCCTTCCTGCAGCGCCTGTGGACACTCGTCCCAGGACACTTCTCATCTCATTCTGCACTGTCCAGCTACGGACTCTTTGCGCCGCTCACTCTTTGGCAACTCTTTGTCTCTCTAGGACCTCTGGCTCCGACCCTGGGGAGTTGCCCGGCTTCTGGGGCTCCATGGTCTTCTGCCATGCCCCCGTCCCTCGGAAGGGGTCGGGTAATCAACAACAACAACGTTTCATCCGGCGACTGTTAATCACGGACATTATACCACTAGACATTTAATCACGTAGACCTATTAACACTACAAGATTTCATCACTTAGACATTTTATCGCCACACAGATGACCACGTGGACATGTAAGGCCTAAGCCCTAACCCTGTCACATAAATAAATAGTGTCATTATGACTTTTTCACGTAGTTAAGTGTCTGTGTGATTAAATTTTTAAGTGATTAAACGTCTGGTGATTAAATGTCCGTGATTAACAGTGGGGTGAATAAATGTTAGGGGATGAAATGTCTGTACACCATAAGTTTTTGCTACAAAACTTGCACAAGCATGCAACTTGGTTTAAAAACAGTAACAATTAGAATAAGTTCAGATTTTAAAAATTTCCCTTAGCAGAAAATAATTGTGTTATGTTAAAGAGACTTCAAATAGTAATGGAAGAGGCTAGCAGTGCATTGGCAAACTGAAGACAGGGCGACAACCGCCACTCATTCAGGAGTGATACGGCTTCGCAGAGAGCTTACAGACCATCCACTACAATGGACCTAGTATAGGTCCCACAAGTGTGACGGTCTAAGCTATGCTTTACTAAAAGCTTGTAGCTTCTTGTCGCACCAACTGCACTAAAGAGACTTGATAGGTCGAAACAGTGTCACTGTCAGCAGACTAAAAATACTTCTTGTTGCTCCCCTTTCAAGTTATAGCAGCATATGGCGACACTATTGAGCTGTGCAACTTTTCACGGCCTCGATCAGAGATTGTGATCCACAATTGCAAATAAATAAAAAAGCAGAGGTACTGTAGTTAAAAAACTGGTGTACAGATATTTCATCACCAGACGTTTAAATCACTCGACACTTTGATAAGGTTCGGGTTAGGGACGAGACACTTAATCGCATTAGGATTAGGGTTAGGGTAATCGATTCTAGTCCACTTGCAATATCGTCGTGTTATAAAGTCTACGATTAAGATGTCTAGTGATTAAATGTGGTGTGATGAAATATCGGTAATCCAAAAAACTGGCCGGAAACCAAACGTATGTAAAAACTCACTTCACTAGGTAAGTGAAATCGGCATGTCTCTTAGCAATGTCGTTTAGCATGGCAGTTTTTACGCGATCGCTAACCATCAATGGACCAGGAGTGAATAGCTTTCTTCGTATTGCAATAAATGGTGTTGGGTTGAAGTCATTCACTAGCAAAATAACAACAGATTGTTAAATGCAGACCGTAGTTCAAAATTAGTCCAATTGTCAAAATATCGTTCGTTCGTATGACAATCTCATCAGAAGTTGCAGTTCATCAGATATCGTTTGAGCATAGGGTTGTCAACATCGGTTAGGTTGCAGGGAGGTCCTATTGATTTGTAGTCATTGACAATGTGGTATGCAGTTTGGGGTTCTCCACATTGGCATAGATTGTCATTACCAAATCCCCATTTCACCATTGAGTCACCAAATTTTTCTATTCCGGTTCGCAATCTATTTAGTTGGACCCAGGCTTTTCGTGGGAGGCAGTGTCCTAGGAGTTTGTTTGACCAGTCTTGGATGTGTGGTTGCAAGTTTATGTGGTATTGGTTCTTGCTGAGGGTCATAGCCTTGTAGTGATTCCAGAAATGGGCGAAGAGATTTGCGAGATTTAAGCCTTTTGGGGCGCTGTTTTGCTGTACAAGATGTTGTGTAGAAGATGGTCAGTGTTATCTGCTTTGTAGTATAAGCGTTGACAGAATTTTTTCAGGCGACAGCTTGGTGGTAAAAAATTCAAAGGGGTGGGGCGGATGCAGCCAGAGACGATCTGCATTGCTTCGTTTAATGGTACGTCTAGTGTTTTTGTATGGGTGCTGTGGCACCAGACAGGGGCACAATACTCAGCTGGTTCAAATACAAGTGCTGTAGTGGAGGTTCGCAAAGTGTCCAATGAGGTACCCCAGTTAGTTCCCGACAGTTTTTTCACCAGTGCCACTCGGGAAAACACTTTTTGTTTTAGTTTGTGCAAATGGTTTTTGTATGTTAGGCTCCGATCCAGGGTGATTCCAAGGTATGTAGGATATCGCTCACAGTTCAGGATTGTGTTGGGGTCCAAGGTAACTTTAATGGATTTCGAAGCCAGATGGTTCTTAAGATGGAACAGTGATGACACCGTTTTTGATTGAGAAAGCTTTAAGTGCCAGTCATGTAGGTACTGGCATATTGTCTTCATGTCATTAGATAAGTGTTCTTCGACTTTGGCAATACTTGATGCAGAATAGGTGATTGCTACGTCGTCTGCATACATGAAGCAGTTGCCAGATGTTTTCGGGAAATCAGCTGTGTAGATGTTATATAGAGTAGGGGCCAGAACGGATCCTTGGGCAACGCCATTTTTCAATCTAAAAGACCGGCTTTTTTGTCCATCACTTGTGAACAGGGTGAAGGACCTAGTGTACAGTAATTCCATTATGAAATGTCAAAATATAATCAGCTTTGATTAGCTTATTCTTCTGTCGCCCATTTCGTGTTTTCAATTCTCATCACAGCTGTGTTGAAAAACATCAGACCACTCTACTAGTTACCTACGTAAGTAGGCTAATATGAAAAGCGTTTTTCCTTGCTTCTTACAAAGTAATACGAACTTTTATAATGTGCATTTACTTGCTTGTCTATTTCCTACAGTTGTCATATTATCCAGATTTAATGGAATTACTGTTGAAGGATAGTGCTTTGCATGATCATGAGACTTTCCTTTCCTTGTATCTGAAAAAATGCATTATTTGCTAAATAGAATTGTCACATAACAACTTATAAATTTTTCTCTCAATCTTGTAAAATTTTATGGACAACATTTGAAATCGGCTGTTACTTCGCTTGCCTCCTTTATTAAGTCCATCGTTGGGATTGGAGTTAGTAGCGGTAGACCAACATATATAAATCTAACCTCACTCTTAATCCTAGCACAAAGTATCCAAGAGTACAATATGGAGCCTCTTTGCCCCGGGTGATGTCAATCTGCCTCAAAAGAAAGCATTTTCAAATCAACCGAACAATGTTGCAACAAAATATTACAGAAAAAGGGTGATAACATTTTTTAGACACTTTACTAATTAATCACAAAAACACCACCACAGTTTTGGTACCATCTATCCCTTTACAAATATTCTGGTTGCAACATTGTACTTTAGTATATCCACAACCAGCTGACCAAAACGTAAAAAAAATGATAAAAAAAAGGTTATTAAACTTTCTAAAAAAAAGTCTGCGCTTCGTAGCTCTATAAAAGCACCTCTGATATTCGTCAGAATGGGTATACTGTATCAAAGGACTTGAGAAGGCTCTTTAATAACGTACTTGTTTTTCAGTTTATACAATGAATATCAGCAGAAAAATGCATTCGTCACCCTCCCCCTCAGTTTGATCTCTGCTCTTTAAAAAAATTAAAGAATAGCGGGGGCTTTGCGGATTTATTGCTAAACGCTTTCTAGTGTTTAATATCATGCTACATTTTTCAACGAGAAATCGCTTAGTCAAGTGGCACAATTTGCAATTAAAGTCATCTTCAGGATTTTTGTTAATTCTTCAGGATAATCTTGAAAAATAAATGTAATTTTTGAAGTTTTAGTAGTTTTTTATTTTCAGCATTCTGAATTATTTTTGAAAAAGATATTCAGATATAACTGTCACCGCTTCCAAATGAATGCAATTTATTAAAAATAGTCAGTGTGCATTATGGAAATCTGGCCTACATGTATATCCATTGGGTTAAACAAACTGCTTGACAAATAGCTGAGGCCTATGTTTATATATTTCTAATCGTGATGCAGTATTAATTCTTTTAAAAAGAATGTGTCCACTTGCTTCCTTCCACAATGAACTCAAATGAAAGCTACCGCAGATTTGCCGTGTGGCATTTCTAGGCTCACTTACTCAGAAAAACAAACATTCTCTAGCTCTTTCTCGCACTTCGGAAAGTTTATGCTAATAAGTTTTGCTAGCAGAAACACTTGTTGCTATTGGTACAAATGCGCTATGATGTGTATTTAAATCAAGCGCAGCGCATAGTTCTTGCATTATCCTGAATTAGTCTGTTGCAACAGGGTTGCCAGACAAAAACTATACAAAAACGCCCAAATCAGTGGTGAATTTGCGCCCAAAATTTTTTTTCTAGCCTAGAAATGCCCCTAACGATAAATATTAGATTATGGAAAGTAAAGCACTTTTGTTTACATAACGGATTTAGAACCCACAAAGAGTCAAACACTAAAACACGAAAATTTACAAATTATAAAATATGAAAAAACACCAATCAAATTATGGAAATTGCAGAAATATGGAAATGCTTAGTTTAACTTCACTCAAGTACCTAATTCTACCCAATTGGGTGGTTATACTTTTGGTTTTTATCCACTTTCTTAAATTTCAATATTTCTGCGATTTCCGTAGGGAAAGCTGGGGTAATTGGCGACAAGTAAATATAAATTGAGGTACGCTTCACATAAATCGAATAAACGCTGCAACTTCGACCTTGCATAATTCTGCACAATTTTTCGCAACTCCAATTAGGCTAGTTTTGCTTAACCGCACACGCAGTGATGCTTGGCCGACGTAAATGCAACGTGATGACGTTAACCAACCTAGTGATGCTTTCACTACGAATAAAATGTAACCAGTAAAAGTGGCTGTAAATCAGGCTAGGAATTATATTTGGATTTAGATTTAATTAATTTGCAACTCAAGCCACAATTGTTATCAAAATAGTTTAGTATCTTCAATAATCGCAACAGTTTTCTTAATTTTCCTCACCATTTTTAAGCTTTTCAACTTCGTCCCGAATTACCCGATTTAAGGTTTAATTTGCGACAATTATTCGCTAAATTTAAGAATCGATAATTCTGGATTCAAAAATTACTGAAGCAAGCAATTTTGTTAAGGGATATAAATAAGCAAATGTACAAAAAAGTGTTTAGATCAAAGTCGCACGTACTAAAGCGGTAGACAAAAGTTGAAAAGTAGTAATTTGTCATAAATTACTCCAGTTTACCCTACTTTTTAGTCAATAGTTTTTCCTTATGTGTGTAAGACATTAATTTCACTTATAAATTGAATTTCTGAAATTTAAGGTTTACAATAAATTTCCGTTTTCCAAGACTTTGTAATTCCATAATTCAATATAAACTTTGGTATTCTAGTAATTTCCCCAAGAAGAAATGATGAATGCAAACAAATTATTGATAGTTCTTGTCACAAAATTACTGAATAACTGCATCAATTCAACATTATCTGAGCAGCAATGACAGAATAATTACAATCACTGATAAATATAGGTTGAGGCCAAGCGCAGAGCAAAAGCACTTCTCATCCTACTCCCCCCAACAAAAGCCAGGGGACAGAAGGCAATGCCTACACCTCACAAATGTCTTTAATCCAATCTCCACATTGGGGCTATTTTGAGGTAAAGATGTTTTAATTGAACTATTGCTGTGCTGAGGTAAAAAAGTAACGATGATTTTTGATATTTTCTCCCAAACCTTGAATATTGTTAACTTTGCTAGAATTGATGTAGCCAATGCATGAACTAGCATAAAATATCAGTCAAAGTTATTGCCTTCGACCCAGGATGAGTAATGATATGACAACTATGAAAACATAGATTTTCTGAATAGGTGGTAACATAATTTTGGCTAAACTTCTCATTTAGAGCAGGGACTCTCATGAGCCGCGACCGCGTTTTCGGTCGCGAAACACATTTTAAAAAATGGCTGAATACATCAGACCTAAAAATTTTTGTAACAAAAAAATTAAAAGTAGACCTGCAGTAAAACTATTTTCTATCGAATTTTTAGGGGTAACTTCATATTTTACGCTGTTTGGTGTTTACCCCAATGTCTGTCTGAGCTATCAAGTAAAGATGTTCAAAAAAATCGCAATGAGTTACGCATTTTTACGTCCTGATTGTTGTGACATAATGACCGATGTTGACGTCGTTGCGACGGCTTCCACTTGGATGAAAATTTCCTTCTCAGAGAAAATTTGAATTTTGAGAAAATTTTGTTGTTTGATAAAATTTACTACAAAGTCAGAGAAGGAAAAATTTGGCGGAATTGAACAATATAAATATAAACGGAAGGAAACACAAAAATTTGCAAGAATATATGCTTACAAAAAATATGGTGAAAAAATATGGTTCTAACGTGTCATGTAGAAGTACAGAAATTGCGGAGAAAAAAGGCTAAACTTCTGTGGTCCTAACGCTGTTAAGGAATAGGAAGATGTCAATACCGTTCTATCTGTAATTTAAAATCGTATTTTTGAAGTCTGACAAGATAGCTTTCGTCTACTGATGGTTGATAGCTTGAGATTGTTGGTTTGTTTAAGTAGAGCCAGAGCGAAGCTGATGAAACAGTGCATAAAATATGCAAATTGTTCACCTCACTGTTATCATATTTGGACGGAGTGTCATTGCTCTGGTAGGAGTCTCGAAACGAAACGAAATTTTGAAATATTTTTGTTTTAAACACTCCTAATGGAGTTTAATAAAATATCCATTCTTTTTGTGGTGAAGCAGCAAACAGAAAGTAAGTGAAAATTGTCAGTGTCTGATTGACAACCAATTACAAATTTCGTTACTTCTACAAATATGTAATGAAGTTCCAGTTCCAGTTACTAAAGAAGTAACTAGTTACAGTAAGTAAGTACTATAGTAACTAGTTTCTGCCCACCACTGGGTAAAAATAAAATGACTAGAAAAGAAAATGAAATACTCAAAGGTATACTTGCTTACATGCAAACCTAGTGAGTTACACTAACGAATCACAAAAGCATTCTAAAGCAACGAGTCAAATAATAATCAATTAGAAAACACCAGTAAGGTTCATTCTGTCAAGCATTATAGTTTTAGGCAAGGCAAGTTGCAGCGGGGAATTAACTAATGCAAGGCTTGAGAAGTAATAAAAATTTCTGTAAAGTCTTTGTAGAGCGCTTCAGAGTTTACTGTATATACAGCACCAGGGGCGCCGACTACGGGCATGCGGTCATGCCACGCATGCCCGCACATTTGACTACACTCAACACATGGAGGTCAGATACAAGCTAGAGTCAGTTGAAAAACAACATAAGCAGGCAAGAGTGTATATCAATGGTCCCCAAACTTTGATCAAACGATCTCCGGAAGTTATGGGATGTAGCCCGAAATGCTGATCTCCAAAAAAAAAGGTCATCGCCTCTCTCACCGCAACCCGTCATGCCTGCCGCAACTTCTGGAGATTGTCGGCCATTACTTTACAAACATTTTCACGTAAATTTCGCAGACCAACTTCGGTGACCAGGCGCTCGCACTGTGGCACGAAATCCTTACACGGGCCGTATGTTTGACACCCCTGTCATAGACAATCAAACGGTAATGTTTTAATTTTGACGTCATAAAGTTTGCGCATGCCCGGTAAAATCACAAACTCGGCGCCTATGTACAGCACACCACTAGGCATAAATATTAGATAACTAAACACAATATGTAATTAAGCATAACACAGTTCCACCAAAATAGGTAATGGAGGAAATGGGATAGTGTCAATATAGCAAAAAGGGGATCTTCGGTTTCGTAAGATTTTCACGCAACTGCAGGAACAGGTAATTTAGGTGCAGGAAAATCACACGGCTCGTCATCTTCTGCCTAAGCATAACGCCTACCACTCTGGTCAATATGGCGTCTGCAAAAAGCGATTAAAAGCTTTTTCGAGAGATATTGGCAAGGTGCTTCAGATAAAAATAATTCTTAAGTAATATAAGCTTTATCGACAATGCAACAAGCGATAAAGCGTTTTAGTATTCTTTTTGAGCATACTTTTTCATTTTTTCTTCAAAGCTTCAAAAATACACTGTTTTGTCAAAATGCTGTCTGGTACCACTTCACTGAAAATAGCAGAAGGTAGCAGCTGTACTTATTTTTCACTATCGCTTTAAAAGCAAACGTTACTAGTAAAGCTTATTACTGATATGGCCCCTGCAACAGTTAAACGATGTATTACAGTACTCACCGGTATAAATTTGGTAGTGCAACGGCAAGAACGAAAATTATAACAATTGAACTGAAAGTGAACTCCATGTTATAATACCTATGTATTACGGTTATGTCACACGCCTGTGTATTCTAAACTCCCAAGACATTTTTATCACAAATAGCAAGGTGGAACAAAATGCCTAGTTTAAACATGAAATCTCTCAGGATTTAGAAGAAAATCATTCTTTTCTTTAGCACAAAAAGCTGGTTGATGGGTCATCCACTTCAACTATGACCTAATTTACAGTAATAACTGAACTGTAGGTACTGCACTCTGGAATCTGAGTCATTTTGCACTCCTCTGGCTATTTTTATGCTGCAAGGAACATACGCGCAGCAAGAGGCTTTAAGTTTTACAACTAGGCCTACAATTAAGAAAAAGTTGTAAGTAGTGCAGCTATTACTACAGAGCTTAATTCCTATAAATACATTAATCACTTTGAACAGCGCTCTTCCACCACCTGAATATAAGTCCCGACGCTCTTACCTAAACGAACGCACGGACCTTTGGGAAATATTTTGCTATTTGTAAAGTAAGCAAAATCTTAATTTATTAGCCGGAGGTCGTTATTTTGGGCATAGTTCATGAAATCTAAAGTTTGAGGAGAAATCGAGAGAAAAAATCAGGTCAATCGGTCCACATTTCTGTGTAAAATCATAGTCACCAAATATGCATACTTACGGAAGAAAATTTTTTCTTGAGAAAGGGTTGTTAGGCCAATCGTATTATCAAATGCAAGACATTTGGGGGTAGGTATAACTCATTTTGCACTACTCTGAAACCAAGGCGCATCAATGCAGCCTAATAGGCAGACAGACAGCTTATTTTATTTATCCACAAGAACAAAACGCAAAAAAGAAAATAAAAATGCAACAGAGAACAACACAAAAATTGCAAGATATGTCGACGAGGAAGCAGCGAAGAACCGAAAAGGTTATCTATTCAAACTGCTTCCTGATGTAGAATTTGTTTGAATACGGGCCAGGCCGTAATTCTACATGTAGCGATTACTTGGTATTATAGTATGCTGAGCACAGCTGATTATTATAATTCAACAGTTAAATTAACGAATTCAGTAGTCCTAATTACATGGTGTACAGATGTCATTACGAGAAGCGTGACATCAAGTCGTGATATAGGCCTACCATCAAATAACTTATTTCTGATATCGTAAAACAAACGCCATTAGACTACATCGCCTATGCCTAACTTTGAATTTGTGCCTCGATAAGAGCAAGGAACCGATAGAATATGTAAAATGGTAGGGATTTGTTAGTAGGACCAGTCTTAATGCAAAGAATGGTAAACGGGATTAGGAACATAGTAGCGATGTCCCTATTTATACCAACTTTTGTCACTGCTATCAGAAATATTATTTGGGTGAAACCGGGGCCGCAGGCTGACCTGATGTTTCCAACCCGGCATTACTGATAAAATTAAGAATCTGAAACCTACCTCACGTGCCAGAGTTTAAGAAAATATCTCAGCGATCATGCTAATTGACAAAAATTGGCCTAGTTTTCACGAACAACAATCTTTGAAAAAGTAGCCCAAAAAGTGTTTGTGAGTCTCGGGGTGCTGGGTGGATACGGCATAAAATTTGAACTTCTAACATATTTCTGACATTCGTTCCAATTACGGCCAGGCTATGAAAACTAAGTTGGAAGTAAACAAAAAAGTTTTTTAAAATACCTTTCAGTAAAAATGTTTTGCTTTAATGCGTACTCCAGCACAGTGGTGGATATTGGGTGAAGCGAATGAGGCAGCCGCCTCAGGCCCCGCTCTTTTGAGTTGTCGAGGGGCCCCCCTTTTAAAAATGGCATGTGTACTTTTAGGCTATTTCTTGGCATTTTGAAATGGGTCCTTGGTCTTAACAACTATAGAAGTGCAAACCAAAAGTGGCTATTTTGCCTTTGACTGCATTTTACCCGTTCAATGTTTGTGTGTCCTTAAAATTGGTTTTGCTGCAGTGATCATAAGTATTGCTTTGGCGTGCTCATAGTAGTTATTGTTTGGATAGTGATACTACTATGAATAAAATGGTTAGAAGTTCGAATCTTTGCAGGCAGGGTACTTAAACTGAGGCAGTATACATTAAGAAGGGGATGGGAGTTTGTGGATATGAGTGGGAGTGTAAGCTAAAAGCTCCATTTTTGTCAAATCGCTTTTTGTCAATTTTAATACATTATAGAGATTGACCAATCACAAATGACTAAAATTGACCAATCACAAGCATTCAATGGAAAATAGAGTGCAGGGGTAAAATGTCATTGACGGCAAAATAGCCACTGCCTTAATAAAAACCAAACACAAAAATTTGTTTTTTCTATTACTGTTTTGGGCTGAAGGTTTTCCAGTTCATTTGACAGAAACTGTTGTGACAATGTGGGTTTAACATATTTTTTTGGGTGGAACCTCATTTTACTGATGTGATCAGAACAACTTATATTTTTAGCTGTTTGAGCAGATCAGACTTTGCCTATGAACTGTGATAATTTATCTATGAAGTCGGTCCAGCTTTTCGTTGTATCAAAGCGTGAATTAATTAATTCATCTTTTTATGAGCGGTTTTATTGATGTTAGTGAGATATTGGTAAAAGTGGAAATAAATTTGCTTTGAAAGAATATTCGGTCAGTTGCGTTTGTGGTGCAAAATAATATTAGAGATATGCAAGCACAAAAAGTTTTTGCAAGATTTAAAAACATCAAGTTTTAGTTGTTTGGCATCTTTGTACTTGCTGTGTTCTCATATTTAGCTTTTTAGAGGAATTTGTAAAAGGAGAATTAGTTAGTCATTATTCGTGATTGGTATACCGTAAATACCCGCGTATTGAACGCATTTTTTTCTTAAGAAGTTGACCTAAAAACCCAGGTGCGTCTTATCCATGGATAGCTTTTTTAAGTTTGTTTTTTAATTTTTTCCATCGTTTTTAGGGTCAAATATCCACTGCGTCCTATACATGGTATCGTCCTATACGCGGGTATTTACGGTATGCCACTCTCTTTGGTTATGACAGTAAAACAATAAAAGATTTTAGTGGCTTTAACGCTTTACTTGTCAGGTGACTCATCCAAATATGAAGTCTACTGCAATCATATTAATCAAAATGGTTTGTTTATTCAGATTCATTTGTAAATTATCAGTTCAATTAAGATAGTAGTCCTTGATTTGCTGTATACCTTACCTTATACCAGACGGTTTTAGTGCATCAATTAAATAGAGAGTATGAAAGTATAATATCAAAACGAAGGCGAGAGGAAGAAAGTAGGAACATGGATGATGCAAACGTCTAATGGATAGATTTATTGTAATTAACAGCCCTACTACTACTACTACTACTACAGAACTGAGAGATAAAAAGTGTATTTTCAAGCATCCACGTTATGTGTATTGATGAAACAGAAAATGATACCAGTAGCCCTATGTAATCAAGTGTCAGTGAGTTCAAGGATAATAATGTAGAGAATATTGTTATCGGTAAATTGGTTGCTGACCTGTGCTCAGCAAAAAACAAGGCAACAACCATTGTAACTAAACTTCCTGTTTTTTTTCAATAGACGTAATGCAATTAACCAGCGCCAGCATTTCAAATTTTAGATAACTCCTATCTCAACGCATTACGATTAAATTCAATGGTTTTTTACGAGCATAACGTTTATAAGCATGTGAAGACTCGTATTTTTAGGAAGTTTAAGCTTTGTCTAGCAGTACACTAGCTAAGCATATTGCCAGCCCTTATCTCACGATGTTTTGAAAAAAAAATGGCCTATGTTGCTGCATAACATCTAAATATTCTGCACAATTCTTTTTTGCGGAGTGTTTTATGACAATTAAAGTCACACCAAGTTTTTAAGGCACTTGTGTTGCAGCAAATCATTTGAATATTCCCTACAATTGTGCTGTTATTGTAATGCTTTTGATAGCAAATTACTCCAATTTTTTTTAAAGGGTGATTAACTGTGAAATGCGGTAACTAGTCACTGCAAAAAAGCGTTTCAATATTTCTAACGTATGGTTTTGATTATGAATATATCTTAATGTATTTGCATCAATTCTTTTGCAACAATCTATAGCTTACCCAGTAGCGTTGTTTGATCGCAATTATTTATAGCTACATCAATTTTTCGCGGCCCCTTATTAGAATTTTGCCTCAGGCCCCCAAGTTTGAATATCCACTACTGCTCCAGCATCAAAAGTTTAGACAAAAGCAATCAAGGCTTGATCTTAAATACAAAGCAAATCTTAGGCTAGTAATGCTAGTGGCAGCACTACCAGCATAACGTTGAGTAAAGATGCTAGTAAGAATAGAAGCCCGAAAAAACAGATAGCAAGAAGTGAAATAGTGTTTGATATGTAATTTTGTGCAACATACAAGCTATACGTATAAGCCTACGACGTCTACTTTTCTGCCCGTGCTTCACTGGGTTAAAATTGTAAAGCTTCTCACCCAGCATGTCGTAAGAGGCAATCCTGGGGTACCCACCAATGGTACCCATCAGTTGTGGGTGGTTGGGCAACCAGCGAGTAATTTGCATTCATGACTAGTTTGAAAAGGGCTGCCACTTTTCTCTAGCCCAATTCAATTAGGTTGACGGCGTGAACCTGCATTGCGGTTTGTGCCGTATCTCCACCCCAAGGAAGAGAAGGGGTAAACCAGCCTCAACTTCTTGTCAATAAATCGTCATGTAGAACAGACTTTCTCCAGCTGGTTCCTTTTGTAACCCGATTACAGGAAAGAATTTTTTAAGAAACTCTCAGCAAAGTTGTTCTCCAAAAAAAAAAGGTTATTGTCCTAACAGTTGCAAAAACTACCATTTTCTAATTTAGAAGTAAGCCTAAGTTCTCTTTATGTAGAGCAAGCTTTTTCTCCACCAACAGTTTGAGAAGCCCTCCCTAATCTAGAGTAGAACATTTAAGTTAACATCTTACCATCTGGAGTAATGCATACTGGAGTGCTGAGTTGAGCTCGTGTTGCAGACGATGTTGAACTGGTAGTAATTCCACTAGAGAATCTTACAGCCTGGTTAAACATTCGTAATTGACACAGAAAAGTCAGTTTTTTTGCTGATATCATTTTTATGTTTCTAAGGTACTCCTAACTTCTTAAACTTTATTTTTTAAACCATGAAACTAACTTAACCGGTGTGCTTCAGACTGCAAGTCTGAGGTAATCACTGCCCATGAAGTACCAATACAGCATTGCTTGCTTTAAAACTGATAAAATAAATAAAAGGGAAAAATTTCTGTCAAAGAGAATTTTGTCATTGTTGAATAACAATAAACTTTTGTGAAAAACAATTGAATTTATTATTAATAATTAATTCATAGTGAAACATCTGACTTAAAATCTAAACTATATCGCCATTGCTGTTATCAGCAATTTAGCTCAGGCAATGGCGTGGCAGCTTATTTTCCACACACCAATCGACCCATGGTCTGTCATAGACAGTGGCGTACGCCAAAAGTTTCCGAGGAGGGACCAAAGTTTCGTCACAATCGTGTGACGTCACAAATCAACTTTAAGGGGCGTGCCGAAGGCACGGAAAATCGAAATCCAGGGCAAACCCCGAATACTCGCGAAAAACTAGCTTTGCTTTTGCTAAAACTGCTTGGTTTTGCTTTACATTTTTAAAGTCTGTGGGGGCCATGGCACAGTGGCCTTCGCCCTCAGTACGCTGGTGATCATAGGCACCCGCTGAAGACATAACTGCCCTATCGCCATCGTTGGTCCGCTGAAATTTTATCGGCGTCACGCTAACCGCTGAACACTCAACATTAACGCAATAAACGCTAAGGCTAGTCGATTCCGAAAACTAGCAGTCTCTAACTACTAATTTCTTGAAGGTAGTGTTCGAAAGTTCAAATCTCACTCAAAATGTTTCCATGCTAGGTGAAAACAATGGGATAGTATTTTCTTAAGGCAGTTGAGAAAATATTTGTAGCCCATACCAATAGATAAAACCAACATAATCAGCAGCTATCGCAAAGACAGCACAAAAAACAAAGCCATATAAAAAACGACCATTTCAAAATATTTAGGCCCTCGCAAGCCCAGATGGTTTTGGCTTCAGCTCATACTTCTTTAGTGATAACAGGCGATCCACGTCAACATTGAAAAGAATGGCGCTGTTGTACTTCACAAACAACTCTTTCAACGTCGTATTGAAGAGCTGCATTTCGTGCTTTATCGGGTTAGAATAGCAAAGCTGTTCACCCCAGCATGTTGTAAGAGGCGACTTTTAGGTACTTACCAATGGCAGTACGCCTTGTTGGTGCGGCTACCAGTTTGTAATTCGCGTTCAAAATTGGTTAGAAATTGACTGGGCTTTCCTAATCTTAAATTGGATTAGCTAGGCCGTAAAAACTTGGATTATTTTTCATGCCTTATCTCCATCACAAGGAAGAAGAATGGTAAACTTATACACTGAGGTAGCACACGCTTTGCTTTGTGAAGAAAATATACTGCTCTTGTCTCTTCTTGACTTATTTGGAAACGCTTCCCCAAAAAAATCGTCATCGGGAACTGCACTCCGGTAGCGGTAGTTCGAACTAATACATATCCGGCATGTGTACGACGTTTGCATTATACAAGGTTAGGGTTAAGGCTATGGTTGGGGTTAGGTTTTGGGTAAGAGTTAGGTTTAGTGAACCTCGCAAGACATTTTGATGGGTATTGTGCACATCAAGAACATGTGATTTTTGTACGACTCCTCTGGTAGCTTGTAATTTTTAAAACGTTCAAGACATTTAAAATGATATTTTAACAATGGACTAAGCGCTGATGGCAACCACCATTTCAAAAACCTAGCACAGCTTCTGCTAGCGCTATTTTACAACAAGGAATGCCCACTATTGTTGCTGCTAAGTTCATTACGACAATAGCGGCGCTAAAGCGAAAGCTGACGCAACATTTACGGCGCTATTAGCGGCCGCTATTTTTTGCACCGCTAGTGCCCACAACTTCAGTTTGCCAGAGCCTAGTAATGATATTCAAATTACACAACCCAAAAAGGGTTTGTCTGAATACTAACACAAACTTGGTTTGTACAAAACAGTTCGTGCAATCTAGGTAACAGATCACAAACTAGAGCCATGTTTACGCGGTTCGAAATATTTCCAGCAACTAAAAATCGAGCAGGTAACATCAACAGCATGCTTCATCCAATCTTGGAGAATTTTAGACGCATGATTCTGCGCATAGCTTTTTTGCTAATAATTATTTTTAACCTTGGCCCAAGTCATTTTATTGAGGTTACTGTGTGCTCTGGTCATCAGTCAAGTTAGACTACGCACCGCTGATAAGAAAAAAACAAACACTGATAATACGGGCAAATGAATAGTTCATTGCGGCAGAAAAAATTGTGTAGCTTAATGTCTATTTCATTTTCTGTATATTTACAATTCTTAGAATATTTTTTTGACGTAAACAAAACCATGTCTTAAGAAAGCTTATTGTCCCAGTAACATTTCTCTGCTTTAACTAAAGCTCTCTCTATTTAACGAGGGGCTGGAGGGAACCTTCTGAAAATCATCACTAACTATAACCCTCTCTCAAACTGGGCCATTGTGGAGACGGGATAATTGGATTTCTCGTTTTAACGAATCAAGAAACAAACAAACAATATAATCATAAATAGCAAAAAAGAAAATTTTTGTATTTCGATGGCTGGTGAAAAACTATGAACAATGAAAAACAGCAATCAAAATGTTTCTTTTTGTTAACCAGCAATGACATCAAACGCTGAAGTGTGAGAGCTTGCTCCCTTTGACAATCATCTTTCTTGTTAAAGCAGCCTTTCCTACATTCAAAATGCCTTTGGTTCAATAGGAATAGTCAGTCTCATGTCTTGGCATACTTGTCGAATAAGCTGCAATAACTCTGTCACATCTTCTCCATGCAAATCGCCAATATTTCCGAGGCAAAAACATTTCTTTGGTGCAAATTCGTAATCCTTGATTACAAACCCTATAAAATATGAAATACCCTATAATTACAATTTTAATGAATTTTATGGCAGTGGTTCTCGACCGGTGGGTCACAGCACGAATTCAGGTGGGCCTCGGCCTAAATTTTCAACTATTTAGGACAGTATTTCCCAATATAGGAAAAAATACAAAAATATTGACTTTGAAGAAGTCGATTTAAAAAAAAGAACCTTCACTTCCAATTTTGAATGAAATTGGAAAAAGGATGCCATGAAATATTTTACAAAAAAAAGTAGGCTACGTGTGTAAAAAGACTGAGGACCGTGCTCTAAGCTTTACGATAATAAATTAGTTAGTAGCTCAATTAGGAAAGAGAGATATAGAAAAACCGAGACAAAAAGAGAGAGAGCTTTCGAAGAGTTTGTGACAACTAGGGCGAACTCGAAAAAGATAATCTACCCATATAAGTTTCAAAAATGATAGTTTTTAAGATTTACCAATCATTAGGAGTGGTCTTTTGTGAGAGGCAAGTGCGCTAGTTTCATGCCCTAGCGTAGGCTCAACAATTTGTTTCGTACTAGAGAATGGGAGCGAAAGGTATTTTTGTCTTAAAACAAATCTCTTTTTTTTATTAATTCAATTTTTCAAAAGTGAATATTTTGCCAATTGTTGAAATTTGTGGGGGCTTTACCTTTCTTTTTTTACATTTGTACTCCTTTGAATAGTTACATCCACGACATAAGATCACCTTCCTTTTGTGACGTCATTGCTTCAGCTTCTCCCCCTTTTTTTATTGAGAATAAATCAAAAAATTCCCCAGCTATAATAAAGAGGCAGCGTTTTCCCTATTAACTCCTAAGATTCAAATGTAAAGATAGGACGAAAAATATTTTATTTTTGGGGCCGCAGCGCTTCCATTTTAGTAAACAAGAAATTTATATTTTACGAGTATAGCTGTTCTTTTGGTTTAGCGGTCTTTTTTCTAACAGGTCCACTGATTGCATCAGGAATAAGTGCACAAGATCAATTCGCTATAACCACCGATCAGAAGACAAAGATGGAAGTGATTTCGGATTTCCATTTTTTTCCGCAACAAACAGTTTAAACAATAGTCGGAATTGTAAGTTATTGATTATTTTGGAGAAGGATTGTCATTACACAACAACTTTTCCTCTTTGCTTCAACAGCAAAGCAAAAATTTGCTTAATTTTATTTTGTGAGTGACTCCAACTACATGTGAAAAATTTACCTCAAATTATGTGATCACTTGAAAATTTTGAATGACTTCAGGAAAAAGTCCCCTCTGTGTTGATGCGTTATGCCTTGCCTCACCAAAAATTCTCAGCGCGCTAACGATCACAATGTCTAAGTTACAAGGCCACGCAAGTTATCATACTGACTATTATTATAGTTTTTGACCGACTCCGATTCTAAATTTTACTTTTACCTATTTTATTATTTGATTTAGCATGTTTAGGAAATAATATTGTTGTTGTAGCAGGTAGAACCAAATAATGCAATTAAATAACTTTGATTTGTCAGATAAGAAAGCATTTTTCTGGTGTAAATTGGTAAAGAAAGCATAAAAAAGCTCTTTTATTTTTTTGACATTCTGTGGGGAAGATAAACCCCTTGCTTGTCTTCTGAAAACAACGTTATTTACCGTGGTCATCTAAACGACTTCGAAACTCTTCAAGCACAAATAGAGGGTTACTTGGATTGCAAAACAATGTAGTAAAGTAGCCGTCAGGGTTTTGCTGATCGGTGTATAGCTGCTTGAAGCCCATTTCTGCCATTCCTTTTTTCATAAGCGCGTTGTTTCTTTGGTATCTGAATGAAACACTTAATTAAGGCAATGGCAACTTAAATGGTTTTGTAACCGGAGCTATAACAATTTTTACCTTTTTTAAATTTTCCAATTACCTGCGAAAATCTCGTATCGGTGCTGCACGGCTTTGGCATTTAATAAATGTTTATTAGCGATTTAGCATTGTATTGTACGTGGCAACTACACTGACCTTACAAGTCTTCCTTTGACCCCACCTTCATCAAATAGTTCCAAAAAAGCTTCTTTGAATGCACTGATGGTGTGAATAGGAGTAAAAAAAGGTAGTTGTCCTGTTTTTTGCATCTCCTTGAAGTAAGCAGCAAGATCGAGCACTAAACTGTCACTGTGCCTTGAGTACCTGTTTAAAATCAACATTTCTATAGAAGTAATCGCATCTTATGGGGCAGCATGTTAAGTAGAAAAAAGGCAGTAGTTCTTATCTACGGTATGTAAAAGGTATTCTCTTCAAAATTCCCCTTTAATCGATAATGGTTTCTTGCTAGCTCCTGCTTAGGGCCATCAAGATGGAAGACTTTTTAGGTTGTCAATGTATCTAATGATAGCGTTTATCTACAATATGAGTGTCAAATTAACAATGTATGTAGTTTGATCTTTTATATCGCTTCATATTTTTACGAGAATTTTTATCTACATTTTTTTGTTGAGTAATCTTGTGTATAAGTTCTTTTCTTTAATAGACTTCAGCAAGATAGAGCAGTAAAAAGTTGGTCAAGTGTTTAATTAGTTAAGTTGACATGTGTTGTAATTGGATATCTGTCAATAAATTGTACTTACCCTTCCAACAATGATTTCTTGGCAATAACAAACGACATACCCGGAGGTCCTTGCAAACATTTGCCCGATTCACCAATTAAGAAATCAATGTTTTGCATATTAACTGGCATTGCACCGAATGTCATGGACGCGTCGACAATATACAAGCAAGCTAAGAAAAGACAGAAAAAAATCTTGTGATAGAATGCAGTGCCTCCTTCATGGGGTTGGAATTCACTAACGGTCTGTTGGCAGCAACGCCATTTCAGAAATGGTCTCCACGTTTAGGTGACGGTGATAACAGCTATGGTTCGAATTTTCGTGGAGACACTTTTCCGCCAGTCTCGGGCATCAAGTATGTCAATGAGAGTAACTACGGCTCTTTTATTTTATTCTTCTATATCTTGATATTAATACGTTGATCAGTGAGTCAGAAGGTTTAAAAAAGTTGCCCTAGACACAACCAATTTTTTTCAACTCGTTAGTAATCACAGCGTTCCCGATCCTTCAGTGGATCACTTGAATTCCTGCACATATTTTTCATGCGATATGACTTTGCGGCCTACAATGCTAATTGATTCACAATGTATGACAATTATTTGTTTAACTTCATTGGCAGAAATATTGTTGTCTTTTGTTTGAAAAAGCAAGTTCCTTGAGGGCATTTTGGGGCACTGCTATCTCTACTTATTGCCCCAAGAAGGGGATGTGTGGCAGATATTTAGGTAAAGAATTTTGTATATATTTACCAAGTTAATTCAAAAGCACTGTAATGGGGTAAAAGACTACTTTTTGAAATCCGTGGGAATATGTTTGGATGTAGGAATATGAGGTGAAATTCTTCTAAATCCACTTGTTTCTCAATATGCGCCACAAGGAGGCTTGTGGAGGGAAATGTCTTTAATAGTGTAATCCACGCCTCATATTATGGTGTGTATTTGATTGTTGAATGGATTTCTTAAAGCAAAATTACTTATAGAGCAATTCCAACAAGGCTATTGCAACTTACTTGGAACTAGCCTTTTGACTATTTCTCCAATTTGATATATAGGATTGACCAGACCAGAATACGGTTCACAGTGAACGACAACTAAACCATCAATATCGTCGGTTGAAAATAGGGTATCTTGAAGGTGTTTGAGACCCATTGAAATGGATTTAATTTTCCGTCTACTAGATTTTCCAATTTCTAAAATCTCTTTTCCGTAAATTCCGTTTTCCATCACTAGCAACTACATTGTTTTAATCAATTTACCGACCAAAAATAAACTACTTTATTCATATATTTGTACCGAAAAAAAGTAAGATTAGTTAAAAAACAGATATATCCACATAAAAACTTTTTCTACGCAGACTTCATAGCTGATAAAATTTGGGATTGTAGATTTATTCAACGCAGAAGTGAACTACTTACAATTGGTTCTGCATAATACTGGCTCACTAAACTCCCTGATATTTGGGACACCAGCAGTAGCATTGCATGCATAGTTGCCAACTTGAAATGTGAAAAAAATTCCAGAAAGAAGTACAAAAAATCTCGAAAATGGTAATTTTTTTGTAAAAATTCCACGATTCTGAAAATACTTGGCTCATCAATAATTTTGAGACCATATCAAAAAAAAGGCCAAAGCGAAAAATTGTCTATAAATTTTACGATTTGCAGTTTTTCCCTCCAAAAAAGATGATCATTCTTCGATTTAGAGTTAAAGGGAAAAATAGGTTACCGGTCTAAATCCTGAAAAATGCTTTATGCTTTCAAGCTGTTTCTACAAAAACCTTTACAAAAAATCCAAAGGTTGGCACAAAAATCCCGAGTTTGGTTTTAAAAGCCCCAAGGTTTTTCCAAAAATATTTTACAAAAAAAAGTTAACAAGAAAATCCGCAGTAACTTTGAAAACACTCAGGAACTTAAAATATATTTCCAAAATCGGTCTCTATGGCCGCATGGCAGGTTATAAATTGATTTACTGTTTTTGTTGCCAGTCTTGTTAAGTTTGCCCGCGTTAATACACTGTGTGATGTCGACCTGCCGGTGCTGTGCTGGAGCAGTCCAGGATAAAGCGGTTTGTTGATTGATATTGCGAATTGAATAATTGTGTTTTCGTAGATCCATTTGTAAAAAAGTTGTTTTCGTGTGCTAAGATTAGGGTTGATTCATTGTTTTCTGTTTGTTGCACCGAAATCAAAAAGAAGGGAGGAACCAGGAGCACTTCAAAAAATTTTCATACCAAATATAAAAAATGACAAACTTCAACTAGACACGATTCTTTTTAAAAATCTGTTAGCGTCTTACCGCTTAAAAATAGTGCCAGACGGGGAGTATCCCCTGGTGATATCACTGCTTTAGAGTTTACACACTGCTGTAGAGTCTACACAAAAAAGTATATTTCAGAATGTCACTCGCTTAAACAGTTTCACCCGGGTAGATATCCTCCCCTCTCATCGAAACACCACTGCTGTCCGGTCTAAAAAGTTTAAAATTTTTCTCACTTTTGCAGTTTTCTGATCAAACATTGTTCTTAACACTGTTTCCATAGCAGTTGTTCTGCAGCCATTTATAGGAATCGCTGTAAATGCATCAGGAGAAACTTGAGCACATTTTAAAAGTGCTTTTCTTAAACACCTACAGTCAACATAATAAGTTTTCAAGATTTCCTTTGATTGAGAAAAGCAAATTGTCTTGATGGATTGGAGTTATCAGAGTTTTTTGAATTTTTTCTCCCTAGTTTATCTAATTTTTAAAATGCAAATAGGTGAACATCGCAGGTTTCCTTTTCTGCATGCCATTTTGGTTTAAAGAACAAATCGACAAAACTCTGCTGAAAATATTCCACCACCACCACAATAGTCATTGCACACCTGGTACAAGGTGAAAAGCATGACGAAAAACTTTATAGAGAGTCAGCGCGCAGCAAATGTTTATAAGATTGATTAAAGATTTCAAGTTATTTTATCTTTAAAAATTGAAGGAAAAAATCAATTAGCATCAGAATTCAGCACACCAGAAAAGTAATAAAAAAACCTTATATCTTGAACTCTGCAAACAAATCTTACTCTACAGTAAATTTGCATTCCGCATGTCGTATCTCCGGATTGTATGTAAGCAATGCTGTTTTTACTCTGTCACTGATGTTTATAACGTCAGGAGTGAATAGCTTTCGATGAAAAGTGCGTTGCTCTAATCCATCTGAAAATAGACAGCGTTAGGATTTGACAAATATCCTGCCTAATCTAGCAGTATAAGCATTTTATAGTTTGTGTTGGAAATTATATACTTTAAAGCAGTGTCTTAACTTGGGAAGGCAGGGGTTTAACTTGGACTACCTGAGGGTGAAAAATGTAGGTTGAAAATCTTTATCAATTTTTAGAAAATACTTTTGAAATTAAAATATTTTTTTATAGAAAAGACTTTTTAGGTTGCCCAGGCGTGGCTTTTCAACTTTGGAGTTACATTCTAAATTTGGGGTAAGCTTTACGAAGTAGCCAGTGGCGCCACAAACTCTGGAAAGGTCATTGCTTTGCGAACCGTGATCTGAAATTAATTTCTGAAAAGGGTTTGATTATCGAATAAATTCGTTTTCCAAAAACTTTTTTGAATTCCAGAAAAAAAATTCTCAAAAAAATAAAGTTGTTGGACATTCTCTGGATAACCAATCTACTTTCATTGAGCAATCAATTTATTTATTGTATCAAAGACAGCAAATGCATCAGTCAGGAAAAGGTCTTGCAGTCTGTTAGCAAACTACTCTCACTGCCCTCCTCCATATTAAATTTTACAGCGCCAATCACTTACTTGTGCTATTTGGAGACATTGCAGATGACGTTATTATGCTTGTGTAATTTCCGCTTGTGCAAACAAGTCTTGAAAACATCGATATCACCCAACGACTGTTTAAAATATTTTTAAATATATTTCCAGTCATATTCAAAACCGTAGAAGTTAAACCAAATCTTCAAAAAGACAGCATAGTGACTTTTGAATTGAATCCGTCGCTAAGTGGATCACATTTTTGTTCTTCTCAATCTTTTTGAATGCCATTGCAAAGCATCGAATATTGTGATTCAAAAAAACGTCATAATTTGGGAGACTCATTACATTTTTACTTTATTAAAGAGATGCCTAATAAGTTGTTTCAGCGGAAAATTTAGACTAGGGCTGAACAATCTGTGGCTCTCAGACTGAAATTGTGCGGCAGGGCAAATGACACGGTTTTTAGCAGCATTGTTCAGTCTCATAATAGGTTTTCATTGCGATTGGGCACCGTACTTGGAAAATTTCACCTACTTGGGGCTTTCTCAAAACCTTTATCGTAAAAAGACTCAGCATCTTGTGCTCTGGTAAGAAGTTCAATTCTCTAGCGTGATATTTTCCCACCTGTTCAAAACGTCGCACACCCTTGATATACTAAAGCGTTTTTGCCTTAAAACACAATGTCAACTACTTTTGTTATTATCCCCGCTAATCTCCTGGTCCTACAAAAGGTACGTTTGCTTATTCACAATATACAAACAAGTGTATAATTGAATTGCTATTCTCAATTTTGATTCGTTGATTAAAAGCGAGAACGGTCTAGTTGCGTTTTTTCTCATTGCAAAAATAGCAAAATTACTTGCAGTTTGCTGTTTGACAAATGAAGATGATGAGTCAAGACTAAGCGTTACCAAACCACACAATCACGATCGAGACAAGGCCTTGCTATTAATGGCATGCAAGTTTTCAGTTCATAAATTTACTACACTTTTATGCAGTGCCGTATTTCGGAGGAGGAGGCATAAAAAGCAATGGCCTCTCTATGCTCTTTGCTGCCGTGATATGGCAAAACCTAAGAACTACATTTCAAATATCATAAACAATCTTGATTTTTTTCGTTTACGTGGAGCCACTGATCAGCAAACGTGAAAAAGTAATTAATGTTCGTACAGTTAACAGCTTCAAAGCAAAAATAAAAAAATGATTCGCATGTTGCCTTGTTTCGCAAAAATGAACGACAACAAAGCCAGTGTCAACATTGTTACAATATTGGCAATGTCTAACGCTTTAGATTTGTAGTCTTTTGCGTAGCCCGCGCCAGTGTTAAACTTGCGATGCGTCGTTGCTATGTTTGTTGCACTTGCGGAATCGTTGCTTAACTGTAAATAGTCGTTGGATAAACAAGTATGATCCTCAAGCGATGCCGTAGAACTGCCTTCTTATCACGCTCTTTCATTATTCTCAGAGTAGACACGCACCAGGAAGTACCGTATACCTAGTTTTGTATACCTGTGCATTTGAGTTGAAAAACTATCTCAAAGGAGAAGCTTGTAAGTACCAACACAGAGAAAAGCTGGATAAGTTGTTCTCTTTTGTCGATCGCCATCGTGTGGAAGCTGTCGTGGAGAAGAAGCACTTGAAAGTTGAAATAGTTTGAAAACGACGTCGACGCCAACCCTGCCGCCCTACGCTACGCAACTCCATATCTTTTTGTGTCAAATTGCAAACATTCATAATTTCCATTCTCAGTCTCTGTGTATCGCCAATACAATTCCTATTGAAAGATTTGTGCTAGAAAGGTCAGGTAACAGCAGTGTGAAGAAAGTAAACGCGCGCGTTTCATCTATTTTACTCTTTCTCGATCTACTTTAAGATCTATCTCTGGTTCGAGACTACCCAAAAGTCTCCGTCCAATAAACTCGTTTCAGTCAGTATTCTCAAAAACATGATTTTTGTAGCTATTGCGTTTTGCCATGTCACCTCACCAGGGAAGCAGTTATAACTGTGAAAAGAAAAAGGTGTTTGCCTCCAACTGGAGACCGAATTGGGCAAAAATCTCGGTTACCGTAAGTTTATCTTTAAAAAAAGGTCTTGAACTTCACGAAATGTTCTGCCTTTTCTCTCAAAATTTACCTATAAATACGCCTTCGCTTTTACGGACAATAAATTATGAAAAGACCATGGAGAAAAGGCAACATCAGAACTTTGGGTAAAGTATTTTCGATTTGATTTTGGTTTAACAAAAATATTACTTTTCTGGAAAAGGACGGTTTGAATGTCGCAGGAAGAAAACAAAAACTTGTTTTTTAAGATCTGGCTGGCGTCAAATCCGTCATCCCGAGTTCACCGAATGAGAACAGTGAAATCCTGAAGCTACATCCACAAGAAACAACGATTTAGAAAAAGCAATTTTTCAACTGTGGTATCCGTGTTTGGTGGTGGTAGGGTCACCGGTATCTATATTTATGACTGGTTATATTTATGCTAAATCGCTGCCTTTTCACTAACCCAATTGACATAGTCCTGCTCGTTTGATTTGGCATGTGGTGTGAAGCCGAGATACAGTCTTCTGCTGCTACTTCTATGAAAGTAAATTATATATAGGAACAACAAACTGATTTTGTATTCCACATGCCAACTATTTGGACGCTTTGACTAGGGAGATAGCACCGGCTATGATAAATAATGTCAAGAGACGTGATAACAAAAAAAACAACTAAGGACTCTTTATTAATACAAGGTGCTTGGTCCAATTTCACTTTAATAATAACAAAAAAAGCACCACAAATAACAGCTCAAAATTATCAAACAATCCCTTACTCGCTAGAGAATTTTCGTAACCCCATCACCTAAAAACCCCTCTAATACAATTTTAAGTCACTTACTAGTTCATGAATAACAGTTTACCAAATCGCAGCTTTCTCTCTCTTGGAGATCTATTTTACTTTTGAGACGGTCCATACGTAATGACAAACTATTGCCGCTGCTTTTTAGTCATGTATCAAAGGAGTTTTGAACAACAGAGAGTCACTAAAATATATCATGTCCTTCATTATATTTTCTTGAAGCTAGATAATAAAGACGGTAGCGACAGACACAATTTTATCACCGCTTATTTTAAACAGTTCAAAACTTCGGAGAAACTAAAGGCAAAGATAGCTTCATATCTGTGCACACGTTGCGGATGCTGTGAGTCAGATCCTTCATATCTTTCTGTGACAACTCTCCCATAGTTCCAATACGAAAGCAATTGCGAACTGATTTTCGTTCGCTGCATATTAAGTGGCCTGGAAAAAAATTGGGAAAGTAAGCTAATCTACCGTAAATATAGTCGCAACACTTTGTATTTTGATGGGGAATGGTGGGAGAAACTGACGGAAAGAAATTTTTGTTTTAGAAGTCAAATTTTTTAAAGTGATGATTTTGCCCATTTTCATAACGAAACAAAGAAAGACATATTTATATTCAAAGATGAACTTCTTGTAATTCATGGCAGCTGTAGTGGCTGACAACATTATGGGGGGATTGAAGCCTCGAAATTCCCTTCTTTTACGCTTATGACCACAAATTAGAAGAACTAATACACCAACTTTTCCTTGGATCAGGGAGTCTGTAGCGGATCCAGGGGGAGTGGGGGATGCACCCCTTCACCACCTTTTCAAAATTTAGCTTTTCAAAGTTTTTGTGTAGACAAACTATTTTATATTTTTTTGGACAGGTGGATTTCAAAAAATTTGATAAAAAAAAGAAAAGTCTTTGATTTGAATAGGATAGAAAATTGGTAGATTCAAACTCTGAAATCGTTGATCTCTCTCTCCCAGAAAAAGTTCTTCGACTTTAATTCGATTGAAAAATTGACTTTTTATCCCCCTCCCGACCAAAAGTTTCTGGATTAACTGGATTTACTGGATCTTTTCTGGTTTCTGGATTTACACAGATATGCATGTTTTAAACAAGAAAAACGAGAGCTAAAAACCTGGGCGCGCAATTTAGTCCTAGGTGACAAAACTGAAATTAGGTTTAAATTGTCGGTTACTGCAATCAACGCAATATCAACGCTTGCGATCAACAGCTGAAACAGCTTGCGATCAGATTGCAAAGCAAAAGTGTTTTTTTTTATTTTGAGCCCTATTCCAAGTAAGAGCAAATTTTTACTTTGACAAACCTGCATCTGCAAGTCGATTATAGAATTCTTCAAAAATAAAGAGTGGGTTTTCTGGGTATAGAAATGACGTCAACAAATATCCATTAGGGTTTTCTTCATCTTTGAAAAGTTGTTTAAATCCCATGTCTTTCATTTCTAGCTTCAAAATCTCTGTATTTTCTTTATATCTTTTAAACAAAACTTAATGCATTGGGTGGTAGTCCAGTACAAAACGAAAAACAGACTTCAAAAAAACTTTAATATACATGTAGAACACAAAATATGCAGTTTTTAGTTGATGACGAAGTATTTTTAGCAGACTTACTCTTTCAATAAAGCGCAGAAATATGAGGAGTTTGTCAGTTTTGATTAGCGACGTCACTGGAGATTGTGAAATAGCACGTGGAAACAGACAAAGAATAATTCATAGAAATGGCTGTCCTAGATTTGTTTTCTTAGTATTGTTTACAGCACAAAAAACTAATTACAACAGTAGGTCTCCAGCAGCTATAAGTTGTTGATGTGGAAAGAGGCCCTGCAGTTTCATCAGGGCGAGAAGCAGTTTTAATTAAAAATTTTATGAAAGAATTTTGTCTATAACATCAGTGATGCCAATAAATTTGAAACGGGCTACACAAAATATTTCAAGTGCTACCCTAGTAAGCTTATAATGATAATCCCATTAAAACTCAACAGCTAGTGAATAGTTTCGAATTAATTAGCTAAACCTGACAAAAAGCAATGCTTGCCAATATTTTTTAACCTCGTGCAATGCGTTGTATGAATACCTTCACATAATGGGCCCAAGATGTTACCTAGTTCATACAGAAAAACCATCAAAGGTAAGAGATCTACCTATCTAACTTATTTCTTACTGATGTGTAACCACAATTTTGCAGAGGAAAAGGGGAAGGAAAGCAAAAGTAAAACTAGAATGGCAAAGTTGTATCGCTAAAGGAAAGGGGCTCTAGGCCATTACTCTAGCCCTTACCGCTGATTTGTTTCTACCTACAGATGTTTCAAACTTCAATCTTTCCACTGAACAAACCAAAAGTTTCTGGTAAATCAAGGAATTTTGCAGATAATTAATTCGAAACTTCTACCTTTTAGCGCGAGCCTCTAGTCCTCCTTGGTCGACATATTCCATCAGAGCTTCTTTAAATGCCAACATCACATGAGCAGGAGGAGTGAAAAGAAATTCTCCTGTTTTTTCCAAAGCATCATACTGAGCGCCCAGATCAAGAACTAATCCGTTTGATTGGTCCCGATGCCTAGAGAAGAAGTAAATTCAGTTCTGTGTGATGATTAAACCAAAAATTGTGAAAAGAATATTAAAAAAAGGAAAAACTGACAATGCTGTGCCAGTCCCACCGAACGGTAGAAATTTTATTCTTTAAAATTGTAGTAAATTGCAGAATATTCCCTAGAAAAGAATGCTGTAAACTTCAATTGGCTTGGCTCTCTCTTAATGATATATACATGTAGTACTGTAGATATCAGCGGTGCCATTGTATTAAAAAAGCCGACATTATTTTGTATAAATTGCTACAAAAAAATATCAAAAGTGACGAGTCGTAAAAATTATTTATGAATAATTAACAAAGTTGACGTAATATTGATGAGTAGGCCTATATACTTTTTAAACACGTCTTTTTGTGCAATCACAAATGCGATACCGGGTACACCCTGCAGACTTTTGCATGAGTTGCTCATCATGAAATCGATATTTTTCATGTCCAGTGGGACGGCTCCAAAACTCGTCATAGCATCAACCAAGTAAAGGATATCTATAAGTTTATACAAAAAAAAGTATTATTTTGCGATGCTTTTATGCTCCGCATAGAAAATTCGGCCGAAGGTCAAATTGTCTCCAAGTTTAAAAGCATATGATAATGCAAGGTAAGAAGATTTGTTAGAGCCTAAGTGGTACCATAACCTAGTTTGAAAAGTATTTTTAAGGTAATGTGTTTGCGTGAGCTAAAGTTTCTTTATATGTGCTTAAGTTTCCTGGCGGTAACTGATTTAAACATGTAGGGAAAAGCAAATATGAGATATGCTGAATAACGATTTTAGTTTGTAGAAGGGTAAGCAAGGGAGGAAACAAAAAACATGCCTGTCCCTAAATTTTTATGCATATTGTTTGAACAACACAAAGCTAAAATTAAAAAAAAATTTATCCTTTGAGCATTTGAAAACATATTTTTGTTTTTTTTTGGAGAATATCCTGAAATTAGTGAACATTTTGCCTCTTTTTCAGAATTCCAACAAACGTAGATTTTAATTCAATCCAAATCGAAATCCTCTCTGCGTTTACGTTAGTTTTGGATTGATTTATTTTTAACTATCATCTAAAATCTCAAGCAGAATCAATTTCTTAAGTAAATCACAAAATTATGAAAACAAAAATAGCTCATTCGACAACAACCGGCAACCAAAAATGAAAAACACTTATCTCAAAACTTTAGCCAACAGGCGGTCTTGTTAAATCGACCAAATACAAAAATAAAAAGCACCAAGTTTCTTTGTTTGAAAAAAGCGACCAAGACTTTACCAAATGTAATATCTACAAAAATGTTCTAAAATCTAAATTAAACAATGAAATTGACGATACAAAGCTACTATCATGGCAAACTAACGGCAGTAAATCAAATAATTCTAGAAAAATAAAAAAAATTGTTTCAAAATCAACGAATGTTGTTGAGTCAAAGTTAGCTCCTACAATATTTAAAATTTGTTAAAACATTCAAGAATTTGCACGATATAAATATTGCCTAACACCTCAACATTTTCTACCATTGGTCAAAAAACTGCACACCGAAAAGTCAATTACTCTAGTCAACAGTAGTTTTGTGAAAAAATAGAAGTGTCCTATCCAACTTTAGATCGCTGAGTTCAACAATGTCATAACTTTTTGCGTAATACGTCATATATTTTTGCAATTTTTGTTTTATTTTTTTTTTGCATTTTGTAAACATATTCATGTTCTAAGGTGTACGCAGAAACAAACAAATATACAAGTTAAAATGACATTACAGAGTAAAACTCACAAATCTGAATGTTGATATTGCTAATAAGTAAGCTTTGCATTGTGTAGCCTACACTTTCTTGAGCCAACAATTTTTGTTATCATTGTGGAAAATACAGTCCACTTTTATAAAAACAGCAGTAAAAAATTAAGCGACTCAAATTGCTACCAACGTTATTTTACCTGTAATGTAGGGCATTATTTTACCTGCAGAAGGTTTTTCAGGAAAGACTAAGACATATTACTCAATTTGCTAAACAAGTTCTGAGTTTTAGTAGTTTTTAAATTTATAGTTATTGACACTAGCTAATATTCATGGTCGTCGTTTGGTCAGGCACCCAAACTCAAACCGGGCCAGCACAAATCAAGGCAAGGGCCGAGGATCTAACCTTTTACCACACCGGGCTGTTGCGCTGCCCTATTAGCTAGTATTGATAAAGTTTCATTTGTTTTCTGTGAATTGTGGAATAGCTCGCTCAATGAACAAAAGTCTATAATGGTAGACTTTGTTGCAATGCTTCAAGCATCGATTGCTGCTGTACATGCGGCTAATAAAATAAAAATGTAAAATTTTATATCTTACGTAACAAAAAAATGTGACGTGATGGTAAAGAACAGATGGCAGATTTGAAATCAGCAGTCTCGATTTTACATAGTTCCCTATTGCAACCTAGTAACTTTCAAATAATTTTTATTGGTTGAACAGTGTTATTCAACATTTGTTTGTTCGAATATGTCATGCAGGTTAACATAAAAGAAGCAAAAAGCTTGGTGAATGTGCACATAATTACCTCCCTAAAATCATTGGTTTCTAATTTCAGTAAAATTTTAAAACATGCTCTATAATCCTTTTGCTGTAAACAATTACATGATAGATACAGTTTACATTAAAATCAACTTTATTTTAGACAAAATTCTTTTACAGTACAGGCCGTCAGCAATATCTACGGCACTTTGTTTAATAACAGTGGTGAAACTTTGGCCCTCGCCGTTTGCTTTGAGATTGTCGAAAGCATTTGACTCTGTTAATCACGACCTATTTATGGCTTACCATTACTGCTCATATACCAACAAAACTATATCAGTATACCAAAGTAGCGACAGCCGAAACCGACTGACATTTTTCTTTTCAAGCCTTCCAAAGGTCATCTTTAGGCTACCAATTGTTTCTAATATTCATCAAAAACTGCCAGCATCCTCAATCTTGCTTGGCGATGATCTACTCTATGGGCTTACTATTGCCTAATGCTATTTGATAAAAATTTTCAGTTGCGGGTAAAAAAATGAAAATCACCATTTGATCAAAATTTATAAATGGCTTTGAATCAACCTTGAATCACTCCAAAAAATCTATATGCTGATAAATTGTCTTTACCCTAAATTATGTACAGAGGAATATTTTCAAGTAGGAGTACTGTAATTATCAATAAAAACGAAACTAATAGAGTCGAAACTTTTAAATATTTGAGAGCAAAATTTGAGCTCGTATAATACTCTTCCACGGTAACTAATCCCAATAAAATTCTGTAACAATTGCATTATGATGTTATTTAGTAACTCTCGCCTGCTTTACTACAACAAGTCTGCTTTATATCAAAAGTACATAAAAACTGCAATGAGTTGATTTATGCATTTGTTAAATTATTTTGCATTTTCACGAAAATTGAAAACTCTTATTTGAAAACAAAAGCAATTTTCCTCCTAATGAGCAAGCTTTTAGACTGGTTTTTATTAGGAGTAGATTGCAGGCGTGGCGCGAAACATTCTCTGTTTCTCTATTTAGTTATATGAGCGGAGCGAGAGCGCTTCTTGCTTCTTACAGTTTGGGAGTGGTTATAGCCATTCATTTACTCCCCTCAAATACGCCACTACTATTGTAGCTCACCGGGTGAATGCTTCTTCACTACTTGTCCAATCTCTTTCACTGGATTGATGTAACCAGATGATGTTTCACAGTGGACAACAAACACTCCAGAAACATCTTTGTTGTTGCGAAGGGAGTCTTGAAGTGTCTTCATATTCATGGGTATGACTATGAAGTTGATGCCACTCAATTTGCAAATGTTACAAATTCGATCTGCGTACCTTCCATTGTTCATTATTATAAGCTGAAAAATTTAAAGCTATTTCTAAAATTTTGCTTTTAGTCCGTTTCTTAATGTCTTGAATTATTTGCTTGTTCGATGTATTTTGTTTGGTTTGGTTTAAATCTTGGCTGTCATGTCTAAAAAAAGTTTATTCACCAGTCCAGACAAGAACATTTTAAAGATTTGGGTTTGGAGAAAAGCTTCATTCTATGAAAAAGAATGTTTTAAAAATTTTTTCTGGCATTACAAGTTCGCAAATCTAATGAGAAGAGCATTGCTTATATTTTGAAAAAAGGAAGTTGAGCTTCCCCCTGAGATGAATACGGGATTGAGGTGGTAATCTATTGTATTAAGTCAAGTCAAGTCAAGTCATGCCAAGACTGGTGAGTCGTCGGGGGGATCTAAGAGCGGAGGCAGCTCTTCTTCTTTCTCATAATCTTGCAGTGGCTTATGAAAGCTTAGCGGGGCCCATCTCCTCTCCAAGCTTGTTGTCCACCTGTCTGCCACATAAAAATGGAGGCATTCCGGTAAATCTCTTGCCCAAGGATACAAAAAGCACTTGCCGGCTTGTTCTCTTACTATCCCTATTTTGCTGAGGGCCAAGCAGGGAAGCTGTGAACACCATTTTTGAAATTATTTTGGTACGACTCGACTTGGGAAATAAACCCCAAGTCAGCCGACTGCGAAGCGGACGCTCTAATCACTACGGCATTGCGTCGACATAAACCACAAACATTATATTTAAAACAATATACAGTGTATTGCAAACAATGTACCCAACCCAATTTGACGACACCATCCCAGGACGCGTTTCGTCCTTTTGTACTGCTCAGCCTGTTCCGTCCGCAAACCAAAATCCATCATTTGCAACAACATAAACTCGCTTTCTCTATATGCAATAGCGAACATGCGTCGAACAAACGGTGCAAGCATGTTCATGACAGATGGTGAACCTAATGGAGATACTTGGACTGCTTAATTGCTATTTTTAATTGCTATCGCTAGGCTACCCAGAAACTTAAATCTAATAGGTATGCCGGGCTTCGTCTCGCTTCGTCATCAGTGCTATAGCTGATGTGAGAATAGTTGGAAAATATCATCGAAATGTTTCACATAAAGACGGTAAACTTTCTGTGCTTTCTTTTTCATAAATAAGAAGTACGTTTCATGGACAGCTGGACTAATCATATTCATTTGTCAGGACTAAAGAAAGAGAGATGTTTTATAGGCAGCGCTTAAATATGCAATATAATTCAATCAATTTTTAAAAGTTTGTAACCTAGAGATACCTAAAGTGATCTTTACGCAGTTTGCTGATAAGAATCTTAAAGTTTATCAGTTTTGAGATAAAAAGTCATGTCAACCTGTTTTCGTTTTTTTGAACTCTGGCAAAATTTAGCTGAGATTGTGGAATCTGGTCTACTGAAAGAGAGGGTTTAGAGCATTGCAGATCAATCTTAGGCATATACCTTTTTGGTGCCCTTGCCCAAGACAGTTCTTAGAGTTGCTTCATTTACGAATGCTCCACTCCCGTTGAGTGGAATTGCTGTGTAATCTGTTGAAGAAACTCGGGCAATTTGGAGAAGAGAGGTCCGAACGTGTCTGAAAAGTCAAATTGCGATATTTAATTAAAAACATCAACACAGCAAATGATCTGTGGCAGCGTAGAACATACTGTATAACATGTAAGATCTTTTCGTACATCAGGCATTGTATGCTGAATCGCAAAAAAACAGAATTCCATCTTACCTTACAATTTAGAGAACATACCTTAATGAGTTTAGAGGGTTATCGACAAAAAATCGAGAGTGAGAGGTTAACTTTTACTTGCGGCTACTTAAATTCATTGGTGATCAATAAATACAATTTTTATCTTTTCGCTTTTCTTAATCTCAGCATGCTTTATTATTTTCAAAATTCCCCTTCCTAATTTGATTGCTCAAAGCACCCATATTTCCTATTGCACCCATTCGATTCTAGGGTGTATGAAATATATAAATGTAATAGCAATCAGGCGTCCAGCCACATTGGGAGTGGGACCAAGCATAACTGTAAGCAGTGGAGTCTTTAGGGAGGAGAAATGGCGATTGCCCCTTTAACGATGTGACAGCAGCAAAAAATGTAAAAATAAAATGGTTATCACTTTTATAAAATGCTCTCTAATTCCTTCTCAAAAAGAATTTTTTTGTAAATATGCCAGTAATGGTAGCAATCTCGTTTGTGACAAAGATATACAACGTTTTCATCTTTTTTGAGGCAATGGGTCATGTCAAAACAAGTCCTTGTTGCACTTCACTACTTACGCCATGTTTTCGCTTTAAGCATACTAGTGCTTAAGCCTATTAGTTGCGTTTTGCCAAATAATTTATCTGGGATGACCGAATTTTCAACACTACGGGAAATAGCAAATTCGCTAGCGTACTTGTTGAGTGTACTGTTGTCAATTAATTTTTTCAGTAGAGCAAGCTACTTACTGTACCACATAAGCAAAGTCACTGTGCCTTACTCCAAGATCAGCTGACATAGCATCCTTTACTCTATCGCTAACCATCAGTGGTCCCGGTGTATACAACTTTCGATTAATACTTCCTACTTCAGCTGTTGTTTCAGCAGAACTCACAGCAGTGGAAGCTGAAAATAAGCATTTATGCCGTTTCTGTAGACAATTGCAAAATTTCAATCAATAAATTATGGTAACCAACATGTATAGACCAGGAAAATTAAAATAGGATTATTATAGGCTTTCCTAAAAATTTCATACAATAAATTTTTGAAGCTAGTTTTGTGGTAAGTTCATGTCAGGAGCAAAGTCATCCAAAATTTTTGGGTGCATGAAGCCAATAGTTACATTCTCGGTGAGAATCTTTGCTTTGTTGGTGCTTTTGGTCAGCTTGTGGTATAAGAAACAAGTTGTTTTAGCTAATTGTGGTAAGCTACTGTAGCAGGAGTAGGCTTGGGTAACATATTTTTGTTTAATTACAATATACTTACCATATCTTTTCACTAGTGGCCTTGTGTTGGATACCAACGCATCTTTTTTAGTAAATCTGAAAAATGCATCATTGGCGACTTGTTCCCCTGATAAAACCGTTTGCTTGCAAAGTGTTTGAACCAGTTTTCTGATTGAAGCCATTAGACTTGTTCTTTAACTGCACTTTTATTATGTTTTTTTTTCTTTTACACCGCAACGTTACAAAAACAAAACAAAACAAAAAACATACAAATGCACCTACACTGAACGCAAACAATACTGTAATAACTAATAACTAAATCAGCTAAGAGCCAAAAAATTTTTTGTCATAAGAGGTATTGTTTTGTAATAAATCAATCAAGTATAATTAAATGCCAGAGCACGAAGATATTTAGCTTGCGTCATAATTTGGCCAATTAAAAATGTTTTTGCCGGAAAATGTACAGACAGAGCGGAACGTGTGTTTAAGTCAGGGGTTCAACCAAAGGTCTAAGGAGTTTTAAAGTGTCTGAAGCCCCCACTAGCTATATTGCTTGAAAAAAATTAGAAACTATATGGTTTTCACATACGTGCTAAAAAGTGAAGCCAGAAAGCAAGCTTGTAAACAAAGAGAAACAGTTGAGACTTTTTCTTGAAAAAACTTTCGATGAACTTTTTTGAAGATACATTCATTTTTTTACCTGAAAAAGTATTGCCTTCTAAATTTACTTAAGTTCCCAAGAGCATCAACCATCCTAAATCGTCATCTGCAAAGGCGCAACCAAGAAAGAAGAGCTAAGAAGGTGAAGTCCCCTGGTTATGTTGTTTGGAAATAATGTAAACAACTTTTACTCGGTGAAAAATGATATGGATGGTATACACGTAACCTCTTGAAAAGCGAATCCAGAACTCTCGCTACTATTTATTGGCGAAGCCGGCGCTGCCGTCGTAATCGATACTCATAACCTCGCAATTACTGATGGGGACCATACTATTGTGAAAACTTAACTGAGAGTGCTTTACTTCCGGTTAGTTTGCTCTTTGCCAGGATGCGTTTATGCTAAGACGAAGCAACATGCGTGCAGTCAGTGGCTTTAGCTACTACAAATACGCCTACAGTTGCGAAAAAGTCGCAAGTGCTGGGCAAGGACTACTGTATTATGGGACAGGACATGCAGCGCTCAATTTCTCGCATCGCTTGCGAGGGCCACTGATTTTGACGTTAGGAAAGACTAGATTACTGACTTCGGTTGATTTTATTGTTTGCGCTTAATTTAGATGTAAGTTAAGATTTACGAATATGCGTGAATTGTAAGGACTGCTGTTGTTACTTACCTTAGTACTTTTAAAATCGAAGTCAGAGAATAGTATCAGTTTGTACAGGAGACGCATAGAGACCTTAAATCTGTTTGAATTTACTTTAAAGTTTATTGACTACATATATTTGGTGCAGTCTTAACTAATGGTTAAAAAGGTTAGAATTTTGGAAAACCTTTTCGACGTCAAACTACAATTGCTAAGGTATTGGAATACATACTGTCACTAACAATCAGTAAGCTCTGTTACAACATTTTGTGCTCTGCCGATGCTTTCTGGCCTATACTGTATTGTGCTTATTTCAAAAAACACGCATTAATATCAACTGCTAATAGTCAACAAGTAATACCTAACTTACAAATTATTTTTACAAGGAAAAAAGTGGGTAAAATCAAACATGTACAGTATGTCTATTTTTTCCATCTTGCGGATTGTCATGTTCAAACACTTTTGGCTGTTAAGAATGGGACTAGTGCACCGTTAGGAAAAATATTAAATACAAACAATAGCCTAAACTTCTACTAACATTTTTTGAGGCTGTACGGGCTGCCTACCAATATGATCTTCGGGTGGATAATGTTGTTAAAAAAGTTTAGTTTATTTTGTATTCAACATCAAAACTCAACCAATCTTTAAGTTTTCTCGTAATTATACAAGCCAAAGTCAGGGAATGGTTGCTCTCGTAATCAATGCTTGGCTCACGACACTAAAAATGCTCTTGTCTAAACGGCAAAAGGATTGCAGATAGCTGAGTGCAAGCATTTGCCCACAATCGGATTTGATTTTTTTATGTTTTGTAAGATTCAAAGCGACAGCATTGAAGAGGAATTTTCAGAATACAGACAATTGACAGGGCCAATGCTTTTATGACCACTGGTGATGTTTAAGCTGATTTCAAAAAATAATTAGCGTTGCTACATTTTTACAATCCGTCGAATCTGATGCCATCAGTCACAACGCAAAAACCTGTGTAGGTCTAATTACAGATGAAGATGCATCATCGATTAGAGATAGCATATCCGAGGCTTCTCTCCCATGCCATGAATAGAGGTCCGCAGGCAATGTATCAGGATAGCTGGAGAGAATGTATAAGGTAAAGTTAATTCGCTCACGATGACTCTTTGCTCACAAAAGAATTAAATGAGAGCAATGAAGATGTTTCTAGAGGATCTTTTTCTCATATGTGTGCTAGAAAGAACAGGCCTGTGCTTTGCAACAACAGCCAAACATAGAGCATGATATCGTGAAAGACTTATGAACATTTAGTCAATCATGGAATCATTCTGTGACCCTGGCCAAACATGTAAGAAATTGTTTAGACTTTTAGCCAATGTCCTACTCCATGCGCTACATAATCTTGAAAAAATCATCAACAAAAAAACGCAGTGCTTCTTCAGATTTTAGTCAAAACGGATCGCTTATCAAATTGACTTCGGTGTGCATTTTTCATACTTACACTTTTTTAATTACCTTTTTTGTGTTATTTTTTATTCATAAGGATGTTTATGGCCACGGACTTTTTGTTGGTTTATATTTTTCCTACTTGTTTGAAATTTATGAGATTTATTAACTATTTTTACATTCGTAAATCGTTGCTGTTGTGTTATTTTTAGTACATGGCAATATTTACGACACACTTAAGCATCATAAAGCGGTCATTGATAACAAATTCAATGGTCTTCGCTAACCAAGTCAGAAACTAAGCTCTGCATGTCCTTCCTTATATTTATCCTTGGTAGTGGGCCAAATATTTAATAGGTTAATTCTGAAAATACTTATCAATCACCTTAATTGGCACCCTTCCACAACTTTGATATGCCTTCAGCCACTTTGATATGTTTCGAAACGAGAATTGATTATGTCAAAATAACATAAAGTTTTTATTATTGATTTCATGACAAACCATTGAATGAAGCCGGAGCAACCGACGAAACACTAGCTTTCCGCCTAAGTTATTCTTAGTTTCGGCATACTGCTGAGTGCCCTGTGGGCAACGCCGGCAGAGTCAGTAGTAATAAATAAATGTGCAAGCTGACGCATGACCGTTGGTTCACATCAGATTCTTTTCCAAGCTACATTTTGTAGGATATATCAATTTAAAGTTTTACACAAAATTAGTAATGGCTTTTAAATTTACAGTGTCAAACATTTTTAAGATTTTATTTGTTTTGCTATTAATTTCAAAATTGTAACGTCACAAGTTTCTATCCTAAGGTTATACTTTATGAAGCTCAAAGTCATAGGCCAATCCGTGAAGCTTTTTGAAATATTATTCTTTTATTTTATTTAATTCTATTACATAGACCTTTCACCTAAAGCAAAAATTTATCAGGTTGTTATTATCACCTGACTATCAAGAAATTTTTTCAATTACATTTATGGCAAACTGAGAACTTTTCCCAATTAATTTTTAATGAAAGTCATTCAGATTGATTAATTTGCGCACGAACAAGCCACCAAGTAGCACAAATCAATTTAAATATACTCGGTGAAAAATTACTTTGCAAGTTAGTTGCTGAAGGCTCATCATACTACTTCGTTAGTAAGCTAAACGCTCATCCAATAGCCTAGACAGAAGCGAGGACAGAAAAAGAATTTGAGGGATTGGAATAATAAATTTGTTTGTTATTGCTTGTCACGATGATGTCATCATCTATAAATATTGTTGAAAGCCCACAGTTTGGAGGGGAGGAGGCGTGATAACTCCAATCGCTGGCTGTAGTTACAGCACTGTCAGCATAAGAAAAAATTTTTGATTGTATGTTTCATTTTTTCTCTCATCACAGCTTGACCTTTATATCTTCTTTAATGCAAGTTTTTAACGTTTCGAAATTTTCAACAAAACCCTGGAAAACAAACCAAAAGCATTAGAAATACAGGTTACGTACGCTTTAGCTTAATTTTTCTAGCAACATGCAAAAATTAGTATGAGCTTTAAAAAATATTTTGATTTTACGTGATTGCCAGAGTTTCAATTTTAATATAGCTTTGAAAAAAGCTGTTTGAGTCATAAGCTTTTTGTGACGCTCTCATCAGTGGCGATATCGCGTCAAATGGGAAGATCTAGAGTGAACAAGTGTGTTATATGTGAACAATTTGGACGTTACGCAATCAAGACAAGCCAATGATAGCGCTAGTATTGCAAAGCGCGCCATAAAAAAGATTTCGCAATTGCGAAAGTTAGAGAAGGCGCAGCAGGAGGCCAAATGCCACGATTATCGAAAGAGTTTGAGAGTGTAAACAAACTCTTTCTGTCTGCATAACACCGGGCGTCGGGTCGTGATATAAGTAGCCTCTAAAAGATTAAGATGGAAAGAGCTGCGCGCTGCGGCGAGGATTGAAAACCGCTTATCATCATAGTTTAATGCACATCGATCATTATCTAAAAGATGCTGACCAATGGCGGAGTCACAATCCGGTTTGGTGTCGGTTCGTTTGCACGATCTGTGTGGTTGAGATCGGCGTGGACGAGTCAATTGCTGTCTTAACCATTGCGGAGCATGTTGCTTGATGCGATCCTGTAGTCGTTGAGATGTTCGCCCTACGTACCGACTGTCACAGTGGCACTTGTATTCATATATGACAAAACTTTTCTGAATGGCAGGTAGAACATCCTTGCGGGCCACAGGCAGCATGCGCTTAGACGTAAAGACCAAGCGGGAACTGACGAAACCATAGCAGCTTTCCACAGCGGTTTTGACTTCTTTTTCCAGATTTGTGGATGGCTTACCTATCCAAGGAACCCTCAAGTACACAGGACACTTTTCAGGGCCAAATCGCTTAAGGGTGGAGAACTGAGCAATTTTCTTGGTGATCTGAGTGTTGATAATGTTTTTAGGATAACCATTGGCCAGTAATATCTTCTTGATCCGTTCTATTTCTTCATTGAGTCTACGGTTGGTGCAAATCATTAGAGCTCGATGCACCAATGTAGATATTAGACTTATTTTGCGTTTGGCCCGCAAGGATGTTCTACCTGCCATTCAGAAAAGTTTTGTCATATATGAATACAAGTGCCACTGTGACAGTCGGTACGTAGGGCGAACATCTCAACGACTACAGGATCGCATCAAGCAACATGCTCCGCAATGGTTAAGACAGCAATTGACTCGTCCACGCCGATCTCAACCACACAGATCGTGCAAACGAACCGACACCAAACCGGATTGTGACTCCGCCATTGGTCAGCATCTTTTAGATAATGATCGATGTGCATTAAACTATGATGATAAGCGGTTTTCAATCCTCGCCGCAGCGCGCAGCTCTTTCCATCTTAATCTTTTAGAGGCTACTTATATCAAGACCCGACGCCCGGTGTTATGCAGACAGAAAGAGTTTGTTTACACTCTCAAACTCTTTCGATAATCGTGGCATTTGGCCTCCTGCTGCGCCTTCTCTAACTTTCGCAATTGCGAAATCTTTTTTATGGCGCGCTTTGCAATACTAGCGCTATCATTGGCTTGTCTTGATTGCGTAACGTCCAAATTGTTCACATATAACACACTTGTTCACTCTAGATCTTCCCATTTGACGCGATATCGCCACTGATGAGAGCGTCACGAAAAGCTTATGGCTCAAACAGCTTTTTTCAAAGCTATATTAAAATTCTGTACCACCAACAAGAATTTCAATTTTATTTTACTAGATTTAAATAACTTTGGGAAATAAAATAATTAAAATTTCGAAAAGGTAAATGATTGTCAAAGTTTTAATTATATTTTACTGGCCGGGTCTGCGGCGTTGCCGGTAGGGTTCCCGTCTGTACGTTTAGTTTATGGACATTAGTTAAGGCGGCTGTGCCGGCTTCACCCCTTAACGGATAGTGAGAGTTAAAACCCAATGGACAGCGAGAATGGATAATAAGATCCAATGGATGGAAACCCATCGAATACTGAGAACAGCAATAAAAAGTTAATGTTTTCAACATAAAAACTTCTCGTTCCGAAACAAAAGTACCATTTTTTTTAAAGAAAGTTGGTAAAAAAATATTGTGGGGGATTGCACGCAGCCGCTATATTTCGCCAAAGTTTCTGGAGTCCTTGGCAACGATTTAGGCCTCTTTACCCTGTTTTTAGCATAGGTGTTCTCAAGCTTAACAAACTTTTGTCCGTTCAATTCAGCAAGTGCTTGAAAACATGAAAGTTTTGGGGGGTACCAAAGTGAATGATATCTATTTTGAGAAATAACCTATTAAACATAAGGCCTACTGTTTGCGAATTTTTTGTGATTGTACGCGTGTTTGTACGACTTAAACCCTTTGGGATCGAGTATGTTGCCTGGTCCTAGCATAAAAAGAGCCAGGCAAAGAGCAAACTAACCCGAAAGGATATACTGACAGCCAACTTATTATAATAGCAGGGCGTTATCAGTAATGTCGAGGTTAAAGGTATCTGTTAAGCCGGCTGTTCTGGCTTTACCCAATGGACAGCTTTAAAACAATAATAAATAGTCATTGAGTTTTAACATATCCAGTTGTAATTGCAAAATCAAAAGGACCGTGTTTTTAATGGGAATCGAGTAGAAAAACATTAGGGGGTTGCATTTTGCCACTTTATTTCTCCCAAAGTTTTTGAAGTTTCTTGCAACGTCTTACTTGCTCTGTTTCCACTGCAGGTGTACTTAGGAACTGGATTTGCTTACGATTAAAACAGGCAATCATTTCACAAACTTTTGTCTTTTTATTTCAGAAATTCCGTGGAAGCATAAATCTACAGCTATGGGGCAGAGGGGAGGCCAAAGTGATTGTTTGTATGTAATTTCAGAATCAAGCTATCAAATATCAAGCATACTGCGTACGATTTTTCGTAATTGTACAGATAGTGTTCGACTTACGACCGCGTTCGGTTCCGACCATCCAGTCGTAAGTCGTAGTGGTCGTAAGTCGAATCTCATATATACATGTATGTACAGGGTGGCCGAAAAGTCCCAGGACACTACATGGGCTTATAAGCTTTGACATCCAAGTCCTTTTTCATATGATCCATCATGGTAGCCCTTGGTATTCCAAGTTCAGCAGAACGTTTTCTGGTGGATTTCTTGGGGGACTGTTGCAGTGATTCTTGAACACCAGCACACGTTTCCTTTCGTGTTTCAGGCCTGCCACTTCTTGCCTGATCCAGAACGCTACCTGTTTCAAAAACTTTCTTCTCCCACAAATACGGATTACTTCTTGATGGCGCGGGCTTTCCAAATCTTTCTGTGAAAGCACTTCGAATATCTTCCATAGTCATGTCATTCCTGATGCGGTCGTGAACCAAAACAGCAGCAATTAAGCGCTCCTCAACAGTAAATACACTGATGTCAGTCATGACCTGAAATAACCTAAATAACCTGAAAAAATAAATCAAATAAATTGTTTTAACAACATTAGAATATTAAAACAGTAAATACACTGATGTCAGTCATGACCTGAAATAACCTAAATAACCTGAAAAAATAAATCAAATAAATTGTTTTAACAACATTAGAATATTAAAACAATCATATTTAACAACATTAAAATATTAAAAATAGAGTGTCCTGGGACTTTTCGGCCACCCTGTATATATGAAGGCAAAAATTATCGTATGTTCTGTATGATACTACGACTGAGCTGCCAGCCTATCAATACAGCTGCCTAGCCTTGACAGGGAAGCGGTCGTAAAGTCGAGCAGTCGTAAGTCGAGCAGGTCGTAAGTCGAACACTACCTGTATGCTTATTTGTATGATATAAAATGTTTGGCTGGGATTATATTGGTAGGTCGTGGCGTAATTGCAGCTAAGTGAAGTACAAACTAACCTAAAGTCAAAAACTTACAGCTAAGTTATTACAAAAGATCAGATTACGATTTTAGTTTTAGACCTTAATCCAGAGGTTCTCAACCGGGGTAAATTTCCCCTTGGGGATAAATTTGACCTGCCTTGTCGGTAAACTTTGTTAGCAAAATATTCACACTTTTACCTACTACAATAAGCATTTGAAGAAGTGAAAACATAAAAAGAATTTGGGGGCAAATTTTACTTTTAAAATTTGCCAAGGGGTAAATGAGAGAATAAAAGTTGAGAACCCCTGGCTTAATCCATCAACCAGATTTATGTGGCAAAGATGAAAATAAATTTTGTGATTCCTGCAACGTTTCATTTTGCTAAACTCTGCTACGTTTGCTTGATATATGTTAGGGTTAAGATCAGTCAGGCTTGCGACACGACCGTACAAAAGCATTGCAACTTACCATTGCATTACTGAGAAATAGATTTTTTGACCAACCGCTATGTTAATATTGTAATATAGCATTCTTCTTTTACAGGCAGCCCATGAGTTGTTTGCTTTCAAAATAACAGCAAATGAAACCTTTTCTCGTAATTGCTGCCTGCTTCATTTTTTCACAGTAATGGCACCATACTGCTTTATGACATTCATAAAGCGAGTTTGAAGCGTTCAAGAAACATACATTAGAATCCCTAAATTGCTTAAAAGAATCGTTTTTTGTATTGCCAATTCTGATAAAATTGTTGTACAGTTTTTTTAACGACAGTGCATTGTTAAAATTTTCCGAAAAAACTTTTACTCTCGTTTCTACGGTTAGTACTTTTTGAGAAAATACAGAAAACAAAGAGTACAATCAAGCGTTAACTTTAAAGTTGTCTTCAATCCCACTGAGATATAAATTTGGAAGTTGGTAAGTTGGATGCTAGCATTCGTTTAAGCAAAAAATAATATTTCTCTGTCCAAACATGCAAATTACAAAAATTTTTCTTTAATTGTGACGTCATTATGTCGTCAAAAACTCCTTTATGACACTCACCCCGAAGAGGTGGTAAATCCCGCCGAGATTGATGCTTGTACGTCCAGTAGTTTTACAGAAGTTAAAGCGTACGTACGTAGTTAGAGACATACAGAACTTGGCTTTATGAATTAGACTAGTCGGTTCTGCCAGGGTCGCCCGCAGGGTCCCCATTGTTAATCTCGAGGTTAAGAATATCGGTTTAGCAGCCCAAGCAGGCTTTACTCAATGGCCAATGGATGGATAGTCGTGAAAACAATATTAAAAAGTAAACTTTATTTCACATAGCCAAATTTCTTTCCGAAACAAAACTATCCTGTTTTGAAACATAACTGAATAAAAAATGTTTATATCACATAGCCTCTATATCTGTCTACCAAGTTCCTCGAGTACCTGGCAACGTCTTATTTATCTTGCTTTCACTTCAGGCGTTCATAAACTCAACAAATATTTATCCGATAATTGAGCAAGTGCCAGAAAGCAAATCAAAGCTGTGGAATGGCGCTTGGTAGGCTACATTTCAAAATTTTTAGAGGCTTCATTTTTGGATGAATCTTTGTGAAAATTTAAACAAATAATGATAAAGAACCATGCTTTCGAGGAAAAATAGTCATAATATATTAAAGAATTAGCTCTTTCTAAAAATTACAAGTTTATTAGGTCTAGTAGGAAAACTTTTTCACTAAAAATGCAAAATTACAAATGGCAGCCAATTGTTGATCAGGCACTACAAACTAATTCTTAGCCATCACTAGCTATAGTTACAAATTGCTGGAAATCAAACTTTCTCAACTTCAAAAAACAATAATTGTTAGTACCTTTTCATGACCTTTATATATGAAACTTACCTGTTTCTACTCAGTTTATTGCTTTTTTTGGGAGTAAAAAGTTATGCTACAAATTTTTAAGCTTAATTTTTTAGTATGAAAATATATAGTATAGGTGCATGTCGTATATTATCAAAATTGCCTTGGAATAACCTTCAATTTCTTTAAAAATTGTGAAATTCGGTTGTGAAATGAGATCACAAATCAGTTTTTAAGTAAACTGATTTTGTAAAAACGTTGCAATATTTGAAAAACTTTATCAAATAATGATCTCTTATATCCAGAGATGGTCGGTATCCAAGGAGCTATACTTAAGTAAACTCCTTGAGTAGGATTTTTAGAAAGGAGCTACTTACTTAAGGTTTTTTCTACTTTTACTTGAGTGCATGAATGAAATGAAAAGTAACGCTAATTGAGTAGGCTACCGGTAGTTACAGCTTTTCTTAAGTAGATTCCACATGTAAAAACTTGATGGTTGTTTACTTGGAATGCGCTATGCTTGCTTAAAAAAGGTTAAATTCAAGTCTTTAGTTCGGTTTGATCTATTGAAGTGATATCGATTTTCGAAACCCATCTGGTGCTACTTTTCAATGCTAATTCGGCAAGGTGCAGGGAGGTATTTCCAGGAAACCATACCGTCACAAAAACTTTTGGTGTGCAAACGCTTTTACCACCCGAAGTAAATTTAAATAATTTAGAGTGTTTAATTTTTTGCGCGGTGTTTCATCCTCTATTTTCAATTTTTAACATGTATTGGTTAGTCCACAAAATCCAGAACACAATGTAGCTATTGCTTCTCTCTACTTCTAAAAATTTATTAAGTATTTATTTTTGCTGAATGATTAGTGCCATCCAATAGGCTTAAGGGTATTGCATTAGCTCAACCTCAATAAATTCAATATCTCTATTACTTGCTAATAATTCTAATTCTTATCAAAGTTTCTTGAGTTTTCTAAAAATAACGAAATGTGTCATCTTTACACGATATCATCAAAACAATAATCCAGAATATTAAAAAATGTATTCTTTTTTCCCCTCTCTTCCGAAAATTTTAGCTGTGCACACCAGTGAATCTAGTCGTATTGGATCTTAAATAATATGTTCGTCAGACTGTTAGCTTGATTGAAGAATGAAGAGATTTTTTTTATCAACTTTCTCTTAGAGTTTTTTCCTTCCATTTTAAAGGCTACCGGTGATGACTTTGTCGGTACTAAAAGGGCTCTAACAGGTTCAGAAGAAAGGCATGGGATAATCCCCTTAAGCACGACTTTGTATGTGCTTGTACATATAATAGAGAGCAAATTAGTTGACTCACTCAAGGAAACTGCTGAAATTTCACTTAAAATGGGTTGTTATTTAAAAAGCACTAAAAATTTACACTCAATATAATATGTGTCCTCCTCTGCTTTGAAGAACTTGTTTTACACGCTTTGGCATGAAACAGACTTGGTTTTGGCAACTTTTTGTGATTTCCTTATCATGGTAACAAATGGCAATAACAGCCTCCATCAAATTGATGAGGTTAGTGCAATCTTTAGATCCAACCGATTTTTAATTATAGCCCACAAATTTTTCTTGAGGTTCACGTGTGTTCCATGGCTATTCTAGAATCTTCATTTGGTTTTCTTGAAACACTTTTCACATTTTTGGCAACATCATATGGGGCCAGATTTTGCTGAAAAATACCCCTACCGTCTAGAAATGCTGATTGAAGGTACAGCACCCTCAGAAGAAGATATTTTGGAGGTCTTTCAGTTTCAGTGGCGTGGGATTATTCTACTCGGTGTTAGGAAGAATGAATACTGACAAGTATATTGACGTAATCCAGCGCAAAATTGTGAGAGACATCCCTTGTGGCATTTACCCAGAGGAAGTGATCAACTGTGCCATTTGATATTTGCACCACCACTAGTTTCCGAGAAATTAAAGCGCACGCGTGTGCGTACCTACACACGTGCTGATAGAATTGTGCATCACATATTAATTCGAATTTCAAGGTCAAATGCGACCAGCAGTCTCCGGCAAAATCGATACGCTCTCGGTTTGAACAAATGAAAAAGTTAATTTGCTGATTTTTTTCTTTGCTTAAAATAAAATTAATTAACCAAAGGATTGAGTTGAGTTTTGGTATTATATTGGTGAAATATACTGCTACCGCTCTGTTTCCCTGATATGCTTGTTATTTGAATTATCTTTCGTAAAAACAGGTTTATAGGTTACTTCTACTAACTTAGATAGCAATTTAATAAGAAGGGTTGTAGGCCTGATGCTGAAACAATAGACAAAGGATTGAACTTTACTGGCAGAAACAGGTCTTCAAGAAGTCAAGTTTTCCTCCAGTTACTGTAAAGCGAAAAGAAAAAAATTTAGCCAGAAAAAATGTAAAGGAAGGAAGAAGATTGTCAGAGGTGACTTCATCAATATTTAGTAAAGTACTGCCATACAGTTCAAAATGTCACCGTTCAAACTTTTTACCGCATTTGTTACATGTTAAATTTTTCAACCAAATAATGGCTTAATTACCTCAAAAAAGTTCAGAAAAATATGAGAACAAAAGTTGGGTCAGAATTTTGATGCGAAAGAAAACGAAAAATGATGTTTATTCCAACAAGGTTTTAAAATACCTGCAAAGTTTTTGCCTCTCTTGGGATGTTCTTCAAAAATGCTTTCAAATTTTCAGGCGAGAAAATTTTGAATCATAGCATGTTTAGCCTGCCGAAAGTCATACATATCGGTACTTTGGGATAGGAGGGCATTTAGACTGTTTTTTCTTCAATTGCTCTATGTCCCTGACATGAAGCTAAATTTTCAATTGAATCACTTCTAAGCGCCGTTGTGATGTCATTATGGGCGCCTCAGGTGACATTATTTTAATGGATCAAGTGCCACTCTAACAGATTTGTATAGAAAGTTTTCTATCTTTACATGAGGTTTGCTAAAAAAAATTTCTGGTTTTGACCGAGGGGAAGGGAGGCGGGACACTGCTTGAAAAGGCATTACCCTAGCTACGTGCCTTCCAACAAAGAAGTTCACATCAACTCCAACTTGCGGTAACTGAGAGCTGTAAAATAAATAAGAGTTCACATTCTTGTGGTTATTGTGAAGGCGTAGGCGTAGTAAGGGGAAAGTACAGGGGGAATGATTTTTCCAAATTTGTTTAATCTTATCAAGAATACAGGTATTTATAAAGAGCCAAGGCTTAAACTGCAACATAACGTCAATCTCAAAAAAAGTCATTAAACAAAGTTGAGGTAGACTGCAGATCGGCAAAAGAAACGTCATCCAACCGTACACCAAGACCAAAAAAATGTATTTTTTCCTACTTTCCAATAATCCTGGCTATTGTGATAGTGGGGGTCGCAGAATCTATATTGTAACGCCACTGACAAGATACGTAAAGTTGAATAATTAGGCGCGTTTGTTTTAATCAAGATTGTTTTCAAGAAATGTGCAACTTTTAATTTCTAATGTAATGAATAAAGGTTATTCACCCAACGTCTTCTGAAATCATTAAAATGGATTGCAAATTTTCTTTTATGTACGAAAACAAAGGTTTGGGTATCTCTGGTAAGTCAAATTGTAGAATATAAAAAGCTTTTATTTGACTATTTTGAAAAATTAAACGGCAGTGATCAGCGCCCGCTGGTGGCAAACTAACGGCGTTGTCGCTATTGTTGTTCAGCTGAAATTTGATCTGCGCTGCGGCTATCCGCAGGAAGCTCTCTATCTCAAAGGTACAAATGCTAACGCTAGTTATTCCCGAATACTAGCGGCAGCAAACTTCTAAAACAGCTTTTGCTAGTACGAAAGTCATTCAAGATATTGCCATGTAACATGAAAACAGAAATTTTTTCCAGGCTGGTTGAGAAAACGGTAACATACCAATAGATATCTTTAAAAAGCAATAGCTGTAGCAAGATAGAAAAAAAGAAAATTGGCCATTTGTTAAAAACGCCGCTAAGTTATTTAAAAAAGCCAGCATCTCCAAATATTCGTTGCTGATACCGGATCGTTTTGGCTTTCCTAGTGCAATTTTGCTATTGATAGCATATTCCATTTTTGACTGCAGCTTGATACGCACATCCACATCGTATCCTCTCATTCAAGCAAAAAAGCAGAGTTCATGAGAACATAAAATGAGAGCGAAACACAACACCAAGTAATCTATGTTTTCAACACAAAGTTGAAATTGCTTTTTTATGCCGTCAAGAATGGCTGAATGCAAAGGATTTTATGTAGCCAAGTTACTGATGTCTTAAATGTCGGCTTTGGAAGCAAATAACCGGGTATGCTTTTTCTTCACCTTGGAAGATAATCAGAATACTGAAAAACCAACTGCTGACCACAGTCTCAAAGTTCTTGCAGCCTACGAAACAAAAATTGGAAAAGATTGGTCTGCTTAAACGCATGTTGAGGACTGATAATGCCTTCGGCCTAAACGTTTTACGCATTTAAATCATCACATTTTCTTTTAACAAGGGGCGGACTCGCGTCAGCGGCAACAGTCTTTTGAAAAAAAGTGCGGCTGCCGCTAGCGCTATGACACAAAGAAGCAATCCTAACTACTGTTGCCGCCAATTCATGACAATAGCGGCACTAGCGAACGCCAACGTAACTCTTGCGGTGCTGGTAGTAGCAGCTATTTTTAGCACCGCTAGTGTCCACCACCGGCTCGGGGGGGGGTTTTAAACTGAAAACTATGGTATAGGCTAAATTTGACTCGTATTTTCTTTTCCATGTTTTTTTAACTTCAAATTCAGTAATCTGTCGCTTTGAAATAGAGCTACCATATTTTCAAGATGCAAAGGAAAGATCTTTTGGAATTTTTTACCTCTCAACTTGAAGGAAATTTTTGGGAAATCAACTACGGTATTCAAACGAGCGTTTTTGTCCAGTTTTTTCAAAGATGCTGGCTCTGCAATCTTCTTCTAGCATTTCGTCTTAAGAATTGCTAATAGTTGCTAAGTAGAGGACTTTCGGACATATTTTTGTCTTTGGATTATTTTTTATTGCGAATTGAGAACATGTCCTACAAAAAAGAACATAAGCCTATGGTAGCCCTACTTTAAATGCAACACCGGTTTCAATAGCAATAACAAATTTATATTTAGCATTATCTTTGAAATTGATGAGCTTCGAACTAGGCAAGTTTATTCATTCTTTTTTTGTAATGCTGGTAAAATCTAATTTTCTCATCTTCCTGATTACTTTTTGTGGTGTTTGAGTTCAACTTGGCCGCTAGGTTGCGGTAGCGCGAGCACGCCGCAAAACTACGATATCCTGCTGCGTAGTGCTCCGCTCTGCAGAGCTAGCTAGCAAGTCAGCTGAGCTGAGCGGCAGCTGTGCAAGCATGCAATGCAATGTTGCAAGCGAAGCATGAACCAGGGTGTGATAGGCCAGTTAGCGTACTAAACCACACAGTTCGACCTGGAAGCAGGTAAGTGATGAAGCACAGAATGCTTGTCACATGCTTTTTCAATTAATCGTCGTTTCTTGCAAGCTGTAACTATATAACCAGATAACAATTTATGGTTGAAGTTAAGATTAAATTGCTATGCATGAATTACTAGGCTATTTTGCCTCACCCGTCCATTAATCAGCTCACCCAGTGCTGAAAGTTTAAGCATTTGCAATGCAGTGTTCTTTAAAGCCTTATTTTGGACAACTTAGCCTGACTAAAACGGCAATATGGTTAATCTGTCAATAAAGATAAAGCTCCCTGTTTGATTATAATATCTTGCTTTCTAGCCTCACGATGGCTACTGGCATGTTGTTGTACAATCATTTGGGAAATGTGTAGCAGTTTACGCCAATTTTTCATGCATAAACTTATGAACGTGGCTATTTTGTTGTCAACAGTGTTATAAACTCAAAGGCTTATCTTGCTGTCGCCATTCATGTATCTTTAAATAGCCATATGTGCTAGAATTTTGGCAGTAGCGCCATGGTGTAGTGGATAGTGCAGCTGCATTCAAATGGGATGATTATGGGTTGAATTCTTATCTGGCAGTGTACTTTTAAGACAAAGGCTGTGTATGCTGGAGGGGAGCCAGCATGTAAATATACAGAAGTGTACACTGGGGTAGTGTACAGTGTCAGGGAGTGTACACTGGGAGTGCAGTTTTTTCATCCATCATTGAAATTGACCAATCAGAAACGACCAAAAGTCACATGTTTAATACATCATTAAAAATGGCCAATCACAAATGTCTAACAGCAAAATAGCTTCCAAGGGTAAAATGCTGTTGATGGCAAAATAGCCACTGCCTAAAATTACACCATACCAGCAGTAAACTATTAGTTGCTTCAAAGCAGGTCTACACATGTTGTTCTAACATTGTTCTGACAAAAGTTTGAAGATCTTCTTTTTATTCAAGAATATTCCAGTGTGGTTCAGTTTGGCCTAATCAGAGTAAAAAAAAGACAAAAACTTGGGATTATGCCCAAATTATTTTGCTTTAAGTGCACCATACTAAAAAATTGTGCTAATTTTACGTTGTGTTTTTATTTTGTGGCCACAAGAAAGCCTTTGATTTATGTTTAAAACAACTTGTGTTCAGACCTGCTTCACAGTTACTGTACTGCTGGTACAGGGCATCTTTGCCACAAGCCCACAACCAAACAGGGAAAATTGCCACAGCAAACCAGTACCTCATTCAACAACACAACCAAAGTCTACCATTTTTGCCAATGTGAATATTTGTTGTTCTTTAATCCTTTGAACCCTGCAGGCTGGAAAACTGGCCTTACTGGGAAGCCTTATAGACCCAAAAGGCCAGTTAACCCGCCTTTGGGTCTACCATCATTACCCTGTAAGCTGGTGTACTGTCCTGTGAGCCAGAGTACCGTACTGTGCCGGTGTAAGCCGGTGTACTATCATTACCCTGTAAGCTTGGGTTAAAGGCAGGAATGATCAGAGAAACCAGGGCTCAAAGGGTGAACCCCAAATGTGTCAAAATCTTCAAGTAAAATGCTCCTTGGCCTACCTGCCAACTGTTGTATAGAAAGATGTACCTTAATTTGTTGATGTAATCTTGGCTTGTGTTGTAGTAAATTGTTAATAAATACTGCTAGAACCTAGAAATTCTCCCTACAAAGTTTAACCATGACCATTAACTAACCCATACTCACACTCTAACCCCAACTTCAATGCTGATCAGCAATTTCACAAAATATTTCTGTTTTATTCATATTCAATTTTCTGGAACACTTTGCATGAATTTATGCATTTTAGTTTATTCTATTGCTAATAATTTGCTTAAAATATTCAGCTGAAGCAAAATCAATTGTGGTAATTTTTAATAGAGAAAAAAATGGTTGATTAACATGTGAAACAGGGTTTGTTGGGTGTTTGCCTTTGTTTAGTTAGCTTGAATTTAAGCAGTTAATCTTAGGCTGTTGCAACTTTGCTTAGGCTACCCAGTTTGCTTGGTAGACTTGCTACATCCTTCCTTAACAAATGACATTATACATATTGCAACAAAAACACAACCAATTGTCTGTACTGTATGTTATTCTGGTCAAGGGTATGAAACAAATTAAAAATAAACTTTAAAATGATAGGCTTATCAATGCTATAATGATGAAAAATATCAGAGGGTATCTTTGGATTGGTTAGTATGGTATCAGATATTCTAACGTTTGTGTTGTTTAGTAGCTTATTTAAAAGACCAAATTAGATTTGTGTCACTAATCTTAATCTTCATGGGCAACCTAAACCCTAGACTTTAGCTAATGTTATGTTTTGAAGTAAACTAAAATATTCTGTAGTACCCCATGTTTTAGTTTTTACCATACTGTAATCTAGATTGTGTAGCTAAAATGAGTTTATTCTATTGTACAGAGTGATGTATCTAGTTCATTTAAGGTTCTACCATTACTGATACTAGCTATTGTTCACTACTCGGCATACGACCAAAAATATTGGCAACATGCCATCAACAGCTTACTATTCCATTGATAAAACAATCCTTGATGTTGGTGTTGGCATTGAAACACCATCGTTACAGACAGTTTGTAAAGTCCAAATAAGTACTGTTAGTAATGGAACTTCTGAAGAAGATTTGGAAAGGTTTTGTCATTGTACAATAAACCAAGATGTTGAAATAACATTGGGATGTGAAGAAGGTGACATTTCTCACATTATTGATGCTTTATGCAAAAACATGAAGCAAAATTCTAGGGCTCTGTATAAGATTGTGTTTTTGAATAACTCATTGTTTTTGCCTGGTGAAAATATCAGTTTTGTACTACATGTAATTTCTTGGAACAATCGAGCTCCTCCAATTTACAAATTGAGGCCCAATGCTTGCTTGGAGCTTGCAGTAGAAAAGAAAAACGCTGGAACTAGATTATTTAATTTGTCCAGAATATTTGTTGCCACTTGTTTCTATTCCAAAGCTATAAAATATTTGATTGTTGCTCATACTTCTCCAGATATAACTGCAGAAAAGAAAGAAGAAGCTCTAGAACTACTTGTGGTTTGTCATATCAACCTTGCTGCTTGTCTTCTAAAGCACAACAAATTCCCAGAGGTGATAGCCAACTGCACTGATGCATTAAATCTTCAGCCTAAAAACTTAAAAGCTCTATACAGAAGAGCTGTTGGTTATATTTCTATAAATGATTTTGAAAATGCCAGAAAAGATATTGAAACTGGAATTGAAGTCAACCCTCGTAGTGATGCATTAAATAATTTGGCGATTAAGTTAAAAGAAAAAGTAGCATCAGCTAATGCCGCGTTATCAAAGCGTTTAAAAGTGATGTTTTCGTAGATTTACATCGTTTATGATAGACATACGAAAGCATGCATCAAACCAAAATAACTTTTTATATTGTTTTATGTGTTCTGAAAATCAGCTGCTTTATGCGAGAGCTAACCTGTTCATTGTTCAATCATGCCTAATTCTCTGAGTCACCGTGGTACATATGTGCACCATGATTGTTAATTTTAATGTTATTTTGACGTAACGGTCACTTTTCTAAAATTTGTTGTAGTGGAATTATTAGTAAACAATCACTGCGTTGTTTCAATTGTTATCAATTATATGTCTTTTGGACTTGAAAAGGTAAAATTATTAAGTTGGCCGGCATTTGTTTAATTTTTGTTTTATTTTGTCTCATAAAAAAAGAGGTTAGCAAGTTTGCGAGAAAAAACTTAAGTTCACAGATTTTTACATGCTTATAAACAAACCACTTTGGTCAACACAGCTGAGATGTTATCTTTATTGATATGCATTGTTTGATTGTTGTTTATTTGCATTTACCTTCAAGTTTTATTTTAACTGATAGAAAAACTTAGCGATTAGGTAAGGTAGGCTAATACTCTGTATTTTCAACAGTAAAAATTTTCCACTTCAAACTCGTATCTTCCAATGTTAATCGTTCCACTACACATGAGCTGATGATTTAGACTAACTATGTTACCGATACCTTATAATAGTCAAACCTTTGAATAACGCTGATTGCATAGCTGATGCCTCAAGCTTACCTGTTACTGTCGTTCCTCAATGATTATATGATATTTTTACGCAAATTTAAATGTACTTTTAAAAGTTTTTGTAATTTTGTTATACTTTTTGTGAAGTGCAGCAATTGATCAGTCCTTAAACTGTTTATTTTGCTGCGCTTTTAAGTTATATTTTTTCATTTTTAGATGCTAATCTATAATTGTATTAAGCTATTTGGTGTAGAGTTTTTGAAAAGTTGGTTGGTAATGCAGAATTTGAAAAAAGCAGATTGCCATGAATTCATCCTGAAGCTTTTGGTCCGACTTTTTTCAATGGCATATAGGTCAGAATTAGGAAGAGAGAAGTGTGGCGGCTTTTATAGCGTAAATATTGATTGTTTGTGATTATGCCATTCTTTTTTCATATTTATCGCCTAAAAGCCGCCACACTTCTCTTTTCCTCATTCTTTGGTATAATTCCTTGGAAAGTCAGGCAAAAAGTTTTGGGGTGAACTCATTACTGTTTGCAGTTATATTAAATTTTGACTTACATAATGCTGAACTGGTAGCAATTACATAAGTTTTACAAGTTGGCCAAAAAGCATCAAAAAGTCACGGCTTGAGCTTGATTTTGAGCGTTTTCTTGGAAAATAATATAGCCAAGGGCAATAGGTAATGTGCTCGCTTTTCGTCAGCTATTGTCTCTTATTTAACGTTATGTAGCTGGGTAGTAGGCTGCGTTTTATTTTTATGAACTGAATAGATTAAAGCATTTTGTATCTTTAGCATTGACCATGGCAAATTTAGGTTACTGGCTGAAGACCGCCAAATTGGACACTGGATCAGTCGGCAGATCAGTTATTCGCGAAATGGACAACGAACCAACAATATACGTTGGCATTCTCACAGGTTTGTGAATACAAATTGAAAAAAATCATACACAGAAATTGGGCTATACTGGCACTCAGTGTAATGTCGAAACTAGAGTGAATGTCTACCCGCTATTAAACAAATTACCACCTCCAATTGCAATACAAGTTAAAGACTACTGAGCAATACGTCATATCAGTTGTCTCCCTCCACAATACTGGTTCTTGATTCGGAATATAAAGTCCAAGAACCGAAAGCTGTTCACACGTTAAAAAGTTGTTAAATAATGCGAATAAATCGAAGTTTCTAACTCTTAGTAAACAACTCTAGGTTTTTGGTTGCTGTTAATTGCTTACGTATTGTTACGTAAATAACTCGCTGTTTGACTGTGATGACGGTGGGTTAACGCATTGGTAAGTAGATATTAATCACTAACAATTTATAGACAAAATACTTACTGGTATTTTTAACTTTTTATCGCAGTAAGCGACCGATGTTCAAGAGGTGAATCTCGGGATACAAGTGGTCCGAAATTGCAAGAACTAATCACTAACCTTGACAAGTAAATTATTAGTGAATGCATTTTTGGTTAGATGATGGGAAAAATCCTCGCATTTGTTTATTGTATTTGTTTCTCTTACTTTGAATGCGAGTTGCTTCGTAGTTGTATTCTCCAATCAAGGAAAGCCTTTTTCGGTTTAAGCAGTATTCTACTGGCTCAGCGCATTTGAAGAGTTCAAACAATAACCTTTACCTTGAAATGCTCTTGCCAAGAACACAATGTAGAACCATACGAGCACCGAACTCATAACCTCTCGGTCGTGAATCGGTGCACCATTTAGCGGTGAGTTAAGCAGCCGGGGGAAAAGCATCATTAGAAAATGTTAAGTTGGTAAATAAAAATGCTGATCCCAGCGATTTGGGACTGGTCGATGTCGACCCGCAAGGGTTGATGGGATCAGGGATTGATGAATAACGGGGATAGTCGTCTGTCAGTATTTATTGTGGGGTCTTTACCTTTTTAATTTGCTTATCGCATGTTTAGCAACAGGGTACAAATCTAGCGATCTTGATTTAGACGCCACGTTTTTTGTAGATATCAAGCAATTGTAAAAGTCAACAAAATAGTACCGGATGACGAGCGCGAAATCAAGGTAGTTTGATGTTTTTTTGAGAATAAAAACTAATTCATGGTGTAAATATTTTGCCGTTTTAAAATCTTTAATTAATTTTTCAATAGTGTTCAATACTGTTTTGCTGTCTTCATTAATATTTTTTGAAATGAGAACAGCGAAATACGTCCAGAATTTTTAAGGTCTAGTTATTTTAATTTACTCTGGTGCAAACGCATGCGCGTGGTGGTAGCATTAGTTACTAAAATTTGCAGTAAAACGATGTGCATTATGATAGATTGAGAATGTTTTTAGTTAATAGAACTTCTGCGAGTTTGTGTTTTCGGAAAATAATATGAATATGACTCGATTTTTTTGCACCTACTTTTCTAGAAATTTCTGCAAAGGTTCAAGGCATTTTGCTATAATAGCCGGAGGCTTAGATTTTGGTGATGGCAAATGTTTTTTCTATTTATCGATTTTGAAATCATCATATCAGTTTTGCATCGTTATAATTGTAGTGAATGTCGTTATGGAGAATTGAACTTTAAACTTTTTCCCAGGAGCGTGTGGTTTGTGTTTTGCTCGAGAAACCTTAAGGTTTCCGCTCGTAAAGTTTCTTCGTTTCGAGTTCAAAACAAAAAATTCATTATTTCCTTTTGAAGCGCGTTACCAAGTTTGTCATGAAAGTGGCTTTGTATAGTTACTAGATCATGTGACGGTACCAACTGATGTTGATGAAAAAATTTGTGTCATCCTAACCGGCGGCAACAAGAAAGCAACAGGACTAGATTTGCGACCAATATCTTTATATCATTTTTTTTCTTTGAGGTTTAGTGGTACCATTACTATTTCTTTGAGGTTTAGTGGTACCATAAATTACTACCAACTTCTTGTCGCTGTTTCGCTGCATGAGTTATGTGAAACTAATTTCCAGTTGCAAATGACAAGGAGGCAGATTCCTAAAACAATACTGAACTAACTTAACTGCCTGGCTTCTGTTGTCACTAATCAGCAACAAAAGTGTAGCGGGATATCTTTTGAAAAATCACGAATTGAAACGTGCTCTGCCATCAGCTTTTTTACCAGAACCTCTTAAAAAATATTTTGGTCAAGCCAGACAACGCTTCGGTGGCAACTTTTCTATTGATGTAAATGACCTCATAGTTGCAGGAAGAATTTAAAGTCTACGCCGTTAGTCAAACATGACGTCATTTCAAAAAAGATGGTAAAATGGTACCACAATGCTCCAACTGTGAGGATAAACGTGGTGAGAAAGAAGTTGGCCTCGGCGAGAAATTTTCGAATCAGTGTTTCCGAGGAATTGCTGGAATCTTGAGACACTTTGAAGCACACGGTTCCTTACATCGCCGAATTTCTTGTTTATTAATATGGACTAGATGCGCAACCCGAAAGAGATACAATATCAAATAAATCAGAGGAAGAGTTAAATATTGGGGGTCTTTGTGTGCCTACGCTTAGAATGGTATTTTTTTGTTCATCACGCTACAATTGTTTGTTTGTTTGTTTGTTTGTGGTTACCCCTCCTCTTCCTCGGGATGGAGGTACGACATGCCGTCAACCTAATTGAAATTAGGCTAGGGGAAAGATGGCAGCCCATTTTGAACCAGTCTTCAGTGACTGGTAGCCCCACCACCAACAAGGTAGACTGCCACTAATGGGTACCCAAGAGTCACGCTGGGTCTTTTACGACATGCTGGGTCAGCAGCACGCTACGATTTGGTATGGAAACTTCAAGAATCGAGAAAAAACTGCAGAAATTATGTAGCTATACTTTTTTCAACTATCAGCTCACCTAGGGCACAAAATAAGCTGGCACTCCACACTGAAAAATATTTAGTATAAAACATATGGATTAAGCGGTAGCGTGTTTGAAAGAGAACTTGATTGTTTGCGACGACAAGGAAAACTTTAAAAGCTAATGTTTGTACATAAAAGAAAGATTTTGAATGCCTTATCAGTTGATGCATTTAAACAACTGGAAGGCGATATTTGTTGTGATAGCGCTTTAGTTTTGGGGGAATAATTTTGATATGGTATTCTCATTTGTTTCTATGTATACAACCAGGGTTTTTTTAAGGATAATGTTAGGTGCCCGATATGAGCCTGTAGTGACCGGAAAAATAATTGACTAAATTTAAAATGATTAGATGTGTTTTGCACTCTGTTACATAGTCATAGTATACATTCATACATACATAAATTATTCACATACGCGGTACGGTGCATGTGCAAGACAAAACCAACGAAAACGAATGGCACAATTTTAACCACTTCAGCAATTTAAAATGGGTACTGCTACCCAGACATTTTTATGTTTACAATCAAAGTCAAAGCTGTGATAGAAACGGAAAAATTAAAAATAAAAATGAGGTCGCGCTGTCGAAAATGTGGTAATTGAAAAATTATGTCGGGTGGCGCAAAAAAACGATAACACTCTTCATTTTATAATTTTTCAAAATCTATCAAGGCTATGGTTCTTATATTTGGTACACATCATGTCAGAGACATTAAACACTTTCGTTGAAAATGTCAGCTTTGTAGGTAAAAAGACGAAGGAACGCCATCGCTTTTAAAATTAGTTGCCAGAAAATGCAGTGCCGAAAATGATTACAGTAGACTCCGCTTAACTGGCTTGCGAATAACTGGATCATTTTTCCAAGTCCCGAACCACATGTGCATTTTCAATGTAAATGTACGCCGCTTTTCTGCATCTCTTTTGCACCCAAACTCAGTAAAATCCCATAATTCGCCCGGCACATGTTTCAGTCATTGATCACGTGCTGAAGCAAGATTATGCCACGACTATATTGCGTTTTTTTCAGCAGAAATAATACAACATTTTAATAAATAAATACAGTATTACTGATTATTGATTCTCATTTCGTTATTTTTTATATAACTCAGCTTTTTTTGATGACTAAATAAAACTTGGTCGTTTTTTGAATACGGTACTGTATCTTTTCGGCTAACTGGATCAAAAGTCTTCTGCCCGAAGTAATCCAGTTAAGCGGAGTCTACTTACTGTACGATGCCATTGACATATTCAGGATAATTAAACAGGTGATCAAAGTGGCCTCCGTTTTCATCGCAAATTGCTTGCAACCGTTTTTTTCCAAGACAAAATTGCCTTTTGAACTTTATCCTGAGGTATTTCTCGCCATTTTTGTCTGATTGCATCCTTTAGTTCCTCTTCTCTAAAAGCAGTCGTCCTTCCGCTGTAATTTCTCTCTGAAAGTGAGTCCCATACACTAAGCCATGGGATTGCAATCCGGAGATTGGCAAGGCCATTTATTTTTTTTTGGATGAAACTTGGAGTATTGCCTTCCAGAGAGCTCTGAGTGGCACGGCTGTTATGTGATGTGGCTCCATCTTGCTGAAAAATATGTACTTCATGGAGACGAACACCACTAAGGTTAACTCTGAGTGTTACATGAAATTACTGGATGAGAAACTTCTACCCGATTATCGCAGAATGTGCACCCAAATGAGGATTATGCTTTTCAGCTAGATGAAGCAATTTGCAGAAAAAACAATGCTAACAGTAAAAACTATTCCACAAACATCTTACCAATGAGCGCAGTGTTTTCCATGTAGGACCTAACTTTTGAGACCAGAGCATGAGAGTCAGCCGTCCATTGTTGTAGTTGTCTATGTGTGAAGGGCATACCGTATTTTCCTATTAGTAAGCCGAGGCCATTTTTAAGAAGTGACAAGTTTCTTCAAAATGTTTTCTTAGTCTCGTTTCAGCGTCGACACGCATGTTAACATGCCTGCATGATTAAAGTGTGTATTTTTTTATGAATTTTATTATTTCTATGAATGCATGTCATTTGTAGTGTATCGAACTTTTTCTATTAATTAATAAAGTTTATTCAGCTGAAATAAACGTGCCGTAACTGTGAGATCAAAGGTATGATTTTGGCCTTTGGTATTTTCTGGTTCTAAGCTGCTGATCGGGCAATAAGCCGACCCCAAAAATCTGGTCCAAAATTAAGGTCCTGAAATTTGACTTATTAAGCGGAAAATACGGTATTTTCCACGAGTGAAAACAATCAGAAAATATTCGAGCGATGCCTGTAGAAGCCGGTGTAAGCTGGACACCGATCACGGGAGTTTCGCCTCCACTATCACAGTTGTGTTATTTTGTTATTTGCCGGCGAAATTCGCATGTTCGGTCAATTCAGGTTTAGAGGAAAGGAAAAAGGCTTAATGGTATTATATTTTGTTTTACAGTCCACTCTGTGTGACTGGGCTGACAATCTTGGCCTGAATTTGATTTTGACCACTGGTGGTACTGGTTTTGCGCCTCGCGATGTTACTCCTGAAGCAACTCGAGCCGTAATCGAAAAAGAAGCGACGGGAATGATGATTGCAATTGCCGTTGCAGCTTTAAAAATCACCCACAATGCAATGATATCGAGGTAGGAACTACCACTTGAATTGACATAAATAGTTTAGACTTCTGGTGTTGGGCGCAAAAGCGGTTGGTTTGATGGGAAAATGTTTAGCTACTTGTAACTTTATTCTGAATCTAAAAGTGTTTATGACAAAGTGGACGGTCACTTCAGTAATGACAACTACATTATTTACGCGAGGCAAAGCATGCAAACCTCTCTTAATTGAGTATGAATTTTGCTTTTTTTAAAAATTAAAATACACTTTCCAAACTCGTGAAAGCCATTTCCTAGTTAGATACCTTTATTTTTCCGTTGGAAAATTGTCTGTATCGTGAATTTTCATTGGCGCCATTTTTCCCACTTTAATTTCCGAAAAAGCCTTTCGATATATTAAACATTTATGTTTTTATTCTGTTTCTTTGTACGAAAAAGTGTTATTGTGATTTAAAGAAGATGCGTGTGATAGAGAAAACAGAAAGCAATCTTTGTCTGCGCTGCCAAAAAAAATTTAATCTATAACTGCTTTCTTGCCATTTCGACAAGCACTCGTGTTTTTTTTTCTTTCTAATGGGGCCAATATGCCACTATTTCTATCCCAAATACGAGTGCGAAGTAATAACGTTGTATTCGCAGAGCTGTGTGTGGAATTCGCAACAATGTGCTGATTGTTAACCTTCCAGGGAGCGTAAAAGCTTGTGCGGTGAGTTGGATTGCGTGAGACATAACTCAGTTCGCTTTAAGTGATGTCTGGCTTTAACCCTGCTCTGGTACCATGAAAAAAATCACGTTAGCAGTACCTTGGGGTCAATATGACCCCATTACTAAAAATACATTTTGCCACCAGTAGAAAAACTCAATTTGTTATCAGTCTGTGTTTATTGCTTGAAAAATCTAGTGGAGTGCACAATACATCAATATTTTACTTCTGACACTGGTTACAGACCACCTTGCTGTGTTCTTCGCAAGTGGTGTAATGACATCTACTACAGGTGAATCTGTACTTTTTGTCCTTCAATCTCGGACAATCTTGCATCTCTTGCGCCTTGACGGACAATACCTGGTGATGTTTTGAACAGCTAGAGGTGCTTCTGGTAAAATTCCACAGCTGCAAATGATTTGTTTCACAACCTGAGGTGTTTGCGGGGTCACCAATTTGCGCTTAGCTTGGAGAACAATCAACAATATGAGTAGTTCTTTCAGGGGGTCAATATGACCTCAAACAAATAAAATGTAAAATATACAAAAAAGGCAACATTAAAATTAAGATTGAATGAATGGAAACAGTTGACAAGAACCTGCAAAGAAAATACAAAGCGAGAAGAAAGCTTATAATCTCAAAGTTTGGAATATTTAGCCTATCAAATAAGCCTGGGGTCATATTGACCCCATGGTACCACAGCAGGGTTAATGATACATAATTCCGTTACAAACGTAGAAGAAAGTAGGAAATACAGATAGAGCACTGAGCTTGATATTAGAGGATAACGTAAAAACTTGTATGAAGTCGGTTTTGATTCTGATTGTCGCGCAATAGAAATTTGGTTTTATCTCAATAATAGTCTTAAACTAGACTCAATAATAGTCTACGTGATGTGTCGTTCAAACAATTTGTCTGACTGCAACTTTACTAAGACCTTGCTGATTCAGTTCAAAGTATCTTATCTACTAGCTGTAGATCCACACCACTTCTTGTTCGAAGCAACAATAGATTATTCACAATTAAACTAAACTTCAGCTGCACATTCAACTACTCCTGCTATCAGTTCCACTTGGCCTTTACGGCTTCCAACATGGAAAAATTAGTTGCCAAATGAGCTAACGCAGATACAATCAACCCAACTCATTTATTTGTCTCTCCCTCTCTGAAGATTTTCAGTTTTAAAAGACTTTGTGTATACCGAGCGTGGCACAAGTGTTCTAGAAGATTCTTAAGAGAAAAAACGGTAATGGGAATTATTATCCGGTCATAAACACAAACTTTCAAATTTCGCCACTGGCCAATGTTACGTCACAATCACAGTCTGCAATCAATATGATCTAAACAAGTTTGGATAAATATAGATTCCAGTTACATAACTTCAAAATACAGTAGACGCCGCTTAATATGACCACTTTTGGACCAGACCATTTTGGTCATAATATCCAAATGGTCATAAAAACCGAAGCCATCATAACCGCACCTGAATCGATGCTGTAAGCCACAAGAAATCCAAACACCGTCAAATTCATCGTTTAACTGATGTAACAGTGTGACGTTGGCAGTAAAACAAAGTACAGTACTGCAACAGTACAGAAAAGGCATGCGAACTGAAAACACGCATGTTCAAAAGGCGAAGTTATAAGTGCATGGCGGGAAAAAATACTGAACTGTAATAAGAGAAATGGAGAAAATTTTGGTCATATTATCCGAAATGTGGTCATATTAAATGGAGAATTTTAAATGGAGAAATTCCTGACCGTACCAAATTGGTCATAATAAGCGGCTGGTCGTATTATCCGTGGTCATAATAAGCGGCGCGTACTGTAACAGTTTTTAACCCATTTTGGCCAGTGTTCCTCTAGAGCAGTGGTTCTCAACCGGGGTCCACATGGACCCCCAGGGGTCCATGTAATATTTCCGGGGGTCCATATACTATTTCTTTGATATTAAAACCTTAAAATTTATATTAGTGAAGAATAGAAAATTGTTCTTATGCCCAATAGCTATGAAGGGGTCCACCAAGAAAAAAAGAAGGCAAAAGGGGTCCATGGGTAAAAAAAGGTTGAGAACCTCTGCCAGAGGAACATCTAATGCTGAGGCTTGAAAAATCTATCGGTTATTTTGCATCGGCGTAATTTTTAGACAAAAACCTAGTTTAGTGAGCTACACGCATCTTTACGAAAAATTTTTTGTTAGGACATTAACTTCCGCTTCAAATGCCCACGGAAAAACAGCTATTTTTTCTATTTAAAATGGTCCTAATTTGCGTAAAAATGCTGACTCAGCATAAAAGTGTGAAAAGTTTCATTTGCAATTTTTGTTACTTCTTACGGAAACAATCATCCATTGGTTTGCTTGATTTCGATTTTAGGTGATAATGTTTACGTCTAATTTTTTTCGTTCCTCCACAAGAACAATGGTCCAAGGCGCCGTCACCAGCCAATATTTTTTGAAAAATTTTACAGCACTGGCTTTACTCAAATAAGTGCTTTTTATTGCAAAAAAAACTCCAAAGAACATAAAGCGACGAAAAATATACCAAAAATAGACACAATTTTATCTCTTGTGGTTGTCAAGAAAACACATAAGATGTAAGCGAACTACATCCATGATATTTTTTTGACTGTTAGCCCAACGTCCCTGGCACTCCGCGTTTACAGAGTAGGGTAGACTAATACTGTTGTTCACGATTCTTCTTCCGCTTGGGCCTGAGGACGTAGACCTTACAGTATTTTGCAACAAGCCAGCGACAACTGAGCGGATAGACTGAAGAAAATCTAAATGTAATGAAGCTTACACGGTGATATGGAGCTTCTCTTTGTCAGCATCTATATGCAATTAACAAAGAGCAGCCAATACCAATTCTTTACTTGAATTGTTAGTCTGTATTGGTTTATGAAATTTTCAAGCAGATCCACGCCTCCCATGCCTTGTTTGTATTGGTAGAAGCAGCATAGCTAAAGGCAATCAATCATTTGTTGTCACGCCTACTGTAACGTTTCACAAATTTGGCTGATTCAATGTTGTTGAAATTTGAACAAATTTAAACAACTTTACTCTCCTTCCATTGCACTATGGACACGTAATCGTCCGAGCGGCAGTCAGAGAAGCCACGATCCTCTTTTTATAATTTTTGAAGATTGCAAAGGGCGCTTTATGGTGCGGCCTTCACGTATACAGTGATCCCTCGCTATATCGCGGTTCACCTATCGCGGCTTCGCTGCTTCGCGGAATTTTTTACAGTGCTTATTTTACAGTGAATCCTGATTGGCTCAGGGGCTTTACTGTTGTCTAGAAGTGAAAAAAGTTGAAATATACGTTAATATTTCTATTTCTTAAACACATTTTGGGCCTGAAAAGAGGTTTTGTTTTTTGTTTCATTCTGCAGTACAGTATTGCATTGTAAAATAACAGTAAAAAATAAAGCTGACTACTTCGCGGATTTCACCTATCGCGGGTTATTTTTGGAACGTATCCCCCGCGATAAACGAGGGTTCACTGTAGTCCCGAATGTTTTGAAAATCTTTTCATGCAAATCCCTCTGTAAATGATAAGACGTAAAAACGTTGTCAAAATACACGCAACGGCAACCGGGGTTTTGTACAATAGAAAGAAGAGAGGTTGCAACTTGAGGTCCTAGAGCAGTGGTTCTTAACCTTTTTTGGATTATGAAACTCCAATTTCTACAACGATGGGCTTGTGAACCCCCAATATAAACAAAATGAATTACCACATTTTTATATTCAAGTGCAAAACGAAATGAATGTGAACTTCTGAAGGTCAGTTACTTCCACAAACACAAAAAGATAACCGAAGAACTGTTTCTGCTGCAAAGTTCATTTTATATTTCTTCTCAACAACTAGCTACAAAATCAATCAAGTTGAATCATTTGTGCTCAATCTTAGTGGGATTGCTACTGCTGTTATCTTTTTATCAAATGCTTTGTTCTCGGCTTGATTTTCGATATTGAAAGAAACATCTGGCAACTTGGATCCAGTCGCATTCGCTTTTTGGTTTTGATATCTACTAACGCCGAAAATGAAGATTCGCATATATATGTTGTAGGAAACGGAATTATAGAATGCACTGCTGCTTTCGCAAGGTTAAGATACGCCACCAACTGCTTTGTCCAAAACTGCAACAACATCATGGCTTGGAACATGGTTTGGGCAGCAGTATTTACTTGTAGCTGTATGAGTTCTTTCGCCAGCATTTCCGCATCCTCTACTATTGCTATAAACGGCTGTTGCATCCAAAATGGGTGAGACTTTGGTTCACCAAGTTCCCGAAAAATATTACTTTCAAGTTGGCTTAGGTGGTCAGCTACATCTGTAAAAAAATCTTGTGCCGGAGTTGCCCCCTGTACTCTTTCATCCACAAGAAGAAAATTTGCCCTGTTACCTTTGAGAACACGCCCTTTCTATAATGACAGCTTTTCTTTAAAAGCCTGAACTTTTTCACAGCAAAAAATTAGATTGACGTTCTCCCCTTAAAGTGATACATTTAGTGCATTAAGATGGCCAAATATGTCAGTAAGATAAGATAATATCAATAAGAATTTTCCATTTTTAAAATCAATAGCTTTTGGATGGCCAGCTTGTTGCAAGAAAATTGCCATTTCCTGTGACAACGCTACCACACGATTTAACACACGCCCCTTGAGCAACCATTTCACTTCCGTATGCAGCAGAAGAACAGAGTAATTTGCTTACTTCCTCGCAGAACGCTTTGAACAGCTGGTGTTGAAATGCTCTTCCACGAATGAAGTCGACCGGCGCGATGGTGTAGTGGTGAGACCGTCTGCTTCGCAGTCGGTAGATCTGGGGTTCATTCCCTAAGTGTCATACCAAAAGACTTTAAAAATGATATTCACAGCTTCCTTGCTTGGCGCTCAGCATAAAAAAGGGATAGTGTGGAGAACAAGCTGGTAATCTTGCTTGTGTCCTTGGGCAAGGTACTTAACGGGACGGCTTCACCTTTATGTGGCAGACAGGTGGCTCACCCGTACTTCACCGGATTACAATTGTAGAGTTTCAAACCCAGCATGTCAGACGACTCTTGGGTACCCACCAATGGCCGTCCGCCTTGCTGGTGGTGGGGCTACCAGTCACTGAAGACTGGTTCGAAATGGGCTGCCATCTTTCCCCTAGCCTAATTTCAATTAGGTTGACGGCATGAGCCTAAATTGCCTTTCACGCCATACCTCCATCCTAAGGAAGAGGAGGGATAACCACAACACAAGAATGAAGTCGACCACTTTCACAGCAGTAGATAGAGCTTCTTTGTAGTACCTTTGACTTCTGGGAGTGCCTTTGAGGTAAGAGCATAACGATGTAATACACCATGTACGCTAATAATATCTGGAACTACAGTTTTCACCAATGCTGCAAAGCCAGATCAATGGCCTAGCCTCATCGGTACAGACTGACCCTCCTTTGTGCAGGCAATATCATGTTTCTTGAAAAAGTCATCAATGGTTTTAAAGATGTCAGCAGCCTTTGTTGTTTATGCTAACGACTTGCACAGTAAAAATTCGTTACAGATTGAATCATTTGCCACATATCTCACAAAAACAACTAAATGACTTACGTTACTTAGGTCAGTTGATTCATCTCGTTGCAAACTGATGCGAACTGGACTCTCCTTAATTGCTATCACAGCTCATTTCTGCAATTCGTGAAGTAACTACATCATTTGACAATGGAACCTGTTTGATCTTCTTCATTGCTTCTTTGCCCAAGAATATTTCAGTTATTTTCAACATAGTTGGTTTGATCAAAGTTTCTCCAATATTAAACGCTGCTCTTGTTTTTGCAATTATGTATGAAACCTAATAGGCTTTTCAGATGGCGTGAACCCCTGCACAGAAAAGAGTTCCTTTTAGGTCAAACTGAGCTCTCTTTTTAATTATATCTATTTCCATTCTTTTTCCATCATGAACAGACTAGAAGTGGTTATCTAGCTTTGATGGTTTTAGGCTTGCATTGCAAAGAATATAACCACACTCCATGCACTGGGCATTGACTTCACCTTTTTCAACAACTTTAGTAAAACTATATTTGACACAGCTATCATTCCATCCCTCTTTCCATACTTGCAGGACAAAAGCAAAAAGTTTAACAGACTGCAAACACTAGGCTACCTAGTTTAAAATTAAGCTGATGAGAAATCCCTTTACAACCAGACTATAAAACGCAACTCAAAACCTTTTTGCAAAAAATACTGTCTTATGGTTTAGCGAAAGCATCATCTAAGCTCAAACACGGTCTCGCAACAGCTGCAAAGTAATTGTAAAAAAGATGGCTAATATTATGACATAAAAGTACAATTTAAGCTAAGCAGCCTATTTTGTCACCGAAAGTTGACAGGCCATTGGGGCGAGGTAGACAGTAAGCTATCTCATTAATTTTTTTAGGTTAAACGAAACATTGCTGGTTATACAAACGTTATGCCATTATAGTCACTGTTTTGGATTTTGTAACTTACTTTCTGTGGACTCCCAGGATTCATTCTGTGGACCCCAGGTTAAGAACCGATGTCCTAGAGGCATGCTGCTATCTTGCTTCACATGCTCCGATATATGTCTCAAATTTAAAAGGGTAGCCATCACATTACGCTAAAACCCAATTTTTATAGCCACATGTGATTGGTGTACCACCAATAAACATCTTTGCAGAGTGCTTACCAAAATATGGTACCATTTGCTCATTAATGGAAAGATCTTTTTTAAACAACCCAAATTGCCGAAGTAAAGCGTTGACTTTATCTTGCAGAGGTTAAATTTTAGCAAGCTTATCTCTGATAAGAAGATTATTATTATTAGCAAAATGTATGTACCGCTTTATGTCTTCAAATCTTTTTCTCGGTATTGACTTTGATACTATTGGGCAGCTGACATCATCATCTTTGCTCCAGTATAAGCGCTGACGTGGTCGGCTGTTGTATCCTGTCAGCAAAAAATTCCGATGAACGTTTTGATTTCCTGCAAAGTCAGATGAACGACCTCGTTTCTTTGAGACGCTTATCGCTCCGTTTCACGAGCAATTAAACTATAGATTTCGTCATTGAATAATAATCAGAAAAGTGCACTGGCTCACATGAGAAGAGATGAAGATGGCTGTTAGCTAAGTGCATAACATTTGCTTCCGTTATTTCCTTCAGACTGTTTTTTTTTCATGCAATTTCATTCGCTTTCTTTCTCTTTTTGTTGAGCGTTTGTTTATTTTTTTCATTTTTCTGAACTGTTTGGAAATCTGAAGTTATTTCGCATTCTTTGTTACTATGTTTAGGCACCTTTTAAAGCTCCTGGAACATCGTTTGGAAGCAAATAATTTCTGTGAAATACGTCTTCATCGTCCTCCTTTACATTATTAGCATGATAATCACCTTGCTCTGGTGGTAAAATAACAGTATCTTCCTCAACGCGTTCTGTTGACTAAAACGTCATCAACTGCTTCCTGCAAAGTTAGATATTGCTTGCATAGCTGGTTACCTGCCATCTTCAATAACAAAATAACTCGCCATAAACTGAAGAAAACTATTCTGTAATAACTAAATAACTGTCTCACAATATATTTCCTAGAAAAACAAACATTCATAATTGGTAAAAAAAACTTCAATTGAAATGCCTGCCGTGATGAAGCAAATTTTTGTTTTCTTGGGAATATATGTTGCGTTAATGTCTAACTGATAGTTTCCTTTTTACAAACAAACCGCGAAGCACGTCCAGACGAATTGTTTCAGCTGCGCTTTCGTATTGGACCATTGTTTCTTCAGAGGAACATTGAGTTGCTAGGCAACAAAAAGCACGTAGCAAAAGCTTTTTACGTTTTTTTTCTTAGTTAGGTCAAGGACAATCAAATACTAAAAAACTACAAGAAAAGAACTTGTAATTCTGGTAATGGTCATTAATGGGTTGAAGCTGCTACTAATCATTGTTCCAGACACTGATATAGTGTGAAATAATTAGTTGGCCTAATTGCTACACTTACTTTTCATAATAGTTTTTCTCAAGGTTTTTTATTTTTCAATTAGTGATATTTTTTCGCAGGAATGTTTATCAGTCATCCTTCCTGCGCTACCTCATGGCCTTTCCCTTTTGTTAAATCGTAGCGAGGAAGTCACCCGTATACATGCGAACATGATGCACAACTTTTCTCACGAATGTGGCCCTGGGGCCGTCCCTTGTTGCCTTAGAGACGGTCAAACGGCTTTAACGTCTCCTAGACGTATCGTCAGTCCTGCGTCTGGGCTTAGAAGATCTGCTGAAGGTTCATACAGGGTAATAGCGAGTCGATTTTTGAGTTACTAGATTGCTGCCATTCTTTCTTATTCCATTATGTATAAAGACAAATAAAGTTGAGTTTTTTATTAACACAAAAAGATTTTTAAATAAATAATGGAGTGATAAATTGTCTCAAATTTGTCAACGCAAGTGCTGAAAAAAGACTATGCTTTTTTCTTATTTGAAGAAATAGTAGCTTTTTTACGCATTTTTTGTTTATGAACAATCTACCCTCACTAAGATTTAGCATTTACAAGTTGCCACAAGGTTTGGAGGCATTTCGACAATAATTGGTAAAAAAAATTCAGAAGAGAAAAATTCTCTGGTATTTTTGGTAGTGTTAAAAATTTTGAGACGTTTGAGCTTATACTTTTTGAGTAATGCTGTGCCAGCAATGGATTTAGTTGTTGCTCTTGTAAAAAAATAAAAAGAAGAGCTTATTTTTGTCCAACAGACTTTTCAGTTTTATGTTACAGTGTGGTTGTTGTAATAGCTTCAATACGACTGCAAAAATGCCTGTTCAAAAGGTTTCCTCTCGTATTTCAGTTTATTTCATGCAGAACGAGGCTCGCGTCACTTCAGCTGTTACTCACCACCACCACCATCATCATGCAATCTCCTCCGCTTCCCAGTCGGACTCCAACGACCTCCAATCTCACAGCCACACCTACATGACTCCTCGTCATTCCTCGCATTTTATGGCTAGTGACATCCACGCTGGCAACGACGAATCAACTTCAGCTGGTGATGACATTATGACGCATCACGTGACATCACTCCCATCCACAGTACAGTCAAACTCGGTAAGTTACCACGCCCGCGCTTCTGTATTAAGTTTTTTCCATCTTGTAGCAATTTTTTTGGTTGAAATTGTGAAGAGGTTGACTAAGTGAAGTTGCTATAAGGAACTCAATCTAAAATAATGCATAACGTGAGTCTGCGGTCTGGTTTAACAGAGTCGCAAAAATAACTTGCACACACTGATGCTGAATCTACATCAGCATTGATTTCAGACGTTATTTAGACGTAGTAAATATCCAAGCTCACTGCTTAATAAAGTAGAATATGGTACTAAACTTAGCTCGTGTTGATTTTTTTGTACGTGCTGTCGTGTTAATACTGCCAGTGATGGCAGTGTCTAACCCGCAACCCCTATGCCTCGTTGACCACGCAGCAAATTATTGATGCAACGTGATTTTAAACTCAACATGTTGTTTTTTATTGCAGATGCATATTGTCGGTAGCAGACCTGTCAGCAGAGGACAGATGTCGGATAGCGCTGTGTCAGGTTGGTGATGTTAATAAACTGTTCAATTGCCTGCGAAATCACTCTGTGTTGCTACTTTGCATGCTTTTTAAATAAAAGGTTGGTTCAATATTTTAACTAAATCTATCAGTTTACGCCACCTTTTTAGGACTCGGATCTGTGGATTTTAGTAAAGTTGCCAGAAGGCTTCGAACATCTCCGTACCCTCTCACGTCCATGGATAAAGCGTTTTCGATGGTCCTCACTAATTCACCACCTTTACCTGTAATCGAGAAAAACTACAAAGGTATTGCTGATTTTATATCAAAATGTATGAATTATAGGCTGCACTGTACAAGCATATCGGAAACCTATTCTTTATTGACAGCGATGATGGCCTCTTCCCGAACTGTTCCTCTGCCAAGGAGTCGGCTTCGGTCTTCGCCGACTACCTGAGATCCCACTTATCTTTCTCCCAGCCAAAAGCTCTTCGTAGCAGAGCCAGAGGCCTCCTTTCCGAGCTCCAGCAGGCCACTGCCCTAAAGAGTTTCATTCGTCGTTTTGCTCCCCCTTTTTCCCCGCTGAATTTCTTGTGGCTGTCACAAACCTCTCGTCCTCTGCCATTGGCCCAGACAAAGTTGCCTATCCCATGCTAAAGTACCCTCCTCGCTCTGGCATGGATTTTCTTCACATTTTCAATCTTTCCTGGTCTTTGCATTCCTTTCCTTCCATCTGGAGGACATCTTCTATTATTCCTATCCATAAGATGGGAAAGCCTTTCGACTCTCCCGGTTCCTTCCGGCCTATCTCTCTCACCTTCTGCTTCTCAAAGTTTTTGAACGCATCATTTTGTCGCGTCTACTTTTTCTTCTGGAGCCTAACCCCACTCACTTTCTTTCCCGCCAGGCCGGTTTTCGTCCTGGACGGTCTAGTCTTGATCAAATTCTTTATCTTTTTCATAGTCCATTTTGGATGAGTTTAACAAACCCATGCCGGGTTCTCGGACGATTCTCGCTACTATCAACTTTTCGACAGCTTTCGACTCTGTCTGGCATCTCGCTCTTTTCCACAAACTTATTTCGGCTGGCCTCCCACATTGCTTTGCTTGTTGGACTCAATCTTTTCTTTCTGATTGGCGCGCTCGCGTGGTTTATCAAAATCACAAAAGTAGGGTTTTTCGAGTCTGGCCATTTGGCCTTCTTTTCTAAACATGTATCTTCGCTGAAGGCCAAGTTCTTCCCACGTCTCAAGGCCTTACGCAGTATCTCTGCTTCTTCATGGTGTCCCTCTAAGGAGTCCCTCTCCGTTCTGCATAAATCTTTTCTTCGGCCCTTCTCACTTATGATTCACTGGATGGTTTCCTTTTCTAAGCGCTACCAATTTAACCAAATTGGAACGCCTAGGAGCGATAAAAGGAGAGAGACTGCAAGGGATTGCGTAAGTTGCGCTCCCCGTCTGGCCAGCTCATCAGCCGCGTCGTTCCCCGGAAGAAACGAGTGTCCGGGGACCCATTGTAGTCTGAAAGAACAGCAGGAGAGAGAAGACTGTTTCTGCCAGATCTTCCGCAAAGAGGAAGACACCAGTACTCAGACCAGCGCTCCAATCAAAATAGAGCTCCTTGTGTGGCCTCCACCGCAGTGGGGACCAAGGGGGAGGAGGACCAAATGGCCAGATCGTCAGCGTAAAGAGAGCAGCTGACGGAAGAAGGCAGAGAAGCCGGGAGATCATTGATAAAGAGAAAGAAAAGAACAGGGCCAAGAACGGATCCTTGCGGAACACCTCGACGGACTCGAAAGGAACGACTTTTGTGATTTTGATAAACCACGCAAGCGCGCCTATCAGAAAGAAAAGATTGAGTCCAACGAGCAAAGCAAGGAGGGAGGCCAGCCGAAATAAGTTTGTGGAAAAGAGCGGGATGCCAGACAGAGTCAAAAGCTTTAGAGAAATCGATAGTAGACAGGATCGTCCGAGAACCCGGTCTGGGTTTGTTAAACCCATCCAGAATGGACAGAAAGATAAAGAACTTGATCAAGAGTAGACCGTCCAGGGCGGAAACCGGCCTGGCGGGGAGAGAGAATGGAATTAGATTCCAGAAAGAAGAGTAGACGGGATAGAACGATGCGTTCAAAAAGCTTTGATACGCAGGAGGTGAGAAAGATGGCCGGAAGGAAGCAGGAGAGTCGAGAAGCTTTCCCATCTTATGGATAGGAATAATGGAAGATGTCTTCCAGATGGAAGGAAAGAAATTCAAAGTTCAGGAATGATTGAAAATGTGAAGAAGAAAATCCATGCCAGAGCGAGGAAGGTGCTTTTGCATAGAATAGGCAACTTTATCTGGGCCAGTGCAGTGGACGAGGAAAGGTCGGAGGCAGCCGCAAGAAATTCAGCGGGAGAGAAAGGAGAGCAAAAAGACGAGTGAGACTCCACAGGGCACGTGGCTCGGCGGAGCTCAGAGGGGTAGCCTCTTACTCTGCTACGCAGGGCCTTTGGCTGAGAAACGGAAAAGTGGGATCTCAGGTAATCGGCATAGACCGAAGCCAATTCCCTGAGAGAAAAACAGTTGGGAAAGTTTGGAGAGGAAGAAGACGAGAAAGATGAGCCAGCAATAGAGCGAAGAAGAGAGTGTACAGATTTAGGGTTAGACTTAGGTGAAAGAGAAGAGCAAGTCGTCTGCCATGCCTCAGCCTTGGCCTTGGCGATGACTGACGAGGCGCGTCGAGAAGCAGAGATGTAAGCCTGGCGATCTTCATCACTTCTGTGAGCGGCAGCGAAAGCCTTGCATCTTTCACTAGCCGCTTCTTCCACCTCAGCAGACCACCAGACCTTGGGAGGGGCGTTTGATGCGGCCGAAAGGAATGGAAGATTTGGCCGCATTCAGTGCCAGAGAGGTAAAGAGAGCAGCAGCAGAGGAAAGAGACGAGTATTCCTCTGCTGAAGGACAGTGGGAGTCAAAGTAATAGGCAAAGTCATCCCAGCGAGCTTTCTGAAAGTTGAAGGAAGGGGGACGCTCGCTGGGCGAAAGACCGGAGAGAGAGGGATAGATAGAAGAATTGGTAGGTGGTCAGAACCCAGGTCCTGTAGCATCTCCCAAGAGTAAGAAAGGCAAGAGAGCAGGGAGCAAAGAAAATGTCAGGAGAGGAGCGGCTGCCAGAGGAGCGATGGAGAAGGGTGGGTGTGTCAGGGTCATTGAGGGGGAGGAGGTCAGAGGAGATGACCCAGTCAAATACTTCCTTCCTGCGGAAGTCGGAAGTGACTCTTGAGTCCCAGAAGTGGTGATGGCAATTGAAGTCCCCCAGAATGAAGATATTTCTGGAAGAGAGAAAAATGGAAGGAGAAAAGGAGTCGGTTCTGCCATCCGTTGGGAGGAGCAAATAGGGGGGCGTACACATTAAGAAAAGAGAGCGAGGAGGAGTTGTTTAGATAGATGTTGATCCCTACATAATCAGAGTAGGGATCAAGCGATGAAAGAGTGGAGGTAGAAAGTTCAGAAAAAAATGGGCCCTGCCTGACGAAAATGACGACGCCGCCGCTAACGTGCGTGGCATCAGGAGAGAGAATGCCAGACCAGGAGTGGGTGCGATCAGAACGCAGACACTACGTTGAGGCAGCTGTTGATTGGTGCAGACTTGTGCTCCCTCGTGATGCTTGCTGTATTCTCTCTCGTCTTCACTGCCACGAACACAGTCTTCTGTTAAGCTCTTATCTCTCTAGGAATGGCAGAATCGAGAATCATGCAGCGCCTGCGGACATCCGTGCCAAGACACCTCTCACCTTATTCCGCACTCTTTGCACCGCTCGCTTTTTGGCGAATCTCTGTCTCTCTACGACCTCTGGTCCAGGTCCTGGGGAGTTGCCCTGTTTCTGGGTCTTCATGGTCTTCTCCATGCTCCCTACCCTCGAATGGGGTCTGGTAACAACAACAACATGATGGTTTTTGTCAAGTAATATTACATCGCAACAATATATCTTATCACTACCACAAGGCAGCTACGGTAAAAACTGACCTTGGATTGGTTAAAAACTGACCTTTGTGTCGAAGCATTTAGATGAGACAGTACGCCTCCGGTCCGAGAAAAGACAGGAGTGGATAGGAGAGGTATCAGGAGACAGACTACAAGAGACTGCACAATGCAGGAGTATCGCATCCCGCCTGGCCCGCTTAGCAGCAGTGTCATTGCCGGGGAAAAATGAGTTCCCCGGGTGGGAACCGGTTGTAGCCTGATAGTAAAGGAGGAGAGAGAAGACAGTTATTGTCCGATGTGCCAGAGAGTTTGAGGTGAAGACGGAGAAAAGGACAGTGTGACCAGGACAGAGCGAGAGTCTGAGAGGAAAAGAAATGGCAGACTTATTGGTTCTGCCGGGACCAGCGGAGAAATTGCAGAATGACGTAGGGTTCAGCGGAAAAACTTGAACAAACTGGTTCTGCCGAAAAGGAAAGGGTGGACTCAGCGCGGCAAAGAGAGCGGTTGGCTAGGACGCCAGAGCCGCCTTTGCCAAAAAGAAAAGGGCCAGAGTCATTAGTCCAGATTATGAGATGGGAGAAAGACGAGGTGAGCGAGAGCCGCACCTTGGCGAGAACGAGGTCAGGGCGGGAGCCTGGAGTGGAAAGAGTCAGCTTCACTCTGAAAGAAAGAGATTTTCATGGAGGAGAGAGAGGGCAAGCAAAGAGAACCTCCCTAGGAGAAGATTGCATTATTAGATAAGTTCTAGTTATCTTTTTCTTGGTCAGGTTATTTGAAAATTGCATTGAAATGATTGTCACGAGGGAACAGCAATGCTCACGCGTATATTGAACTCTCCTTGTAATTCTAACGTCTTATGGCCCGTTGTGCGTTGCCAGAAGATACAGAAGAGAATTTTTCTATATCCATTTTCAACAGGGATTCCTGACCCAATTGGACATTAGATTTGAATGGATGCAAACTACTTTTCTGACTAGTTTGCATAAAATTATGCTGAATATTATAAGAGGTGCTTACCGACGCGATGGTGTAGTGGTTAGAGCGTCCACTTCGCAGTCGGTAGACTTAGGGTTCATTCCCCTTGTGGAGTCTTACCAAAAGACTTTAAAAAATGGTATTCACAGCTTCCCTGCTTGGCGCTCAGCATTTAGTGGAGGTTGTGGAGAACAAGCCGGCAAGTTCGCTTGTTGTGTCCTTGGGCAAGACACTAAACGGGACGCCCCCACCTTTATGTGGAAGACAGGTAGCCCAGTTTTCCTTCTGAAGAGAGGGTTGGTGACAGGAAGGGCATCCGACCGTAAAACAAATGTCATATCATAAAAATGCAGATATCTGCTGTGGCGACCCCTAATCGGGAATAAGCCGAAAGAAAAAGAAGAATTATAAGAGGTGCTTGGAATACTCCAACGTAACCAAGGGGTACGTAGAATGTTCCGACGAAACAAACGAATACGCTCAGCAAAAAGGTCGGGAATGCACGATTTACTGTAGACATTTCATCAGTACAACAACGTAGACGTGGAACATGTGAAACAAGCATCTACAAAATAATGTGACATGCTTGTAAAGAAGTGTTGTCGTTGCAAGAACGTTTTTCATGCTCCATGTATTAGTGGTCTGACTTCAACACAGCTGTTTAATGGCAACACAATAGCAGCAATGTTACGACGCCTATTATGAAAGGACTGATGTTTTCAGATGCTTTTGGATACATTCTCGCGGAAGATATTCGAGCAAGAAGTCCTCTTCCTCCATTTCCTGCATCAGTCATGGACGGATACGCAGTGATCGGTATGTGTATGAAGCTGGAACTAATTTTTGCGTTATTTTCGATAAGACGCCCAATTGTTGTTACGTTTTGCAATCCGTAGTTGCATAATCAGAGTAGGTTACAATGCTTTTAGCGTAGTTCTATTGTTAATTACTTTCTAAAGGTATTGTAGTTTCGTCCTAAATTACAATGCTGGTTCCAAAAGATTTAAGCTAACGTGACTCTCTCGTTCGTAATGCACGTTGTGCCCAGCACCCAGTGCATTGTTCGTGGAGTAGTTGTGCAGAATGTAAAGTTAAGCTGTATTTTAGTTAGTATTTCTTAAAGCTTTGTATATTTTTGCTCCCATTTTTTTAAATTTTCAACCTTGTCCAAATTGCAATCCATTAGAAAACAGGACTTTCAATACTACGGAAAATAGCACATTATTGGGGTTTTATTGGAAAAGAACGTTTCCTAAGAAGTATTTGGTTATTTTTAATTCCTTCCTTAATATTCGCCCTTTCAGGCTAAATGGCTTTCATGTCAAGCAATATGCAGGGTGTCCATAAATTATCGCTACAAATGCAAATATTCAACAAAATGTTATGTTTTGAGATGCTTTCACTTGGTTTGTTGCATAGTAAAGAGAAATACTTTAAAGTGTTTTTCTCTCTTAGCTGGTACTTTTTGAAATAATCTGGTTCGAAATTATAATTTGTTTAGTTGTTAAGTAGAATCGTTTGAGTTTGACAGCGACAGTCGAATTTATAAAGATGACCACTCCGCAGGAAAAAGGCTGGTGCGTTTCCTGATTTATGGAGACAAAGTCAGACATTCAAGCTCAGCAAAACTTCAGACGCAAGTATGGAAGAGAGGCACCTGCGAGGTCTACTTTTTTGATCATGGCATAAAATGTTATGAAGACTGGTGGTGTGCTACAAAGAGTGGGAGCTTACTGACCTCAAACACCACAAAAAGAAGTTCAATCTGTCCATGCGGCATATAACAGAAGCTCTGGTATCTATTTGACATTACACCGTTGGACTTTTTCCCGACATCTTACACTGCTGGATATGTTCTTGTGGGGTTATGTAAAAGATATGGTCTACCTAACCAAAGTCGGAGACATTGATTTACAGCACCGAATAGCTGAAGCCACTACAATAATTACTATAGATATGTTTGCGGGAACAGGGCAGGAAAATGGATACCGGCTGGATATCTTTTGTGCGACTGATGATGCAGCACATAAGTATTTCCTGTTACTATAAAACAAACTGAATGAAAATATCTCAAAAAATCAAGTTTTGTTGCGTTTTTGTAATTGTAACGATAATTTATGGACACTCTGTACTTTGAAAGCACTACCAATTAGTTTGAGATATTGTCAATTAAATATTTTAGTTTGTTTCATTATTTAACTTATTCAAATCGCTTTCTTTTTGCATGATATTATTTTAAATGCCTTGTTTTTTTTTGGTATAAATTTGCATTTATTAAATACTAACGACATAATAAAAGTAAGTCTTACCTATTTGTTTAACACGAACGTCACTGATGTCGTATGTTCAGCATCAGACACTCCAGGAGACCTTGAAGTAGTTGGAATATCTATCTGCGACCGAAAAAATACGCTATCAACTACATCGTATCTCACTCCTGGCAAAGCCGTGCGCATAACGACCGGTGCTGCGTTGCCCCAAGGAGCTGATGCTGTTGTTCCAGTGGAAGACACGTTGTTGCTGCGGGAAACTGATGACGTAAGCATTAAGTATTTTTCCTATTAAGGTGGCACTATACAGTAGGCTATACGTTTTCGTACGTCCGTTTTTGTCCGTACAGACGTACCAAAAGCGTATACGTTTTCGCGGATAGAAATGTACTATTACGTACAATCTCATTTCATGTTTTTAATGCACACAGTATTTGCACATTCCAGTCTACCCTTCATGTTGACTGAGACCGAAAGATACCATAAGTTCGTGTACCAGAATAAACTTCAGATGCTTACAAATTATCCATGCTTTAGTTCAGGCAGATAGTGATCAGCTGTCCCGTCACTGCGGGGAAAGGGTCGAGCCTGCCTTACACTTTTATAATCATGCGGTACCTCGCCAATTTTTGGTATGTATATGCCGCTTTAAATCCCTTTTGGGACACCTTCTTTGGTCATAGCGTGATTTGTACATTATGTACTTGCAACTAGCAGCGAAGACTTCAGTCATCGATTAGTCTTCAACATCAATTAATAATAGCCCTATTTATGATATAGAACAAGGCTCTTTTTTTCAAACATAGATGCCATTTTTATTATTAGGTTCATGTTTAGCCCCTTAACCAACCATTATTTTGGAAAAAATGTTCCTCTTTCAGACCAATTTTTTTTTTACTTCTTAGTGCCAAACGTATGAAAGCCAATACACCTTCAGGCATAAACAGAAATGACGAGTAAGCTAGTCTCCCTCTGGCTTTGTGAGGCTAAGTATTGGCGAGTTAGCTCGTCACAGACTGAGAGAAACGATTTGGGTGATAGCGAGTATACTCGTCTCTGCTGATTAAGGGGTTAATAAAGCCGCAAAATAATAATAAGAGCTTTACAGCCTACTGTATTGGTTATAAAAACGATCAATTGTAGTCCAAAATGATTACCATTGTGTTCCCCTCTACTTAGTTTTCATGACGGTGCTGCTTATCGGCAAATTTGAAATTACGTGCGTGCTAATTATTCATTATGTTTGCAAACATTGTCTGAATTATAGTTAAATACTCGTCACTAGTTATGAGCTTAGCACGATGGTGAGCGATTGAAAAGCAAGAATATTAACCAGCTCTGGCGGCGTCGCCCGTAGGGTCCCTCCGTCTGTAATGTCGCTGTCACGAATTTCTGTTCTGCCGGCTAGGTCAGGCTGACTTCAATCAATGGGTAGTTGTGAGAACAGTGATGAAAAGTTAATGATTTTTTTGACATAGACAATTCTTTGAATAAAGGTTTTTGTGACTGATTCATAGCACTCGTAATAATGAACGATAACTTGTGTGTGCCTTTTATCTGAAATTATCGCTACAATGAAGCTGAGATGAGAAAGCGTCGCTATTTATAGTTGACGACACTATCAAAATTTTTGCGTTTCGCCATCGTCCGAAATCCATGCTGCTAGTGGTCCAATTGCACTGTGTAGACAAATTTTTCTTGGTATTATACGGGTTGTTTGTTTTTGATAAAGGTTGCTTCGAGGATGGCTAGATAGAAAAACAATTTAGCGATTGCCAACACTGAGGATCGATCGACTGTCATTGAAGGCAATGTCACAGTCCTGATTTAAAAATAAATGCAGCCCGATTGCCGAGTCACAGCCGGGGTGGAGAGGAGTAATGTAGCAATTTGTAACGCTACTTGTTTTTTTTTCTTCATCCCAAGTCGGATTGATTTGGCTGCATGTTAGTTAATTCAGTTCTGTAGTCTTTGGTTTTCTGGCCAACGTACCGGCAGTCACAACGTTACACGTAGTCACATACGACATTGCTTCGTTGAAGAGAATGCATGGCATTCTTGCAGATTGCTGGCAGAATGCATTTGGTGGAGAATATTAACCAAAGTTTAGCTGCTCTCTCGCAATTACCGCAGTTTTAATCTGCTTTTAGAATTTAAGTGAAGTGTTGCCGATCCAAGGAAGTTTTAAGTAGATTGGGCACCTCTGAAGACCTTTCACTTTGAGGCACAAAATTTGGCGATAACCTTTGGCATGCTGGCCCGAATAACACTGTCTGTGTAGCCATTTTTGCGATGAATGGTGTTGACGTTGTCCAGTTTTTTTTTTGTCCGGGTTCAGAGCGGGTGGAGTCCTGTGCTCTAAGGTTTCAACAAGGATCGTCCTCCGCCTTAGGGGGCCAACGGATCCAACGAGTATATTGTCTAGTAAAAGTCGGTTTGAGTGAAGAATTTTAAGTCAGCTTTCCCAATCAAAACGTCTAGAAAGGGAAGTTTGCCGTCAGCGTTTTTTTCCAAAACTGAAAGTCAAGCAACGATGTTAAGAAAACTGTCGCAGTCGTATTCCTCGTTGAACGTGGCAAAGGTGTCATAAACGTTGCGGAAACACACTACGGGTTTGGTGGTTGGCCGAAACAATTCTCATAGTATCTCCAATCGATATGGTGGCAAGCGCTGGGGCAAGTGGAGAGCCCATAGCAAAACCATCAATCTGTGTGTGATACAGTAGTTTTGTTGACAATGAATTCTGCTGACGTTGTAGTTGCGATTAGCAACTAATTGTGCCTCGCTAATAGGAGGCAGTGTAAGTTAACTGTTGTACTGGGTATTAGCACAGATTTGCATAGTTTTTGCCAGTGGGATATTCGAAAATAGGCTAGAGATATCAAAGTAGCAGAGAAAAGTGGCATCTGTTTCCAAAGGAAGTTGTTATATAGTTTGAGCAAAAGTGAAAGAATCTAATGCAGTGGCTGAGGTAAAGATCTAGGACTGGTTGAGGAGGCTTGCAATCCATTTGGCCACTTCATGAGAGATCTGATCGGAAATAATTGCACGTGGAGGAAAATATTTTTAGGGTTAAACTCGCAGTCTTTTGCCTGCGAGTTTGACACATTTATTCGTAATCTATATCTCGTTTTCAAAATTTATTTTAGGTAGAATAGAAAAGTTATAGTTTGGTTTTCAGTGCTCTCATTTACCAAGCTCGAGCCAAATGGCTTTGCTCAGAAAAGCGTTAACCCAAGCAAGAGTTATGCCTAGCATTCATTTACTATTATAAAGGCTGGTACGAAATTAAAACATGTATAATGTAAAAATACTGCAACGTTTTTTATTTTCCAGGGTGAAACTGAGCTTGAAGTCCGGATTTTGAAGTCTGTTGTGACTGGACAGGACATTCGCCCCGTTGGGACTGACATTAAAACTGGGGAAGTGGTGGTAAAAGCTGGGACCAAATTGGGACCCTCGGAGGCTGGAGTGCTTGCATCAGTCGGTATTGTAAAAGTTCAAGTTTACAGGAAGCCAGTGGTCGCTGTATTTTCAACTGGAAATGAGGTGAGAGACTTATTTCGACCGTTCGTTCCAGGAAAAAGTTTTAGAGGCCAATGAGTTTCTAAACACTTTGAGATTAGTGTGACAAAAGCTTTCCGTAAGAAACTCAACGGTATGGTGCCAAATGAAAAAGAGCTGTAGTGATAACAAAAGCAAGTCTGTACGTCTGCGCTTTACCTGGTTAGAATAGTAAAGTTGCTTACCCACCATGTCGTTGAGAAGACGCTTATGCGCACCAACCAATGATAAAATAATACGCCTTGTTGGTTCGTGAGGCTTGTCTGCCGATTTTCTTTAACCTAGCCGTGATTGGGTTTGCGATAAGGATCGGAGTTTAAGGGGAAACAGCAATAGAACAGCATAAGTAGTGAATATAACATTCCCTGCTTAGCAAGAGCAGCATATCGGCTACCTCAATATTGTTGATGTTAAAACTCAATACCGTGTTTTTCAATGTTTTTTCGTTCGATGTTGACAGTTTTTGAGGGCAAAAAAACGTTCATTTTGTAAATACACTAGTGCGTGCGTGTGTGTGGTGCATGACATATTGGTTGTTGTTACCCGATTTCTTTCACGTAATAGGGGGTTGCTGGTTGACCCAGAAAGTAATTCCCCTTATTTCGTTGATGGCATAATGATAATGATCATTGTTCGCGCTCAGCTTGCTGATCCGGAAACTTCCAATCTTGGGCCAGGAGAAATTAGAGATTCAAATCGAATTACATTGCTGCTGGCTCTGAAGCAACAGAATTTTGAAGCGATCGATCTCGGCATTGTGCCGGACGATCCCAAGCAACTTAAAGATGCTTTACTGCAAGCTTGTGATAAAGGTAACATTTTTATAACTTATTGTCATCGCTTGTTACGCATTCATCTCATTATCAACTAATTTTTGTTACAAAGAAAACCAAACTAAAAATTTCTGCCAACCCTAAAGGATAGGTTCATCTAAAAGAGTTTAACAGATGTCAGCAAGTTTCAAATCTTTTAAAAAAGAAGTTTTTTTATTCTGAGGAAGTGGAAATAGGGGTGTGAAGTGGTGCAGTTTTTTCCTGAATGCTTTTTGTTGGGATGCATTTAAAGAGCAATGGAAATTAGGTAGCCTTTGAATCCAATTTTCTAGTCACGAAAATGATGTGTGGATCTTTTAGTCAAATCTAACGAACGTTTAATTGTATAACTTTGGAGATAAAATAAGCACCCGAGTTTTTTATATTTTTCAGCTGAATTAAATTCATTTTCATGACAGATTGGTAACATCTGTAATTAATAGTAAATAACCTACGAAGTTGTAGTGCTTATTGAAAGTTGCTTGGGTTGTCTTACGAACTTTCTAATAGAAAAATCGGTTTTCAAAGTTGTATGATGGTTAAAACAGCATCAAGTTTTGTACTTTATTCAGCTGATGTTATCGTCACAACTGGTGGGGTGTCAATGGGAGAAAAAGATTACATGAAGGCATTGCTGATCACCATTGGAGCTAACATTCATTTTGGTCGTGTGTTTATGAAGCCGGGGTAAGATGGAAGAGTTTTCTAATTACTGCATTCAGAGAAAGATATGATGGAAGGCCTCTGGTCTTCCGAACAATCACTTGAAATGTATTTACTGAGCTTGAAAACTGTCCGTGGTTGAAAAGCAACTAAAACTGAATGGTTTACCTGTTTAAGTATAGTTTAATTCAACTTACTTCTTAGTTAATGTTCTTCGCATCTCCAACATATTAGCTTATTTTTTATTTCTGCTTTCGGCAAGCTTTCGCTGGAGTTTCCTATTTCACAAAAATGCTTAGTTACAACAAGTTGAATATATCGGCATTGGCGCGGTGATGCAGGGATTAGAACATCCACTTTGCATTCTATATACCGGAGTTGAATTCCTTGTCGAATCATACCAAAGAACTTAAAAAATGGTATTCACAGGTTTCCTGCTTGGCGCTCAGGACAAAAGGAATAGTGTACAGAACAAGCCGGAAAGTTCGCTTGTTGTGTCCTTCGGCAGGGCACTTTTTGGAATGCCTCCATTTTTATGTGACAGACAGGTCTGGGGCCGAGTGGTCTACCAGTCGTGGTGGTCCAATGTGACCAAAGACGTACAAACGGAGCATGAATGAATGTGTTGGCAAAATTTGAGAAATAAACTGATGTACCCTTGTAGAGTGTGCTATTCAAGTTGTCATCAATTGTGATTGTATGCAATGACAAAAAAAGGCCGAACACGACATTTTTTAGTAATGCAAGAGGCTAGCGATGCACTTAGCAAACTGCAGATTGTGACACTGTTTTGACCTATTAAGTCACCAACTGCATTGAAGAAACCTGATAGGTCGAAATAGTGTCATTGTCTGCATTTTGCTTACGACATTTTTTGTTTGATGAACCTGATCTTTTACAGGAAGCCCACCACGTTTGCAACGATTGATTCCCCTCGTGGAAAGAAATGCTTTTTTGCTTTACCAGGTCTGTTCGTAGCTGGAATGAATTTGAAGCAGCAATACAGTGCAGCATTGTAATTATTATTTGCTTGAGTTGCGACCTGTATTATTTGATTGATGACGTCATATAGCAATCTTTGTGATGATGCCCAATTACATGCCTCACTTGTGATTTGGAATTCATCTTAACAAGGCTGTGAAAAACGCGGCCTTGTTTTTGAATAATAATTTACAGAATTTGCGGAATAGAGAATTCTTCATGCAGCACTAAGTCATCGGACTTAGAACATCTGTCATTTTATACTGTCTTGTCCTGCCGCACACATTGTATGCACCACAATTTGTTTTGGTAGTGTGCTTCAGAAACTAAAGGCATTGCCCAACTCTTGGGGTACCATGATTTCCAGTCATGTCTCTAATCCAAGGAAGGAAATGTGTATTTTTTTTAAGAATATTACGGAAGCCTCTACTCAACGTCAGGCGGCCCAGGCTCAGGCCATACAAAGTTTTTGTAATGATTTTTTTAACGAATCAAAAAAATTGACTTACGCTCTACAAGTTTGAAATTTTGTATTTTTTTTCTTGCAGGCAACCCCGTGTCGGCTATTGTTACTTGTAATTTATTTGTCTTACCTTCATTGTGGAAGCTAAGCGGTAACCCTCACCCTCGTCCTACAATCATCAAAACAAAGGTAAGTAATTTTATGGTAGCAATAGGCGTCAATGTTAGTTAATGATTTATTTTTATGCATTGGTGTTGGAAAGATCTTATCATTTACGTAGAGCGGCTTTTGCATAAACACACTTCAAAGTTCTTAATGCTGTCTTTAAACGCTTCAGCCAACAGCTGAATAATAATGTCTTGTGTCGATGAATTCTAACTAATATTCTTGTAGCTGTCCAACGATGTGCGACTCGACCCAAGACCGGAATATCGAAGAGTTCATCTCCGGTGGGAAGCAAATGATCCTACACCATGGGCGGAAAGCACCGGCCGCCAAGTCAGCAGTCGATTGCTTAGCATGTTAAAGGCGAACGCTCTACTAATGCTTCCTCCCAAAACCGAAGGTTGTACAATGGTCAAACGGGGCGAAATAATTGATGCAATGGTCATCGACCGCTTGTGATGTCATTAGCTGGGGCCTCGCGCTTCCGTCAACGTATTGGGGGTTTAAAAGGTTTTTTTATCGGCCCCGAGGGGTAATTGTAAAAGGTTTGTTTATCGGTCCCGAAAGGTAATTGTGCAAAAAAAAGCTTGCGCAATGTATTTCAGTGTGTATGAATTAAGTAACGTAATCAAAATGTTTTACAGCGTGGCCTACCTCACGCTAGCGCTTACGGCGATAGGTTGGCACGCCGTGTTTTTATCCGGTTTTAATTAAAAACAAAATTGCGATAAGTTGATAAATGACAATTGCCATAATTCGAAACTTACCTACTAAATGTTGCAGGCAGTCCATTTGAGTTTTGCTAATCGTTATTGATTATTATTATTATTATCCTGTAATGGAGTAATTTCTTCCAATAAATATCGTATTCAAATAGAACATATACATGTATATCAAGCACGAAGAAATTAAATTTATAATTGCAGTAGCTCAGTCAACTCCGTGAATTATATTTAGCTTTCATAAAGCTTTAGTTATCGACCATTTCATATTACTCTTTTGCAAAGAATAAGTGAAAACTCTAACGTTTTCGTCTAGCTCTCATCAGGAGTTATCGCTAGAATGAAGAATGGTCGATAACTAAAGCTTTATTTAAATTTTGTACCACTTCTCATCATTTAGCTTACAAGTTATACTGCTATGAAGCAGATTGCTTCGTACAACTGTTACTACACTGAGAAGATGCAACGCTGGCAAGTAGGAAAGTTGCGTTGCTTCAGGGCACAGTGTGATTAGCATTGGCACTGCGAAAGATGCGTGACTTTCGTAGAATTCAAGGTTGTGGCGTAAAGGCGTAGGTATGAGTTCGACACCACCTATATCGATCAAAACATAAATGTACAACTTAAAATAGCGTGCAAACCACCTTGTGTTAACACAGTTTGTAAAATCAAATCCATTATTAAACATAGCAGAAATGGATTAACGACGTAACAGTAAGGTTGAAAACAACGAAACTGTAGAGGCGCAGAAGGTGTGTGATTGTTTTTTGTGTTCTGTCAAGCCATAATTTTCGATCAGTACAGGTTTTGTTTTGTATAGAATGAATTGTGGATTTGAAATATCGTTTTTGCTTGTTAATTTTTTTCATATTCGCATTTATCGTTAATGGGGAAGGGACTTGACAAGATGATGTACTAGTAGCATACTGTTGCAGCCTGCAAGACCTAAACGTTTTGGTCGTCGCTTCTCGTGAACCTGTGATTTTGGTGTAGATTCGGGGGTGGTACCGTACTAGCATCGCTAAATAGTGTAGGGTTCTTGGTTGCATTTATCTGTTTTACATTTTTTGTGTCGTATTTTTATCAGTTGGAAAAAATATGTTTCATAATTAAAACATCTATTGCACTTTGTACTGTTAACCAGTTAACGGTGTTTGCTGCAGTGTGTGTTTCGACTAGTAGTTTCTGAATCGGTTCACCTAGCACTATGCTTAAATTAGTTATACAAAAGAGATTAAGTGATTGCTTTTATTTAAGTCATTTTGTATACTAGGGGTGCGCAATGCGGTGTTTTGTAATTTCACCGCTTTCCATTTAAAAAAAATGAATGCCTATTTTTCTGATGAAATTTCGGCTGCTGATTGCGAATATGACATAATTTTTTGATTATGACGTCATGTTCATGCTCCACCGCCTACGTTTTTGTGTTTTTTAGCGATTTTTCGTTATTTTAAAAACTCCCTATGCTAGACAACGCAGGAAACTCGCATTCAACAATGCAGAATATGCAATTTCCCGAATGTATACGGTACACGAAACACGTATGTCGTATATGCTGCCGAAAAAGGTTGTTCGATAAAAACACGTTTTAAGAACTTAACTTGTGTTTGGTTAAAATCAGCGTCCGCCTCCTATAGTGACGTTGTCTCGTAGATACCTGCTATTTTTTAATTCTGCTGTATACTTTCGTTAGCTGTTGATCAGTTTGTCTGTTTTAAAAGAAGCCGTTTTGTTTAAAAGAAAATGAAAAAGCAATTTTAAGAAGAACGGAGAGAGCCATGTGCGGTCAGAAAGTTGTTGACAGAAAGACGACTGAAGAACAGATGGACATGTCTGGGTTGAAGGAAGCTATAGACCGGTTAGCAACAGCGAATGGAGTCTGATGGTATGAACATGTGCTGAGGAGGGACAACGATGGTGTTTTGAGGGTTGCTCTGGATCTCGAAGTGAGTGGGAAGAGAAAGCGAGGACGACCGGAGGAGACAGAGAAGATTGGTGTGAAGAAGGATGCCTTGAGACGAGACGGAGTGCGAGCAATTGCAGAAGGAATTGGGTGAATCCGGCCATCTCTGCTAAGCGGGCAACACCGGTTAAAAAATTAAATAACTACTATTGGCCAACATTTACCATAAGACTCGGCTTAATTTTGCAGTTTTATAAAAATCCGACTGACAAATAGCCTAGTCAACAACTAATTTCTTCAATCTTAGTAAGAAATGCTCGAATACGCACATCAGGTCATTCTTAAGTTACGATGGGGTGTTTATCAATTTGCTGGGCCTCAAGCTTTCGTTTTGCGATGCTTCGACTATTATTATTGGTGATGGATCTTTTTTAAGGGTGCTTGAATCTAACCTGCACATTGCATAAGTGCCGGTAGAGAATAAGCTTTTGAAAGTAGTCGAACGATTTTTCTACCAGTGATGCAACGAAGGCGAAATTTTGCCAAAGACTGAAAGTTTTGTCCACAAAATGTTAATTGCAGCTGAAAACCGGGACTTCCGAATAAGTTGCTATAGGCCAAATTGATTTCTGTATGATGATTGGACAAAGAAAAATATTGATTGGTGATTGGACTAAAACAATACCTGTAGTTTCCCTGCTTGTATGGTATCTGTAGCTTCCCTGCTTGGCGCTCGGCATTTACGGGAGGTTTTGGAGAACAAGCCGACAAGTTCGCTTGTTGTGTCCTTGGGCAAGACACTTAACGGGACGCCCCACCTTTATGTGGAAGACCGGTGACCCGGAAATGGCAACTCCCAAGCGAGTGCAGACTCACCGTCCAAATCATAGCAATACATCGCTTTCTCGTGAATGGAGGATAAATATGGCAAATAAAATAAAAAAAACAAAACAAATGCAACCTAATAGATGTCTAGAAATGAAAAGTCATGATCCCGTTAAAAGTTGTAAAACTAGATGCACTTTTTTGTTACAAAAGCATAAACTGTTTTGGGTCACCAAGCACACATCACTCTGAGGCAGAGTCACCGAGCACACACTGTAAGAAACGAACGCATAGTTTAGAACCTTTTAAATTCTAATAATTCGAATGTAAACCCGCTTGGTGTCGCGGTCACCCTTGCGTGAGATTTTTTGTATCGAGTTTGTTTGATCTCTTTTGCATCATGGCGGTGTAGAGGTAGGAGGCTAAACTTTCTCGAATCGCTGGGATCTTGCAATTTTGTTCATATTTGGTAAGTGGTTAGGCATAATTGTTTTGTGATTTCGTTCTGGTAGCTATTGTTTTGACCGCGTGTATGGCCATTATATTGGAAGAGAGTTTCAATTATCATTTTAGAAGGCGTGTCGGTGTATGACCACGTGGTGCTTGTAGCGCTTCGTATGGGCTGCGTGCTGTCGTTCTCGTACCACGTGGTCTGCTGTCTGGTTTTATTGCTGGACAATAGTTCTCATACACAGTAGCAACAAGCTCATACAAGAGTCACATAGCGATAAAAGAGAACAAAACGTGGCGGCGAGGCGCTTATATACGGCTTAGATGTGATGCAACAATGGCTGCTACATGCTAATTTTTGGAGCTATGAGCGTAAAACATAAAGAATTGCCTTTCCTGTCGATTGCAAGTCCAGTAATTAGAGATCAACCTCACCCGCTCTAGCTAGGTAGGCCGCCAAGGGAAGTAACATACACCACTCGGGGGCAGAGTCAACCAGCATACACCACCCCAGGGCATTTTCACCGAGCACACATCACTCCGGGGCAGAGTCACCTAGCACACACGCTTGGGGGCGCCGGAGCCCGCCAGCATGGTTGGAGTTTGTTCCATCACTATTTTTTAGCAAGTTTCGAGCACCTTCAAAATCTGGAAACAACCCTGTCTTTATTCAACTGCCAATGATTACAAGAAAATAAAAGGACGTACACCCAAATTATGCTAGAAGCATACTAAAATAGCATTAATCTTTAATTACAATTTAGTTGACATGCATCAAATATCAACAGGCACAAGTACCGTATATGCGCGTGATGTGACAATGCATTGAGCATGGTACGTCGATTTTTGGTTACAACTCCATAGTTGCTATAAATTATGAGAAAGAGTGATAACTTAATCAAAACAAAAAAAAGTAAACACATCGTCATTTTTGAAAGAATTATTCTTGCTTCTCATCTCTTTCATTGGAGAATCATTCTTCTATAGGCTACTCTACAAGTGAAGGATTGCTATTTTAGAAATTAACAAATTTTGCCGTGAAATGACTTGTAAAATATGTCTCTTGAATGTGCTTCAAGCATCTAATCAAAAAATTCTTCCACAAGGCAAGATTCTTTTTGCCTCAATTTTTTGGCTATTACACAAGAGACACAAATTTCATTTACGACTTGTACATAAATCGTTAAAACACGATAGTTTCCGGATTCTATGAGTCCTTAAAGCTTGCTAAATGACCATACCACTACTCGCACTAAAACTGCATCAGTAGCTTATCAACTGCTTTTAAGTTCCAGTATACTTTTGGAGATGCATCAAGACTGAAAATAGTCGAAGTACTGCAAATTGAAACTTGTGCATAACAAACTGATAAACATGCCATTGCAACTTTGCAATCGATTGATATGCGTATTTGTGCATTTCTTGTGAACATTGAATAAATTTCAGTTACCTTGAATAAATTTCAGCAAAACGGTAAATCGTCTTAAAATCTGAATTGTGTCTATACCAATCGACTTTAACACATTAAAAATCTTTTCAATGAGCAAAGCATCTTAAATTTCAAAAAGCGCAATGACAGAGCAGGCAAGCGCTTCAAATTATGCCGTTTCAAAAACGTTAAAGTCCAGCAACAAATGTAATGTTACAATAACTTTAAAAGATATAGTGAAGTGAGTGCAATTGAAAAAACATATATTATTGAAAACTTATAATTAGTTTGCTAAAGATAAATTAATTTTTTACTCACTCCACAATATCTTTCAATGCTAGCTTATTGCTTCACTAACTCCTTGTGGGATATAAAGCTCCATGTTAAGGTGCTTGCCTGTTCTGTCTTACCGCAATCTCAATTTTACTGAGCTTTACAATTTTTTGTGTCCTGTCTCTCATGGCTATTTGTTTATCGAACAACCTTTTTCGGCAGCACATACGACTTACGTGTTTCGTGTACACATGCGGGAAATTGCATATTCTGCATCGTTGTATGCGAGTTTCCTGCGTTGTCTAACATGGAGAGTTTTTAAAATAACGAAAAATTGCTGAAAAACTCGAAAACGTTGGCTTTCAACATGACGTCATAATCAAAAAATAATGTCACATTTGCCATCAGCACCCAACACTTTATCAGAAAAAGGGGTACTCAATTTTTAAATGGTAAACGGTGAAGTCATGAAACATTGCATAGACTATAGAGCACACTTTTCATTGTTAGAGACTGCTTATAGATTTCACTTCATCCGCCGCAGCAGTGAGTCAAGCTAATTTTTTTTCAGTTGATGCTTGGCAAAAGACTTTTTTTCTTTTTGAATGCAAAGCATTGCGATTTTGAGCAAAATTTTGTTGAAACTGTGTCTTTTTTGATTCATGAATAACTTGGGTGAAGTAACTTTTTTTTTAATCACATTTTTGATGTATGCGCATGGCCGCATAAGGTATTACTCACGGTCGCAGCCAACGGCAATACTGCCGCAGATTGTGCACCCTTGTCTATGCCTACTGTATGAGCCAATGACCACTGCTTGATTGCTTGATACCAATGTATGTTCAAACTCTACTTCAAGAATTGTTTTTGATAGGTTGGAAATTACAAGATCTACAACCTACTGTAGATTCAATTGTCTTGATCCACTACTGCTTCAAGTTTTTATATCCTTGTTGACAAACAATGGGTTTTATGACCAATTTCCCAAACGTAGCTAAAGTTTTTTTTTTAATGAATTGATAAAAAATTTAAAGGAATATGCTATTACTTGTATACTATCATAGCTCTCTTTTCTTGAAGAGTGGTAAGTTTCAAATTATTGACGCTATAAAAACATTAATGAGAGACTGATACCGGTGTTACATAACGGATTTTTTAGTAGCCTGGCACAATGCCGGATCTCAAAAAATGGACCTCCACATATGATTGTATTATTAGTTTGTGCTCTTTGAACTGACCTCTCAGCTGAAGGCTATTGCAATTCTATGGCGCGAACTTGCAAAAAGTTTCAACTAACTTGCTAAACTGAAACTCTAACTTTATGAGTTTCCATGCGATATTGCCGACATGCTTTTGACAGACTCAAAATATGGAAGCTTGCAACCTTTAAAAGCAAACAATGTTCTTTAGCAAAAAACGTGGTCAACGCAGTTTCGTTACAAGTGAGAGTTTTGTAAAATGTTGGCATCGGTTCTTTTAACTATTTAGGTATATTGAATTATAAGCCTCATTTTTGGGTTTGCCAGGCTGAATTAACCACCGGTCAATAAATGAAATACCTCCTTGTTCAATATTATTGCAGTTTCTCCCCACCGTTTTCGGCAGATTCAATTAAAGGTGTATTTGTTTCTTAGCAATGTTGTAATGTGAATTGTGTTATATGTTGAGCTAGTATTTCAATAAAATAATGGGCAACTCTCTTGGTGCTGAAATTGAATTGGCTCAAGAAATCCGGTCCAATTGCAATCAAAATGGAGAAGAAATTGAAGCCGAAAAATCGGCTGAAATTTTTCAAGAGCTGGCTTTGATTTGCAAAAATAAAAGCCCAGATCCAATTTATTTGATTCAAGGTGTTGCTCTATTAAATGCTGCTCTCGTACGTCAGCCGCAAAGCGTTAAAATCCAGAACGATTTGAACCAGCTTTGTGGCCATGTATTAAACGTCGTTTGTGCCAAACCAAATCACTTCAGTCTCATTAATATATCTGAGCAAGCGGCTATCAAAGTAAAAGCAATGCGAGCAGAAACATGTGTTGCTCTTTCCAAAATAAATCTCATTGAAGAAGAACCAGAAAGTATCAGAAACCTTAAATCTATGGAAGGCAAATTTAGCAAAGAAATTGAGCTTTTGCAAAACCGTATTTCACAACAGTATGCAGATGTCATGGATTACATTTCGAAGAAATGTGTTAAAATGTTAGGCTCTCCCCCTTGCGGATTTGCGCTGATTGGGGTGGGATCATTAGCAAGCAAAGAAATAAATCCATACTCCGACTTTAAAAATATCATTGTCTTGGAAGATGGGATTGAAAAAAGATCAAAATATGGGATTTGTTTGGAGTATTATCGTTGGTACGCTGCCATTTTTGAGATGATACTGCTAAATTTGAAAGAAACGCCTCTAAGTGAAGCTGGAATATCAGTTTTAAACAATTTTTCTATTACAGGAGGAAATTGGTTTGTTGACAAAGTAGGCTTAGTTTGCAAAGGTGTCAGATTCAAAGGACTAATGCCTTATGGAAGTAAAGCTCCATTTGAACGAAACAACATAAAAGAAAAATTGTCCAAATGTTGTGAACAAGTCAAACCGATATATGAAATGGTAACTCTTCTGTCACAGTCTAAAGATATAAAAACTAGCTTTCATTTGGCTGATGTTACCTGCAGGTTTTGTTTTGTATCTGGAGATAAGAAAGTATATAATAGCTTTTTAAAAGCAGCTAAAGAGAAAGTGCAGGCAGGAATTACTTGCAATAGATATCAAAATTACATCCGCAAAAAGTATTACGACCAACTTGATAGTCTTAACATCCAGTATTACTTTTTAACTAACTATGATACACTCAACGTGAATGACGTGGTTTACCACATCTTTCCTTACTTTGTGTCAGCAATGGGCCGAATCAACAAATGTATGAAAACTTCCATCTTCGACATTGTTCGAGAACTACGTGACAAAGGTGTATTTGATGATGAAACTTGTCGACTGATGCTCTTTGCTACTGCGATTTCGTGTTTGGCAAAATTAAAAGCATGCTTGAAAAAAGATGATCTTGAAAATGAAGGAAAACTTGCTGTTCAGTGCAGTGCAGCAGGGACTCGGTCAAATGACCAGCTTGTTGAATACGTCGGCGAGTTCTGTTTAATACGTTACTTTGAAGTGATTTGTGGATTACTTACGAGAATGAACGACAGAAATTGGAAGATTTCCGGAGAGAAAATTACGAAACATAAAATGTATGTGTTGAACATACTCCACATGTACGACCGCGTGCCAATTGAATATAAACGTTCCTTGGAAAGTACATCTTCAAGTCAGATTGGAGAAAGATTGGCTTTTTGCACACATCTAACTTTTGCTTATTTTTGCGACCAGAAGTATGAAGATGCCTTGTCTGTACTAGAGGAAGCAATTGCAAACTATCCCGAAATTCTTTGTCAAAAATATTCAATCTACGAGCAGAAAGGAAAATGCCTTTACAAGCTCAAACGCTATTCCGAAGCGCTAACTTGGCTCGAAAAAAGCACGGTGTTTAAAAAACTTGGAAGCAGATTACCACGAACCAGGACTTTTCGAGCGGATTTGTATGAAATTGTGTTTTTCCATGGCTTGAGCAAACTGCACTTACGGTGCTACTCCGAAAGTTTGCATTCTTTTGTGAAAGCACTGACTTATGCTAATCAGTTTGAAGACAGGCTTTTACTGCAAAAAGCAGACTGCAAAGCCAATATTGGCAATTGCTTTCTTGGATTAGGAAAAATTGAGCACGCTAAGCGGAAAGTTACTCAAGCATTGGATCTATACCGACGGATCAACGCTCCTTGCATAAGAATATGCAGCTGTCACAACACGCTAGGACTTTGCTATATGGAGGAAAAAAAGTATAGAAATGCTCTCGATCAATTTAAAACGGATTATTATCTTCGTTTAAGAACATCTATGGATCGCGTAGACGATCAACTTCAAGGCGGAATGTCTCTTATTCATCTTGCCTCATCCATGATGAAGAAAGAAGAAGAGAAAAATATCACGAAATAAGCCTACAAATTTTTCTTGTATTTCATTGGCTAATCTAGCGGTCTACAGTCTGCTACTGTGTTCTGTTTAACACAGAAATAAACTGGTAAACAGTAACACTGTAATTAAGTCAGCTTCTTTGCGCAGACAGCAAAATTTTTAGGCTTCTTTTTTCGCAGTTTTTAAAAATGACGACAGTGACAAACTTGATAATTAATGATTTTTGCCTCTCTTAATTTGAAAGATCTTTGACTTGAGTAGGCGTATGGTAACCTTAACGTCGCAAAACCCACATGTGACACCATGCCCAGCCCTTAAATAGTTTTTAATAGCAAAGATAATCTGGCATTATTAAATGCCAAATGGCGCACTCAAAACAAAGCGCAAGGTCTTGTTATGAAGTCTGAATGCACTCCTATCATTTGTTAAAATCAGGGATGGAAAAGCGGAAGCGCTAAAGCGTAAACTGTTTTCGCTTCCAACTTTATTGCCGGGTCTGATACAATTACAGCTCCGCACAACTACTTAAGACCTATTTTCGATTTTGTACATTTTGAAGTATATTCACCATCGCACAATACCCAGCTAATTATCTCACTAAATTGATTATTATTCACTTTAATGGACAACAAACCATAACAGTAGAATGATGTAGTAATGAAGTACTAGCTGCACAGCTGTCCTAAAATTTGAGCGACAACAGTTTTAGCTAATTAAATCCTCAAATAAAACTACCACCGCTTATTGACCCCGATTTGAAGTGAGACGGAATTCTTACATTAGAAAACCATCAAATAATAAATCTAGGCACCACTTTATACAACAATTTTGTTTAGGTGAGGTTGTCTTTGTGTAGCATTTATTGCATACATTATTATTATTGAGCAATTGTCTGAAAACCGAAATCAAAAAATGACTCCTTCCTATCATTGCCATCAAGGTGTTAGTTTAGTTTTGCATAACGGAAAGAAAAGTTCCAGACAAGAAGAAAACTGAGAAGTTGGAGTTGTTAAACCGCTACAAAACTTTGTATGTAGGCTAATGGTTACTGCCAATTTGCGGAAACATCACGTAAGGTGTAGCGCCTGAACACTTCGCCTGTTTGTATACCCCACAGCAGTTTGGATTGTAAATCAGTTACGATTGCACAGTGTAGTACAGTATTTAATCAATTGATTTCGTATTATGTTGTTGTTATCACAGCCATTTATCATTTTTCTTCTTCATTTGGGGAAGATATTCAGAAAGTGGTTGATTAAATGACCGGACAAGAGTCTGTCAGCCAAGGCACCTAGGTCTTGTCAACAGCTGAGAAAACACGCACTCCATTTGAATGGTGGTAGATGGGAAAGGATATTATCATGTGCTAAGCTGTTTGCTTCTTTGCGCCATACTGACAAGCTGCAGGGGTAGCCATACGCCAGTTGCCCTGATATTAACAGAATCGCGCAGCTGTTGTCTTACAAGTTCTATTTCTGATAACTTTATGCTGATGAGAAAGAACCGCTCGTGCAGTGCCAACTTCTAAATTCAATTCCTAATACAACGCCATTTAACGACCTCGTCAAGACCACTCCGATTAAAAAAGAGCTTCTCGTCCAAAAACGGAGTACCGTATGGGTAATATAAGTGAGTAAGAGTTTTCAAGGCTTGAAACCAGCAATATAGCATTTGTAGCAAGAATCCGTAAGGTTTGGAGAACTCATAAGGGTGCTGCCTCCCAACAATCTCTCTAAAAAAAAGGATTATGAAGATGTACGATTGAATATGAACAATATCTTAACAACGAATGCCGCAAGCTCTTCTTTACGGTAAAAAAGCCAAACAAAATGGGACAAAGAGCGTATGATAGGCCTTCTGTACATTTTAACTGTACGCTTCTTACCTCAAACAGCTATCTTTGATTTTATAAAAGTAGTTATCAGTTTCTTTAAAGCTCCGAAAAATTACCATTACTTATCTTTTCTAAAGGTATTGACTTTCAGGTTTTCGCTTGAATACTTATTAAAAAAAACATTTAAGGAGGATTTTGTTACATAAAACACTTGAAAATTTTGTTAGAAAAGTGCAAATTTCCAGGTTAGCTTGCTAGCGTCATAAAGAGAGCTACTGGCTTCGTCATAGTATTTAAGAGAAAATGTGATGGGCATCTTACCTCAAGTAGGCTCTTCACACCGCTCTACCCTATGTACAGCAAAGCAATGCTTGGTGTCATTTAAATTAACAAGCTGCCCTCTAACATTAACCTGGTAGGCAGGAGATATTGTATTCACTGTTTTCAACTACCTTAGGCTCGTACAAAGAATAATTTTTCTTACTTTCCACCTTTACGCAACGCGGAATACATAAAAAATTGGAAAAGACTTTCTTTGTGCTACCTTGCCAGGTATCACCAACAGGAAACGTTTTTATGATGATAAAACAGATGATATTCATAATCTGAGTGGCATTTTTTTTATCGTAACTTGGCCATTTAAGGAAATGCAATTACGAGAAGAATGTGTTTTCAACACAGATCAAAGCAGACTTGTTGGCATCTGTCATAAAACGAACAGTTGCGTGAAACGACCGTAAAAATTTTGAGTCCAGCTAATGGTACTGTAGATACTTTACTTCCCATTTTATATGCCACTGTAGAAGATGTAAAAAAATGTTGGCAATATATTTATTGATCGGTATTGATTAAATATTGCAGCCTACTCCAATATCGGTCCAATTAACTACGATAGGCAGAAACATGTAAGAGGCATCCAGATTGGAGTGCAAAAACAGTACAGTTTCCCATACCAAACAATATCGACACGTTGTTGTTTTAACGTAAGTACGTATGTTGGGAATAGAATAGGCTGTTGCAGTTTTGGTGAAGAAAGTTAAAGAAAAGTAAAAACTTACTGAGGCCACCAATGCAATTGCGGTACGCAGTACAAAGAAGGATTTATCAACGGTGTGAAATTTTTCATAAGTTAGACTTAATGAATGGGGATTGGAATCTGTAGGGGTGACCGGAAAAAAATTTTGGGGCTCAAACTTTTCAAGATATTTCTAATATTAAAAAAAAGCAATCGGACCGAAATCATCACAACCAATTTTATTATATGTTTTTTCTTTTTCACCAAAATTTTACTTTCTGAGTAACATCACTTGGCTTTTACCTCAATCTAGGTTACGGTATAACTCATTCTATACGAAGGCATTAACCAATTCCATTACACGAAGAACATAAAAAGTTAGTGAAAATAAATGAAATCTAAATTTGAAGAAAAAAAACACAAAATGATATGGTACTACAGGCGGAAATATATTTTCTTACCGGAAACGGTAGCATGAATTTAAGGAAATTATTGTTCGATTCAACAACCCCCCCCCCCCACTTTCTTGGCTGAAAGTTTGTCGAGACCAGGTAGAGAAAGCCAGGTACTTAAGCTACAAACACAATTACGAAAGCGATTGAACCAAGCACCGACGCAATGGTGCAGTTGTTAAAGCGTCCGCTTCGCAGTCGGTAGACCTAGGGTTCATTCCCTAAGTCGAATTATAACAAAAGACCTTAAAAAATGGTATTCACAGCTGCCCTGCTTGGCGCTCAGCATAAAAGAAGGGATAGGGTGGAGAAGAAGCCGCCAAGCTTGCTTGCTGTGTCCTTGGACAAGGCACTTAACGGGATCCCTCCGCCTTTATGTGGCAGACAGGTGGCGTGGCTACCCGTACTTCATCGGGTTACAATTGTGCAGCCGCTCACCCAGCATGTCGTAAGAGGCGATTTTGGGTACCCAACAATGGCAGTCCGCCTTGTTGGTGGTGGGGCTACCAGTCATTCATTACTCGTTTAAAATAAGCTGCTATCTTTTCCCTAGCTTAATTTAATTAGTTTGAGGGCGTGAACCTTGATTGCTGTTCGTGCCGTACCTCCTTCCCGAGGAAGATGTGGGGTAACCATAACAACAACATTGCACCAAGTCGCGAAATAGCCCTAAAATTTGAGAGCATATTTTTGTAATTTTGGGCAAACGGTTTTAAGGCTGAGCTAATTTCACTTTACTGAAAGATTCCGCTTGTTTGTCGAGCAGAGTTTCTAAAGTGAAGAGTATATTTTTAAAAGATATACCTCAAAAGTGCAGTGATATTCAAAGATGATTTTTGAGTGTGGGATTATCAAGCTCAATGAGAAGAGTTTTCAAAGTAAACACCTTTTTTGGGTGTCAATCTTAAAACTGTTAAATTTTCAAAAGTGGGGGACCAAGTTATATTTTCCGCTGACCAGAGTTTGCATATCCCTAATATAAACAATCGGCATTTTGGAGCTCACCCCCACTTACACGTCGCCTTTACGTAGAATTACATAATGATAGTACTCGTTGAAAGAGACAAATAAGATTTTGTGAAATGAAAAGCTGTTTCAGATTAAGATCAACTGTGATTCAAATTAAGAGTAGAAAAATCGGGAAAGTGGGCATATGCAATGGAATTTAAGGTTCAAATGAAAACTGATAGATAAAACTACCACTATGTAAAATCGAATCGTAAAGGGAAATTGGGTGCTTGTGGGTTATCTGTCACCACTTTTTTTCACCAGGTTAGGGTTAGGGTTAGGGTTAGGGTTAGGGTTAGGGTTAGTCACCTCATTTTAGGCTTAAACATTATATATACAGTTAAATAATAGTAATTTAATACCTGGTGAAAAAAAGTGGTGACAGATAACCCACAAGTACCGAAATTGTTATTTGATTGACAGCACTTTGATGCAGCGGAATGCAAACATTTTTCCAGGCAGGTAAATTTTGCTCTACCGAACGATACCGAAGGTACACGTAATTTTACTTCCGTGCAGCGTGAGGTTTTTGTTAGCAACCCTGACTGCTTTTATTGTTTCAATAGATTACGTAATTGCAAATTTTTGTTTTGAGCTTGTGATGCTTGGCCTGCTTCTATGCTTTCAAGTTGACAGTCAGAGCGTGAACTCGTAAAATGAAAATTTTTTCATGGTAGTAAGGCTTTGCTACAGGATACGTTCCTTTTATAGCACTTTGAAAGGTGACCGAATAAAAAGAATTGCTTATTGTTTTTACGTTTTACCAAATTTTGATTGTTGTACATGATTGCGCTAGCAGCAATACTACTTAGCTTGCTCAAAAAGTTGTGGTACATATCGTTTTGCCTACTTGTTTCTAATGTAGCAGCGAGCCTATTTTTACAAGTGCTGTCTTATTAAGATATCGCCGTTAAATTGCAATGCCTTAATTCAATAAGTTAAACAGTACAACGTCCTAATTTGGTGAGGTGGCTTCGTTCCTGTTGTAGCGTATGTAAGATCGTAAACCAAAAGCTTCAAACAGCCATTGTAGATTGAAGTGCTGCAAAGCCACTGCAAGATTACATTCATAACAGAAAAGCTTAAATCTTTCATGCAAAACCCCGGAACAGTCGATTTATATAATAGTGCAGTACATGTAAAAGGTGTTGTTTTATAGTCATGATTTTTAGAAAATGACAAAAAAACAACTCACATCTTTAGATCTGGCTCCCGTTGCTTTACTGACCACACTTGACATCGTAGGAGATCAATTTCAAAGACAAGGTCGAAATAATTTATTGGATTTCGCTTTTGATGCAGGTGTCTCTCATTCATGATATGAGCAAATTTTTAAAACTATCGCTTAATTTGACATTCAGAAACGTGCGAAGTTACTGCTGATATCAAGTCCACGCATTCACGCGTGAGTGGAGAGCGTAGTAGCAACGGGTCAAAGATTAAAGACAAATGAAACCAAGTACAACCAAATAACTAAAATGTTTTTCTATAAATCTCTTAAAATAGGTTTAGGGTAAATCTGCACTTGAAAATCGGTTTTAGGAAAAGGAAAAAAATTGACTCGAAGAAAGAACTTTCTCCCAAAGTTTTTGTCTGACAGAAAGATGTAAATATTAGGAAAATTTAGATTTCTTTTATATTTTTGAAATAAAATTTACATTCTTTGCTGCTTTCAAAATACAGCCGTGATCTTATTTATACCGACTTGAAAAGCATCGTTTTCATACCGTGCAGCACAACAATTAACTTTTTTCCTACTCTTGTATACCGAATTTCGTGTTGGCACTTGGCAGTATGAGGTTATGTTTTATGTGTTTGACCAGTTGCCACTGGTTGAAAGGAAAAACTGCGGTCCAACCGCTGTCTGCTAAGCCCTCTCATGCGGGCCGCCAGCGCCCGCCAGTTTCCTGTGCAACAAGTCTCCCTTTGCCGCGTAACTACATAACTGTGAATTATTTTCTCTGTAGTCCATAAAACCCATACGCTGATAAAGCATCTTGTTTTTTTATGTTTCGAAATAAACTTGTGTATGAACGTTTATGCAGAAAATTTTTAGCAAAACTTTCTTCCCACTGACTTTTGTTTGTCAAATGCTAACATCATGAAATGGAGATTGATCTATGTATGACACCGTTTTAATGATTAATGCTATCATTGTGTTTTGTATACCAAGAGAGCAGAAAAACATTTCTGTTTTTGTTGACGTAGGTAACTTAAACTTTAACTACTCACGTGTATCGAAATATAAATGTTCTGTTTTGCAATAATTTCCTTATGCTTTTTGTCACGAATAAGTAAATTTGGGTTAAAAAAAATAGTTTTTATATTTGTGCAGTTGTTGTAACCTGTTGTTTTATTTTGCAGTGATCATTTTACTCGCAATTCTGAATTGTCTGAAGCCCTAAACTTGCTAAACTGTTTTCGAAAAAAAGACCTTTTTTTTCTTCGCATTTATCAATAGATTTGTAACTCATACGTTTTTTCTGACGTCACAATGGTTGCATACGTACCAATTTCCAGTGTATTCTAATAATTCTTGTTTCTTCTCGAAGATTTTTTTATTATTACCAACTACGTAATTTATTAACGGTGTTTTTCCTGTGTCACGTGATGTTTTAGCAATTTCTAGATTATTTTCAAGTCGTATATACAGTATAAGACGGCGAGATTTTTTTATTCATTCAGAGAGTGTAGTTCAGAGAGAAATAGTAGAGTGTAGTAAAAAGGCGTTGTTCTGTGGTGATTGTTGTGACAGGAATCAAGCGATTATTTTGGTGGTTTTAGTTTTGGTTAGTCTTTGGTATTTGTATAGTAAAGTGATTTAGTTTCTGTATTTGACAAGCGAAGGAATTCGAAGTTTTAAAGTAGTTTGTGAATATATTTGTTCTGTTCGTGATCGAGAAGTGCGTGGGTTGAAGTATCCTAGTGGAAGCCAATCTTTTCCTAGCTATTGAGATACAACCAGACTTAATTATTCGAGCGATACTATACGTCGCCTCAATTTTAAGAAGTAAATTAAAATTGAAATGGAATCAAAAAATTTCTATTAAAACGCGACACTTTTAAGCATTGTTGTTTTCCTCTCGGCCTTGCAAAAACATTTGTGTGAAGCCCTTTGCCTAAAAAGTTTGCCTACCACTGCTTTAAACGATGAATTAAAGTTAAGAAATTTTTCGAAATTGCTATGTTAATCTTTTACCATGCTAGGTTTACTGGGGGCCACTGAACTTAATTTAAACAAGAGTTTCAAGCAGCCGTTTCGAGCAGCCATTTCGAATCGCGCCAAAAAAGGCCTTTCTAAAATCTGTATAAAATTTTCGTGAATCCAAAAAATCGTTTGAGCCAAAACTGATTCTAAACAAAAACAAAAACGAGTTTTTTTACCAAATGAAAACAGACAGATTTCACGATCTCAGCCGACTGAGGCAAAATTCAAAATATCTTTTTGAAACTTAACCCTAAGAAAATTCCCGTTCAAAACAGGTAATCATATATAGTTTCTATTTTTCACTGAATCTTTAGATCTTAGTAACAATAACACCCAAAATATCTTTTAAAAATAAAAAGCATTAAACCTAATCTTGCGCAAGTTGTTTAGTTGCGTGGTGCGATGAATCTAGCGCCAGACTTGCGAGCTAAAGATGGCGGGTTGAGCGCGTGAGGCGTAATGTGCAATGTTTGCAGTAGAACATGCACAACACCGGCGACTGCATTAAAAGTTTACAATTCCGAATAAAGTTTCTGGGCAGCTGCACAGTTAATAGTATCGTGAAGTCCATATTGCTATCTCTCTCTTCCTTTTATGTTTAATGAATTGAATACGTCTCCATCACTTTTTGTCTAACAGTTCTTCCTGTTAAAATACGTACCTTGCTTTTGCACAAGGTTCATACCTGCGTTATTTACTGGGATTTTGTATATACCTTTTAGCCTACTTTGTTATTCAGAATCGTGGAAAGTCAACAGCACTAATTTCTGTTGCATTTGTCAGCGATTTAACGCATCAAAATTTATTGTGACCACAAACAATGAAGACAAGCTCTAACCCAGCTTGCAGAAACGTTTTTTACATGAAGTTTTGCAATAAATTTAAAACATAACCCATTTACAAAGATTATTCTAGTGGGAGCCATTATTCCACAGGAAGGAAGAGTAAGATTACACTAGAAATAAAAGTGTCGCACTAAAATGCTCTTCCTTTGTCAGAGAAAGGAAAATATTTGAATAAACGGGTTTTGAAAAAAATTATAATCCTTTTTTCTTCCCAAACGCAACCGAGATTTTGTTCCCACTTTTGACCCGTAAACAGGGCAACAACAAATCTTTTTCGCCATCGATTCTGTACATGCCGTAACAGTCGAATATCAGTCACCTATTAATTGGCTTTTTCTCCCCTTTATTAAGGTCACGAATTTTGTCGCAAGTCAATGTCTAAATCTTCAGCCATGCTGTAAGTTGCCCATTCAGTTGTGTTTTAATACCAGCAGACCTACACACACAGCTAAATATAAGAATAATGGAGCTTACGCTAAGACAGGGCTGGTTGAAAAGAACAATGACCCCTCAACGAATTAGCTTGATTAGTCTGTTCCCCCATAGTTTAGCAATTTTTGAGTGAAATAGAAAAAACTTTGGCGCGATTGCAATATTTTTAGAATTTTTTTTTGAGCTTGGGCTTTTATTTTGCTTCACGATGATTTATGTTTGCAAAATCATTTAAAAGTTGCAATCACAGCGATTTCATACGACTTGGGCTGCGTTCACACGTAGCGGTTTTTGCAATCAGGAATAAAACTTCTGTCGGATATTTTGAGCAGGTTTTGAGACAAGGTTTCGCTGCTTGACACTGAGTGCAAACAGAGAGCCGCTCTCTTCGCATTCGGTATCAAGCAATAAATCCTTCAAGCCTTTTGTTTTTTCATGTAAATTTATAAATGCACCTGAAAAACTGAAAAAACGTCAATTTAAGATTACAAAAATCTGTGCAAAGCTCAAAATATTTGCCAAGCATACATTGGGCTACAATTATGAGATTTACTGAAGCAGTGGTACTGTCAGCTACAATTTTTAGCTTAGACCATAAAAACGCAGCAGCCTTTAATTTTGTCTACTGTAGAATTGCCGCTGATGGCATTTAGTTTACGCTCCTATGCCTACGCAGAAGGCATAATTTTCTGTTCAAACGACGGCTCAAATCCAATGACGAATGCGACACTACTTAGATGCATAACTCGTAGGTTTAACTTTTTTTGATGTAAATCATTGCATGACCAGCCAACAAACTTTTAGACTATCCTTGTTGGTCTGTACGAAATCCAAATATTGATTTTAGTGTGTTTAAGGCCTTTACGGAATGAGGCATCTACTATGAGTAGAGTTTACAAAAACGGGTAATTACTCAAGCACAAGACTGCATTATGAGCACCGAGTAAATTACAGAATTTTGTCTAAAATACCAAATGGTGGCGAGAAACTTGTTTATTCACCATTTTAAACGAATTGCAATGACGTTGATTTATCAATCAGTTTACAGTCCGTTGCTTCTTGTTTTAAGCAAAAGCAATTTTGCGGCTGAAAATTTCTAGCAAAAATTTACAATCGCCTAGGATGTGCACTGTTGTGCATTGAAACATGAACAAGAATGTAAAAATTGGATACGATAGGAAGTTTCCCAGACCAACGTACGAAAACCTTTTTCATTCTTTTAGTGATGGGCTATAAAAAGCACACTTATTTACGAGTCAAGATAATATGCAAAATACCATATATCAATATATCACAAAAATTGTCGACAGAAATAAATTTGGTTTTGACAATTAAGCTGGGGTATAGCGAATGAAAAGAGTTAGCCTATGACAGATTTGAATTTAAATCAGCGGTGGAGTAACATTATTTTATCTAGTTGTAGCTCTTTTAAGGGGTGATAAAGGACAGATCTAAGCATTTACCGGCTAATAAAGTTGGAACTGCACACACTTCTGTTTACGGATCTTTGAGAATAATTAGGATGAGAACAATAGTATGTTGGCAATCACAAATTAATTACATGACATGGAATTTATTGACTATAAATGATGCATATCGACTGTATATATCTTCTTAACTCGCTTTTGTTCCTTGGAGATTTGCAGGGGCAGCGGCTCTAAAAAAATTTCTTTTTCATGAAGAAAGTGATGGAGCGTTGCGATTAGGCGATTTTTTTAAACGCAATCTATTGTCATCGATTACCAGACAGAGAGTTAAAGAAATCTAGACAAAGAGCTAGCTGTTCGCCGCTTCTACGAGTAATTCAAGCAGCAGATTTTTTTATTATTAGAATTTTGCGTTTTCGAACAACTGAAATATGCGAGCGGTGACACTTAAAAAGACTCTTTAAAAATCTAAGTACCCAAAAAATAAAGATCAAAGCATGAAATTAGGACTTTGAGAATCAGGATGTACTTGTGGTGTTTACACGTTTAATATCACAAACTAAACTGATTAGCACCCTTTAAAATTTTGATTACAATATTGCTAATAAATAAATAGTCTAATATTGACCAGATTATTTGCATAACTAATTTACGAACCTTAGGCATAATAGGCCTAACTATATGAAAATTTTCAAAGTTTTGAAATTTTATGTTTTTCTTTACATGAAATTTTTTACATTGTTGTATTAATTTTATAAACCCTGGACTTACAGGCCAGAGGTAATCAAAAAAAGTTACAAAAATTAAATTTGTATTTACATTTATGAAATAAATTAAGATTTCACTCGAACTTTTGCATGAAATTATCCAAGACTTATGTATGAAGAGTGAAAAGAGGGAAAAGTTTTACTCGAAATACAAAATGCCATCGGCCACTTTTAAGTTATAAAAAGTTAGAGTTTTTTAGCAGTTAAAATGAGGCATTTCTATAAATAGCTCATACATTCGCTGGGTCAATTTTCAAAACCATTCTTAAATTATGCTTTAGATAAATTGGGAATTATTTGGGAAACTTTCTTGGGAAAAACATGAAGGTTTATTCAAAGCAGAGCAACTCTCATTTTAATAGGCCTTGGAACCACTTTGGTTTGATGGGACCACAGACGCAAGTTCAAAGTGAAACTGACCATTTAAAAATAATATGCTACATAATAAGTGATATTTCGGACATCACAGGAGTAGCTTGAAGATTATCGACTGTGGACCATCAAAATTATGGGATACAACTTCGATTTTAAAGATATTTTCAAAATTTCAGAAAATTTTGGCCCTGCCTGAATATTTTTTCTGGTTACTCCCTTATTGGACACCTCAAAAAAAAAAAAACGCTGCCTCTCCAGGCGGGTAATCAGTACTTATGGTGTTTTTGTGGCAATGTTGTTGAATCTCTTTAAAAAAGTTCTTTACTATTGTTTTGAGAAAAAGTCTCAAAGTTAATCGGGATTTCAGTGACTTCAGATCGTTGTCCACAGTAGCCTCTGTGCTTTTGCACTTTTATGTCCGGTTTTGTATGTTTTTAACTCTTGCATTTTTCTCAAAAAAATTCATCAGCTTGGATATTCGTATGATGCTTTACAGTATATATTGTTGTTGTTGTTTCAACATCCGATTTTGTCCGCAAATTACGCACCATAAGCGGATACGTTAATTGCGCACATAAACCGTAAAAAAACGTAAACTGTGCTCAGCCAGTTTTAGTCGTCTACATAAATGCGGCTCTGCAAGTGTTATTAAGTAAAAAATTGGTGACGCACGGTGTTCTGTGACAGGTGTTTTAATTCTATACCTGTTGAATCTTAAATTTAAGGCACTAAATAAATTGGTTGACTCCATTTTTAATGTAGTGGATCAGGCAAGTTTAATACTTTGGACAAATGTAAACAAAATAAAGTTTGTTTGTTTTTTTCTTAAGCAGCAAAATACTATTTCAAATTTGCCTTCGCACGGAGGTTTACTTTTCTAAAAAGGCTGTATTGTTTTAATATATCAATTTAATGTTGGAGACAAAACTCAAAAAATTTTACGCATAAGCCAAAATTTGTATGCGGCTTTTTAGTCAATTTTTGAAGAAAAATTTTGTCTATTTAGCTGTAACAAACCACCTCATTGGTTGCTACGATTGAGAGTGACTTACATAACTGCTCTTACCTCCAGTATAAGAAAACCAGTTTCTTTGAAGTAGATACGGATGTATGAGTTACTTAACTGGTTAAATAACATTTTAACTTTTCGTCTAGTTAACAAAAATTTATGATGGCTTTTATAAAAGTTGTAACAGCCCTACCAAGGTTTTTTCTAGGCTACTACGGTGTTTATGTTGAAATGGGCCATTTGTAAAACTCACAGGAAGAACAAAAAATCGTTGTTGGCAGCTTGACGGTCGCGTAGCGCATGGTTCTGCAATCTGCTGACCTGGCGTTTGCATAAAAGCTCAGGTTTAGTATTCAAATTACATATGGGGCTTGCGTCGAATACAACAAAGTTTTGGCTGTTGGGCGACTATCCAATAGCGGAAGGATCGTTTTGCGGTCACTCAATCTAAACCATTTCTTTTGCGTTCTATGAGTCAAATAAGTACTATCATACATTTTATGGTCAATTTAACTTGACGTCTCTCAGCCCAAGTAGCCTTAAGTAGAGACAAGTTTTTTTGAATAAATTTACACCGGCAATTTAGTTCCATCAACTGCAGATCGACTAGGCTCAAACGGAGTGTTGTTGCTAAAAGCTGCAAGATTGAAAATAACATAATTTTTGTGCTTCGATAAGCGTAGACGTTCGATTATTGTTTTGTAGGCATTTAAAGTAGCCTAAACTGAATTATAAGCAGCAAATAAGTTAAATCACTTACTTGGTGCGCAAATTGTAAGAGAAATGTTAGTAATACTGTAATCTTTCGAAATTTGTTGTTAAGGAATGATGGAATTACTTAATCCAAGGGTCCCAATTAGTGTGAACTCCCGAGGCACTAATCCTATGAGTACAGTTAAATGATGCACTGCATAAAATACGTTTGCTAAGTATTATTAAACTAGATCATAGTTTATGCCGGGAGTTAAAAATACCGATCATCAAAAACGATATTCAGTTTAAAAACTTCGCTCTCCTGAAAAAGTGGTAAAAAATAGATTCAAGCATACGTTGTCCATATCTCAAAACGACATCCACTTTGGAAACTTCTGACGTAATCTATTTCCAAAAAATTAGTTAGAAAGCTAAGATATTTCATAAAAGTAAAGCTGAAAACCGGCAAATGAAAAAATAGTTTTGGTCAAACTTTGCTTGTCGAACATTAACATTTTTTGCAATAGTCTCAATAACAGGAGAGTGACATAGTGGATTCTATGCACTCCACAAGTAGCAAAGCCAGGAAATCCGGTCATTCACTTACAAAAAAGCAGCTATAACATCAGCAGCGGCGTACAGCCAGGTGGTTGAGTGGAACCTACCATGGCTAGAAGGTCTACATCTTGAAGATTCGGTTCCCTGCTGGTTGGATACGAGCCTTTGAAGGGCCCCAACAATGGCGAAACCGGTCTGATGCTTTCTTATTATTCGTGTGTGACTACTTAATAATAATTGTCTCAATGTTTCGAAATTTTATGATGACTTCGGCATATCTCTTTGATTTATATTTACAAGTAAAATTGATTTATTCAATTATTTTCACAGTGGAGTTGAATTTAGCCTTACCGGTAACTGTTTGTTTTGAATGCTTTGGTAAAAGAATTACTTGAAGTAAAATTTGTATTTCAAATATGTGTCTAACACTTCTTCACGGTTTAGTACTAGTGATACTAAGAGCATCGTGTGTCAGATCACAGGACTTCTCTAATTACACCGATGTTTGTAAGTAATCTTTCGTATAATGCAGTGTTTTAACATTTGTAAACATGCAAAGAACCATTTTTTTCCAAATATTGTGAAATTTAGTGGTTTAACAATTGTATCAAATAACTTCACAAATCTTGTCAGGCAGTTTCTTTTCGAATGCCAGCGGACTTCTGTGTGGAGAATAAGTCTTACGTGCTTTTGTTCAGAATATAAATCATAATGATTTTAGGAAAATCTCCACACAAGTGAAATTAATAAATGACGATTCCATTAAGAATATCGATAGACTGAAACTTTATAGAGTAAAGTTGTGACTGGAATCAGTCAATATTAGAACTCACACTTTATTTAACAAATCGATTTCACTAAATTAGCATCATCAGTGTTCTTATTCAAATAGAATCTATTTGAATAAGCTTCTTCGAATTGAGTCAGTGCTTTTGTTCAGTATCAATGCTAAACTTTCGAAAAAGTCTACCGTATCTACTGTGCGACTTTATTTTATTTACAGTCTGAATAACTACTCTCACTGATTCATGAAGGTCAGAACTGATTTTTTAAGATACTAAATGATGCCGATGTACCACACAATGAACTGCAAGGATTGAAGGACATAACTCCTTCATATGAGCAATAAAGCCATTCTGCTTACCAAACATGGATGGAGCACCATCTGTTGCGCAGGATACCAGGTTTCCAAATGGTATTTGATTCTCGTCACACCAAGATTTTCTAGCTTCAAAAATGGATAATCCAGTCGTATCAGTTTCTAATAATTTTGCAAACAACATCTATTCGCAAAGTTTGCAGCTATCATCTATAAAACGAGCATACGCCATAAGAATAGCTCTACTATCACTTACTGTTGACTCGTCTTGTTGAATTGAAAATTTACTGGTTCTTGATTTTTCAACTAATAGGCTTTCTACATCTGAGAACATTTCGTCGATTCTTTCTTCGGATTGAGTCATTGCTTAACGGCAATGCTTTTAAAACATTTACTGAATCTTGCTGTAGCAGAGTATTCATGAAAATTTCAAAAGAAGGCATAATAGCATTTTCAGCCACTATATGTGCAGTCCCAGTTTTTGCTACTATTTGCGCTATCTCATGAGATGCAGTCAAGCCAGTTCATTTATCTGTGAGCTTTTTTCAAATAAGCTGACAGAGTATTACATTGGTCGAAGTTCTTCAAATTTTTAAAATAAGCTCTGGTTCTGTCCACTTTATCGGGATGTTTTCTTTTCAAATCTTCTGCAAGTCTTAATGGTTTCATAGCTTCGTTGAAAAGCGAGTTGTTACAAATAAGACACATTGGCTGTTTCTGATCATGCGGGTTTCTACGAAGCCAAAAAGCCAAATACTCTTCTCTATACTATCTAGATTTCTTTTTGCTCGCCATGATGAGTGGAAAAGAACTTTATAATATCACAACGACACTTGCCATAGTAAGTTGATGTTTAGTTGAACTACTTCAAAAACATCAGATTGCAATACTTAATTTTAACTTAAATGTACAGAATCCATTAACCTACAAAATAAACTAATTAGTCAATAGTTATAAATTATGTGTAATCATTACAAAATACACATATCTGAGGTTGAAAATATTTGATAACTTTTACACAGCGTTGACCAACTTACTATAAGTAATGAATTGCTATGCAAACGAGAAAGCACGAAATCACAACTGCAAGAATGCGGGTCGATCCTTTTTACGTCCACTCCCTTTAGGGGTAGGGTACGTTTTGGCGCAGCTGTTTTGGCGCGGCCGTTTGGGCACCGCTCTCTCTAATAAGAAAACTAGGTCTCTCTTATGTTTTATAAATTTCTAACCTTGACCCTAACCCTAACGTCAAAACGGATGGAACCCTAAAGCTTTGCCTAACTGTCAGCTGGCGCCCAAACGGCCGCACCCAAACGTAACATTTCGTTCCCTTTAGCGGTTGGAAAGTAACGAGCAGTACTAATAAGTAGGATCTTAAATCGCTGCAAGGGTCCAACTAAATGACTTTATTAAATTATGCTTTAGATAAATTGGGAATTATTTGGGAAACTTCTGAAGTTAAATGCACAAATAAATAAAATTACTTAGCATGCTCAGTACATCAGTCAAACAGTCTGTAACTAGTGTATGGTACCGCATGGTGTTGGTTATTATTTTTGAGCAAAATTTTCTATTTTATCTTATTCAAGGCAAAAAAACTTATTTATACGAATAACCCCATCTATCTAACAAGCATTTACTCTCTCCTCTCCATCAGAAAAGAAAGACAAGGTGATCAAATAGAGTGATTATTACGCTGAATTAATCTACAAACAGGCGCGAGATAATGAAACAATGTTATCAGATCACGTGACTACCCTGCTGGTTTATTCTACAAGCGGGCACATAATAATATAATTAATTAATGAACAAAGCAATTGTTGTTTCTAACAACATTTTTACTTAGGCAACTGCAAAAACACAACAAATCAGCTACTTCAGACTTACCCCTAGATTTTACGTTACAGTGCTCAATCTGTTCTTTTCAAAATGTACAAAACGACATGAAACTGCATCAATATAGTACCAAATAATGTCTTCTTCATGTCCAAAGCGTTCTTAATGTATATGTAATAACTTGATCAGTGAACATCGAAAACATAGAGAAGTGAGGAAATAGGAGTTAAGCAGATAAAAGAGAGGAGGATGGAAGACAACGAACAACACCTCTTGTCATTGGCGGTGGCAGAACAAACAAACCCAGCTATATACACGTGCACATCTGCGCGCAGAGAACTGCATAGGTGGCTTTGGCTACGCAGTTCTCGGCTACTGAGAGCTAAATTGCTTGTAGCACTATCGGAACATATTTTGTGCAATTGATATTTGTCAACTAATTTTTGTTAAAATTTGTAGCCATGTTTGTGGCAGTTTATCGCCTACCTCAGCTTAACATTCGCCCACTGGGGGGCGATATCGTCCCCGGTTGAGAACTACTGAGTTAAAGCTTTAATCAGACTTTTAGCGCTCATACCTCCAAAAAATTCTGATGTACCTTCTGTTGCTTCTCTTTCTGAATCTATGACGACAATTCGGTAGAAATTTAGTAATACAGAAAACTTCGTCAAACCCCTGGCACAGGTCCGTCCAGCATTTGATTAGCTACGATCGAACCACGTTAACAACAATTGGTGTAATTGATGGTTGTTTATCCTTTAAACGATAATCATTTTTTTGAGTAAGACAATTGTATCAGTTATAGTTCAGTGTCGAGGTTCCACTCCTTGTTCCTTTTTACTCTTCTAGGGCTTAGAAAATGTCACTGGGCTTGGGTCAGGCGTCGAGCACGCGTTAAATTGCGCCGGTACTTTAATTTGTTGATGCACCAACCATTCATAACCGATCTTCTGCTCTTGCATTAAGCAAGCTTTAAATTCTTGTTGGCAGGTAGCTAGAAAAAATGATTTATTGCTTTGTTTGTTGCAATGACGTCATCATTCATCAGTAAGCTACATTCTTTAGCCTCGGAATGAAAATACTATACTTCAGATTCGCATTGCAAGATCTTGGTCAAGATTGCAAGATCTTGGTCAAGAGCAATGGGGCAGTTTATCGTGACTACTATATGCACCGTGGTATTTCCACCTCAACAATAGATCGAAAAAAGATTAGAGTAGGTTCAAGCTTTTTTTTTTGGCAACAGTAAACTAACTATCTGTAGACTATACATGGCTATCCCACGATAAGTACGTTGTTGTGAAAGCGAAATGCACGTTGCAGTGTTTTTTGTGTTTGGCGGATTTCAACAAGCATTGAGTTTAATAAAAGTAAAACAAGCCATTCAAGCAAAGTGAGAAAACTTGAAACACTTAAACGAATTTAGACAGCGCTAATTTGGCGTCGCTATCGCTATTGTTGCTAAGAAAATTGGCGTCGTTATCGTGGCGGCAAGACTTAAAGATAAATGTGTAATAAACAACTGAACCAGCGGTTTCCAAAGTGGGTGCCGTGCAAATCAAAACATAAATACATGTCTTTATTAATCACCAAAAAAAGGTTTTCACTTTACTAGCGAGAAAATTTAACATCAAAAAAATGGCTTTAGCCTTACGATTTATTTTTTACTAAAAACATTGATTACTATTGGCTTTCAAATAGTTTGTTCAATCTATCAGTAAATTGAGCCTGTACTGGCTGAACGACAAAGCGAATTTCATGTACCAGCCTAACGTTATGTCGCGAAACACGGCGTGACGACCATCATCTTTCGGAAAAATGAGAATAGGTGACCTTTGAAGAAGAATAAAAACCATTTGTTCCAGAGGCGCAACACTTTGTTTTTTTGTTGGGCACGAGAGTAAGAGAGGTGGGGGAAAGGGGCTGACAGAAGGAAAGTCCTTTTTCAAATCAACTTTTTGTAAGTATCTGTTTTCCCACCCACCGCGACAAAACACTTTTGAAAATCTGTTTTTGAAATCAACTTTTGAACGTAACTATTATTCAATTTTTTTTTGTCGAAAAACAAAGTTTTTTTAATCAGCTGTTTGAAAGTCATAGAGGTCTAGGGAGCTTCAGTTCCTAGCCTCCTACTTTTTTGCCTATGCTATGTTTTCATTTTTCAAGACACCAAAAGAATGACCCAAACAGAACGGCTTTTTTATTTTTAGTTGATTGGAGTTTATTCTTTATTATTATTTTAACCAGGAATGTGGAAGCGGTTATTTTTCAAACGTTTCCGCTTCCACACCTATCGCTTCCGCTTCCACCAACAAAAAACGAAAAACCAACCGTTGACAATTTTTTTAATTTTGGGGGTCTGTACCCTGCCTTCTCCTACACTTTATCATTTTGAGAAAACAAAAACCTTTATTTATTGCTATTACTTTACCTACTTCGCTTGAGCTTATTGTTTCGAACTACTCTGTGTTTGTTTTTCTTAGATATCAGAACTCGTGTTGAATGTAGAACAGTGCTTTTCAATCTTTTTGTCATCGCGGAGCCCCTTATGTACCTTCGCGTTTGTCACGGAACTCCAACTAACAAAAATTTAGAAATCACGAATTGCTTGCAAGAAAATCAAATATTGCGTTACTGCAATTCAAAAAATAATTAAACACTTCAACAAATAGACAGCTATTACTAGGGCCCGCTGAAGTCAATAAAGTCAAAAGTTTTTCAGAACCTTGTTACGTGATCAAACGTGTACTGACGTTCGTTGCAGGTGCTCAGAAGTCTGTTTTGGAAGACTTTATAAGTCAAAATTAAGTCAAAATTAAGTCAAAATTTTGCATTAAGTCAAAACTTGTCAAAATTGTCTTCATCAAAAATTTCCTTACAAAAACAAACAAATTTATATTTTTTTTATAGTTTTTTGAATTTTTGAGCTGCATTTAAAATTTTATGCGCAGTTTTATTTGATTTTGAACTTCTCAAATAGTTGCAATGGTAAAAATGCGTGCTGTAATTGAGAAGGAAATAGCACTTATTATGCATAAAATCGTCATTGTTGATGCATTAGCACATAATTGTTAGACAATTAATCTATTCCTATAAAACCTTTGCGCTCTTTACACGTGGTCTTTTTAAGTCGTAGCTTGCAAAGCAAAGAATGCCTAAACAAGCCAAATCTTCTACAGCGAAAGTTAGGCAAATTTGCCAGGAATATCCGATGAGTTTTCGGCAACTCCTGCCTGCGACTTGCGATGTAACCTTTGCGACGTGTTAGTCAAATGCGACAAAAAGTTTTTTGTGGAAAGCCACCGAAAAAGTAAGCAACACCAAAGAAAATTGGAGACAAAAAGCAAATTCCAAAGTAAGCAAACCTTTTTACAACTCGATCAAGAAAACTTCAAGGAACAGGTTGTCTCTTCATTCTTAGCTGCAGATATCCCACTTCATAAACTGAACCATCCTTCTTTAAAGTCTCTGTTTGCTACAATGGGAAAAGTATTGCCTTCGGAGACTGCAGCCCGGGCATGTGTTGCTAAATTAGCATCCCAAAAAGAAGAACAAATTCAAGAATTACTTCGTGAAAAAAAATTTTTTTAATTGTGGATGAAGCAGAGATTGCTAAACAAAAGCATATTAGTGTGTTTGTGGGCAGCTTAGATGCCCCAAATCAGACATTCCTCGTTGATTGCCATCCACTTGACAGCGGTAGCAATGTTAATAGCAGTATTATTCTGCACACTGTGGATGACATATTGCGACAACTTGAAATAAAACGCGAGATTTTTCATTGTTCTTGACTGATGCTGCTCGGTACATGTCTTTGGCTGGAAAAAACATTAAAGGAATTATTTCCTTTTTTGATGCATGTCACCTGCGTTGCGCACTTACTACATAACTGCGCTATGCGTGTGCGTGCTCATTTTAAAAGTATTGATGAAATAATAGCAACAATCAAGGCAGCAACAATCAAAAACAAAGATCACAAGAAAGATTTTCATGATGCTGGTCTGCCATCTCCTCCTGATCCTGCAATTACAAGATGGGCAACTTGGCTTAGAGCTGTCTTATATTACAGTGAGAACCTTCCATCTGTTCATACCATTGTCAACAATTGGACAAGTGCAGGCCTCTTAGTCAGCAGAGCAAAAGATGCTATCAATGTAGAAGATTTCGTACCGGACTCGGTTAAAATAAATCAATACCGAACTCTAGCAGCCAACGTGGAGTTCTTGGAAGGAAGTGCCTGCACGATAACCGAAGCATAGGGACTGCTGAAGAATATGCAATTCGATGATGATCCGTGCGCAATTAAAAAACGACTATCCAACTCTGATTTAGAAACAATAATTAACTGTACCAACTTGACAATTGACCCAACAAGCTACGCACTATTGCAAAAAGCCCATTCAACCTCTGCTGCTGTTGAGAGGTCGTTTTCTATGCTCAGTAAATTATTGAGAAAAGACAGAAATTTTGATGTTAAAAACGTAAAAAAATACATGATGCTGTATTACAATAAAAAGTCCTGGTAATAATAGTGTGTGGCTTTCGTTAAAAACATCATAGATAAACTGTTAATGTGCAATACAGTTGCGATAACAACGCATTTTTTGTATTACACACTAATTGATCCGGTACACACAATGACTCGTTATCCTAGGTTTTGACGTCATGCCTCGCTTTGTTGCATTAGCTTCAATACTGAGTGATTGAGAAAATGTTTAAAGTAGGCTATCTTCTTCTTTAAAAACTTATGTAAATTGCGGATTATAAAACATTTTTAATCAAAAAAGTGCAACAAGACATAAATAATAGGCGAAAGCGGTTAGGTCAAAATAAAGTCAAAATTTTGCTAAAATAAAGTCAAAAATATATTTTTTAGGTCAAAAAAATCCCTAGTTATTACAAGTTCCTTCACTACTTACAACCACTTTTACAACAGTTAACCTAATGCTTCTCAGATCTAAATCGTATGACCACATATCACAGCTCTCGACAATAACCTGTCGTCACAACAACAAATTACACCGTATAGCGCTGATTTTCCCTCTTTATTCTTAACTAACTCTGACTTTGAGTTAACTTCAATTCTAATCATCATTACGCACCTTCTGTCCATCCCCAAAACAAGTATTGACTCCGATCTTTTTGGATAGTGAAGTGCGAAATTTCTGTCGTATATATAGTATGTACATGTAAAGCGAGCAAAATTGAATTGCACCAATCAACAGCCGCCTCAACGTGGTGGTGCGGTCCCCGACCCGTTTGGGTTGGGTCAAAATGGTTGTTGGCCTTCCCGAGGGTTCCAGTTACCCTGAGCACTCCCCTCACACAAACCATTTTTTCACCGTGCAGCTCCCTGAACGACCCCAAAAGGGTAGCACGCAGCCTCTTTAAAATTGGCCTGTCTTCTCTTTACTCCTGCCTTTCTCTTGACTGTCTTCTCATTCTTCTCTTTCTCCTGATGAGTGGCAACGTTCATCCTAACCCTTGTCCTGTCTTTCCCTGTGTGGTGTGCGCTGGAAATGTGACTTGGCGGGGTAGGTCAGTGCAATGCTGCACATGCTCTAATTAAGTTCATTTAAAGTGCTCACTACTCTCCTTTTCTAGATTTAGAACTTTTAGCAGCTCTCACTTCTGTAGCTGCCCTCCCTGCTTTTTTTGGAGATTCTGCACCTACCAGCAGTGTGACTTCCTCCTCGGACTCCTCCAGCTGGTATACCTTCACTGCTCAATCTGACCCTCTTCTGCTAATGCAGCACTCGCACCCCACCCTCACTTTTAAAATTTTTATCCTTTTTTCGCCCACTTTGTATCTTCTCCCTCTGCACTCTCACCACCGCTTCATGCTTCTGGCTGTTTCTCTTTACCTCCTGCTTTCTCTTCCCCTTCCTAACTCTCTTACGGTTCTTCAATGGAATGCCGGGGGTCTCCGAGCCAGGAGCACTAAACTACTGCACTTTATTTCGTCTCATCCCGTTGACCTTATTTGTATCCAGGAATCTAACCTTAATTTATCTTCCTCTTTCCGGATCCCTGGATTCTCTGCTCTGTAATCCCATGGCACCCACTCCTGATCTGGTATTTTTTGTACTGATGTCGCAGACGCTAGTGGCGGCGTCATCATTTTCTTCAAGCAGGACTTATTCTTCTCTGAGCTTTCTACCTCCTCTCTTTCTTTGCTTGACCCCTACTCTGATTATGTAGAGGTCAACATCTCTCTAAACGACTCCTCCTTGCTCTCATTTCTTAATGTTCATGCTCCCCCTATTCGTTCTTCTACGAAGGATAGCAGAACCAATTTCTTTTCTTTCTCCATTCTTCCCTCCTATGTGGAAGCGGAAGCGGTGGATTTTTCGCGCTTCCACTTCCACAGAAAAAGCACCACTTCCACCGCTTCCAGCTTCCGCTTCCACATCCCTGATTTTAACCAGACACATACGATAATTGAAATCGAGGCAGGTAGCTTATTGTTTGCAATGAATGGAGTATAGCAATTAAGCTACTAATTGCTTTAATTTTTCAGCACTTTTTTCTTGCGAAATTGGCGTTGAAAAAGCTCTGGAGAGAATTATTCTGTCAGCACCAACCGGCAACCTGTTAACCCCATGCTATCCAATGAATTATCCAACCGATATCGGCAGAGGACGAAAAATATGGGAGTTTCGCGCAGTTGATGGTGCCTCGGCTGTAGGTAAGATATTTTACCTTGCTCGCTTAGCTTTGGCTGTTGTTGTTACCCGACCCCTTCTGAGGGATGGGGGCACGGCAGAAATACCATGGAGCACCAGTAACCGGGCAATTCCTCCTGGCCTGGACCAAAGATTGTAAAGAGACAGAGAGTCGCCAAAGCGCGAGCGGCGCAAACAGTCCATAGCGGGACAGTGCAGAATGAGATGAGAGGTGTCCGCAGGCGCTGCAGGAATAGCTCTCGATTCTGCCAATCCTGGAAAGATAAGAGCTTAACAGAAGGCTGTGTCCGTTGCAGCGTAGAGGAGAGAGAACACAGCGAGCATGACGATGGAACACAAGTTCCTCGGTGAAAATCGCGGGAACCTGTATTTCGAAGATTTTCGATGAGACGGTACGCCTCCAGTCCGAGAAAAGACACGAGTGAATACGAGAGATCAGAGGAGAGAGACTACAAGGAATTGCAGAAGGCGTAAGTAGGGTTCCCCATCTGGCCAGCTTATCAGCCGCGTTGTTTCCCGGGAGATAGGAATGTCCAGGAACCCATTGTAGCCTGATAGGACAGGAGGAGAGAGAAGACAGTTCCTGCCAGAGAGATTGAGGTAAAAGGAAAGATGGAGGAGAGGACAGAGTTGTAAGGACAGAACGAGAGTCAGATAAAAGGAGAAAAGAAGAGAAGTGGCAGACTTGTTGGTGCTGCTGATACCAGCAAAGAGCCTGCAGAATGGCGCAGGCTCCAGCAGAGAAACTTAAGCATATTGGGTCTGCTGAAAAGGAAAAAAGTGGCCTTAGTGCCACAGAGAGAGCATTTGGCAAACGCCAGGGCCGCATTTTCCAGAAGAAACAGGAACAGAGCCGTCTGTTCAGAGCACCAGATCGTAAGAGGGGAGAGAGTCAAGGTGAGCGAGAGCCGCACCTTGGCGAGAGAGAGGGGTGATCAGAGCGGAAGCATGAGGAGGAAAGAGTGGACTTCACAGTAAAAGAAGGCAGATTCCAAGGAGGAGAGAGAGGGAAAGCAAGGAGAGCCTCCCTATGAGAGGTAGAAGGAAGCATGTGCGGGTGAGTGGACGCAAGAGCTTTCCAGGATGATCTGCAGAGTCTTAGTTTCACTTCAAGTCTAGCCAAACCTGGAATGGAAAAGAAGGTTGGGAGACGAAGAGCCCGATCACAAAATGAAAGAGTGAAATGAGTCAGAGTGACTCGTAGGGGATGTAGAAAAGCCTCACAGAGGAGAAGTGGGATAGGGAAGGACAAGAAGCAGTTGGTGATGGCCCGATTAGCCGCTCGGTGGAAGCGTTCCAATTTGGTGGTATTGGTTACGCTTGAGAAAAGAAACCATCCAAGTGAGACATAGATGAAAAGGGACCTTATACAGAAGCTTTATACAGAAGGCGAAGAAAAGCTTTATGCAGAAGAGAGAGGGGCTCCTTAGAGAGGCCCCATGAGGAAGCAAAGATACAGCGTAAGGCTTTGAAACGTGGGAAAAACTTGGCCTTCAGCAAAGATACATGTTTAAAAAAGGAAATAGTGCGGTCGAAGTTAGCGCCCGGGGTAACTGGGACCCTCGGTAAGGCCAACAGCTATTTTGACCCAACCCAAACCGGGTCGGGAACCGCACCACCACGTTGAGGCAGCTGTTGATTGGTGCTTAGCTTTGGTCGGTGACATATAATGATAGGCACTTGAGCGTCCATTTAAAGATAGCACTAAATGCTGTATGGTACTTCTAATGGGGAATTACTACATGATTATAATGAACTGACCAAATAGGCCAGTCCAGTTTCTACCAATGATTGTTCGTTGTAGCAGAAGAATTCTATAATTCTTCGCTGCAGAATACTTTTCCTACATATTCGGAATACAGAGGTAGAAGCACTGTTGTCATCAACCATGATACTTGTACTCAGCAGCCTACACGTCCTCGCTGTATGCTGCTATAGTTGCCTTTACCTGTAATTGATACAGGATCAACTGGCCAGGCAAACTTATTAATCTTATTTCAGTGAGCTATTAGTGTGTCATTATTTAAACTATTCGTAAAATCAACACCATAGGTGAATCAAATTTTTGAAGAATTTAATCTTTTTCTTCAACCATAGTTTCCACTCTGCAAGTTCGGGAGCACTGTCACAGCAAGTCAGCGTAGAAGTACAATTTTCTGTCCCTGTCTATCGCTGAAAATCCCCCCTCACGTACAACGTGATGATATCAGTTTTGTGTTCGAAAAAGTTTCTGTAATAAAAACGTTTAATTTGGCTGCATTTTCCAAAGTAACAAATAAAAGTAGATCAAAGGGTATCAGAGATGAGGTGGAAGGCCATTCATGCTTGTAAGCAATTGCGCGGAAACAAGTTCAGAGTTCTCTGAACCAAGAATAGCGCTCGGACCGTCACCGCTCTGTATATGGCACAAGTCGCTAATGAAGTGGTATATTCAGAAAAACAAATGCAACCAAGATGACAAAAACTAACAGAAGTAAACTCGATTAAATGAAATGTGCCATATGAGTAATACTAACAACTATACGGTCATATGCTAAATTTGACAGCACTAAAACTCAATAAAACCAAGCAGTGCCTTACAACAGCTTGTATAATCCGTGTTTAGGACTCTGTGAACCAATTAGCCTCGACAGAAAAACACAGAAACCAAATAAGCAAAATGTTTAAGATAATAATTCGAAAAATTTAACGAGGCAATTTATTGAGAAATGAAGGTATAAGTGATGCTGTAACAGCTTGGTTGTGACTGATCTGCAGCTAAATATTTGAGGTACTTTTATTACAACATGTTTTTTTAGCTTATCCAATTTGACACGATACCGGCTCTGATGAGTAGATCACAAAAACCTTATGTCAAAATAATTTTTTTCAAAGAACCACATGCGTTTAAATGTGCTTCGGAACTATTAGTATTGTCAATGTCATGAATGATAATTTGTAGCAGCTTTAAAAAATGTTATTTTGATATTCTTCTTCCTCTTTCGGCTTCTCCCTATTCGGGGTCGCCACACACGAAAGTATTTTCCATTTGTTCCGATCGATTTCGTCTCCCTCCTCAACTCCAACCCTTTCCATGTCTTCACTCGCCAAATCCATCCCCCTTCTCCTTGGCCTTTCCCTTTTCCTTTTACCTGGCACCGCCATCTCCATCATCCTTTTTCCCACGTAGCCTTCTTCACTCCTTTTCTCGTGCCCATACCAGCGTAGCTTTGCATTCCGAAGTTTGTCTCCTAGCTTTGCAATTTTTGCGGTCCCTCTCGCGTACTCGTTTCATATCTTGTTCTTTCTTGTCACTGCCAGTGCACATCTCACCATTTTCAACTCTGCAACTTTCATTTTTCCCACCTGTCTTTCCATCACTGCCACCGTTTCTATTCCATAAAGCATGGCTGGTCTAACAACACTCTTGTGCATTTTACCCTTAACCCTTGCTGATAACTTTCTGTCGCACAGAACTCCAGACACCTTTTTGGAACTCATCAATCCTGCTTGGATCCTTCTCCTCACTTCTTCTTTACATTTTCAATCGCTACTAACTGTCGAACCCAGGTATTTGAAGTTTTTCGCTCTTTATTTTTTCTCCTTGCAGCTTTAACTTTTCTCCATCATCCACACCCCCAGCCTTCAAATACTCGGTCTTGCTCCGGCTCGCTTTCAGGCCTCTTCTCTCCAGTGCATTTCTCCAAATCTCCAGATTATTCTCTGGCTCCCTATGATTTTGCCTAGAAAGCACTATGTCATATGCAAACAGCATATCCCATGGGGCGTCCTTCCTGATGTTCTCTGTCTGCTCGTCCACAATAATGGCAAAAAGGAATGGGCTGAGTGCTGAGCCTTGGTAAAGTCCAACACCTACTTTGAATTCCTCAGTCAATCCTGCTGCACTTTAAACAGTTGTTATCGCTCCGTCATACATGTCCTTAATAATCCTTATGTAGCACTCTGATGTTTCAGCTAACCGCAAGCATTCCCACAGTTCCTCTCTGGATACCCTGTCGTATGCTTTCTCCAAGCCAATAAAGGCACAGTGCACTGCCTTCTGCCCTTCAGTCCACTTTTCCAACAGCATCCTCAAACAGAAGATTGCATCGGTCGTACTCCTTCCTGGCATGAACCCAAATTGCTGCACAGCGATCGTCACCTCCTTCCTTATCTTTGCTTCTATTACCCTCTCCCACAGTTTCACAGGGTGGCTCATCAACTTGATCCCTCGGTAATTTCCATATTCCTTGATGTTCCCTTTACCTTTGTACAAAGGTACGACCACGCTCCTCCTCCATTCCTCTGGCATCTTTTGCCCTCGCAGGAGTCTGTTAAAGAAGTTCACTAGAAACTCCACCCCTTTATTCCTAAGAGCGATCCATGCTTCCAAAAGTATGCCATCAGATCCTTGAGCCTTTCACTTCTTCATCTTCCTCAAACCAGTTCTGGCTTCTTCTCCAAAGATATCTTCCACGCCCTTTTTCTTTCTTCTGTTCTCATTTCTCTTCTTTCTCTAGGGTTTTCCTGGTTGAGTAAGTTGTGAAATACTTCTTTCATCTCTGTTTCACTTTCTCTTCTTCCATCACCATTTTCCCAGCTTTACTTTTGACTACTCTTACTTGTTGCACATCCTTGCTTTGTCTGTTTCTCTGCTTTGCTATCTTGAACAACTTATTTCCCCCATCTTTTATTTCCAGTTTTTTGTACAGTTCCTCATATGCCTTGTTTCTTGCCTTTGCCACTTTTCTCTTAGCTTGTTTTTTTGCAGTTTTATCGACCAACTTGCTTGCATCATCCCTAATGATATCTCACACCTTTTTAGCTTTTCTCTTATCCTTCAGTTTCTCCTGGACTTCCAGGTTCCACCACCACGTCTCCTGTCAACCTGCCGTGCTAATTTTTCCCCATGTTTCACCCAGTTCGATTCTGGCAATGCTCCGTATCATCTCAGCTACTCTTTGCCAGTTTTCCTGTCCACCAAGTATTCCGCTTTCAATCACTTTCATTTTGAATATGTTCTTCACTTTCGAGTCTTTTAGCTTCCGCAATTTTATTCTCTTCACTGGATTTGGTGCTTTCCTCCACATCTTCCAGATGATTATCGCACTGACTACTATTCTGTGCTGTTTTGCAACACTTTTATCGACAATAGCCTTTATATCCACCATCTTCTTGATTCTTTGTCTTTTCATCATAACGTAATCCACCTGCAAACTGCGTTCGCCACTGTTGCAGATGACTCTGCGTCTGGTTTCTTTACAAAGTAGGTGTTAGTGATCGCTAGTTTTATTTTTTTAGCAAAATCTACCACTGCTTGTCCTTCGTTATTTCTCTTCCCCAACCCATGTCTGCCCATGCATTCTTCCTCGTCGTTATTCCCTTTTCCTGCATGCCCACTCAGGTCTGCTCCCACCACAATTCTTTCATTCTTTGGTATCTTTTCCACACTGTCTCATCTACATGTAGGTACAGCCAGAATGCTTCCTTTTCTTCGCATACGCACCTCACCTGCGGCGCATATGCGCTGACAACATTCAACATAACACCATTAAGTTCCATCTTCAAGCATATTATCCTGTCTGTTACCTCCACAATTCCACTGCCCTCTCCACATGTTCCTTTTTAATATAATTCCCACACCATTCTTTTTGCTTCCACTTCTACAGTACCACATTTTATATCCTCCATCTATGCATCTTGCTTTCTCCCCTTTCCAGCAAGTTTCATGCACACAAAATATGTCCAACCTTCTTCACACGTCCGGCACTTCTCTTCCTTTGCCGGTCATGGTTCCACCGTTTAATGTAGCAACCCACCCTCAACTTGATTTTTCTAGCTTTTTTCCTCTCTCCATTTCTCTTCTTCTTTCCTCTCCACTGCTTTCTACCTCTTCTTTGCATCCAAGTAGCATGTCCACCAGTGGCTCTTGGTGCCCAGTCAATGGTAGCCGTCGTTGTTTCCCGGGCCTCGACCGATCCGGTATAAAGTCAGATACGACGCGCATTGAAAACATTTGGCTAGGTTTTACGCCGAATACCCTTCCTGTCGCAAACGTCCTCATTTATCAGGGATTAGGGCAGCCACCAAAGCTGCTCTGATTTGAACAACCTTAGAGGCTGGGTTTGTTATTTTGATATTACATAACTAATTATTCTGTCAGAGTATACTGTATGACTTTGACCACCTTTTGATTGTAAAACTGGTGATTGTGACGTAACATTAAGGAATTGCGCAAAATCGTATTTATCACATCACTGTAAATCCCACTGCTGTTTTTTCTTGAATCTTCTAGCTAGCCCATCCACGATCTTTTTGCTTAATATGTAAGCTATATACCCAAAAATCTTTAAAGAGAGAAGAAATAGATTGGTAAGATTGCAAAATAGATAGGTAATTTTGATGTGTATCGGTGTTAGGTTATTGGCATATAGTTGGTTGTTTTGGAAGCCGTAAAGGCCAAGTGGAATAGGTAGTTGATGAAGCTAGGAGTGCAGTCGAGGTTAAATTGACTTGTCAATATGTTGTTTCGAGCAAGAAGTGGTGTAGATCTACAGCTGGTAGATTAGGTACTTAGTACTAGTGGTGGACTAAGGATGTTAAGGGTTCGTGCCAAAAATTCATGAGCCGCTCCTAACTGCCCAAATTCTCGATAAAGATCTTTTCTTTCTTTATTTAAACATTACCACCTCTCCGAAGGGCTGAAAATAGCCCATACAAGATGTCTGGAAATTGGTTTCCTTGTTCTCCAAAAAAAGGAAGCCTGAGGCAGCTGCCTTTGCCTCACTCTAAAATTCTAAATCCATCGCTGTTTAGTATTTAGGTGCAAAGGTCTTAGTTAAGTTGCAAGTCGAATTGTATAAGCGATGCATGACGTCGCTTCAATTTTAAAATGCTAATGGTGAGATAGAACCAAAATTATATTGCATGACAGTCGGCACACTGCATTTCTGTCACAAAGTGGCAGCCAAACAGTATATTGCAACCTCAGTATCCTCACTGTCACCACGCGTAGCTATCGTTGTCACAAGATCTAGTTTCTAAGTTAAGTGACGTATAAGCCCGAAACATAGCTCACTACCAACGAAAAATACAAGAATATCACCACCAACTTTGTTCATAAGGCCTCTCTGATAAATGAGCTAGCATATTTAGCCACCATGATAGAAGTGATAAGTCGCCATAACGATTGTTCTGTTTCGACAAATGGCAGACGCGTTTGCCTACAGTCCCTAGAAAAAGAACATAGAAGGAATGAAGCAACGATACTCATGTGGGTGCGAGGGTGTTTATCGCGAAGTCATATTGCGTGAAATGTGGCGGTTTCTTCTTAATAGTCTTAGTGTCAATTTTTTAAACAATCGTTTTGATTGATTGTATTTTTTTCAGGTTATCGTGTGACTCTCAATTTTTTTGAAACCAACAACTCATTTTGGGATATAGGGGAGCATGTTTCTCTGAACGCTGGCGTGAATGTCATTGAACCAGAGTAAGAGCATTAGTTCCGACCTTTTTCTGTTCAACCTAGTGTATTATTGCTACGTGGCTTGAGCCTACTGTTTGAGTTAGACCTAAGTTATTTCTAGCTTTTTGGTCTAAATTTAGCCTACTGGTAGTAGCAGTAAAAGCTAATACTTTCAGGAAAAGCTTAGTCTATTCGGGTGAGCCTGCCATTCAAACTGTAAAAATCAATTTTTGGGGAATATTTACACTTGTCTTTTAACTTATCAACTTCTTTTAAAAACTTTCTTGCTCTTAATTTTAAATCTAAAAAATTGTAACCAACCCTTTCGGTCAGAATCGGGATTTTTTTGCCATTATGTGATGTCGCAGTAAATTTTCACAACTAATGGCTTGTTTTTGGTAATGCACTGACAGTCCCGTTGCACTCCAACTTCGGGCCCCCCCCCCAAAGTAAGCGCAAGAGCCCCTGCGTACAGGTCATATCACTTTAGAGGTGTAAAATTGAAAAGCTGCATTAAGAAAATACACCACAATTTGTACATAAGTAAACAGGCTAATGTTAGAATAAAGCATGCCGATATCGAAGGTGCAAGTCATAAAAAATTCGGCACCGATGCCAGAGTTCAGTAGGACATTTATGCAGACACTGCGAAACGAAAGCAATGACACTGAAAAACATGAAAAAGTTATAAAAACACAGTATCATTTAAATAGTCTGGAGCGAACCTTTTTGTTCGCAAATGCTGTTATGACATTGTCATAATCAAGAGATCGGGCGCAGTCATTTTCGATTGACAACATGGCTAATGAAGATAGTCTACTGTCTGTCATAGACGTTCTATTAAAAGTTTTGATCAGTTTCAATTTGCTGAAGCTTCTTTCAGCGCTGGCAACAGTCACGGGGCAAGTTAGTAAGATTCGAAGTGCGATGTACACATTCGGATACAATTCAAATAAATGAGTCTTTAGAAGATAGTTCAGAAAGTCTTGAGCCGTATTGAGATTGCGTTTTTTTTGTAAAATTAAAACAAACCGCTGTAGCTCAGCGCTCATTTCATCAGAATCAATGTCACCGAACTTTTTTTGGAACTCTTTACAGCAAGTAAGAAGAGCATTTTCTTGTTGCACAAGCAAAAGTTTGTCTCGTGTGTACAAAAACGAAAAGGCGGAAGAAACCTCACGTAACAAATTAAAGCGCTCTTTTATTGACATAATAGCCTGGTCTACTAATGGATAGAAAAAGTTGCTTTTAAATTTCAGTTCAGGAGTAGCTCGTTGTTCCTCTTGACCTTGGTAATCAAACAATCTTCTTTTCTTTCCACTTCTTGACGGAGGAAAAGAAGGATCAATATCCAATTCCTGTGCTATTTCAACAGCAGATGTTGCGGCACTGTCATAACCCGTTGTGCGATAGTTTTGCAAAAACTTTTCAGTTGCCTGGATTTCCGTTTCCATTGTATGAAGGGAGACTCCATACGATTGAAGAATCTTGCTTGCTTTATTGACTTGGAATAGGATATCATACCAAATAAACACCGACAAAAGAAAACTCCATTTTGATAAATGAGCTATCAACGATTTTGTTTCTGAGGCAGCTCTTCCATCTTTTCTTTCTATGGAAATGGCTTCCAAGTCTTTCAGTGCCAGCAACACCTCTTTTAAATTGTATCGAAGAGGTTTGATGCATTTAATTCTGCTTTCCCAACGAGTATCAGATTGTGACTTTATGGACAGCTCCACATGTTTCTTCAAAATTTCCCAACGCTGAGCAGAGGAAGAAAACAGCACATACAACCTTGTAAGTACTCCAAAAAATGTCAATGCTTCCGTCGATGAATTAGCACTGTCAACAACAACCAAGTTAAGGGTATGGTTTGCACAGGGCACGTAAACAGCTTTGGGATTGATGTCTAGCATTCTTGCTTGGACCCCAGAATGTTTTCCTTTCATGTTAGCACCATTATCATATGACTGATCTCGACAATCAGACAATTCGAGTTGCAGTTCGGTCGCTTTTTCTAAGAAAGCGTCCAACAAGCCTTTCCCAGTACTGTCACTTATTCTCAAGTAGCCAAAAAATGTTTCTTTAACAACAGCAGCTTCTTCATTACATAGTACATAACGGAGAATGACAGACATTTGTTCATGATGTGACATATCTGGAGTGCAGTCCAAAATTATAGAAAAATATTTTGCCAATTTCAATTGCTGTAAATTTTCTTTTTCAACTTCTGTCGCTAGCAATTCAATTAGTTCATTTTGTATGGTAGGACTCAAATAGTGATCTTTAGTGTTTTTATTCTTGATTCTGTCTTGAAGCTCTTTTAGGATCGGATCTCTTCTTGCCAAAAGCTCAAATATACCCAGAAAATTTCCATTGTGAGGAGATCCTAAGACTTCTTCAGATCCTCTAAAAGCAAGATTCCTTTCCGATAGAAACAAGGCAATGTCGATAAGTCTCTCTAAAACATTTCTCCAAAAACGTCTTTCATTGAAAAAAATATTCATCTCGCGTTTGTCGATAGTGGATGAATTTCTTATCCCTTCAGCTAGCAACATCCATTGACTGCAGCATTCTTGGTGGGAAATGCCGTTTTCATGGTCTTTCAGTTTTTTCGAAAAACCCTCCCATGTATTTATACCACTACAAAAGAGGCTTAGTGTTTTTCCAAATAGCTTACAACAAAAGCAAAAAACTTGATCTGATTCCCCAGAATAAACTAGCCACGACCGTGAAACACTTTCACCATTAGGTAACACACGTTTATAATGGTTGGAGGAAAAACGTCGCCTTGGAGTTGTGTTATTATATGGAAAATTCATTATTAGTTCATGTGGTCCACGCTTTACTATATCACATCGTTGAGCATCAGAAATACTTTCAGGCCATTTACATGGGTCATCAGGGATAGGGGTAAATTGAGATTCAGATATTTTTGATATTGAAGGTTGCGTATTGGCAGGTAAATCACAACTTACATTTTCTGGAAATTCACAATCACTTTGATGCTGATCGTCATAGTCTTCTTTTTCTTGTACACTATAGTTTTCTTCATCCCTCTCGGTACTAGTGCCAGGTCTACTCTGCTCAGTAATCTTGAAAAATTCTGTCATCTTAGGCAATTTCGTTACAGCATCTCGAGCAGTGGCTGCTTCTTTTCTCTTTTGAGCACCACTTTTTGAACGTTTCATTCTATACAATGTCAACAAAATACTTATCTGCACTCTGCAGTGTATATATATTGTCCCGGTATTTATAGCCAAACAGAATTCCAGACTATTCTATGATTGTTGCGTAACAACGGCATTGTTACGTCAATCGAATATTTAAGATTCTACCAGAAAATCAATCGAAATATTCTAGATTCTGCGAGATAAAATGACGTATAATTCACTTATGATGTCACAAGCCAATTTCTTCCTACAGTTTAAATCGGTTGTAAACAAGTCTGCTGAACTGAAAATAGTCACGTAGCCAAAAAGCAATTTCAGACTAACTTGGGCCCCCAAAGTTGGCCTGGGCCCCCCCCAATTGGGGGGTTTGGGGGGCGGCTGCTACGTCTCTGTGCACTGACTTTGTGTACAATCTGGATCTTCCATCAGACACGGTAACGGACAGACGTGAGCAGAAAAATTGTACTAGTATCGCAATAGGCTACTTGTTTTAGACATTTTTTGGTGCCAGCACTTTTAAACAAACAACCTGGTTGTCGTTTTACATCACTCTGAATATTCCGTCTGCTAAGCACTAATGAATTTGACTTTCCCAATGGCATAAAAACAACTCGGGTCAGCTCAATTTTAAGTTTGATGAAAAATTTGAAAGGAGAATATAAGGCGAAAAGAAGCAGCCGAGAAAAAAAGTTGAGTGCAATACCGAGAATAAAGCTGACAAATTTTTAGATCGTTGCACGAAGAGGCCTAGTTTAAAAACAGCGGACTGGAACAAAACCTAGGCAACTCACTAGAAGAGAGGTTCCCGAAAAAGTTGAAAAACTATAGTTTTCCCAACAATGCTTTTAATTTGGGCTATGCCGGATATTTAGTTACTATCTGGTATCCGCCCCGTTTTAGCTCTACAGTGTCCGGCCGTTTAGTAAATGCCATCCGACCAGGTACCCGCAAAATAGTAAGCAAGAGTGTTTTGTTTGGGCTTGCATTATACATTTTGGCACAAAGTACGTTGAGTAGGCTAACAGAAACTATGTCCATAGCAAGTTTTACGCCTCCAACAGGATGCTAGTATTAACATTACGTATGCGCCAAAACCTAGATCTATATTTAATTACATCTTGACTGGCCATGAATTTGACAAGGCAGAGGAAACTTGCTTTTGCTTGTTTTACTAAAACGTAAAATACAATGTTTAGTTGTATTTTTGACTAAACAAATATTGAAACAAAATCAAAAACATAAAAACCAAAAACTCTTAAAACCGTGAAAAAATTTTTGTAAATACAATATATTACAAATTAGAAACCAAAATAGTAGGCCTAGTATTTATGAAGTGATGTTACGCAAATGGTAGGAAAAAAAGTTTTCATAAAAATGTGTTTCTGGTGTTGAAAAATTACAAAACTCCAAGAACAACCTTTGCACTTTTTAGGAAAAACGTGAATTATCTTCTTCCCAAACGGCCTTGCTTTAAATCGAAGGCGCACAACTTTTAGCAAAGCCGGGCCGATCCCCACAAAAAATGAACTCGTTTTAAAGCAAATCAAACTAATTTACAAAAGTGGTTTTTGAAGCCGTTTTATGAAAAAAGTACAATTCTAGTTTAAAAAACTGTCATCACTGAATTCTGGAAACAAATCCTTACTTTATGTATAAACCACAGTCTTCATCGGGCCACAAAAGTTCGGTTTGGAGACCATGCCATGGAGCATCTTTGCTTTAGCTAAAACTGACTCTCACAGCGTTGATTCTAGAACTGACCTTTAATCTATAGCAGGGGTTCCCAACCAGGGGTGCGAGGCAGCATCTTAGGGGGTGCGAGATGGTCATTCAGATTTTTGTGTTGCACTTTTGTCCTGTCATGCTCAGTTTATCATGTGCTAATAGTTCTGCAGAATCAGTGTCTAATTACAGCATGCCTAATGCGCGGCCTTCAATTCAGCCCGAAACGATGCGAGATCGGTGATGACCTTTTTTTTTTTTAGGAGATCACCTCTGCAATAATGGTGAGGGAACTGCGGAATTTGCCTGCTTGAAAACTGCGGAATTAGGCTCTAATTAAAGCATGCTTAGTGCATGGCCTTATTCTTCTCATGTTAAAACACCATAGGGGTGCGAGAACATATTGAGATATTTTAGGGCGAGAACATATTATAACAATTTAGGGGTGCAGGCCATTAAAAAGGTTAGGAACCACTGATCTATAGGTTAGTAAAAGCCTGCAGGTAATTGCGATTTCTCGTAACAATTCGGTGTTGTATGAAATCAGGAAAGCACTGCAAATACGATCTCACAAAACCAAACACTGTTGTTGCTCCAAAACAACAGCAGGCGTTAAATACCAATGATTGAAAGGAAGATACCAAGAATCAAAAGGAATGAAAGATTTTAATAATGAAATGGAAGACGGTGTTTCATCATTCCATCTCAATTCCATCATACAACTTTTTACCACGGCATACAAACTTTATGAAACAAAAACAAAAGTTTCCGTATAATTTCATTGCTTGAACTGAAACAATACATTTATTTTTGTTTTGAACCAAACAGACTTCCGACTGTTTTCCGTAGTTAACAACAGCTTGCGTTGTTTTTGCACATTGGTAATCTCACTGCAGTTCAGTCATTTACCTTGCGCTGTATCGCTACGCGTCTTTCGGCCAGTGTGAAGACATTAAAGAGTCTGAGAAAAGAAAGGATTATGTCTTGGAATAAAAACAAAAGCTTTTGGACGTTAGGCTTTGTCTTTGGTATACAAAGGAGTAAAAAATGTCTGTGGTGAACACATTTTGCTTGGCAATCGGAAATTTTAAATTTGAGCCCACCACATTTTTGTTGCCGTATTGCTTGCTACTGACCATATTACATTACAGATTCTTTTGATGTCTTCTATTGCTTGAACGGCAATTGTTTTTAAAGCTGTCTCATAAAGCAACCTTACTCTTAAGTGTTGACAAAATGGCAAGCAGCACCAGATAACATAGTCAGCCTATAAACTGGTAATGCGCAAATTAAAAAAAGGGATTACATTTTAAGCTATTACGGCCAGTATTTCTGCGACAGATATCATAAATGTATAGATGGAAGATGAAAAGGAATTTTGGGATGGGATATAAGATTTCTACTATGGAATGGAACAAAATGCCTTGTTGGAAGATGGAAAAAAGCGTCTTCCATTTCATTCCATTCTATGCCCTCGTCAGCAGTCTCCCAAATGTTCCTTAATTGTCGATGATAATTATTATTATCATACTTAAACATGCAAAGCCAAAAACCCTAACTGGGCCGGCGGAAATCTGCAGGGCACCACTCTTTAATCATTAAAGTATTTCGGATGTTTTGCGTAAAGGATCAAAATTGAAAATTTCAATACTCCCTTAAAAAAAGTCACGAAGCGCCGCTGACTTGGTTTTGCACTTTCTTGTTGAAATGGTTGCATTTAGTTTTGAAAGCAGTAGATCAAGCTGATGTCAAAATTTTAGCAAAACTGTTAAATAGAATGTTAATTACATCCTTGTTTCAATAAATCGCACCAAAATGATAAAGAAGAAGCAAAGTGATTGTTGAGGATGGAAACAAATTTGGAGGGTGATATTAGATCAAATTGTTATGAAAAACATATATGACATAAACTATTCGGCAGCCGGATATCCGGTACTTCCAAACACCCGCGTATCCACAAAATTTGCTATTCGCCATATACATCATCCGGAAAGTTTTCTGTTTACCACAGATCGACCTTTAAGCAATTGCTTTTAAAATATAACGCTCCAATTCCGTTCAGAGCCAATCATGAAAAACTAATTTTTAGAAAATTTTGAAACCTAGGAGTTTGGACGCAATGTGAATATTTTGAATAGCTTGTAAAAGTAAGAGAAAATTAAAAAGTCGTTTTGTTAAATTAATTGGTCTGATTTTGCTTTGGAGACCTGATAGTTGGTAATAAGTTTAAACGGTCTCAAGGATTCTGCGATGCTGATAGATCCAAAATAAGACTAGCACTTGCCCTAGCTCGCCTTTATGAAAAGGTATTCTGATCTTAAGTGTGCATCACGATTTCCCCAAATTGTAAGGTGTTATTTCGAGAGAAAGGCTTTATCTCGGCGTATCGACATCATACTTTTTACCAATATCGCTAATGCACGTAGACCCTTCGAGCAAAATTGTCAATCTTGGGATTTTTGGGGTTTTTTGTGAAAATTCCATGGGATAAATCTTGGGATTTTTTAAACCGATCTTGGAAATTTTGGGAAAATCTTGGGATTTTTTGGCAAAAAAATGAAGACTTTTTTTGAGATCGCACTGCAAAATTTTGGGAATTTATGTTGATTGAAACGTCAAATTTTGAAAATTTGTGTTCCTCAGAAAGTGATGTCCTTTTCTTTTAAGATCAGCAGCATCACATACAGGGAAATTTTGTTAATGCCAATAAAACTTTAGCTGTAGCGAAACCCAAAGACATATAGTGACAAAACATTTCAGAAACTTTGGATTTTTACGCAAAACAGCCAGTTTTGGGATTTTTTTAACCCGCCTTGGAATTTTTCCGCACTTCCAGTTGGCGACTAAGCATGTGACTCTTCTCTTAATTCACCACTGATTGCAGAGGCTTTTCCGGAGGTTTGTTTAATGAATTTTCATAAACGTAATTACTATGTCGAGCTTGATTTTTTTAGGCTTGTTATTGTGGCCTCAGCTTTTAAGAAAGTAGAGTGTGGCATGTAGTTACAGTGGTTCCAAACTTGATTTTCAGGGGATTATCTGTATATGGAAGTGCTTCATCTGCATTTGGAGCATCTTTGTTCTTCAATAATGGGAGTGAACGGATATCGGCTAACGGTGATGTGATTGAGTTAGACGGAGGTGTTTGGTATGCATCATTCTACTCATTTTCATTCGTTGACGCTCCGGGTTTTAACGTAACTTACGTGGCAGGTAAAAAGAAGGCTGGTAACAAGCATAACAATTTCTTTAAACTAGTGTTATGCAAAAATGAAAGCTGATAAGAAGTTTTACTCAATCTAGAATACGACTTCGGAAAGGAAGCAACTTTCAGAATCCATAAAATGATACTGCATAGCAACACCAAACCACTTTTAATTGTTGGTTATTTATTTGCAGTAGGCTACACACTCCAAGCTGAACGTTTTCGGCTCACATCAAACCCTTGTCAAAGCACCTGAAATATCAAGTAGTAGAGGAGAGAGAGAGAGACAGCTCCAGTACCTTAAACCAGGTTAGGTCTGGCGCATGCAATAGAATTTTGGTTTTATCTTAGCTTTAATTTCTTTTTCTTAAAATTAAGGCGACTTATAGTATCGCTCGAATAATTAAGTCGGGTGACAACTTAACAACTAAGTTGGCTTCTACTTTTTACTTTGAACCACGCGCTTCTCGATTAAGAACAGAACAAATATATCCACAAAACACTTTAAAACTTTAAATTCCTTCGCTCGTCGATCACAGAAACTAATGCACTTTAATATATCAGTCAAAACCCAACCAAAAAAACTAAATCCACCAATTGACTGCTTTATTCTTGTCGCGCTAATAACTCACAATAAACCACCACAGAAGAACACACTTTTTTTTCTTCAGTCTCTATACACTTCCTACTCCGCCACTCTCTCTACTCCCGTACAATATTACTGACCTCACACAACTCTAATAAATTCGTTCTCTCATTTTCAATAGAAGCTTTCTTCTATGAAGCGATTTCCCTCGTTTTCTAGATTTCATCCATTCAATTCTTGTTCTTGCTGTCACTGCCGCTTCACTCACACCACTGACATTTAATGTGTCCCCAATTAACAAAAACTCTTCATTAGCTCCAGGTGGTCACAAAATATTGTCTTCAGCGGGTTGGACAATTCTTCGCATTGCTTCAGCTCCTCTCTGTCAAATAAATCCTTTTACAAAATTGAAGTCACTCTCTTCATTTTGGCACATCTACCATGCACCCATTTATACCACATTTTGTGCGCATCACTGAGTTTTCCATCGCCCACCTACCACACTTGGCCCATGAATCAACTTTCCTCTTGAGTTTTCTTTTCTTGAACCACTAACCACCGCGTTGGTCTTTTTTATATTTACCATCAGCCCCTTGCTCTCAAAAGTCTTTTTCCATTTCAAATTTTCCTCTCAAATTTTCCACACTTTCACTCATTAAAACCGAGTCATCTGCTGACAAAGTTTGATTTATCAAGCTTCTCTTAGATTCTACGTGATTACATCCTCCGCAGTTGCGAAAAGCTGTGGCGACAACATAGATTTTTGGTGTACACCAACTTGCACCAAAAATTCTTCTGATAACTCTGATCCCACTCGAACTTCCGTCTTGGCCATGCGATAGAGACTATCATCACTCTCACAATTACTTCTGATAAACCCTTATTGTTGTTTACCCGGCCCCTTCCGAGGGATGGGGGCATGGCAGAAGACCATGGAGCCCCAGAAGCCGGGCAACTCCCCAGGGTCTTCATCCACTATCAACTCCCCAGATAAACCCTTCGCCCTCAACGCCTACTCCATAACTTTTCTTGCAACTCTATTGAATGCCTTCTCAATATCCACCAAACGCATATACAATTTTCTCTCTTTATTTCTATATTTTTCTTGCATTCTTCTTAAAAGAAACAATGCGTCTGTCGTTGCTCTGCCAGGCATAAAACCAAATTGCATTGCATCAACATGCACTAACGCTCAAATCCTTCTTTCCAGCGCTCTTTGAACCATCTTCATAGCATGCTATAACACCGTTACTCCTTTGTAAGCATTACAACTTCTTACATTTCCTTTTCCTTTGAAAATACTGTAGGCTCCAACACATTTGTTTGGCGTTCATCCGGCATTCTCTTTCTATTCAACACAGAATGGCAAAGTTCCAACATCACACTACTCCTGCTTTTCAACCAATAGATATCATTTCTGCACACATCTGAGATGGTCTAGCTTCCTTTCCTGGTTTCATTGCTTTTATTGCTATTACCACTTCTTCGGAGGTAGTCTTTTTAGTGGGCCCCTCCACCATATCAGCTTCTGTCGCGTGTCCCAATTATTTCCTTGATGTAATTTTTCCATATTATCTTTATGTCTTTTTCACTAAAACCAAACTTTCCGTTTTTACCTTTTATGCATCTTCCTCCAATATCCTTCCCATCTTTTTTCATGAACTTAAGTTCCCAAGATCTCTTTGCATCAACTCCATATTATTAGCTTAAAAATGTTGTTTGGTTGACTCAGATTTGCTAATTCTTCTTCAGCTTCTTTCCGCATAGAATTACCAATTGCTTTCTTTCTTAGATTTTTGTATTTTTATACCTATTCTTGTTCTCCTCACATTGATTCACGCACATCTTTTTTATGCCGCTCTCCTTTGTCGCATTGCTTCCTTCACCTCCTCATTCCACGACCATGAATCACCTAGATTCCTTCTGCCTCTTTTCTTTTCACACACGTCATCACAACTCACATGATTTAAAAGATCATTTTTGAAAGCATTTTACATATATTGGATGCTTCAGCATCAACCAACTTTTTAACTCTTTCTTTCAATCTTGCTCTCATAATGTTTTCTTTCAACTTCCAAACCCTCCTCCTGAAAGTTTGTTTGTTCTTCAGTACTTTCTTCAAACTTCTTTTGTCTGCGTCTATTACCATCAGCCGATGTTACAATTCCCAGGGAATTACTTTCACGTCTTTTAAGTACTTTTCTGTTGCTTTTGCCAACCAACCTAAACTTACTCTCAGTTTTATTTCCACACATACTGAATACTATTTTGCTTTGCTCCTCCTTTTCAAACTACATATTTGCCAAGCGCGATCCTTTTTCATCGCAAAACTCATGCAGTCTTCTTCCCTCGACATTTCTTTTGCCAATTGCATACCGACCTTCCGTGTACACCCTCAAAACCATCAATCCGTTTCCCAGTATATACTTTGAAGTCACCCAGACCAAGAAATATTTCATCAGGAATTTTGTAAGTCCAACTCAAATGCCATTTCGTTATAATTTAAATTTAATTATTATTTTAAAGTTTTACTTTTGCACCATAATTAAGTTCTGATATCTGCTATTTTAGATGTTTCGACTAGAGCTTAATGTAAACCGAAAACGTTTAAGCTCAGAGTGTGTAGCCTATGGTAGATAAATTACTAAAAACAAAAAGCGGTTTAGCGTTGTTATGTAGTGTCATTTTAAGTTTAATTCAACTAATGAAAATATTGATAATCAAAAGACATGCTGACACACATGCGAAGCTGAAGTGCGCACTAGCACATGCGTGGACAACTTCTCATAATGGCAATGGAAGAACCTGCATTTGCCTTGCTGACGTAGTTAAGGAAAAGCGACATTATGATCGTACTGTCGTTTGATACTATCCAACCGGCGTCGCCTGGCGGGCCTACTTTCCTTGCGATCATGTGCAGCGGTCGCAAAGGCGTGATCTAACTTCTAAACGAGAAATGAGCACGTTGAAGCATATCTAACTACAAACCACAAATTCAATCATATCAAATATATATAATCATGGATTATATTAATGTATAGACGGCAAATTGCGACGCCTAGCTGCAGCCGTGCAGATAGAAAAACAAGTCGTTATAGCAAAGCTTGATTTTGCCAAACTCTTGACGTGAGACAACAGTCGGTTAGATGTTTGCTAAAGCGTTACAGAATATTCGGGAAAACATGCATATATTTTCATACGTCAAACATTTGTGAGAGTGGTAATTGACATGTAATAAAGTAGGGGCGTAAAGAATTATTTATCGTGGATTTTATTGGCGACGATTAAAATAAATATATTTTCAGCCTGTGTAATCGTTAAACTGTTCAAAAGGTATTCTTTTTTACATAAGTTTTTAATGTTCTTTGTTAATCAAAGTAAACATTTAAACAAAAGTAAATTAAATATTTTCAGATATTGACCGGTGCAGTCCAAATTCCTCTTCACCAGCATGTAACTTTTCCGGAGGTACATGTAACCGAAATGCATTCATGAATTATTCTTGCTCATGTTTCGCCGGGTTTACAGGAGTTGACTGCAACTCAGGTAAGTTTGATCTTATTCCAAAAATTTGTTGTTGGAAAAGAGTTTAGTCAAGAGAACTCTAAAATATAATTTTCCGCTTTATTATTTAAAAGTCGAAGTAAGTTGTTTTGGAGTTAAAGCTTCAAAAAGGTTTAAAAAAAAAGCTGTTTCAAAGTTGTCAAGTTTTTGAGCTGAACTCTCAACTTTGGCCTTCCGGGGAAAAAACTTTGTCAGCGCTCATAAAAAAAACATTCTTTGCAGATTCTAAATCAATTCACTGAGCATTTAGTCGACGAGGCTACATTTTTGCAATTGTTTACAAGAATGAAAGGACAGGGCAATTGCTCCTCCTCTTCTGACATCTAAACTTTTATTAATCATATTTTAGAGATTACTGCATTAAAATCTTAATTTTTTGAGTCGAAAATGACTAATTACAAACAGACTACTTTTCAATATGTCACCAACTAAAAGAGCAATTTCATTAGTCCTAATTTCAAAAGACATACCAATTATCATCAATCAGTGCTTATTTACTAAAAACCTTTATGTCAACTAGCAGTAAATAGTATTGATTGTCAAAAACTGGATGCACATGGTGCAAATCCAAATTGCATGAGAATTTGTAATGTTAGCTCACACAGACAGGCCCTGGAATAATTCCAATAGCCTGTATGCTGCAACAGAAAGATCTTTTTTGATTTTGTTCGGTAGTTTGCAGTGTTTTTGATTCATGAATATGATCCATGTCAATAATTTTTTTACATTCTAAAACAAGGATTTTTAAACTTTTGAGACGTGCTCATCTTGAATGATAACTCAGGATTAGACCTCAAACCCAATTAATGCTAGACTAGGGTTAAAGCGGCAGTACATTTCTAATCACCCGTAAATGTAAGTTGCACTTTAGTAAAATCCCACCAACAACAAGACGGACTGCCAGTGGAGAATACTCAAAGGTTGGTGTTTACAACATTCTGGTTGAGTAGCTTCCCTGATCTAACCTGGCGAAGAATGATAGTGATGACGTCAAGGATCATAACCTAAAACGCTGACAAAAAACTAAACAGTGGCAGTCAATATATCAGCAACTTACAACGCGGTATGGCACGGTGAATTAATTCTTTACCTGCTTCTCATAATTTCCGATCATCACACAATTAAAATTTTTCACGAGTTGATTTGCAATTGCCATTTTGCACTTTTTTACCAGCAATAGCCCATAGGGATCCAAGTAGTGCAATTATAAAACATTAATCTTAACATCAGCAATTTATTATTTGTGACCACTGCCACATTGCATTATAATTTTTTAGATATCAACGAGTGTCTTGTCAATCCGTGTGATGCAAACGCAGTTTGTGCCAATACGGTTGGTTCATTCAGTTGTTTGTGTAATGCTGGATACAGTGGCAGTGGATTGACGTGCACAGGTTGGTGATTTTTTGGTCTATCTAAATGACTACAGAAACTACTAACCAACTGATTGGCTACGCAGCCACAAAACAGGTTTTTAGTTTTTCAGGTCTCACATAGGTGATCATTGAGGTTGCTAAATTGTGAGCAACCTTCTTGGAGGTTATAACTGAAGGCTTCTTTGCTTAAAACACAGTATGACGGGGCTCTGTAGCATTACTTGATCTTCTATGGACCAAGTGGACAAAATTTTGACGTGTCAATTTTTACCATTTTTTTTTTGCCCGACATTGATATTTTTGCTCTGATGGCAAAATCTTTACCTTTGTCACGTTAAGTAGTACAGCTATTTATTTGGAATCTCTCAAAATGTCAATGCATTGTGACTTTCAGTCGACATGAAGTTCTTTGTTTCATTCGATTTAGGTTAGGTGCGACAGTGATGTTTTGCCGTTGTAGTTACTTGGTTTTAGGCTAAACAATGTCTGCTGCAAATTTTTTTATGTCATACTCTCGCATTTTATCGTTTAGTATCAAAGCTCAAAGATATCAAAGGGTAGGTTTCAATTGCTGCTAACGTATGGTAATCTAGATGTAAACGTACCAAATTTCCGCTGCTGATCCATCTAATCATTGATATGGCAATGCCTGTATGCTCCAACCAAGATCTTTCGGCAAAACAAGAGACAAATTGTCTTTCGGCAAAACAAGAGTTATCGATTTTAAAAAATTGAAGGAAGCTTACGCCCCTACGCTGTCCCTAGCTACACCTATGTTGTGAGCTATTACCTCCCAGTTGACTGATTTACTCGTCAATGATAAATATTTCTACTACCAGCAATATCAGGACCCAGCAGCTCATAAATTTTTGCCATGTGATTATTATCATTATTATGAATTAAGAGCAGCTTTGTAGAATCAATTTCATAGAAAGGCACTATTGTGACATTTCACAAATCATTCTGTCCAACAATCAATGTTGTGACGTACTAGAGATGCTAATGAAGCCTGCTTTATTGCAGGATTACAAATGTTATGCTTCAAGCGGTCGCATATTTAGAGGATAAAAATGGGCGAGTAAGGTCTTCAAGTTTATACAAACACGTCGCTTTAACACGCAGTCTACAGAAAAATTTTCCAAGATTGGTCACAAATTGATCTCATAAATTGTTACGTTTCCTTTCTAAAATTAGTTTCTAAATACGCCAGCGGTTTTTGCATTTGTTGTTGAAATTCGTTGAATGTTGAAAAAGGGTCTGCTATTAACAAACAGTAATAAAGTCAGCTTGGACATTTACTTGCCATAAGAAAAATTAATTTCGCTAACACATCCTCAGTTTCTGCAAAAAAATAATAAAATCGCACAAAAAAATTAAATATTTTCAAACAAACTAATGGTAAACCAGAGAAAAGGCTGTACTAAGATAATAAAATCTTCAAAACTTAACAAGAAGCAAAAATATTTATCTGCACAGGGTCTACAATAAAAATAAACAGCTATCAAAACTACAGGCCATAAAACTAGCTCCGACTCCTTCCAAAATACATTCAAACTAATATGATAGGTTAAGTTATAATTTATATAGAATTAGATGTGAGATAAAAGAGACGTCTAATTACTAAATAAACAAAGGGCAGTATATCATAATCATGAGTGAAGGGTCATAACCTATAGAAACAGTGACGTAAGTGATAGATAACACACTGAGATGTGAGAGAAAATAAAACTAAAACAGTATTTCAAAAACAAAAAAATAGTTACGAAGTCACTTAATTGAGGGCAAGAGCATTTTATTTATGTTAATAGTGGCATTTAATTTGTCTAGCCATATGTTTTCGTAAATAGATAAAAGATGTTTGGGCGGTTGATCTACAAACGTTACAAAAAAAACAATCGGCAATATCTGGTTTTGTCTGTAATGTGAGTCGATGGAAGGTGTGGTAATAATATAATACAGCTGCTTTATCGTCAATATTGTCGTATTTAAATTGATTCCAAATAAATCTGTGGTGGCACCAGCGTTTTGAAAATTTGTTTATGGTTTGACCAGCATATTGCTTGTGATATAAACGGCATGTAACCACGTATATGCCATAGTTTGAACAATCCAAGGTTTGCTTCAATGCAAAAATTTTATCATTGGCTGCTGTGATGGTACTAGTTTGATGTACCATGGATTTATAATGGTTGAAATGGCCGCAAAGGGCACATTTCTTGCAAGGTTGGGATCTTCCTTGATCAGTATTTTCAGTGGTTGAATGAGCTACCTTTTTATAATTGGTAAGTATACTAGCATCAACATACTAAATCAAGCACAACTCTTTAAAAGATTTATTGATGATATCATTTGGCTGTGATATGGTAATGCATTAACTGAAAAAAATTGAGCAAGCGCTAACGAATACATGCATGGAGTACGAATTAAAACTCACTTTTAGAAAAGTTGGCATTAATGAAACAGGAAAAAGTCTGGAGTTTCTAGATGTTCTTCATATGATTGACAATTCTAACAAATTCAGATTTTTTACTACTAGTTTTATTAAAGAAACAGCTACCGAAAGATTGTTTTTTAATGGCAATTCTTACCACCCTCTATGCATTCTCAAATCTATTGTTTTCGGTGAATCTGTTAGACTACGCAGATTAAATAAAACAAATGAGTTGTACCTTCAAGATTTAAAAAGGCTAAAAAAGAAATGTATAGACTCTTATTTCAACAAAAAAGTGGTGGAGAAAATCATTAATTTAGCAAAAACATGGACCGATCGTTTTGGACCAAAACCATTGAATAAAAACAAGACTACAGATCCTATGCTGCTTTGGGCTTCCGCTTTTTCCAATTTACTCCAACTTACTGCTAAAGAGAAAAGCCTAGTTCAAGCTACCGTCGTGTATAAGCGTCCACCTACCCTTGCCAGTATGCTTACCAATTATAAAAAGGTAGCTCATTCAACCACTGAAAATACTGATCAAGGAAGATCCCAACCTTGCAAGAAATGTGCCCTTTGCGGCCATTTCAACCATTATAAATCCATGGTACATCAAACTAGTACCATCACAGCAGCCAATGATAAAATTTTTGCATTGAAGCAAACCTTGGATTGTTCAAACTATGGCATATACGTGGCTACATGCCGTTTATATCACAAGCAATATGCTGGTCAAACCATAAACAAATTTTCAAAACGCTGGTGCCACCACAGATTTATTTGGAATCAATTTAAATACGACAATATTGACGATAAAGCAGCTGTATTATATTATTACCACACCTTCCATCGACTCACATTACAGACAAAACCAGATATTGCCGATTGTTTTTTTTGTAACGTTTGTAGATCAACCGCCCAAACATCTTTTATCTATTTACGAAAACATATGGCTAGACAAATTAAATGCCACTATTAACATAAATAAAATGCTCTTGCCCTCAATTAAGTGACTTCGTAACTATTTTTTTGTTTTTGAAATACTGTTTTAGTTTTATTTTCTCTCACATCTCAGTGTGTTATCTATCACTTACGTCACTGTTTCTATAGGTTATGATCAGTGATGAGATTCAAAATTTTAAGAACAGGTTCTCTTTTGTATCAAACTTACTAACAACAGGTTCCCTCATTTTAGAAAGCCCATTTACTGCGGTCGTCTAAGGTCTATGACAAAAAACAAGAATGGGTTCGCTGATTATCACGACACTCCAAGAACGGGTTCGCACGAACCCGTGCGAACCCCCTGAATCCCATCATTGGTTATGACCCTTCACTCATGATTATGATATACTGCCCTTTGTTTATTTAGTAATTAGACGTCTCTTTTATCTCACATCTAATTCTATATAAATTATAACTTAACCTATCATATTAGTTTGAATGTATTTTGGAAGGAGTCGGAGCTAGTTTTATAACCTGTAGTTTTGATAGCTGTTTATTTTTATTGTAGACCCTGTGCAGATAAATATTTTTGCTTCTTGTTAAGTTTTGAAGATTTTATTATCTTAGTACAGCCTTTTCTCTGGTTTACCATTAGTTTGTTTGAAAATATTTAATTTTTTTGTGCGATTTTATTATTTTTTTGCAGAAACTGAGGATGTGTTAGCGAAATTAATTTTTCTTATGGCAAGTAAATGTCCAAGCTGACTTTATTACTGTTTGTTAATAGCAGACCCTTTTTCAACATTTACTGATATGGAGTAAAGTCGCTCGGATAGACTATCCTGCTAAGGTTTGATTACTGTTTTCCAATTTTAATTGTTATTATTGTTGGAATTCGGTATTGAATTAATCACTGGGTGCCTACACGACTGCTTATTCCGCGGCGTAGCCAAGAACGCAGGGGTAGCGGTTTCCTTTCTACCTCAAGTTTTATCCTGTAATGAAACTACAGCATTATCGTGACAACCAAAAATCAAATTTTACACCCCAAACAAACTTTTCTGGCTTCTTGTTCGCCCCCACTTTTTTTTACATAATAGTAGCATTTGTAAAGAATCAAAATCAACTACTATCACCTTGCGATATCATGTTTGTGATTTATAGTTTAGCATCTAGCAGAAATAGATTATATGATAACAAGATACAAAGATACCTATGAGTGTGAATGCTGCGGAAACAATTTAATAATTTTCGATTTGACAACTTGCTTCCGATGCTCACAGCCGGAAGATTCTTTCTTACTTTAGTAGAAGTGCTACCACTATTAAGCTACTATTGGCTGGGAATGAAAAGAGGTAAGCAAGACCTCTTGTCTAGTTACATGCCAAAAGTTTGTTGACACAAAATTACTTTTTTGGTTAGCAGATTTTTACAGTATGGTTTGCATTGATTTACTCCTAGTCAGGTTAACTCTGTATTGATTCGGAAAAGGCAAAAATTGTGATCTAGTTTTGCAAAAACTGGACGTAGTCTCTACAATATATTTGAATTCAAGTAAAAATTTTTGCACTTAAAAAAAGCGAAGGAATCACTTTGTGACCCCCTTTACCAAATACGATGTTGCGTAAATCAAAAAGTTTTTCGAAAGAGGCTTTTGGGTACAAGAGAGCAGTCTGCAGTCAGACGTGCAATCTAACAATTGAGCAATAAGTAGGGAAAAATTTCATTTATTGTTTGTCATGAAAATAACATTGAGCATTGGTAGCTCTTGTGTTAAGTGAAAAATGAAAGCGCCCTCTTCTCTTTTTACTACACTATCACCTAAAGTAAATCTTCAAATGATTTGATGTTGTACTTAAATCAGGAAAATTGTGCGAGACTGGAGTGACACTCTTCGCGTAAATAACTGAATTCACTTCTGTAAATCTGTAAACTTACTCGCACATCAAGCTGAAAGAAACTCTTGAACAAATAACATCACAAACTCCAAAAAGGATTGTGGGATTCAAATTGTGCACTCTACAGTCAAGCACGCAACCAAGAAAAGGTTTTTTGAGAGAAAAAGGACTGAGATTTGACTGCTCATTTCTTGATGAGGTCATGATAGCACTCTTGCAAGTCCAAAAATTTTGGATTCAGGAAACGGTGCCACACCCCCGGTTTTGCTCTTGCCTTTATCATTATTTTGCTAAATATAGATTTTTACAAAATGTAGGATAGAACTTTCACAATATCAGTTTTATTTACTATTTACAACGGGAAACAAGTTTATTAAAACAATAGCTCTATTATTTATTTTGTTGCTCAATACAATGAAAACTTGAGTTTACTGGTTAATACTGGGAAGACCTATATTACAATTTTATATCTGTAAGCTTGTGAGCTGAGGTTATGGCGCAACAGCTTACACTTGTGATTTTCAGTAAAATCCAAATGCTCGCTTTTGCAAACGCTTAACGAAGTCAAAAATGGCCAGACCTAACATCTATAAAAACTTGTTTGGGTTCCGAAAAGCGATTACGCTTGAGTTACTTGCATACTTCTATTATGTTCATCAATTTATTTTGATCAAAGCGTGACTAGTTTCATACCATTTTCATAAAAAGTTGCTAAGTTACCAAATTATAAACGCATTTTGCTCATTGAACTGATGATAGAATAGAGAGTTTGAGAGGCTGCTGAATGACCTTACATTTCTAATGTGTAGTTGCAGTCGATGATAATTATTTTTCTTAAGTAGAAGTGCAAAATCAAATGAGCCCAAGTGCTGGTGGGGGTTTTAAGCAGGGCTGCGAACTCGAACTCGAACTTGAACTCGAAACTAAAAATTTTGTGGAACTCGAACTTGAACTCGAAAATATTTAAAGCAAGTTCGAGTTAATTTTCATTTATGCCATATCATTACAAGTAAATTTAAAAAGAATAAAATCTTTTTATTGGAAATTAAGAATCTTATGCAAAAAGTAGGCTTAAGCCAGGCTTTTTCTAAAATTGTCCAAGACATCGATTTCGTGTGCAGAAAGAAGTTTTAGCATTAAGCATGGCTTAACTAATTGTTTAAGTCAACCTTTTATAAGTCACCATTGTAGTTGGCTTAAATCGCGATTTATGCACGCAATGACGAAAAACCCTTCTTATTGCATTGCTGTTGCTAAATTTGGGCAATGGGGCTCGGGTAGCTTAAATCAGTAACACAGATAAGTGGCATGCCATATCACTTACTGCAACCGCTTTAACCAAAGCTTTTTGCAAACAACAACTTCCATTTGTATCGCACCATAATAACGTACAGCGTGTTACCTGCCAACATGACGTCACAAAATATATTATATTCAACGGCAATCTCACAATCAACCGGTTCTTAACCTCTTTGGTACCGCGCCTCCCTTGAGCGATGATTCTCCGCTTTACGCCCCCCACCCTTATAAATTAATACAAAAGTAATGTTTCAATTGCATTTCATCAATATACATTTTTTCCCTGCCTTTTTTGATTATCTAAATTTATTGCCTTGCTACGCAGGCATTGCAACATGATAAAAACATAAACTTAGTCAATTGTAAGATTAGATCTATTCTAGATTGCTTTACGAAGTTTACATTTGTCGCTCTACCACTTTAACAAACCAATAGACGCCTTAATCGATTCAGATTTTCACTGACTGAATGTAGCATGACTTGGTAGACTACAGTCTACTCTACAATCTAGAGTAGTTTGTAGAGTAAACCTTTGCTACTGCTAAATTATCAAAATGAAGTAAACATGATTGATAATTTAGTTGTTTTATGACATCATACTTTACTCAGTTTAGGAAACAGGATTACCATATAATGGTAGGCTACAATTACTCACAATAATATCTGAGACAGTATTTAAGCACTGACAACCACACAATAGGCGAGAAAACGTTAATCTCAAAATCAATAAAGAATGTGTTCTAAAACACATTAGGGCTCGTGCCCCCTTGAAAATTTACGTACGCCCCCCAGGGGAGGGGTGCCCCCGGTAAAAAACCACTGTCATAATACTTTTATAAGCTGGGTTTTAATAACGGTAACGTCATAATACATTAAGACGGGCTTTCAAAAGTCTCGTTTGAGTTTAGTTTCTGCATATCACGAAGCCTCCCTTTGTAAGCCCGACTTGCGCAAGCTCGGCTTAGGCTTAAGCTCTAAACTAAGTCTGCTTTCTGCTTAAAACCCTAAATGTTTTATGAAAACATTGAGGACACCGAGAAGAACTCTCTAATTAGATTTTACAGTTTTGCAAAGTAAACAGTCGCAGTAGAGAATGGGTGACCTAATTCGGTGGTCCCCAAACTTTTCAAGAAACGACCACAATTTAAAAAAATTGAAGTACACTAGTATTCGCGACCCCAAAGTATGTACAGACAGTTTGCATACAGATATTTTTAACAACAACAAAAACCTGTTCCAGCAATTTAATATTAGCAGTAGTGCAGTAGTGCAAAAAAAGCGCTTGCTTAGTTTCCACCAGTTTTTAAAATCGTGGGTTAATTTTGCTTAAACTCAAGCACAAATCATGTTCCACATATAACCTATTTCGATGCTTAGTTTTTACACACCTATTGCACCAAATGCGCTACGCAGAGCCAGGTAGTCGCAAATGGAATCACTTGTTGAATCACACATACTGACCCCGTCGGATAAGTTGAATGAATTGAAACCCAAAAGAAAATATTCGCTGATATTTTTGGGTGATTTTTTTAAACGAGTGGAAAGAAATTTGGTTCGCAGGTTCAGCCGTCACTTCCGTAAATTTTACCGCAACACGAAGAGGTAGTTCTGGCAAATTAGTAACGGCAAAAGGAGCGATTATCCAGTTTTGTTTATTGGTTGGTGCTTGGATATCATCATAATAATGCTCCATTGTTTTGCTCAGCTTTTCTAGGTGTCCGATCATGGTGACTTTCATTTATTCTTTTTCCGGCAATATATTTTTCTAATTCAGGAAACATGCTAAATTCATCTCGATCTACGTAAGTTTGCCACAGGATAAGTTTTTTCTATCGTGAGCGGTAATTTTGGCAGCGTAATCAATAACAGTAAACCTAGTGCCCAGCAAAGATTGATTCGGAGAATTTAGTGAGTTACATATGTCAGTAATGTTTGCAATAAACTTTTCCTGGCTAAACTTTTCAGCCAAGGAAACATGATTCTGTTTGTTCAAGAAAGTAACTATTTCTTCTCGCAGTTTATAAACTCGCTAGAGAACTTGGCCACGTGACAACCAGCGCACTTCTGTGTGCAACAACAATCCTATGCGATTAGCACCCATCTCATCGCACAAACATGAAAATTTTACTACTCCAGAATTTATGCCAGTACATGCTGCTGCACCGTCGGTACAAATTCTGGTACATTTATCCAAAGATATGGAATTATCGTTAAAGAATCCATAAATAATTATAAAGGTGTCTTCACCTCTAGTATGCTGGCTTTGCCAAACAAAAGCACTTCTATATTTCCCCATTGCTGATATATCTAATAAATGGAGATAGCTGTGATGGGCCTGCAATATCTGTGGATTCATCCAGTTGAATTGCGTACAATGGAGAAGTGCTTACGTGACCAACAATCTGTTCAAGAACGTCATGGGACATGTCTAAAATTCTTCGTTTCATTGTAGTGGCAGATGGTGAGACTGAATTTAATTTTTTACTTTCCCTTTTTTCAATCATTACTTTTATCACGTCCTTCATCACTGGCATCAATAACTTTTCGCCAATGAAATGAGGTTTCTTTTGCTTTACAATTTCATAGGATGCGACATACGAAGAATAGACCGCATATTTATTTACTCCTGTAGATGCCGTCATAACACTTTTCTGTGACGCAATTGATTACAATTTACGTTCAAAAAACTCGACTGGTTTATCAAGGCAGTCTGGATAATTTGTAATTAAATGACGTTGTAGTTTATTTTTCTTCATCAATTCTTTTAAAAGAATTTTTAAACAAATAACGCATTTCGGCTTGCCCTTTAATTTACTAAAGCCAAGCTTTAAAAAAGATTCATCATATGATCTTTTCCTTTTGTTTCTAAAAATTATTTTTATATAATGTAGTCGCTGTCAACAACAAAAATTTAGTGTAAACCTGAAATAATCAGATTTTGCAGTTAGTTACAAGAGTAAAAATATTGTCGAGCAGTGTTATTAACATTTTGTAAATAAACTGAGACATCACTAAAGGCCCGTTTACAATCTTTCTACACTACTACACTTTTGTTTCAGGCTCACAAAGACGCATTTTTATTTTATTTCATTTTGTTTTTGCTCGAATGAACGCGCGTGCCATGCTTGAAATGGTGACAAATGTTCGTGTAGGTTTGAAAATTTTTTCGCTAAGCAGCGATTTGATTGTCCCTCGCGACTATGTAAGCCTGGTATTTTGACAGTTGGCATGATTTCGTCGGGTTACTTTCATGCTTAACCTGTTTTGTTCGTATTGCTTTTGCACAGTGTAGACATTTCGTGGCTTTAAGCTGATGCTTGCGTCCTATCACTTCAAGTTCGCTCAAAACCAAATTGTAGAGTAGACGGAAATTAAGGGCCTGACAATTAAGAGCAGCAAGAAACTGCAGGCATATGGCAATCCCAGAAAAATGTAAGGCGACCCAGAGTTTGGAGAACACTGGCCGAATTGACAGTTAACTTTTACTTTATAAACAATGAATCGCAGACATAGCCCTTGTTTTGATCGAAAGCGCATAATCAGGGAACCTACAATGATTCAATTGTAAGTTATTTTTCAATTTTTGCTTTCACTGCAAATTCACAGCACACATATTGCCTGGCTTATGGCAACGTCATTTGCTTATTATGACAGATGTTTAAACATAAGTTTGAACGTGCAATTTTATTGCAAACATGCTTAGGCTAAGTCAATCACTTTATTTTCTGAACTCGAAAAAACTTGATAAATTTTTGCCGAACTCGAACTCGAACTTGAACTCGCAAAAATGAAAATGTTGAACTCGAACTTGAACTCGAACTCGTAGAGCAAGCTGAACTCGAACTCGAACTTAAACTTGATGTAGAAATCGACCGAGTTTGCAGCCCTAGTTTTAAGGACACTGATTTTTCTGCCATTAGAACAATTAAAAGTATTATATTTAAATAATTTATTATATTTGAACGCCAAAAATCTTTGAGAAAAACATTTGTTTCATGTATATTCTATCGATTCGTTATGAATCCAATAATGAAAGCAGCAAAATTCAGATTGCCTACCTTTATTGTAGAAACAGAATGTATTCACTTGTGTTGCAGATGTCGATGAGTGCGTATCTGGTGGATTTAACAACTGCAATGGCAACGCCAATTGTTCAAACAGCGATGGAAGTTTCAGTTGTATTTGTGATGATGGATTTACAGGGAACGGAACCGTTTGCGAAGGTGGGCTGACTAAATAATGTGGAGTAGTGTTTGAATGATAATTATGATTTTAGGTTGTGCTCATTTAGATTCAACATAAATAATTTTGTCGACGGTAAACCTGTTCATGGTGGATTGGTCATGCTGTTATCACTTTCAAACATCTTTGCTATTGCATAATAAATCTGTTAGGAACTGTATTTAAAACTCTTAACTTAATTTTATTTATAATTTTTTCTAATGCATTTAAAATTTTTTTTAGTTTGAAAAACCGTCTTCTAACGTCTAAAAATTAAGTCACCTGTAAGGGTGTAAAAAGCCGTTTGCTTATTGTTTTTGTGTTTATCTGTTTTTTAGTTTTTATTCCAAAACATTAATTTTGTTTGCAAAGAAGTTGGGCAACATAAGTTATCTTGAAGGGAAGTCGCTGACGCGTTTTTTGCTACGCCTATTTAGCATAGAATCAAACCATAACAAAAAAGTATAAGCAAGTTTAGGTGAAAAAGTATGTATTGCTTCCAAATGAAAGTAAGACCTAGTCTAGTTCAGGGGTTACCGACCGTATGCCCACGGGCGACAGGTCGCCCGTGAAGACGATATGAGTCGCCTGCCAGCATGCTCTATAAAACTTTCAAAAATTTTCGAAAGTCTATGGAAGATCGAAAAAAAGGTTTTCACTGCTAATTCTTACTAGAAAAGCGTAAATTTTGGGTCCAGTACTTTTGAGTCCAGACATACTTGTGGTATCAAACTAATAGCCCTCCGCTATAATCAACACTCAGAAAGTATCCTGCGGTAAAAATGTTAACTCAAAAAAAAACAAATGCAAAAACTAGGCATTATACAATAATTGTGCCAGGTATTCGCAGGAATTTCTATTTTCTCATAAACTAAGCTGGCCTTTATAGGCCAGAAAAAATAATAAATTTTGCAGCAAAAACAATATAAACGAAATTCTTTCACGAGGCTTGTTGGAGCCGACCATTGCAGCAAACAAAAGCATGGCCCATAAAAACAGGTTAGTGTTTTAAGCAAAAAAGTAATAAAAAGTTTTTACAAAGAGATACATTGGGGTTACCACACCATTTTGACCACAAGCCAGCACTAGCATCAATATATGCTTGTTTCTTCTGTAAATTACCGGGCTATCAGCAATGTTAAGCATTATTGGTCCTCGAATTAATATAGTTTTTATTTCAATTTTAACTTTGCTTACACTTGCATTTTTACTTTTGTTTTCAAATCCAATTTGAATTTTAATTCGGTTTTCAAAGTATTTCTGATTTGCGTTCTGCTTTTTAATTTTATTTTGTATTTCAATTCTGTTGTGAATTCAAATCAGTTTCTCATTTTAATTTCGTTTTCAAATCCGTTTATATAACATTAAACAAAAGTCTCAAGAAATCTGCATTGCCACTATGGGCTTCCATAGCTCTCTCTTTCGAAATCATGTACATATTTGTAAACTATATACATATTTGTAAACTATATACATATTTGTAAAGTCCTTGGTTATGTGTTCTTGCATAGACATAATCAGGTGGGACAAAATAAGTCATATCTTTACCAAACGTTTAGTCTTGACCTCAGTAAATCTATGAAGCTATTTTTAAGCATAATAGCAAAAAATATTTTCCCATACTCGATGCAATTCTACCCATGGATGTTATTTTTTGATTCTCTTTTTTAAGTCTCTGGCTGCTCCTTATGCGTCTAGTTTCCTGCAGATGCGTAGCCACTGTGACAAAAGCAGCCAGTTGTTTACTCAAATGTTTTGTCTCGACTCCTGTAAGCCTATCAAAGTTATCTTCAAGCAAATAACAAAAACGTTTCCTCGATTACGGTGCGATTTCATACAGAGTGATTTCATCAATTCATCATTAGTTGTAATTAAAATGTTTCCTACTAGGCTAAGTAAGTAAATGTTACCTGCTAGGCTAAGTAGGTAAATGTTACCTACTAGGTTAACTTTGCCTAGTAGGTAGCATTTTAATTACAACTGATAATGCTTTCAGTATAAAGCGAAACGTTTTGAAATAAAAGTTCAAGAATTTACTGGCTATCATATTTCAATGGGCTAACTTTTGCATGAAATAGTAGGGTCTCGTGGTCTGATTCCATTTCTTTGCATAGTTGACGAAACAAGAGGCTGTTTACGGCAGAAGCCTTGATGCAAACATTGCTGATAATAACTTCTTTCAAGTGGTTATCCAAAAGAAACATTCTATTTCGAGTGCGGGAACTGATAGCCGAGATCAGCAAATTCGTATAGGAAAGAGGCAAACATGATTTGTTAGTTCAGTTTAGTCAAGACCTCTTCAAGGTGTATGAATCACACAACTTATGTGTCAACTTTAGGCTACCGCAATAAAACTTAAGATGAAAATGCAACGCCAATTGCAAAATACCTGTGAAGCTATATGCATTTTCTTATGAAAACTTTATATGAATGTTGGTATAAATATAAGCATTTTTATACCTTTGTTCATGTTTAGCATGTGAGGCTGACGTACTCACTACCTACGTGATTTTTTCGATTTGCTGAATACTCCAAACCTGAAGGTTGCTTAGTCTAACTGGAACGTGATTGAAAAGACAGCAACGTAATTGCCAAGTCTCATCAACAGGTTTAATGCCAAACTTGCCCTCTGCAGAAAAAGAATATGTGAAGGAGCCTTCCACTATCTGATCATCAGTGTTGGCGATTGAGAACTACTCACCAACATTAGAAGCGATATTGCTGAACAACCGCGCTCTGTTGAGAAAAAATTTGAAAAATATTTTCCAGGCCTTTTCGGCAACAATCCGTGAATTAAAGTTACTAGAAATCTTTTCCAACGTCAAGTAGCTGAAGTTTCCCTGGAATCACAAGAAGAATTTGTTGAACTTCTCAATAACCATGCGGCAAAAATAGCTTTGACAGCGTGGAACACCGTTTTTTTTTATTCCAAATGAAGTACTGTATATGCGTCCTTTCTTGAATGACGAAGCCTAGAAAATACTGATACTGTTTGCAACAAATCTAAGCAAAGCACTTTGCTTTTTTTCCTTTGATGTGATATGATTTACTTATAAACATTTTGGTAAACGTTTATTGAAATTCTTTCCATTGTTATGTCTATTATGCGAAGCCTATACACCACGGGTAAAGCTAACAGCCACAGTTTGCTGTGCTATAGCATATATTAAAACATTTTTTTGAAAACAACAAAAAAAATATTTGAACTTGGTGATTGGCTTTGATATAAACTAGACCGAGAAGGTTAAAAACCGCTGCTTTAGTACATTCCTGCTTTCGCAATTACAATCAAAATCTCGCTTATTTTCTCCAGTTGTATCAGACAGTTCATGAAAGAGGTACGTTATGTTTGAAGCATTCAAGAAAACCAAGAAAAATTTCATTGAAAAACAAATAGCTAATTGCTTTGCCAGTACGGCTCAAGTTGTAGAATTTGTTTTATCGGAAGTAGAGTTTTAATGTTTTCCACAAAAGCTTTTCACCAAATTTTTGCGGTCGGTATGTTTTAAGAAAATAAGCAAAATAAATCTTGCCATGAAAAGTTTTTTATGACATCGTCTTACCTCTAAAACAAAACATCATTTGTTCGCATGTTAATGAGTCGCGTGCTTGCTTTCGTTTGAGCCAAAACTTGTTTTCTTCCGTCACAGAATGTGGATATAAAAAATTTATGTTTGCAACAGTAATACTTTATTGCATCAATTCACGCGGTTTTGTCAGATGACCACAACACGTCCATCCGTCCGCCACGACGATCAAAGAAGCTAGAGAGCATAAAATCTGCAACTGCATGGTCGGTAACAATTACTGGACACGTAACGGTAAAAGAGGTCAGTGCACACGTACCGATAAACCAGGTCAGTGCACACGTCATATGAACAAAACAGACAAACGAAAGACGGCGGGAAAGGCAAACCGATCAGCAAGCTACCATAAGAAGAAAGTAATTATTATCTATACCTACGAAAAAAAGAAGACTGCACCAATCAACAGCCGCCTTAACGTGGTGATACAGTCTCTGACCCCGTTTGGGTTGGGTCGAAATAGCTGTTGGCCTTCCCGAGGGTCCAGATACCCCGGGTACTCCCCTTTATTTTTCGCCGTGTTGCCCCCTGAACAACCGCAGAAGGACAGCACACAGCTTCTTTAAAATCGGTCGCCTGTCTTCTATTTTTCCGGCCTTTCTCTTGCTCGCCTTTGTTTCCTTATTCTTCTCCTCCTCTTGATGAGCGGTAACGTTCATCCCAACCCTGGCCCCATCTTTCCCTGCTCCGTGTGTGCTGGAAATGTGACCTGGGGGGACAAGTCAGTGCAATGCTGCACCTGCTCTAAATGGATCCATCTAAGGTGCTCACAACATTCCTTATCCAAATTCAGAACTCTTGGCAGCTCTCACTCTTGGAGCTTCCCCCCTGCTCCGTCCCCTCTCCCTGGACTCCTCCGGCATGTATACTTCTACTGTGCAATCTGGCCCCTCTCTGCAAACCCTGCACTCCCGCCCCACCCCTGCCTTCAAACCTCTTATTCCCCTTTTCCCCATTTTATGTCTTTTTCTCCCTTTGCCTCCTTAGCACCACTTTTTTCTCCTGGCTGCCCTTCTACACCTCCTACCTCCACTCCCCCTGACTCCCTCAGGGTTCTTCAATGGAATGCAGGTGGTCTTCGAGCCAGGAGCGCTGAACTGCTTCACTTTCGTCCCATCCCGTTGACCTTAACTGTATCCAGGAATCCAATCTTAACTCATCTTCCTCTTTTCGGATTCCTGAATTTTCTGCTCTGCGTTCTGATCGCACCCACTCCCGGTCTGGCATTCTCTCTCCTGATGCCAAGCATGCTAGCGGCGGCATCATCGTTTTTGTCAAGCAGGGCTTTTCTCTGAGCTTTCTACCTCCTCTCTTTCTTCGCTTGACCCCTACTCTGATTATGTAGGGGTCAAAATCTCTCTGAAAAACTCCTCCTCGCTATCATTTCTTAATGTGTATGCTCTCCCAATTTGCTCTTCCCCAACGGATGACAGAACCGACTCCTTTTCTCCCTTCATTCTTTCCTCCTTTAGAAACCTCCTTATTCTGGGGGACTTCAATTGCCATCACCTCCTCTGGGATTCAAAAGATACTCCTGACCCCCGTGGTAAGCAATTATTCGATTGGGTCATCTCTTCTAACCTCCTCCCACTCAATGACCCTGACATACTTACTCTTCTCCATCGCTCCTCTGGCAGTTGCTCCTCCCCATACATTTCCTTTGCTCCCTCCTCTCTCGCCCTCCTTTGCTCCTAGGAGGTGCTTCAGGACTTGGGTTCTGATCACCTACCAATTGCAGTAACTGTTCCTCTCTCTCCGGTCTTTCTCCCCAACGAACGTCCCCCTTCCTTCAATTTTTGAAAAAGCTCGCTGAGATGACTTTGCCTTTTACTTTGACCCTCACTGTCCTTCTGCAAAGGAATACACATCTCTTTCTCTTTCCTCTGCTGCTGCTCTCTTTACCTCTTTGGCACTGAATGCGGCCAAATCTTCCATTTCTTTCGGCTGCATCAAACACCATCCTAAAGTCTGGTGGTGGGCTGAAGTGGAAGATGCGGCTAGTGTTAGACGTAAGGCTTTCGCTGCCGCTCACAGAAGCGATGAAGATCGCCAGGCCTACATCTCCGCTTCCCAGCGTGCTTTGTCTGTCATTGCTAAAGCCAAGGCTGAGGCATGGCAAACGATTCGCTTTCCTCTTTCGCCCAAATCTAACCCTAAATCTGTGTACTCTCTCCTTCGTTCTGTCGCTGCCTTTTCTTCCTCCTTTCCTAACTTCCCCAGTCGGGTTCGGTCTTCGCCGATTATCTGAGAAACCACTTTTCTGTCTCCCAGCCAAAGGCCCTGCGTAGCAGAGCCAGAGGCTACTTTTCCGAGCTCCACCGAGCCACGCGCCCTGAGGAGTCTCACTCGTCCTTTTGGTCCCCTTCTCCGCCGCTAAATTTCTTGGGGTTGCCTCTAGCATCTCCTTGTCCACTGCCATTGGCCCAGACAAAGTTGCCTATCCCAAGCTAAAGCACCTTCCTCGCTCTGGCATGGATTTTCTTCACATTTTCAATTTTTTCTGATCTTTATATTTCTTTCCTTCAGTCTGAAAGACATCTTCCATTCCTTTCTCATCCATAAGATGGGAAAGCCTCTCGATTCTCCTGCTTTCTTCCAGCCTATCTCTCTCACTTCCTGCGCATCAAAGCTTTTTGAACGCATCATTCTATCTCGTCTACTCTTCTTTCTGGAGTCTAATTCCATTCTCTCTCCCCGCCAGGCCGGTTTCCGCCCTAAACGGTCTACTCTAAATCAAATTCTTTTTGTTTCTCGGTCCATTTCGAATGGATTTAACAAACTCAGACCGGGATCTCGTACAATCCTCTCTATTATTGATTTCTCTAAAGCCTTTGACTCTGTCTGGCATCCCGTCCTTTTCCTTGCTTTGCTCGTTGGACTCAATCTTTTCATTCTGATAGGCGCGCTTGCGTGGTTTGTCAAAATCGCAAAAGCCCTTCCTTTCGAGTCCGTCGAGGTGTTCACCAAGGATCCGTTTTTGGCCCTGTTTTTTTCTCTCTTTATCAATGATCTTCCGGCTTCTCTGCCTTCTTACATCAGCTGCTCTATTTATGCTGACGATCTGGCCATTTGGTCCTTCTCTCACTTGGTCCCCTCTGCGATGGAGGCCACACAAGGAGCTCTGTTTCGATTGGAGCGCTGGTCTGAGTACTGGTGTCTTCCTTTCAATCCGAGCAAATGTGAAGCCTCCTTCTTCTCAATGGATTCCCACCAAGCTAACCTCTAGCCAAACCTTCTTATACTCGGCTCCCGCCTCCGTTTCAATCCAACTCCAACTTTTCTTGGGGTCACCTTCGACCGCACTCTTTCGTTTCCTAAGCATATATCTTCGCTAAAGGCTAAATTTTTCCCACGTCTTACGCTGTATCTCTGCTTCATCATGGGGTCCTTCTAAGGAGTCCCTCTCTGTTTGGTATAAAGCTTTTCTTCGGCCCCTTTTCACATATGCTTCATCCGGATGGTTTCCTTTCTTAAGCGTTACCAAAATCACCAAATTGGAACCCCTTCACCGAGCGGCTAGTCGCACCATCACCGGCTGCCTCTCGTCCTCCCCTATCCCATTTTTACTCCCCTACGAGTCACTCTGACTCATTTCACTCTTTCATCTCATGATCGGGCTCTTCGTCTCACAACCTCCTTTCCTATTTCAGGTTTGGCCAGAGATGGAATAAAATTAGGACTCTGCAGATTGTCCTGGAGAACTTCGCGTCCACACACCCGCTCATGCTTCCTTCTACTTCTATTAAGGAGGCTCTCATTTCTTGCCCTCCCTCTGCTCCTTGGAATCTGTCTTCCTTCACTGCAGAATCCACCCTTTCCGCCTCGTGCTTCCGCTCTGATCCCCCTCTCTCTCGCCAAGGTGCGGCGCTCGCTCACCTTGACTCTCTCCCTCCTCATGATCTGGTGCCTTGAACAGACGGCTCTGTTCCTTTTCTTTTTGGCAAAGGCAGCTCTGGCATAGTTGCCAAATGCTCTCTCTGTGGCACTAGGGCCACTCTTTCCTTTTCAGCAGATCCAGTTTGTTCAAGTTTCTCTGCTGAAGCCTGCGCCATTCTGCATGCTCTTTGCTGGTCTCGGCAGCACCATCAAGCCTACCATTTCTCTTTTCTTCTCCTATTATCTGATTCTCGTTCTGTTCTCACCTCCTTGTCCTCCTCCATCTTTCCTTCTACCACAAACTTTTTGGCAGATCTGGCAGGAACTGTCTTCTCTCCCCTCCTGTTCTATCAGGCTACAATGGGTTCCCGGACATTTGTATCTCACGGGGAACGACGCGTTAAATGAGCTGGCCCGACGGGGAGCGCTACTTGCACCCTCTACAATTCCTTGTAGTCTCTCTCTCTTCTTATCTCTCGTATTCACTCTTGTCTTTTCTCGGACTGGAGGCGTACGGTCTCATCTAAATTCTTCGACACACAGGTTTCCTCGATCTCCATCAAGGAACTTGTGCTCCCTCGTCACGCTCGCTGTGTTCTCTCTCGTCCACGCTGCAACGGACACAGCCTTCTGTTAAGCTCTTATCTCTCTAGGACTGGCAGAATCGAGAATTCTTTCTGCAGCGCCTGAGGACACTCGTCCCAGGACACCTCTCATCTCATTCTGCACTTTCCAGCTACTGACTCTTTGCGCCGCTCGCTCTTTAGCGACTCTCTGTCTCGTTATGACCTCCGGTCCTGGCCCTGCAAAGTTTCTCGGTTACTGGGGCCCCATGGTCTTCCGCCATGCCCCCATCCCTCGAAAGGGGTCGGGTGACAACAACAACAAAAAGAACAAAAAAAATTTTTAACATATTTTAAACATTTGTGATTTTAAACATATACAATAATAATATACCACTACCCATAGTGAAAACTAGAATCATACGCAACGGCGGGAGTAAGGTGCTGAGCCGCCGAAAGCAAACTAAACAAAAAAATACAAAAAGGAACAAAAAGATGTTTGGCTTGGAAACTTGATGAAGTGCGAGGCGCGACACGTTACACCATTCCCCCCTCAAGCACGCGCAGCCAGCGGAGATGTGCGAAAGGACAAAAGAAGATTTCGTCGTCAATCTCGGGCTTGTCTTCCAGGCATCCCAAAGGTGAAAAGCAGCAGCTCAGGATAAGTGTAACCTGAAAATAAAGTACACGCATCAATACAGCATATAGACGATATATACAGATATTTACAAGATAGCGGGGCGTGGCAGTGATCAGGCATACTTTGAAGTCATAAATTAAAGGCAGCTCCTGACTTGGGCAAGAAAAAAATAAAATCCCCCAAAAATGAAGCATAAAACATAACTGCAGGACTAAACCAAAAGAAATAGAGGGGCAAGGCCAAATTTAATCATCGAGTGATTTTCTGAAAAGAACCGGGAGCCTAATGGTTCTACCTCGGCGCGAACGAAACTCAGGCCCCGGCGCATCGTCAGGGTGTACAAAGGGGCCGACCTTAGTGTCCATGGAAGGGATTTCAATTGTAACCGACTCGTCGTGGTCTTCGTAGTCTTCCTGACAGCTTACGTGTTGCTGCCTAAACATGTGTGCAGCCTTAAGTCTGTCAATTGAGACCAAATCAGTGCGGTCTCCCAGGTCTAAAATAAAGTACTTGTCCTCCTTATCGAGAACAGGAAAAGGTCACGCGTGAGCCGGTTACAATGACATCGCAGAACCATCGTCTCGCATAAAGACATGCGTGCAAGTACGTAGAGCCTTATTCAAATAGGAACTACGACGACAGGGCTCTCGAGGCAGAGAGGGGTTGAGTGATTTCACAAAAGTTACAAGTCATTGACGATATTCTGTGTGCGAAACCATTTCGTCATTGTCTGAAAAAAATTGTCCTGGTAGGCGCAGGATCGTGCCAAGTGTTAGCTCAGAAGAGCTGTAGCCAATATCTTCCTTGACCGTGGAGCGGTTACTAAGTAAAACGAAGCCGAGATTTTCGTACCATGCATAGGGATTATCGCTAGACTTAAGAGCTATTTTAACCGTACGATGGACGTGTTCAACCATCCCATTAGTTGCGGGGTGGTACGCTGTGATGTGTGCCAGCTTCGTCCCCAGGAACTTGCACATATCCTTCCATATGTAAGAGGTAAATTGCCGACCTCTATCGTTAGTCATCTGAGTGGGACAGCCAAAACGTCCAACCAGTGAAAAAGAAATGCGTTGGCACACTCAGTCACAGTTACGTATCTGGGGGACCTACGTAGAGGGACCTGACTCTACGTATCTGGTAAAACAGCAGATGATGGACAAAAGATAATACATAGTAACCATGGAAAACCTATAAGGGGCCAACGATGTCAACATGAATGTGTGAAGACCTTTTATTAGGAGCCTTAAATGAATGCCACAGTGGTTGTGTCTTATAACCTTCGCTTGTTGCCATTTACTACACGTCTGAACAAAAGTTCTGATGTCAGACCTCATTCCGAACCAAACAAATCTCTGGTCGACAAACTTCTGGCTAGCCCGGAGTCCAGGATGTGACAAAGCATGCAACATATCGAAGATCTTTTTTCGAAAGCCAACAGGGACTCTATCGGTCCTAAACTCCTAGAAAATGTCCCCAAACAGAGGCTGGTCATAGCCAGGTACCGACTCCCTTGGAATCTTTAAAAAAGGTCGGTCCTTAATAGGGTGTTAATTGAATCATCAGTCTGCTGCGCGCGACTCATAGCGGCGAAATCCACAGCTTGGACTTCGTTACAGAAAGCATTTAAATCCGGTGTTCGGCTCAAACAATCGGCGACAAAATTATTTTCGCCGGAAATATGCCTCACATTGGCTGTCAGTTGTGCTACATACGAAGTCTGGCGCAGCTGCCGAGCAGTAGCTTGTTTCATGGGAGATGTCGCGGCACTAACAAATGGCTTGTGGTCAGTAAAAAGAGTAAAATCGCGATCCTCCAAAAAGTACCTGAAATGTTGCAATGACAAGTAGATTGTGAGCAATTCCCTGTCGAACACAAAATATGTAACTTGGTCAGAGTTCAGAGCCTTAGAAAAGAAGGCTAACGGTTTTGCATATCCGTCAACAACTTGCTGCAAAACCCCGCCGACTGTAGATGTCGAGGCGTCTACCACCACCTGTGTCTCAGCAGTTAGCATAGAGAAAGCGAGTAAAGTCGCACTGGCAAGCTTGGTTTTAATGGCAGAAAAAGCTTCTTCTGCCGCCGCGTTCCAACGTAGGGTTTGTCTGCTGTACTTACGCGGGGAAAGCATTTTATTTAAAGGTTGCAAGGTGGCTGCAGCCGCAGGAACAAATCTCTGGTAATAATTCAGCATGCCCAAAAATCTACGCAACTGTTTTATGTTGCTGGACCTCGGGAAGTTTTGTATGGTGGTCATCTTGGATTCGAAGGGCGCCACTCCCTCTCGGTTCACCTTGTGACCGAGAAACACAATTTCGTCTCCGTCAAAAATGCACTTTCCTTGTTTAAAATGAGGCCATAATACTTTAATCTCAAAGAAAATATCATTGTTCTTGCAAATAACTCCTAGATTTAGTTCACTTAATAAATGTGTTTTTTTTATATTTTGCAGATATCGATGAGTGTTCTTTGGGGTTGATCATTTGCTCACCTTCCGCCACATGCAACAACATTCTTGGAACTTTTAGTTGTATTTGTAATAGGGGATTTACAGGAGTCGGAACTACTTGCGCAGGTGGGTAGGCTAATATGCTAGTTAAAAGTACGGCGACTAAGTAGCATAAAGGCGATTTTGCTCTCTTTAAAACTGATAGGATGATAGACTTTAGAACAATGACGTGTTCTGGCGCTTCACTGTGTTGGAATAGTATAGCTTGTAAAATATTGTTATTTGGTGTGCTGCATTCCGTCGTCCCGATTTGGAGTTGAACCCGGGCCGACGGCGCATGATCTAGTTTTCGTTGTTCAACGCTGTAATTCAACCGAGTTTTTCTTTATTGGACTGTGTCGCACAGGCGCAAAATTGCCCCAAACGTGCTTGTGTTGTCGAAGGTTGTTAGTTGGTTCTGATGCACATTGCTTAGCAATTAGAATTGTCACTTTGACGTTAGTATTTTGCTCACTAGAATCTCTGCTGCAATTTTGATACCATTGAACAGTTTTTCTTTTACCGAGCTAAATTGCTGCTTATTAGTGGATCGTTAGTAGGAAAATTAGTAAGGAAGTGTTAATAAATCTGGGTAACTGCGCAGCCCAAATTATTGGTAACCGCTTGCGCTGTCGTTCGCATTGAGTCTATTAATTGGTTGTTACATCGTTCAAATTTCCGCAATATACAAATCATCCACAATATATCTCAAACTCCCCCTGATCATCTGTTTGGCAAATCTACAGTAGCAGAAACGCAGAAAGAATCTCGGAACAAATCGATAGATGCAAGCCCGTTGCTGATAGGGCTAAGAGATTGTGAGAGCTGGTTCGAATCTCGACCTGGCCCGGCGGTAAACCAGCTAGTATATCTTACATAGGTGAAAGCGACAATTGGCTGCCCACAGTTGGTAGTGCAATTATTTATGCATCCATGGCTAGCTCAAATTAAATTATGGCTCCCATTTTTCTTCAGTTAGTCTTCTACTTTTAATTACCTAAATATTTTGCGACGTGAAACGAGATGTTTTTTCGCAATTTTATTCAAAAGCTGAAAAAGAGCCACTGTACTTTATTATCGTAGTACTCTTCATTGAGTTTAGCTTTAGCATGGCTTACCAAAAAAATATTCTCACTTCTTCTACTACGCCTGACAACAAAAGCATTTTTTAAATGAGCACATCTAAAATTTACCAATTGCATTAAATTTTGTCATCACCACCAACATAATATAGTGTTCAGTGCCTGACTTGGTTGGTAGAAACATTGATAGCAGGCGAAGCTAATTAATTCAATCAGTAAGAGAGGAAAAACTTGAGTGGTTCTATGCTATAATGATTTAGATCTTGACGAATGCGGAACCAACAACGATGACTGTGATAGGAATGCGATATGTAGCAACTCAATAGGAACTTTTACGTGTGCGTGCAACTCTGGCTTTAGCGGAGATGGACGATCGTGTGCAGGTAGTAGTCAACTTGGTATTTTTTAAAGCATATTTCATGAATACATCAAGAAATGCACCATTATTATTCTGCCATGTAAGGCAGTTGGGAAAAAAGCGTTTGTCTATGTTTGGCATCCTGCTTTCGTTCACAAGCTTGTTTTTGCTGACTTTCGCTCATGCATTGTTATGTTGATTAAATCCCTTCTTTCTGACAGACGTGCTTGCGTATTGCATTTACAGTACCGTTTATTTCGATTCCGCCGAGACGTGCAAAAAATTTGCACTTGGTCTTAGTCTGTTTCGTCTTTTTGTCAATGATCTTCCTGCTTCTTTCCCGTTATGAGAAACTTGCGCTCTTGGGCTACGTTCCAATTGTCCTCTCTTGTCTTTGCTGCAAAGGACATAGCACGCTGTTAAAATCTTAAAGTCTCTAGAATTGGCAGAATTAAGAATCCTTCATGCAGTGCCTGAGATCATCCGACCCATGACACCTTTCATCCGACCCCAAACCACCTCTTAGTCTGCCCGTTACTAGAAATTAAGGCTATGAAGTTCATAGTATAGGCGATTCTGGAAAAGATCATGCGTTTGCCGAATTGATTCAGTATTCCAATCAAGTAGGGGAGACTCAGGTTAGTTGAGCCAAGTTTTACTTAATTTTTTGGAGCGCTTGTTTTATTTATTGTTTTGAGATTTCAAATAGTTTACCATTAATTATGATGTTTGATTTCATCATTACAGATGAAATTAGTTTCATTTTAGTTTGTGTGAACATTGTTAGGAGGCATTAAAAAAATGAAGAAATTGGCTGGAATAACACAATGCATCGGGTTAGTCGTGCCACGTCGCTGGATTAGTTGAGCCCTATAGCAAAGATCTTTAAACAGCTTTAATTTAGTACGGAAGTTAAAAACATTGCTTTTATGTTCTCCCATAACTAGGCTAATACTTTATCTTCACAATTTAATCGTCCTATAAATGACGTTCTGAGCTATTTACTTTTCAACTAGCTGTTTAAGAGATGTCATAGACTGATAGTACAGCTACATATATATGCAATATGCATCATTTGTTTACTTGATTCCCTGCTGAACAACCAAGCCCTTTGTTTAATAAAAGAAAATTTTTTGTTTAATTAATGTTGAATTAAAGAAAATCCAAAAAGAAATGAAGATACATACCACAAAATAGACACGTAAAATATATTACATGTAAAACATGTGACATGATAGACAATACGGTTCCGAACGGTATTTAAACAAAGCCTGAATCATTTTAGTGACTACAATTACGACAAATCAAAGTTTGTCGCATACAGTTATCTTTGTACAATTACTCGATATTCGACTTTTCTGTATTGTAATCATGTAATGAAATAAAAGTTGACACTCGGTACATTTTGTACCACCAACTTGTTTTGGCATTGATAGTTTGTGATCAATGTCAGCTTTTGAAAAAGATGCTTCATTTTCATTCGACACAAAAACTGCTTTGCCATTCAGCTTTTTTGCTAATCGCTTCAAAAATATACCCTCATAGCCGCCGTTGTCATCTACCTATCTACTTTTGCAATATAAAACTTTGATAGCTTTATTGCAAAATCTTGAACTATCACAAAATCGAGTTTTTTTATTGGCTTTTTGTTGTTAGTGGCATCAGCTACTTTACGTCTTACAGGAGTGTTAGTGAGAGCTTTTGTACTTCAACGCTTTTGAAGGGATGGTTCGGCAGACCTACCAACCAAAAGTGTCTTTGGAAAAGGTGTAAGCATTGCCAGAAACCCGTAATCAGTTTGTGATTTCAGTTGAAGTTCAGTCTTGACATGTTATTGGAATATCAACCTTTTCGTCGCCATAGGTACTCTGTAGCCCTAACTCTGAGTTAGTTTCAAAACCGATTGTTGAGCTTGTAGAAAGGAAACTGACATCTTGTGACTCAAATCATCGGTCTGTCATAATTGACGGAGCAAAGTCACCATGGGTAAAAATATCTCGGTTACATGGAAATATGCCAATGCTGGAAAATCCTGAAATAATGTTCCTTGATGTATTGGCTCTCATTTGAGCTTCTCTTATAAGTTCAGGTATTTCATAAATTGTTACTTTCTTTCCTGCATTTGATCTCAATCAACGATTCATGGACAAATTAAATGCTCTCTCAAAAGGACCATAAACTGCCTTGTCAGAGGGTTAAAGCTTATGAGAGCTGTATGGTGGAATTGTAATTAAAATTACGCTGCTTCGTCGTGCTTCGTCAATTGCAGCAAGGGAAATGTGTGATATATGGTTGTCAACAACCACACCAATTATGTTTTCAGAAAAGCAACGCGTGTAATGTACTGAATGTTGGAGGTATTCCACAAAAATGATTTCAATTGTCCAACCGTCCTAGTGGAACAGCCGATTGATCCGACTGACCCACCTTTGTCAAAATAATCTTTATAATTTGCTCGCGGAAACGTAAAAATTGTTGCAACTATGTTTCCTGCAGCAAAAACAGCATATACAACAGTGACTAGTGACTAATTTACCTCTTTTTCCCGACATAATGAATCCCACTTGCTTTTTGTCTTTTAAGGTGACAATTGCAGAGGGAACCTGCACAGTAGTACACCATGTTTTGTCAATGTTGTATATTTCTTTTGCTTTAAAGTGATGTTTTGTCAACACGTGATACCAGTTATTGAAAAACTGTTCAATCACCGGCCTGTTGAAAGTAAAGATGTTGCTTTGGGATACCAAACAGTAAGATTATTTTTCTCTTTAAATCCTAACCACCAATCTTTTCCTGCTTATATATCTCTTTCCCAATTGTATGGAATTTTTAGCTTATTTGATGCGACAAATTCATGTTCGAGTTGACGACATTTTAGCAGTGAAATGCCATGAAATCGGTCGGCAAGAGATTTCTTATGTCAGCGAGATCGCTCTCCATTTTGGCCGAAAACGAGTGGATGACGAGAAAAATTGCTTTATATCCAAAATTACCTTGAGCATTTGTTGCACGTTTGTCAAAAAATCTTTTGACGGTCATTCTATCACAACCGCATTTTTTGCCGTGATTCGCGTAATTAGCAACCATTATCCATCTTTTTTGAAGCTCTTTCGAGAACATTCAATGGAAGTTCTTCCCCGGTTGGTCACATGTTTGTACATTCGTGGGATTTCATTACCTTATTATCTGAAACCAAAATTATAGGTGGGCTAGTTGAGCTACCTACGTTACCGGTTCAGCTAACCCTAGATGAAGTGGTTCCACTAACACTTGGATATTACGTAACACAAAAATTTTCGCTTTTGAACTGAGATAATATTACAAATTTCAAAAAATCGACAACAGTTAAGAAATAGCATCAGCTTTGATTCTACTATACTTAATAACTGAATTATTACTAGATATCTCTAAAAAATACTATGTACTTTTTAAGCTTGATAAAATTTACTATTTGTCTAAAAAACAATTTTCATCACAAGCAAACTGCTAGTAACTTCCACGTGCCACGAAAAGACAAGAAAGAAGATGGCATTATGTTTATCCACCAGACGATAATATAGAATTAGTTTACCGTTTTGTAAAGGGAAAAAGAAAGGTGGCTCAACTAACCCAGTGGGTAAACTAACCAGAGTCTCCCCTACTCGCCAATAACAAAAATTTTGAGAAATGTGGCTATTTTTCGCAACTTTATGGGTTTATCGCTTGGGCGTTTGGCAACCACTTCCGCACTAATTATTACGGTACTTCTAGTTCAGTTCAATTCTGTTCTGTTGCATTTAAACGGTAACCTTGGCAATCAGCATTCATTGATCCACCAGATACTTTATGACGCAAAGGTTGCGTATCACACAAATTACACTTCGTTTGATGAAGCATACTTAATGCAAAATGATCATTTCATCCAAATAATGTATTTTGTATGGTACTGTAGAACTGCAGCACCCCCAGTACCCACTCCATCTTATCGATGACATTCGATATATATAATTAATCTTTTTTTTCTTTATTTTTCTTGTACTTGTGGTTACATTATATAATACATAAGGTTAATCTCAACAACCATCTTAACTTTATGCAAAAGATAAAAAAATCTTTTGCTTCAAAGCTCCTGTGATATGGTGTTTGAAATTAGCAGTAGATTGCAATGCAGCTGTAGAAAGAGAACTGTCGCTCATGCAGTACCGACCCTTGTGTGCTGGTGTAATAAGGATTTCTTTTTGACGGACAACTGGCGAGCTGTGTGTGTGTGTGTGTGAGTGTGTGTGTGTGTGTGTGTGTGTGTGTGTGTGTGTGTGTGTGTGTGTGTGTGTGTGTGTGTGTGTGTGTGTGTGTGTGTGTGCGCGTGCGTGCGTGCGTGCGTGCGTGCGTGTGTGTGTGTGTGTAAAGCTGATAGATAGTGACAAAAATTAGACCTATTGGGTGATTTTCTGAAGCAGCCCCGCCATTAATTTTAGCTACGAGTCGCCCCTAAAACCCACACACAGTTTTGTAAGAGGACTAGGACTTTTAAAGGAACTAGGACTGGGAAAAATATCTTTCAATCTTTTAAATGATTAAGTCTTTAAAAATAGTAATCGAATCTTGTGATAGCAAGCTGAATGTTGAGGCGTAATCCTGTTTACAACTTTAAGAATGTCTGAATTTGCTAACTCCCTTTTGTTACGTAATAGTGCGTCTGGTAATTTCAATTTTGCTTTCTTTATATGTATGCGATCGAAATTTCACACTTCACTATTCACAAGTGCTGATGTAGTGTATTTTAATATTGGAAACATTGTTGTATGCGCTTGCATTGTGGGTAGCGCTGTTTCTCTCTTTTTCTGATTTCGACTTTAACCAACACGGTGTATAACAGAATATCCATGTAGTAATCGTAATATTGAAGATAGCAGAAACAGGGTAGGCAGAAACAGTAAACATGTTAGCAGTTATAGGATATTTTTAACGGACTACCGATGCTTTAATCTATTATCGATTAAATTTGAAGCTATTTGGACAAGTTGCCGATTAGCCTATATAACGTTCTGATAACACTAGCCCTGAAATTGCCTGAAGCGATGGATATCAGCAATTTGAGACTTCTTGAGCCTTTGAATATCTATTCTAACACACTGGCTGAAGATTATCGGAAGTGGAGAGAACAAATGGATGTGTACCTCATAGCTTGTGGCGCAGTTGAAAAACTCAAAAAGGTGACCATGTGCATCATCTTGAACTGTGCTGGACAGGGCATAATAAGCGCTGCACAACAGTTTGTTTACGCCGAAGGTGAAAATGAAGAGGACCAAGGCGAATTACTTAACAAGATAGCTGTCCACTGCAATCCAAATAAATGGCAAATAAACAAAAAGACTTAAGACTTTAAAAAATGGCATCCGCAGCTTCCCTGCTTGGCACTCGGCATTTATGGGAGGTTGTAGAGAACAAGCCGGCAAGTTCGCTTGTTGTGTCCTTGGGCAAGGCACTTAACGGGACGCCCCACCTTTATGTGGAAGACAGGTGGCCCATAAACCTCGAAAAAGGCAACTCCCAAGCGAGTGCGGACTTCCCGTCCAAAGTATAGCGATACAATTCGCTTTCTCGTGAATGGAGGATAAATATGGCAAATAAAACAAAACAAAATCCTCAAAAGCATGAATCCTTGGACGCAAACCTATTTTGGAATATCGACTTGAAACCAGGTACTAGTTTTGATTATTTTTTAACTGAGCTTAGAAGCAAAGCAGACCCTTGCAATTTTGGCACCATGAAAAATCGATTCTTGCGAGATAAAATTATTTTTTCTGTATCTGCTAGACTCCGCCAAGCACTGTGACGGAAAAATCCGCTCACACTGGGTAAAGCTGTCCGAATTTGTAGATCTTTTGGTGTGTCCCAAACCCAATCGAGACAGATGCAGGGACAACAAGATAATGTTGTTCACAAAGTTGCTAAGCGTGAAGAAGCACCCACTCGACAGTTTGACTCTGCAAGGCATTCCAGTAATAGAGTTAATGCTGATGTGATAGCTGACTGCAGATTTTGTGGTTTCCGTCACAAGAAGGGTACCGTAAGTCCTTTTGCCATGCTTATGGGAAAACTTGCAACAAATGTGGAGGCCGCTATCATTTCAGAGCAAAATGTCATTCTAAAAGTCCAAATGGTACAAGAAGATGCCAAATCTGCCTCATCGTCCACAGAAGAATATTTGCATGCACTAAAGCCAAAAAAAGACGTAGAACGACTGACTGCACTGCTGCAGGTTAATAACTGCCAAGTTCGTTTTGAACTAGACACGGGCGCCAATGTTAATACAATTTGCAAAAATCGTGCTCAAAGAGCAGGTGAAACCATGCTCTAGGACAGGGGTGCCCACACTTTTTCAGCCTGAGAGCTACTTATGACATGACCAAGTCAAAAAGATGTACCACTTACTAGAAATGCAAAACAAATTATTTATAAATATGTTGAGAATTATTTATTTTTATTTGTACAGTATATGCTGGTGTACCTTGCATTACTGCATAAAACTATACATTACTACTCTGTACATTTTTTGTCATTACCTTACTCTGATGACTTGCACTTTATGGAATCAGCCAGTGATGCATAGTCCGGACAGTAGCTACTGATAGCCAGCCTTAAGCAGACTTCCAGATGCTCATCAATCATGGTGGAACGGTTCTTGGACTTGCTGATCTTCATGTAGGAAAAGGCTGACTCACATAAATAAGTGGAGCCAAACAATGCAGTCAAGAAGGTAGCACATTTTCTAATGTTTGGGTATTTGTCCTCTATGAGTAAGTTCCAGAATTGTCCATGAGCTCTGGCCTTAATCTGAAGGTCGGCTTGAAGTGTCAGAATCTCATCTTCCACTTCAGAAGAGTTTAGGTGGAACAGTGTCGTAATTTTTGACGCCAGTGAAACAACCACAACATCTTCCTGGAAAGGATAGCACATGAATGTAGCGACTGGCTTGAGTAAAGCAAAGTCTTAAAAACGTCTGTGAAACTCTGAAAGACAATTGTCAATTTGCCTTATGTAGCGCGCACTGTCAAGCTGCGCACATGACTGCGTTTGTGTCTCCAGCTCTGCTGCGAGGTTCTTGAAGTTTGCCAAATCATGGCGGTGGAGCTTTGAAGAGAGATGTTGCATTTTTCGTTTAAAAGCATCAACTGAGCTGATCATATCAATCACAGTTTTGTCTTTTCCTTGCAGCTGTAGATTGAGGTCATTCAACATGTTGGTCAAATCGGTTAAGAATGCTAAGTCCAGCAGCCACCGATGGTCATTTAGTTGAATATAATCTGCATGTTTACCTTCACGAAGAAACTTTTTGATCTCCGGCAATAGTTCTCGAAATCTTTGCAAGAATTTCCCCCGACTTAGCCATCTCACATCGGTGTGCAACAACAACTCCAAGTGGTCGCAGTCAGCCTTCTCCAGATGTGCACGGAACAGTCGTCTTTGAAGAGATAGGAGATCTTTGTTGTCACATCCATTATCTCTTTCATGTTGAGCATTTTTGCACATAATGCTTGTTGGTGTATAATACAGTGGTAATTGAGGAAGTCTGGAAAATCATCGTCCTCCCTGCACTTGGTGATAAATCCATTTGAGTGACCAACCATGGCGGGTGCGCCATCCGTGGTGATGGACATCAGTTTGCAGACTGGGAACTGAGTTTTCTCAATAAAGTTTTTGAAAGACTTAAAAATGTCTTCTCCTCGTGTGTGTTCTTTTAAAGGCAGTATTGTTAACAGCTCCTCTTTTGCAGTAATGTCAGTAAAAACCATCCGCATAAAAATGCGCAATTGTGCTGTGTCACTCACATCTGTAGACTCGTCCAATTGAAGTGAGAAACACTCACAATCTGCGATGTCCTTCCAAAGTTGCCGGGTCAAATCCTCAGCTATGGCTTCACTGCGCCGTGTTACTGTATTTCTTGATAGCTAAAGAGCTTTGATCAAACCTAGTATTTCTGGTTTGTTTTTAAAGTCTCTGAACAATAAGTCTGCCGCTTCAATAAATGCTTCTTTTACCATCTCTCCATCTTGAAAGGATTTATTTTTTTTACGATGAAGTGACTCACTTGGGATGATGCTTCAGTGACTGCCTTTGCCTTTGAAGTTACCTGTGTGAAAAATGACTGCTGTCCGGACAATTGAGATTTTAGCTCCTTCAACTTTTTCCTTCTCAACACGCTTTTCGGAGGAAACTATGTGTCATAGTTTTTATGAGCAGTCCGAAAATGACGCTCCACATTTCCCTTCTTCGGTAAAGCAATTGTACACTGACAGATGAAGCAAACACCCTTCGAAAATGACATTATGAAAAAGAAGTCCTCCTCCCACTCTGTATGATAATGGTAAGTCTTCGAGTTTTTGCTTGGTTTCGCTGTTCCACTCATTTTTATCCCTTCTTATTCGCTAGCTTGCTAGAGTTTTACAGTACTTCGTGCAGTTGTATGAGCATGTGCAGTGACGCGTGTGTCTGAGAATTGTCAGGTCAGATGTCATAGTGACAAAAAATAAATACCTAAAATAAAATAAAAATGTCATCGTGAGGATAGACGATAGGCTGGCGCCAACTTTTTTAAATATTCTTTTAAATTTAATTTTTTTAAATGCCGTGCGATCTACCCACAATGCCTTCGCGATCGACGTAATGGGCACTTCTGCTCTAAGACATTGACTATGTGGAACAAATCAACAATCCATGCTGCCGGTAGAATTACAATTGATATTGTAAATGCTAAAAATAATAATGTATTTCCTGTCAATTTTCTTGTTGTGAACAATGATTTACAATGTTTGTCAGGACTAGATACTGTACGGCGAATGAACTTGGTTGCTGTAAACTCTGATGCCTTTGTTGCTACAGTGACTAATGATAATTTGGGTCATTTAGGATATGCTTCACTTACGGTTGATCCCGCCGTGAAACCCCGTATATTGCCTTATCGTAGGTTACCTGTTGCTATTCGTGACAAAGTCTAAGCTGAACTAAACACCCTTGTTGACAAAGATGTAATTGCACCCATTTTTGAACTGACCGAATGGGTAAGCCAAATGGCTGTAGTGAATAAGAAAAATGGTTCACTTAGAATTTACATTGACCCAAAACCACTTAACGCAGCTCTAAAACGTGAATACTTTAAACTGCCCACTCTTGATGATATTTTGCCTGAGCTTCATAATGCAAAAGTGTTCAGTGAATTAGACGTTAAGCATGCAAACTAACACGTTGAACCAGATGACATTTCTAGTAAGTTGAATACTATGCTAACACCATTCGGTCGCTATCGATGGAAACGATTGCCATTTGGGTTAAAAGTGAGCAGTGAAACCATTCAACGTAAATTGAATGATACTATTTTTGATTTACCCGGTGTTTTTGCTATTGCTGACTATGTAATAGTCATTGGACGAGGTGTCACCGATCACAATGCTTTGTGTGATCATGATGCAAATTTGCATAAACAGCATGAGCGCTGCCGAGAAAAGCACATCATGCTGAGCGATGAAAAGGCTGACAGGCGCAAGACTGAATTACCTTCATGGGTCACCTTATCACAAAAGAAGGCATACAAGTTGATCCTACAAAAATCACAGCCATACGTGATATGCCCTCACCCACCGACGTTCGTGGTGTGAAACAATTTTGTGGTATGATACAATATCTGGCTTGTTTTATGCCGAACCTTGCCCAAATGTTAGTTGGAGCATCTAAGACAATTGACCAAGAAAAGCACTGCTTGGAACTGGAGCCCTGAATGGGAAAATGCGCTCCAAGCCATAAAACACGCGATTTCTCAGCCTCCAGTGCTCGCCTTTTATAACCAGAATTTGGATCTTGTACTTAAAGTCGTTAGTTCAAAAGATGGCATTGGTGCTGTCCTACAACAAAATGACCAGCCCATTGAGTACACCTCTAGAGCACTCACGAAATCTGAGCGCAACTGGGCACAAATAGAAAAATAACTGCTTTTGGTTGTATTTGGTTTTGAACGTTTTGACCAGTGCACCTACGACCGAAAAGTGCTAATACACAATGATCACCGTCCGTTGGAGACTATTTTAAAAAAGCCCTTGAGCCAAACTTCAAAACGTTTGCAAATCCTTGCTATGCGTGTTAATCGTTATGATATTGAATTTGCTTATGTTCCTGGTAGTGCTTTAGTACTTGCTGATACTCTTAAGCAGAGCATATCCAGAGCTCGATGACACCCGACCAGTCCCGTAGCACTCCAACTTCGGGCCCCCCCCCCAAAGTAAGCGCAAGAGCCCCTGCGCACAGGTCATATCACTTTAGAGGTGTAAAATTGAAAAGCTGCATTAAGAAAATACACCACAATTTGTACATAAGTAAACAGGCTAATGTCAGAATAAAGCATGCCGATACCGAAGGTGCAAGTCATAAAAAATTCGGCACCGATGCCAGAGTTCAGTAGGACATTTATGCAGACACTGCGAAACGAAAGCAATGACACTGAAAAACACGAAAAAGTTATAAAAACACAGTATCATTTAAATAGTCTGGAGCGAACCTTTTTGTTCGCAAATGCTGTGATGACATTGTCATAATCAAGAGATCGGGCGCAGTCATTTTCGATTGACAACATGGCTAATGAAGATAGTCTACTGTCTGTCATAGACGTTCTATTAAAAGTTTTGATCAGTTTCAATTTGCTGAAGCTTCTTTCAGCGCTGGCAACAGTCACGGGGCAAGTTAGTAAGATTCGAAGTGCGATGTACACATTCGGATACAATTCAAATAAATGAGTCTTTAGAAGATAGTTCAGAAAGTCTTGAGCCGTATTGAGATTGCGTTTTTTTTTGTAAAATTAAAACAAACCGCTGTAGCTCAGCGCTCATTTCATCAAAATCAATGTCACTGAACTTTTTTTGGAACTCTTTACAGCAAGTAAGAAGAGCATTTTCTTGTTGCACAAGCAAAAGTTTGTCTCGTGTGTACAAAAACGAAAAGGCGGAAGAAACCTCACGTAACAAATTAAAGCGCTCGTTTATTGACATAATGCCTGGTCTTCTAATGGATAGAAAAAGTTGCTTTTAAATTTCAGTTCAGGAGTAGCTCGTTGTTCCTCTTCACCATGGCAATCAAACAATCTTCTTTTCTTTCCACTTCTTGACGGAGGAAAAGAAGGATCAATATCCAATTCCTGTGCTATTTCAACAGCAGATGTTGCGGCACTGTCATAACCCGTTGTGCGATAGTTTTGCAAAAACTTTTCAGTTGCCTGGATTTCCGTTTCCATTGTATGAAGGGAGACTCCATACGATTGAAGAATCTTGCTTGCTTTATTGACTTGGAATAGGATATCATACCAAATAAACACCGACAAAAGAAAACTCCATTTTGATAAATGAGCTATCAACGATTTTGCTTCTGAGGCAGCTCTTCCATCTTTTCTTTCTATGGAAATGGCTTCCAAGTCTTTCAGTGCCAGCAACACCTATTGTATCGAAGAGGTTTGATGCATTTAATTCTGCTTTCCCAACGAGTATCAGATTGTGACTTTATGGACAGCTCCACATGTTTCTTCAAAATTTCCCAACGCTGAGCAGAGGAAGAAAACAGCACATACAACCTTGTAAGTACTCCAAAAAATGTCAATGCTTCCGTCGATCAATTAGCACTGTCAACAACAACTAAGTTAAGGGTATGGTTTGCACAGGGCACGTAAACAGCTTTGGGATTGATGTCTAGCATTCTTGCTTGGACCCCAGAATGTTTTCCTTTCATGTTAGCACCATTATCATATGACTGACCTCGACAATCAGACAATTCGAGTTGCAGTTCGGTCGCTTTTTCTAAGAAAGCGTCCAACAAGCCTTTCCCAGTACTGTCACTTATTCTCAAGTAGCCAAAACATGTTTCTTTAACAACAGCAGCTTCTTCATTACATAGTACATAACGGAGAATGACAGACATTTGTTCATGATGTGACATATCTGGAGTGCAGTCCAAAATTATAGAAAAATATTTTGCCAATTTCAATTGCTGTAAATTTTCTTTTTCAACTTCTGTCGCTAGCAATTCAATTAGTTCATTTTGTATGGTAGGACTCAAATAGTGATCTTTAGTGTTTTTATTCTTGATTCTGTCTTGAAGCTCTTTTAGGATCGGATCTCTTCTTGCCAAAAGCTCAAATATACCCAGAAAATTTCCATTGTGAGGAGATCCTAAGACTTCTTCAGATCCTCTAAAAGCAAGATTCCTTTCCGATAGAAACAAGGCAATGTCGATAAGTCTCTCTAAAACATTTCTCCAAAAACGTCTTTCATTAAAAAAAATCTTCATTTCGCGTTTGTCGATAGTGGATGAATTTCTTATCCCTTCAGCTAGCAACATCCATTGACTGCAGCATTCTTGGTGGGAAATGCCGTTTTCATGGTCTTTCAGTTATTTTGAAAAACCCTCCCATGTATTTATACCACTACAAAAGGGGCTTAGTGTTTTTCCAAATAGCTTACAACAAAAGCAAAAAACTTGATCTGATTCCCCAGAATAAACTAGCCACGACCGTGAAACACTTTCACCATTAGGTAACACACGTTTATAATGGTTGGAGGAAAAACGTCGCCTTGGAGTTGTGTTATTATATGGAAAATTCATTATTAGTTGATGTGGTCCACGCTTTACTATATCACATCGTTGAGCATCAGAAATACTTTCAGGCCATTTACATGGGTCATCAGGGATAGGGGTAAATTGAGATTCAGTTATTTTTGATATTGAAGGTTGCGTATTGGCAGGTAAATCACAACTTACATTTTCTGGAAATTCACAATCACTTTGATGCTGATCGTCATAGTCTTCTTTTTCTTGTACACTATAGTTTTCTTCATCCCTCTCGGTGCTAGTGCCAGGTCTACTCTGCTCAGTAATCTTGAAAAAATCTGTCATCTTGAGCAATTTCGCTACAGCATCTCGAGCAGTGGCTGCTTCTTTTCTCTTTTGAGCACCACTTTTTGAACGTTTCATTCTATACAATGTCAATAAAATACTTTATCTGCATTCTGCAGTGTATATATATTGTCCCGGTATTTCTAGCCAAACAGAATTCCAGACCATTCTATGATTGTTGCGTAACAACGGCATTGTTACGTCAATCGAATATTCAAGATTCTACCAGAAAATCAATCGAAATATTCTAGATTCTGCGAGATAAAATGACGTTGCATTCACTTATGATGTCACAAGCCAATTTCTTCCTACAGTTTAAATCGGTTGTAAACAAGTCTGCTGAACTGAAAATAGTCACGTTGCCAAAAAGCAATTTCAGACTAACTTGGGCCCCCAAAGTTGGCCTGGGCCCCCCCAATTGGGGGGTTTGGGGGGCGGCTGCTACGTCTCTGCACCCGACATCGGATAACTCAATTTTCCGCAGACCGCGCATGTGATGAAATACATGATGAAATTTTATTGGCTGTTGCTGAAGTCATAATTAGCGATGAAGAGTCACAACTCTTATTGTCCGTAATTAAAAATGGCTGGCTCGATGACAAAAGTTCTCTGCATACCCTAGTCAAATCGTATTTTGCAATTCGTGATACTTTAAGTTTTGACAATGGTGTGATTATGAAAGGTGAAAGTGTTTTTATTCCTAAATGTTTACGCCCTTTGATGAAAGCCCGACTGCATGCCGCACATACTGGCACAGAGAGCATGACTCGGGGGGAAAAAGAATCGGTATTTTGGCTAGGAATGCCGAATGAGCTACGACAGCTAGCCCAATCTTCCAGTATTTGCCAACGCTCAAAACCTTGTAATATTCAAGAGCCTATGTTGTTACATGCGGAAGGCTCGTATCCTTTTGAAAAAGTAGGTGTCGATATTTTTGACCTTAATGAAAAGCATTACCTTGTAACTGTTGATTACTTTTCGAATTTCGCAGAAATTCATGTAACGTCTACCATTTCTAGTCGTGACGTTATTATTGCTCTAAAGCGTCATTTTTGTCGATGCGATATTCCCAAGTGCTTAATTTCTTACTGCGGACGACAGTTCGTAAGCGACGAGTTTAAATATTTTTGTAATAAATGGTCTATTCTCCACCTTATATCATCTCCTGGCTATCAACAAAGTAATGGCAAAGCTGAGGCTGCTGTCAAGACTTATAAAACCATGCTTATGCGTACCTTTCAGCAGCATGAGTACCAATGGCTTGCTTTATTAGAAATTCGCAACACACCACGGCAAGATATACTAGCAAGCCCGGCTAACATTATGTTTGGACAATGCACACGCCTGTTATTCCTGCACTTAGTAAAAAATACGTCGATTTTGGTTTTGGACGACGTCGTAAACGCCGCAATACTGTGAAGTTACCTCGTAATAAATGTACACTTACCAAGTTGCTATCTCCTTTGCAACTTAATCAAAATGTGTATTTTCAAATCCCGGATAAGGAGAGATGGCAAAGTGGTATAGTAGAAAACTCTCTGCGCGTTCCTGTGTAATTCAAACTGAAAATGGTTCTCATCGCAGAAATCGTGTGCATATTCACCCCAACCACTGTCGAATCTGGCGATGTTGATATTTATGACTATGTGCCTTCTACTGCTACGTTTCCTGAAACTAAAAATCCGACTACCACTCCATGTCAAGCCCATCGTAGTTTACAAACTTGTTCACTATCCAAGGGTAGCCGAATAATCCGTAGACAATCATTTGGTTTGGCGACTATGAAACTTGAGTAATTTTGGCTTTGTTGTTTCGTTTGCTGTTTATGTGCTTTGTTAAAAAAAGAGGGGTGTTGATGTAGTGTATTTTAATATTGGAAACATTGTTTTGTCCGCTTGCATTGTGGGTAGCGCTGTTTCTTTCTTTTTCTGATTTCGACTTTAACCAACAAGGTGTATAGCAGAATATCCATAGTAATCGTAATATTGAAGATAGCAGAGACAGGCAGTAGGCAGAAACAGTAAACAAGAAAGATTGGAGTCGAAAATGTTGTGGCGACAAACCAAAGGTCCGTATTGATGATTCGAGTTAACTCAAGGTGAGAGTTGGTTGCGGATAGAGACGAAATATCCGCGCTATATCGTTGTAATTTGTTGTTGTTACGAAGATAGTGTTCGTAAGTAGTGGAAGGAATTTGGTGCCTCCTAGAAAACATAAAGTTGCTAACTTACGAAGATAGAGTAATTGTTACTGTTGTAATAATAGAAATTTAACTACTTTTTCGTTTGTATTCTGTTTCGACTTTAAACCTAAGTTTTACACATAATTTGGCTTAAACAAGATTTTTGTGTAATCAAATGTCAAAAATTCGCAAGTGGAGCAAGAGCTACGTCTCGTTTGGCTTCACAAAAGTTATTCGGAACAGTCGTGATTGTGCGCAGTGTCATGATTGCTCGGTCGTGATGTCAAATGCGTCATTACGACCTTGCAAACTAAAAAACCATTGCGATAAAAAGCATCTCCAAAGGAAGGATGATGGCATCGATGCTCTGTCTGCCAAAAGAGTATGATACAACCTGGAAGCGACACTATCTCATTTGGGATTTACGGTAGAGGAAAAGCCTAATTCAATGCAGATACGACTTGGCATATCGAATTGCGAAGGGTAAGAAGCCGCATACTATCGCTGAGAAACTTTTCAAGCAATGCGCCGAAAAAATGGTTGAGATATTGATCGGATCGGAAGCAAAAAGAAAATCCAGCAAGTTTTGCTCTCTAATGACACCATTCGCCGACAGATTGACGACATGGCTGCTAATGTGTACCAGCAAGTTTGCTCCAAAACCAAGCAAAGCAAGCTCCAGGCTCGTATTCTACTGGACGAGTCTACCAATAGCGCTTTAGAAACCCTGTTGATCGCTTTTGCCCGATACGAAAAAGATAGAAAGATGAAGGAAGAGTTCTTGTTTAGCAATACACTGTCAGCCACAACAACTGCTGCTGATGTCAAAGCTTTTGTGGGCTCTCTTTTTTGAAGCCAACGAGCTTAGCTGGCAGAATTTCAAGTACATCTATACTGACGGTGCTCCAGCGACGATTGGCGTCAAATCAGGGTTTGTCATACTGGTGAAAAACAAATAGCCTCGTGATGTCCTCGCACTGTTCACTACACCGCCACACTCGAGTATCAAAAACTCTATCTTTACATTTGATGGAAGTGATGGACGTCACGGTCAAAGTGATTAACTTCATTGGTTTGAGGGCAAAAAATCACTGGCTCTTTCAACCGGCTCTGCCAAAGAAATAAGAGAGCAAATTGTGGGATTGATTTGCCAGGTAACATCAAAACTTGCATCATAGGGCATCTTGAAATCGTCTCTGCTGTGTTTCGATCATATTTCATCGACAACAGGTTGCATGTTTTATGGTACAGAGACCCGTTTAACACTAAAATTGACCCTAATGCGGAAGAAGCGGAGGAGTAAGCCGAGTTCAAAATTTCGAATGCGACGAAGCTGGCATTTGAAAACAAAACTGATTACTCCAGCTTTTGGCTGACTCTTCATGGTTCATATCCACAACTCAGGAAGAAGGCTTCCGTAATTTTCCTTCAATTTGAAACTACCTGCCATTAATAAGCTGGATTTTCTGATCTGGCGTACATAAAAACAAAATCCATAAATCGCCTCAATGTACGCATTGACATTTACCTGGCTCAGTCCAAGACGGAGCCGAACATCAAAGATCTCCTCAAACGAGTATGAGAACGCGCTTCGCACTGACTACGTTTATTTAAAGTGAATTGACTGTGATTTGTTTAATTCTTTGACAATAATACATTTATTCTTTTACTTTCGTTTGTTGGCTTTTTTATTATTAAACGTGGTGAATAGAATAAATAATGAAAACCCGTTGAAAGCAAAACTAGGCATTTTTATAGAAGAGCAGGGGGCCACAAGTGTTGAGAGTCTTTGGAAGAGGGCCACAGGCTATAAAATGTTGAGAACCATTGGTCTAAACGGTCAACGCCCTCCATGTTGCTATTATAAACTTTCTCAGCGTGGGATTGGGCAATATGAATTTATTTTTTATGTAGCTGGATGTTGGCCTTAATTTTTTTTAAAGGTTTCTGTTAGAAAAAATAGACAAAGCATTTACAACATTGTTATTCTTTCATCTTAATGCTGTCGTGTTGATTGGAGTATCACACAGCAACATCTTACTTTCCGCAGATTCCTTTTCTATTTCTGTAATATTTTCCATTCAACAAGAGAGCACTGTTTCAGTGGCAGCAGTAGATTTAGCCTGAAGATATCAAACCAGTTTAGTACTGGTAAAAGTTTTGCCAATGACAGCATGGTAATTAGAACCAGGCTAATAAGATAAAATTTCTTTCAAATTTGCGGCGACTGATGCTCCCTTTCTTAGTAGCAGTCCAAGACCAAAATTCCCACATTCCTGAAGCCCGTCATACATTCCAGCATAAGGTTGAAATTGAATGCAATAATCCAGTGGCTTTGCTATTACCGAAAGTTATATCCAAATTTTGTAGGTTTTCCGTGATTGTATTGTTTATCCTCGTGCTTTCCAAAATATGGAACCATACGCTCGACACGCTGTTCAGGAACATAATTTTAAAAAAAGGCGTAAACTTAAATCCAACTCAAATCCTGTTCTTAAATTTCACGTAATTAATCACTCTAATCGCAAAGCAACTAGTATCTCTAGACTTTACGTTGTTTGCCTTTTAATTAGGCTATGATCTCATACTATGGCTTTGCCATTCCAAGTTACTGGCTAAAAGTTTGGCCTAGTTGCTAATACTAAGAAATAGATTAGAGAGTACATTCACTGAAAGAAGGGAATTGAGCTAAACTACAAATTTCATGTCACAGTTCAATTAAGATTACGTCAATAACCATTCCAGTTTTAACCAGTTTTTTCCAAAATTTTTATTTAAAATCTTTTATAAAAAATCTTTTGTCAATCACGATGGAGCCTTTTTCTCTTTTTTCTTTTTGGTCAACTGTGTCTCTATATAGGTGACTCACTTCACCTTTTTCACTCTGTTTCTGACGGATTCTCTTGAAAAGTGTCAGCCGAAAATCTTCGAGAATATGAATACTTTACTTTCTGCAAACTCCAAGTACGGTAATTAATCAGACTTTTGTACATGAAAATGTATAGAAATATAAGAGGCCAGCGATACACTTTGAGCGAACTGCAGACAGTGTACTAACAAACCATCCACTACAGTGGATCTAGTATACTGTAGGTCCCACAAGGGTAACGATCTAAGCTATCCTTTCTTTAAAGCCTCTGGCTACTTGTCGGCTACCAATTGCACTAAAAACACCTGATAAGTTGAAACTGTGTTATTGTTTTCAGATGCTACGAGGCACCATCAGAGTTTGTTCGTTTCTAAAACGGTATTCGCTTGTAATTTCAAAGATTTGATAAAGCTAGCAGAAAAGCGTTAGCCTTTTCATGACAAGTAAACCACTGATCAAGAGATCTATTTTTTTCTACGACTCAAAATATACAATGAAAATTGCTCAATTTCTGATTCCACATTCAACAAAAATTTGAGTAGGCCCTATTGTAATTAAATTATATTCACCGTTTTTTTCAACCAAGTTAATCTCTCAATTGTTTTTGAAATTTTATTTCAAATGCCACTTACAATAACATAAATATACTAGCAGATTTCCCCGTCGTTGATCGGGTAAAATGTAAAGACTGATTAAATTTTGACATTGAATAACCATATTCGATAATCTCTTTCGATCCCGCGCGGGTATAATTATAGGCAAGCGATCTTTATGCGTTTGCTCACGCGATGGTATATATACCGGCAATAACAGAAATGGCGGACATGTGCGCAATTGTTTGTGTTCAAGCAAAAACGTTTATATATAAACCTTTCTAACATTCTGTTTGTGGTTAGTAATTGAATTTTTTGAATTTTGTTGTGTGCTACCCGTCGCTCGTTGCCCCCCATAGACGATTCTGATCGAAATCAAAATACCGTACTTGGCTTCCCTGGAAAAAGTTATATAAGATTCATATGTTTGTTTGTATCTAAATGTCTCCAGTTTTATTTCTATAGCGGACAGACAGACAAACTTTGAGTTTTATACATATAGATGAAAAATATCGATGGTTTCACAAAGTGCTTTCGAAACATAAATTTTACTTTCAGTTCCTTTTGTTTCAATTATTCTGCATATTCTTCTTTTTCTTTACGTTTTTGATTTTGCACATTAAAGAAACAAACAAACACAATAAACACATCGAAACATCAAAACAACACATTGCAACAATGTCAACAAACGCATCGAAACAATGTCACTGTCTGCAATTTGCTCAAACTATACAGAATTTTGCTAAAGTTAAGTTATCGTGAATAATTCCATAATCTAATGCGGTGTCACAAAATAGACTTTTTCTAAAAAGAAACCGGGCATGAACATAGATTCTGCTCCAATAAGAACCAAGCAATTGCAATCTCATTTTACTAAAGTAGAATTTTCAGTAACAATAGCTAATTGATTACTTGTACTTTGGAGAGACGACAGCAAAAAATTGAAAATCAGCGACTTCAAAACTAATCTCACCTCAAACATTTTATTGCTGTTAACAAATGTAATACCTCTCTTTACAACTGCGATTCATATGCTGCATGTTTGAACACAAATGGTAGTTTTATGTGCATGTGCGACGTAGGATACAGTGGTGATGGTGTAAAATGTATAGGTGAGTCAATCAACAACTATTTCTAACTGGAGTGTTGTGTTATAGTGTTACAAATACTAATTCAATAACAACCAATTTACAAACGTTAACGAATGCAATAACTCTCTTCACAACTGCGATTCATATGCTACATCCACGAAAACAAATGGTAGTTTTACATGCATGTGCAATGTTGGATACAGTGGTGATGGTGTAAGATGTATAGGTGAGCTAATGAAGATATATTTCTAACTGGAGTGTTGTGTTATAGTGTACAAATACTAATTCAATAACAACAATCACTTTACAGACGTCGACGAATGCAATAACTCTCTTCACAACTGCGATTCATATGCTACATGCATGAACACAAATGGTAGTTTTACATGCATGTGCAACGTAGGATACACTGGTGATGGTGTAAGATGCATAGGTGAGTCAATTAACAACTATTTCTAACTGGAGTGTTGTGTTATAGTGTTGCAAATACCAATTCAATAACAACAATCACGTTGCAGATATCAACGAATGCAATAACTCTCTTCACAACTGCGATTCATATGCTACATGCATGAACACAAATGGTAGTTTTACATGCATGTGCGACGTTGGATACACTGGTGATGGTGCAAGCTGTATAGGTGAGTCAATCAACAACTATTTCTAACTGGAGTGTTTTGTTAGAGTGTTACAAATGCTAATTCAATAACAACAATCACTTTGCAGATATCAACGAATGCAATAACTCTCTTCACAACTGCGATTCATATGCTACATGCATGAACACAAATGGTAGTTTTACATGCATGTGCGACGTAGGATACAGTGGTGATGGCGTAAGCTGTATAGGTGAGTTAATCAACCAATGCTTTTCTAACTGGAGTGTTGTGTTAGAGTGTTACAAATATCAATTCAATAACAACAATCACCTTGCAGACATCGACGAATGCAACAACTCTCTTCACAACTGCGATTCATATGCTACATGCATGAACACAAATGGTAGTTTCACATGCATGTGCGACGTTGGATACAGTGGTGATGGCGTAAGATGTATAGGTGAGTCAATCAACAACTATTTCTAACTGGAGTGTCGTGTTAGAGTGTTACAAATGCTAATTCAATAACAACAATCACTTTACAGACATCGACGAATGCAATAACTCTCTTCACAACTGCGATTCATATGCTACATGCATGAACACAAATGGTAGTTTCACATGCATGTGCGACGTTGGATACAGTGGTGATGGTGTAAGATGTATAGGTGAGTCAATCAACAACTATTTCTAACATGAGTGTTGTGTTAGAGTGTTACAAATATTAATTCAATAACAACAATCACGTTGCAGATATCAACGAATGCAATAACTCTCTTCACAACTGCGATTCATATGCTACATGCATGAACACAAATGGTAGTTTTATGTGCATGTGCGACGTTGGATACAGTGGTGATGGTGTAAGATGTATAGGTGAGTCAATCAACAACTATTTCTAACATGAGTGTTGTGTTGTAGTGTACAAATACTAATTCAATAACAACAATCACTTTACAGACGTCGACGAATGCAATAACTCTCTTCACAACTGCGATTCATATGCTACATGCATGAACACAAATGGTAGTTTTACATGCATGTGCAATGTTGGATACACTGGTGATGGTGTAAGCTGTATAGGTGAGCTAATCAACCAATGCTTTTCTAACTGCAATGTTGTGTTATAGTGTACAAATACCAATTCAATAACAACAATCACTTTACAGACATCGACGAATGCAACAACTCTCTTCACAACTGCGATTCATATGCTACATGCATGAACACAAATGGTAGTTTTACATGCATGTGCGACGTAGGATACACTGGTGATGGTGTAAGCTGCATAGGTGAGTCAATCAACAACTATTTCTAACTGGAGTGTTGTGTTGTAGTGTACAAATACTAATTCAATAACAACAATCACTTTACAGACATCGACGAATGCAACAACTCTCTTCACAACTGCGATTCATATGCTACATGCATGAACACAAATGGTAGTTTCATATGCATGTGCGACGTTGGATACACTGGTGATGGCGTAAGATGTATAGGTGAGTCAATCAACAACTATTTCTAACTGGAGTGTTGTGTTAGAGTGTTACAAATATTAATTCAATAACAACAATCACTTTACAGACGTCGACGAATGCAATAACTCTCTTCACAACTGCGATTCATATGCTACATGCATGAACACAAATGGTAGTTTCATATGCATGTGCGACGTAGGATACACTGGTGATGGTGTAAGCTGTATAGGTGAGTCAATCAACAACTATTTCTAACTGGAGTGTTGTGTTAGAGTGTTACAAATATCAATTCAATAACAACAATCACTTTACAGACGTCGACGAATGCAATAACTCTCTTCACAACTGCGATTCATATGCTACATGCATGAACACAAATGGTAGTTTTACATGCATGTGCGACGTAGGATACACTGGTGATGGTGTAAGATGCATAGGTGAGTCAATCAACAACTATTTCTAACTGGAGTGTTGTGTTAGAGTGTTACAAATATCAATTCAATAACAACAATCACTTTACAGACGTCGACGAATGCAATAACTCTCTTCACAACTGCGATTCATATGCTCCATGCATGAACACAAATGGTAGTTTCATATGCATGTGCGACGTTGGATACAGTGGTGATGGCGTAAGATGTATAGGTGAGTCAATCAACAACTATTTCTAACTGGAGTGTTGTGTTAGAGTGTTACAAATATTAATTCAATAACAACAATCACTTTACAGACGTCGACGAAGGCAATAACTCTCTTCACAACTGCGATTCATATGCTACATGCATGAACACAAATGGTAGTTTTACATGCATGTGCGACGTAGGATACACTGGTGATGGTGTAAGCTGTATAGGTGAGTCAATCAACAACTATTTCTAACTGGAGTGTTGTGTTGTAGTGTACAAATACCAATTCAATAACAACAATCACCTTACAGACGTCGACGAATGCAACAACTCTCTTCACAACTGCGATTCATATGCTCCATGCATGAACACAAATGGTAGTTTCATATGCATGTGCGACGTTGGATACACTGGTGATGGCGTAAGATGTATAGGTGAGTCAATCAACAACTATTTCTAACTGGAGTGTTGTGTTAGAGTGTTACAAATATTAATTCAATAACAACAATCACTTTACAGACGTCGACGAATGCAATAACTCTCTTCACAACTGCGATTCATATGCTCCATGCATGAACACAAATGGTAGTTTTACATGCATGTGCGACGTTGGATACAGTGGTGATGGCGTAAGATGTATAGGTGAGTCAATCAACAACTATTTCTAACTGGAGTGTTGTGTTATAGTGTACAAATACTAATTCAATAACAACAATCACTTTACAGACGTCGACGAATGCAACAACTCTCTTCACAACTGCGATTCATATGCTACATGCATGAACACAAATGGTAGTTTTACATGCATGTGCGACGTTGGATACACTGGTGATGGTGTAAGCTGTATAGGTGAGCTAATCAACCAATGCTTTTCTAACTGGAGTGTTGTGTTATAGTGTACAAATACCAATTCAATAACAACAATCACTTTACAGACATCAACGAATGCAATAACTCTCTTCACAACTGCGATTCATATGCTACATGCATGAACACAAATGGTAGTTTTACATGCATGTGCGACGTTGGATACAGTGGTGATGGTGTAAGCTGTATAGGTGAGCTAATCAACCAATGCTTTTCTAACTGGAGTGTTGTGTTATAGTGTTCCAAATACCAATTCAATAACAACAATCACTTTACAGACGTCAACGAATGCAATAACTCTCTTCACAACTGCGATTCATATGCTACATGCATGAACACAAATGGTAGTTTTACATGCATGTGCGACGTTGGATACAGTGGTGATGGTGTAAAATGTATAGGTGAGCTAATCAACAACTATTTCTAACTGGAGTGTTGTGTTAGAGTGTTGCAAATATCAATTCAATAACAACAATCACTTTACAGACGTCGACGAATGCAATAACTCTCTTCACAACTGCGATTCATATGCTACATGCATGAACACAAATGGTAGTTTTACATGCATGTGCGACGTAGGATACAGTGGTGATGGCGTAAGATGTATAGGTGAGTCAATTAACAACTATTTTTAACCAGAGTGTCGTGTTATAGTGTTACAAATGCTAATTCAATAACAACAATCACTTTACAGACGTCGACGAATGCAATAACTCTCTTCACAACTGCGATTCATATGCTACATGCATGAAAACAAATGGTAGTTTTACATGCATGTGCGACGTAGGATACACTGGTGATGGCGTAAGATGTATAGGTGAGTCAATCAAAAACTATTTCTAACTGGAGTGTTGTGTTAGAGTGTTACAAATATCAATTCAATAACAACAATCACTTTACAGACGTCGACGAATGCAATAACTCTCTTCACAACTGCGATTCATATGCTACATGCATGAACACAAATGGTAGTTTCATATGCATGTGCGACGTAGGATACACTGGTGATGGTGTAAGCTGTATAGGTGAGTCAATCAACAACTATTTCTAACATGCGTGTTGCGTTATAGTGTTGCAAATACCAATTCAATAACAACAATCACTTTACAGACGTCAACGAATGCAATAACTCTCTTCACAACTGCGATTCATATGCTACATGCATGAACACAAATGGTACTTTCACATGCATGTGCGACGTTGGATACAGTGGTGATGGTGTAAGATGTATAGGTGAGCTAATCAACAACTATTTCTAACTGGAGTGTTGTGTTATAGTGTTCCAAATACCAATTCAATAACAACAATCACTTTACAGACGTCGACGAATGCAATAACTCTCTTCACAACTGCGATTCATATGCTACATGCATGAACACAAATGGTAGTTTTACATGCATGTGCGACGTTGGATACACTGGTGATGGCGTAAGATGTATAGGTGAGTCAATCAACAACTATTTCTAACTGGAGTGTCGTGTTAGAGTGTTACAAATATCAATTCAATAACAACAATCACTTTACAGACGTCAACGAATGCAATAACTCTCTTCACAACTGCGATTCATATGCTACATGCATGAACACAAATGGTAGTTTTACATGCATGTGCGACGTTGGATACAGTGGTGATGGCGTAAGATGTATAGGTGAGTCAATCAACAACTATTTCTAACTGGAGTGTTGTGTTGTAGTGTACAAATACCAATTCAATAACAACAATCACTTTACAGACGTCGACGAATGCAATAACTCTCTTCACAACTGCGATTCATATGCTACATGCATGAACACAAATGGTAGTTTTACATGCATGTGCAACGTTGGATACACTGGTGATGGTGTAAGATGTATAGGTGAGCTAATCAACCAATGCTTTTCTAACTGGAGTGTTGTGTTATAGTGTTGCAAATACCAATTCAATAACAACAATCACGTTACAGACATCAACGAATGCAATAACTCTCTTCACAACTGCGATTCATATGCTACATGCATGAACACAAATGGTAGTTTTACATGCATGTGCGACGTAGGATACAGTGGTGATGGCGTAAGCTGTATAGGTGAGTCAATCAACAACTATTTCTAACTGGAGTGTTGTGTTAGAGTGTTACAAATGCTAATTCAATAACAACAATCACTTTACAGACATCGACGAATGCAACAACTCTCTTCACAACTGCGATTCATATGCTACATGCATGAACACAAATGGTAGTTTTACATGCATGTGCGACGTTGGATACACTGGTGATGGTGTAAGCTGTATAGGTGAGCTAATCAACCAATGCTTTTCTAACTGGAGTGTTGTGTTATAGTGTACAAATACCAATTCAATAACAACAATCACTTTACAGACATCAACGAATGCAATAACTCTCTTCACAACTGCGATTCATATGCTACATGCATGAACACAAATGGTAGTTTTACATGCATGTGCGACGTTGGATACAGTGGTGATGGTGTAAGCTGTATAGGTGAGCTAATCAACCAATGCTTTTCTAACTGGAGTGTTGTGTTATAGTGTTCCAAATACCAATTCAATAACAACAATCACTTTACAGACGTCGACGAATGCAATAACTCTCTTCACAACTGCGATTCATATGCTACATGCATGAACACAAATGGTAGTTTTACATGCATGTGCGACGTTGGATACAGTGGTGATGGTGTAAGCTGTATAGGTGAGCTAATCAACCAATGCTTTTCTAACTGGAGTGTTGTGTTATAGTGTTCCAAATACCAATTCAATAACAACAATCACTTTACAGACGTCGACGAATGCAATAACTCTCTTCACAACTGCGATTCATATGCTACATGCATGAACACAAATGGTAGTTTTACATGCATGTGCGACGTTGGATACAGTGGTGATGGTGTAAAATGTATAGGTGAGCTAATCAACAACTATTTCTAACTGGAGTGTTGTGTTAGAGTGTTGCAAATATCAATTCAATAACAACAATCACTTTACAGACGTCGACGAATGCAATAACTCTCTTCACAACTGCGATTCATATGCTACATGCATGAACACAAATGGTAGTTTTACATGCATGTGCGACGTAGGATACAGTGGTGATGGCGTAAGATGTATAGGTGAGTCAATCAACAACTATTTTTAACCAGAGTGTCGTGTTATAGTGTTACAAATGCTAATTCAATAACAACAATCACTTTACAGACGTCGACGAATGCAATAACTCTCTTCACAACTGCGATTCATATGCTACATGCATGAACACAAATGGTAGTTTTACATGCATGTGCGACGTTGGATACAGTGGTGATGGTGTAAGCTGTATAGGTGAGCTAATCAACCAATGCTTTTCTAACTGGAGTGTTGTGTTATAGTGTTCCAAATACCAATTCAATAACAACAATCACTTTACAGACGTCGACGAATGCAATAACTCTCTTCACAACTGCGATTCATATGCTACATGCATGAACACAAATGGTAGTTTTACATGCATGTGCGACGTTGGATACAGTGGTGATGGTGTAAGCTGTATAGGTGAGTCAATCAAAAACTATTTCTAACATGCGTGTTGTGTTATAGTGTTACAAATACCAATTCAATAACAACAATCACTTTACAGACGTCGACGAATGCAATAACTCTCTTCACAACTGCGATTCATATGCTACATGCATGAACACAAATGGTAGTTTTACATGCATGTGCGACGTTGGATACAGTGGTGATGGTGTAAGCTGTATAGGTGAGCTAATCAACCAATGCTTTTCTAACTGGAGTGTTGTGTTATAGTGTTCCAAATACCAATTCAATAACAACAATCACTTTACAGACGTCGACGAATGCAATAACTCTCTTCACAACTGCGATTCATATGCTACATGCATGAACACAAATGGTAGTTTTACATGCATGTGCGACGTTGGATACAGTGGTGATGGTGTAAGCTGTATAGGTGAGCTAATCAACCAATGCTTTTCTAACTGGAGTGTTGTGTTATAGTGTTCCAAATACCAATTCAATAACAACAATCACTTTACAGACGTCGACGAATGCAATAACTCTCTTCACAACTGCGATTCATATGCTACATGCATGAACACAAATGGTAGTTTTACATGCATGTGCGACGTTGGATACAGTGGTGATGGTGTAAGCTGTATAGGTGAGTCAATCAAAAACTATTTCTAACATGCGTGTTGTGTTATAGTGTTACAAATACCAATTCAATAACAACAATCACTTTACAGACGTCGACGAATGCAATAACTCTCTTCACAACTGCGATTCATATGCTACATGCATGAACACAAATGGTAGTTTTACATGCATGTGCGACGTTGGATACAGTGGTGATGGTGTAAGCTGTATAGGTGAGCTAATCAACCAATGCTTTTCTAACTGGAGTGTTGTGTTATAGTGTTCCAAATACCAATTCAATAACAACAATCACTTTACAGACGTCGACGAATGCAATAACTCTCTTCACAACTGCGATTCATATGCTACATGCATGAACACAAATGGTAGTTTTACATGCATGTGCGACGTTGGATACAGTGGTGATGGTGTAAAATGTATAGGTGAGCTAATCAACAACTATTTCTAACTGGAGTGTCGTGTTAGAGTGTTGCAAATATCAATTCAATAACAACAATCACTTTACAGACGTCGACGAATGCAATAACTCTCTTCACAACTGCGATTCATATGCTACATGCATGAACACAAATGGTAGTTTTACATGCATGTGCGACGTAGGATACAGTGGTGATGGCGTAAGATGTATAGGTGAGTCAATTAACAACTATTTTTAACCAGAGTGTCGTGTTATAGTGTTACAAATGCTAATTCAATAACAACAATCACTTTACAGACGTCGACGAATGCAATAACTCTCTTCACAACTGCGATTCATATGCTACATGCATGAAAACAAATGGTAGTTTTACATGCATGTGCGACGTAGGATACACTGGTGATGGCGTAAGATGTATAGGTGAGTCAATCAACAACTATTTCTAACTGGAGTGTTGTGTTAGAGTGTTACAAATATTAATTCAATAACAACAATCACTTTACAGACGTCGACGAATGCAACAACTCTCTTCACAACTGCGATTCATATGCTACATGCATGAACACAAATGGTAGTTTCATATGCATGTGCGACGTAGGATACACTGGTGATGGTGTAAGCTGTATAGGTGAGTCAATCAACAACTATTTCTAACATGCGTGTTGCGTTATAGTGTTGCAAATACCAATTCAATAACAACAATCACTTTACAGACGTCAACGAATGCAATAACTCTCTTCACAACTGCGATTCATATGCTACATGCATGAACACAAATGGTACTTTCACATGCATGTGCGACGTTGGATACAGTGGTGATGGTGTAAGATGTATAGGTGAGCTAATCAACAACTATTTCTAACTGGAGTGTTGTGTTATAGTGTTCCAAATACCAATTCAATAACAACAATCACTTTACAGACGTCGACGAATGCAATAACTCTCTTCACAACTGCGATTCATATGCTACATGCATGAACACAAATGGTAGTTTTACATGCATGTGCGACGTTGGATACACTGGTGATGGCGTAAGATGTATAGGTGAGTCAATCAACAACTATTTCTAACTGGAGTGTCGTGTTAGAGTGTTACAAATATCAATTCAATAACAACAATCACTTTACAGACGTCAACGAATGCAATAACTCTCTTCACAACTGCGATTCATATGCTACATGCATGAACACAAATGGTAGTTTTACATGCATGTGCGACGTTGGATACAGTGGTGATGGCGTAAGATGTATAGGTGAGTCAATCAACAACTATTTCTAACTGGAGTGTTGTGTTGTAGTGTACAGATACCAATTCAATAACAACAATCACTTTACAGACGTCGACGAATGCAATAACTCTCTTCACAACTGCGATTCATATGCTACATGCATGAACACAAATGGTAGTTTTACATGCATGTGCAACGTTGGATACACTGGTGATGGTGTAAGATGTATAGGTGAGCTAATCAACCAATGCTTTTCTAACTGGAGTGTTGTGTTATAGTGTTGCAAATACCAATTCAATAACAACAATCACGTTACAGACATCAACGAATGCAATAACTCTCTTCACAACTGCGATTCATATGCTACATGCATGAACACAAATGGTAGTTTTACATGCATGTGCGACGTAGGATACAGTGGTGATGGCGTAAGCTGTATAGGTGAGTCAATCAACAACTATTTCTAACTGGAGTGTTGTGTTAGAGTGTTACAAATGCTAATTCAATAACAACAATCACTTTACAGACATCGACGAATGCAACAACTCTCTTCACAACTGCGATTCATATGCTACATGCATGAACACAAATGGTAGTTTTACATGCATGTGCGACGTTGGATACACTGGTGATGGTGTAAGCTGTATAGGTGAGCTAATCAACCAATGCTTTTCTAACTGGAGTGTTGTGTTATAGTGTTCCAAATACCAATTCAATAACAACAATCACTTTACAGACATCAACGAATGCAATAACTCTCTTCACAACTGCGATTCATATGCTACATGCATGAACACAAATGGTAGTTTTACATGCATGTGCGACGTTGGATACAGTGGTGATGGTGTAAGCTGTATAGGTGAGCTAATCAACCAATGCTTTTCTAACTGGAGTGTTGTGTTATAGTGTTCCAAATACCAATTCAATAACAACAATCACTTTACAGACGTCGACGAATGCAATAACTCTCTTCACAACTGCGATTCATATGCTACATGCATGAACACAAATGGTAGTTTTACATGCATGTGCGACGTTGGATACACTGGTGATGGTGTAAAATGTATAGGTGAGCTAATCAACAACTATTTCTAACTGGAGTGTTGTGTTAGAGTGTTGCAAATATCAATTCAATAACAACAATCACTTTACAGACGTCGACGAATGCAATAACTCTCTTCACAACTGCGATTCATATGCTACATGCATGAACACAAATGGTAGTTTTACATGCATGTGCGACGTAGGATACAGTGGTGATGGCGTAAGATGTATAGGTGAGTCAATTAACAACTATTTTTAACCAGAGTGTCGTGTTATAGTGTTACAAATGCTAATTCAATAACAACAATCACTTTACAGACGTCGACGAATGCAACAACTCTCTTCACAACTGCGATTCATATGCTACATGCATGAACACAAATGGTAGTTTTACATGTATGTGCAACGTAGGATACACTGGTGATGGTGTAAGCTGTATAGGTGAGTTAATCAACAAATGTTATGTCGTAGAGTTGTAGTTAGGCACGCGACCTGATTGTAAAATGATTTTTCAAACACGTTATTTTTGCTTGTTGGTATGTTAGTACTGCAATATATCGTTCTAATTTAACAGGGTTCGCATCTGTAAAGGCTTTACTATTTACATTTGCTTTCATAATAACGATATACAAAAATTGCAGCTGCTATCGGCTTCAGTTTTCACTGAAATAGTAAAAGAAAGGAATATAACGAAATAATTAAGCTTTCTTGAATGCTTCAAAAGCTCAAAAAATTGATTTTTTTGCATGTTGTTGTTGTGGTTGATTACCCGACCCCTTCGGAGGGATGGGAGCATGGCGGAAGACCATGGGGCCCCAGAATCCGGGTAACTCTCCAGGGTCTGGACCAGAGGTCATAGAGAGACAGAGAGTCGCCAAAGAGTGAGCGGCGCAAAGAGTCCGTAGCTGGACAGTGCAGAATGAGATGAGAGATGTCTTGGGACGAGTGTCCGCAGGCGCTGCAAGAAGAATTCTCGATTCTGCCAATCCTGGAGAGATAGAAACCTAAAAGAAGGCTGTGTCCATTGCAGCGAAAATGAGAGAGGACACAGCGAGCATGACGAGGGAGCACAAGTTCCTCAGTGGAAATTGAGGGGACCTGTGTGTCAAAGAATTTTGAAGAGACTGTACGCCTCCAGTCCGAGATAAGACGAGAGTGGATACGACAGGTAAGAGGAGAGAGACTACAAGGGATTGCGGAGGGCGCAAGCAGCGCTCCCCGTCTGGCCAGCTCATCAGCTGTGTCGTTCCCCGGGAGAAACGAGTGTCCGGGGACCCATTGTTGCCTGATAGAACAGGAGGAGAAAAAGGACAGTTCCTGCCAGATCTGCCACAGAGTTTGAGATAACAGGAAAGGTGGAGGAGAGAACAGGGTGGCGAGGACAGAACGAGAGTCAGACAGAAGAAGAAGAGAAGAAAAATGGTAGACTTTATGGTGTTGCCGAGACCAGCAAAGAGCGTGCAGAATGGCGCAGGCTTCAGCGGAAAAACTGGAACAAACTGGGCCTGCCGAAAAGGAAAGAGTGGCCACAGTGCCACAGAGAGAGCAGTTGAAGCAACTAATGAACCAACTAATGAACTCAGAGTTAGTATTATAACTCATAGCATGGCTTTGTGTGTTTACTCAGATGTTTCTTTTAAAAAGTAGGCTTATGCTGGTGAAATATTTTTAGTTTTAAGGAAATCATTTTGGGCAGCCATCGAGGCAAGGTTTAACATTTTTATTTTAAAACATGAGACCGGCGATACGCTTTAAAGCAGTGATTTGTAACCTTTGTTTCATATTATCCACCTTTAGCTTTGAATTAATTTCCATTTTCCATGAACTCAATCCAATTGGAACAATTTTCACTAGTTCAATCATGCATTTAACCCATACTAAAAAGTCATCAAATCACAAATAGGGACAAAAAAATTTACGTCGAAGTAAAGATCATCAAGTTAACACATGTTGATTTCCAGCATTAAGGCATTAAAGATGTACGCTTGCGACGCTCTTGCAGTCTCAAAAGGACGCACCATTTGGGGGCCTCTGCTTAAAAATAATTCTTAATTCTACGCTTGGAAAATTCTCCCTAATGAAGAATACCTGCTGTAGAAAATGATTGTTGGTGGTGTGCACTTTCTTATTACTTATTTTATACTCGTTGTTTTTTATCTCCAGATTCGCAGACTTGATATATTGACCCTAAACAAAAAGTAATTGTCCAGGCTTACTTCGGAATTTGCAAAAATCATTATTCTGCTTCAATTTCATTATGGTTGCCTACTTAATAAATCTTCTACTTATTAGAATCCACCAAGCTAAGATACTTATCGCAAATTGTCGTTGAAAGGGGCACAATAACCCAGTTATCTAAAGATTTGAACGCATGACCGATTGCCTGCCTCAAAACTACAATTAAACTCACTCAACCACGTAACTTGACCGAAATTCAAACTGAGTAAGGCCTCCGGCAAATTGTAACTGCGTGGTCCAAAGCCTTCGGTAAACATAATAAACATTGCAATGAAATTAATGATCGAAGCAGATGGTAAATTTCGGTTTGATTCGCTTGTCTATTGGTACCGTCAGCAATAGAAGTTTGATAGAGGATGAAATGTGAAATCGAATTTGCTAAGCCATAATTAAAATATATGTCCTAGGGCTAAAAAAAACAGTGCCATTAAAGCACCGAAAAATTGTGCGACGTTTTAGTTGTTTGAAGACCAAAGTGGTTTTTGCTCAATGTTTTTATCCCGAAGGTAAGGTGTGGTTTCCGAAAACATAGCCGACAACTTAGTGATCAGGCAAAAATCACTGTTCCATCAACAGCTTAGATTACAAGCAAAGCGGCCGGGCTTTTTTGATATACGAGCAAAGGGCCCGGTTGGCCTAATTAATTCGATACTAATAGTTAATACTTACCTTTGTTACGTTGCAAGGCAATTCGAAGCAAAAAACATCTTACAATGTCAACAGTAGCATGGCTACCATAAGCTTCATTCGAAGTAGATTTTGAAAAGTCACGTGTGTTTTTTCTACTGGAATACTTTTGAATGTATTTGTTGACAAAATGGGTATAGTGGTTAGAGCGTCCGCTTCGCAGTCGGTAGATTTAGGGTTCATTCCCCTTGTCGAGTCTTACCAAAAGACTTTAAAAAATGGTATTCACAGCTTCCCTGTTTGGCGATCAGCATTTAGTGGAGGTTGTGAAGAACAAGCCATCAAGTTCGCTTGTTGTGTCCTTGGGCAAGACACTTAACGGGACGCCCCCACCTTTATGTGGAAGACAGGTGGCCCAGTTTTCCCTCTGAGGAGAGGGTTGGTGGCAGGAAGGGCATCCGACCATAAAACAAATGCCATGTCATAAAAATGCAGATATCTGCTGTGGCGACCCCTAATCGGGAATAAGCCGAAAAAAAAAGAAGAAAAGATGAAGTTGACAAAATCTACATCTGCTTTAATCTCCACTCCGATGAGTTTGCTACCTAAATTAAATCGTTTTTATGGTTGATCTTTTTGCATGTGGTAAGTGTTGTCGTCTATTTAACATTGCATTTATTGTTTAGTACCCCAGGTGGTTCCCGGCGGTCCCCTCCCTCAAGCAAGCAACAATACCGACTTGCAAGGTGCATCATCAACGTACGCCTTTAACATAGAGAACCCTTGTACCGTAAGATATGAAATCTTTGCACGACAAGCGGGAGAAATCTTATCAATTGACATCATTGTTAAGCAAATGGAAGCAGATGGAACTCTAAGTAAATATCAAAGTTTAGTAATATTGTACGCTTACTATAAGTTGGAATAAGTAGCTTATGCAGAAAAAATTATCGAAAATAATATCTCTAAATATTCTTAACCACTTTGTGATCTTAACCTACACGAGCTAATGGACTTGATTTAAATGCCACTCTTGGTCAAAAGCATTTTTATGAGCGAACAATATATCAACGGCCGATCTCATAGGCTGTTTCCAGTTGGCGTGGCAAAATAGCTTTTCTGGGTACTGGGTCATTCGAACTAACCTTCTTGGCCAAACTACGATACAGCTACTTTTTTACGATGCAAAAAGCAAATGCACTGTACTTTGGATTCAGACTTTGTGATACAAATATATTTTATCAATAATTAGTTTGGGGTAGTTTTGCTTGTGTGGTAGGCCTGTCAATGGATAGGTAAGCAAAACCTGTGGACTGGCCAGAGTTTTGTCATTCTTTTGTGATTGTGATACCGGGTTTGCAATGTGAGGGAGTAACCTAAAAACCGGCATGTGGGAAACAAATTTTTCCAGTTTTTCGGCGTTTAAAAAGAAAAAATAAGATTAAAATCATAGTCTTTTTAGGAAAATCTTACTATTTAAGTCAGATGGAATGGCTTAAACTGCAACAGTTATTTACTTGATACAAATAATTTACAGGATAGTTTATGAAATTCAAAATTCAAAGAGAAATAAAACTATAGCCTACCCTTATCGCAATTGTACCAAAATGCAAAGTTTTTTGCTGTTTTATATAAAAATTGCGTAATATGAAGATTGATCAAAATGTTATGTGGAAGACCAGGGTATTGTGATTTTCCCCATCTTTGATTGAAGCATTTAGACTTAAAGCATGGGCTGCCCAAAGTTTTTACGGTGCGGGAAACATTTCACTAATGTGAAGTTTTGACTGAATGCAAAAGGGCTATTTTCTGGGGGTTGAACTGGCCTAAGTTAGGGTTACCATGTCTGAAAAAGCAAAATCATCGCTCTCAATTCAAATTTTGTTGCAGACAATTGTCACTAGACTAGTCGCGGGCCGTACTTTGTGCACCCCAGATTAAATGGCTTATTAATGATAATAAATTCTTTGAGAAAGGACATGAAACAAAACACATCAATACGGAGAAAACAAATTTATCATGCGCAAAGACGTGTTCTAGAATCACTGAATTACTGCTGTCTGTGGGCAAGAGGAGGAGTAGCGAAAAGTGCGTGTTGATGACTTTATAGAAGAGCTTGTTGGTTGCCATAAGCGCACTCTCGCCTGGAACTATCATAAGAAGCAGCTGGGGTTGCAAAAAGTGTTGGATTAATGTCATGAGTGAGAGAGAGAAAGGAGGTAGTGGGAAGAGGAAAAGGGGTAGGAGAGAAAGAAAGGAAAAAAGACTAAAAAGAAGTAAGAAAGCGAGAGAGTCAAAATTCCTAAAAAAACTCATGAAGTTATTAAAGTTACTGGTAATTTTACTAACGCAGAGAGGTAAAAGATCTACAATAACAATCTGTGAATTCAAAACCAAAAAGTCATAAAATATTTGTGAGTAGACATACGAGGAGCTATTAAATACTGTGTGAAGTCATTAAACTTAAAAGACGTAGCAAGAGTAGTTTCGAAGATGTGGAGTATGATTCTGTTTTTAATGTTGGTAAAAACAATGTTGCAAGAATGAAATTATAAATTTTAAGCTGTGTACCCCGCCAATTCACAACTCGTTGAAATTGTTTGTTGTGAAACCTGGAATTAGCTCCCAAGTCTTTAATAAACAACTTACAGATCTATACAAATTTTAAAAATGCTAAAATAAAAGTGGATGGAAGTAGGTTGTCTTATTTCCTTCTTTCACGAGAGTGAACTTATATATCTACCAGCTGTCATATGGTAAGTAGTTATATTAGATTTATATATGTACCATCTTTTTTAAGTTTAGTGTTTTTACTCAGATCCAGTTATTTGGGCTCAAAGTTTCAACCAGAATCCTCTACCGCCTACCTTAATGGCTACGGTTGTATGCACTTCAAGAAAAAAACGAGGCTTATCAGCTGATGGATCATACTTCACTGTTGGTATGTGCTCAAATTCAATTTTGATCAATTTGATCCATAAATATAGAAACTACTTCAAAAGGGTTCAAATTTGTTGTTTCTGAATAAAAGCTCAATGGTGTTATTGCATGTATTTGATTTGCAGGGCAAAATCTCGCATGCTTTGAAACTGAGATAACACTATGCAATGGACCTCTACCATCTGGACGCACGTATCAAGTAGGTTACAGAGCTACCACAAGCGCTGGAACATCATCAAACTCTCAGTACAGCCGTGGAATCAGCACTACTGCAAATGGTAACGTTTTAATAAAATGTTTTGAGAGTTTTCAATTCTCATGATTTCTATCTTGCAATTTTTGTGGTATTAAAATTGTACTAGACCTTGACCAATGTACATGTATATAATTTTTCGCTTAGGATTTCTTTTCAATTTCAAGCGCAATGAGATACGAAATTTGTCGACAGAGTAGTTCAGTGCATTAAAGTAGTGATTCGTAATTGTAAGGGCATGAGCTCAATACTGGTATGGTTTTGAGCTGTTGTACTGTTAGAAAAGGCATTTGACGGCAATTTTCCCTGCTTGGTTACAAATCAATCGAAAACGGGTGTCAAACCAAATTCTTTTGCGCATAACCGCATAGTCAGCGGATGAATATATAGTAATAACACCAGAAATCAAATTATATAAGTCCATGATTAATTTTTTGATATTCGGTAGAAATGGATTAGAAATCATTAAATAGCAATACGCACTTAATGTGTTGTTTCGTGAATTAAAAACCTAAATCTACATTATCCTTTTTAATAATATTTCAAGCTTTATCTACTGCTAATTATGCGTGCAGTACTTTTCGTCGTGACCAGATATATGTTCCAAGGTTTTAAGTAAAAAATTTGTAATCTTTTCAAAATGGTGGGAACCCAACTTTCGATGTCCGTTTTACACTAAAGCAGTAAAAAGACAGTAATCAGATCCAGTAGTTCGATCATCAACATGATAGACCATTTTTTTTTGGTAGACAATAGCAACACTGATGAAAGTTTCTAAATTTACAGTACCCTCTGTTGTACCTGGAGCAACACCTCAACTTAGTGAAGATCAGAATCTTCAAGGAGCTTTTCCTTGGTATGCTATCAACGTTGTAAATCCATGCTCGATCATAGATGATCTATTTTTAAGCGATGTTCCAATTTACTGTGTTGATATTCTTATAAAAGATTCCGAAGCTGACTCAAAATTAGGTAAAATTTGTTTGGGTAAATCTCTGTGGGGAAAGCTTGAAGGGTAATTCACTGGAAGGCCAAAGGCTGTGACCTTCTAAAAAGACTTGTCTCTAAGCTATACTAAAAGTCATGTCTAATTGTTACTTGATAAAATCTGCCATTATTTTCTTTTATTTGGGTTGACTTTTCTAAGAGTCCGCTCTGACAACATGGATTTTAGTGAGGCCTTTGGTACATAGCTGGACTGCGTTTATTAACCATTTTTTGTTGTTATTTAAATTTCTTAAGTTTTTGATCAAATCCAATTATAAACTTACTTTTTTTATTATTTATTTTCCTCACCTCATAACCAAATTAGAAATTTCTTGTTTCTTTCACCTTATTTTAGGAGAGTGTGCTAATTACATCGTCCCACGGAGTTGTGAAATGTTTTGAAACCAGTGCGCTCCTGAACATTTGAAGACGTTTTTAATTATCTTCACTTCTGACATCAGCACAGAACTTTGCTGCAATTTGCATTCAGTCAAATCTTGTGAAATAATCAGCTTGTTTACATGTCTACTTTAAATGTGTAGTTTTAAAGTTACAGACTTGAAATGTTTCTGGTGTGATTCATTCGTGCTTTCGGCTTGTTTACAAGTTGTGTTACGTCTTAGTGATCCACCAAAACTTTTAAGTCCGGGCACTTGTTGTCACGTTCAAAATGGATAGACAAAGTATGTGCAAATTCTGCTTGACTGGGCTTTATTTTTCCATATAGAGCCAATTACGAGTTATACCAGCTCACTGACTGGGGATTTAATTGCACCTTACGTAACTGGTAGCGTGGACTGTATTGTGAGTGGAAGAGAAAAACGTCGCATCACTCCAGATGGCAATGCTTTTACTATCGGTATGTTTCAAGGCAGTTGATCGATTTAGATCTTTTGGTAAATTTAACTTACATACAGTGTTTAATTAAATAACTATTGTAATTGAATTTACATTTTGCGTTGCTTTGAATATTTTAGTATTTTAGTATTGCTTTGAATTTTTTAGTATTGCTATATGGCCTTACAGTAAGAATATTTCTTTTGGATTTGTTATCGCTTTTTGCTATGTTTTTAGTTTTGTCTTTTTTTTTCCATTTTATGCTTTGCATAATGGCCGTTCACAGCAACAGTTTATTGGGGGTGTTTTGAGAAGCGGACAAAATCTTGCCTTACGTGATTAGCTTAAGGCAGATACCTTAGAAAAGCTAAAAACTTTTTTAAATTTTGCAATGAGTAATTGAGATACATGCTGAAGTTTAAAATTCTTGGTCAAGTCCAATAAGCCAAATTTCAATCGTCTAACTAGTCATCACATCAGTCTGCTTCTGAGTATTTCTCTATAAGCTTTCAGTGTGCCATAAATAATTTTTTTCTTTAGGGTTTGATTCAACTTGTCTCTCAAGAGTAAACGGCAGCACTCCTTGTAATGGACCGCTGCGCCCTGGCCGGTCATACCAAATTGCGTTTCAAGGAACGACCGGAGAAGGATCGGTAATTACAGATTATTCTCCAGAAGTTATGACACAAAATTTTACTCTCAGTCAACCAAGTAAGCGCTTTGATTTGCGATGATTATTCCTCTCAGAAAAAAATTTTTTGAACTAAGATCTAATAATATTTAAGCGGCATATACAGAGTGAATACAAGCGTTTGCTCGCTTAAAAGATTTATTTTTACTCCCTTTAGCATATATAACTACATGCAAAAGTTAATCCGACGTAGGCTACTGTTTGGTTTGAGTGAGTTACTCAGGTTTTCAAGTGTTTTGCGTGGTATTTCTATTCTCAAATTAGCATATCTTATTTAAAATACATATTAATACGCTTTAAAGCTTAGCTTTATGTGATTATATGCCTCAACCCATTGATCTCGTGTTTTACCAGCTTTTGTAGTAAATGACAACAACTCCGTTACTGTGTTTGTCAATCAGCCAATGAGTGTTCAAGAACTATTTTCAGTTTATGATGTTGAAATTAGGTAAGAACAAATTATATTGATTACTATTGCATGAAAAACGATTTGCAATTTAGCAGCATAAAAGACTTTAATCATTTCAATAAGATTTGAACTGGCCAAATAGTCCGTAAATAGCGATCTATTATCTCAGAATATTCATTATTCTTGATGATTTCATATTTTGATGAAAACTCTTATGATTTGTAGACAAAACGTGGACGAATGTGTGTTGTACCGCGATGTCAACTGTTTTGAAGTAAAAGGACAGCTTGCTGCATCTTCTGCAGTTTATGTCAGCGATATTCTTCCTTCGTACAGGTTGGTAAGCTTGCATGCCTAGTTTTTATCAAAAATTTTATTTGTTGCAAACTGAATTAGTTTTTTGTTTTCATGGTCGCAGGAAACGAGAAATATTTCTTTTATTGAATGGTTAATAACAATAAGTTTTAAAATGTAGCCAACTTTAGTTATTCTACTTTTCGAGAAGAATATTGTTGTCCTTGATATTGAAGATATGTTGGTAATCTGTTTCTCTGTGTCATCATCATCCAAAAAGCTGGAGCTTCCGCGTGTTTTGATGACGAATAGAGGAAAAAGAATTCCTTGTTGATGTGCTTTGCAGGCATATAATTAGTGAAAAAATGAAAATAGTTTTTATGTTAAGGCACACCGTTTTCCTTTTAAAAGTTATTGGGAACCAAGAAATCAAAATTTTAATCGATCACAACTTAATATATTTAGCAAAAAGACTTATGTGCTATATGTTTTATTAGCCTTGTGATATTTGGCAGTCTGTACGTATTTCTAAGTCCTTAACAACTCTCAGTATTTTTATAGATCATTTTCTATTGGAGTTGGTGCTACAGCTTATTTTGGAGATATTCCTGTCACATTTCTTCGTACATTTCGAACAAACGTCGGGAGTAAGTGGCTTACAACATTAATTTTTTGAAATAGTTGGTGTTTTGAATTGCATTTTTTGCCCGTTTGAGTTAAATACTGTCAAAGCAATCTCGTCTATGAGGTAGCATTGTTTGTGCTAGAACTACACCGAGCACGGCAGACTGTAGCCTTTTGGTAACTCAAAGTAAGCTTGAGCAATATGGTAGCTTATGAACAATGGGATGATGATTAGGAAAACTTGTTTTGCTACTATGTTATAAAATAAACGTTGTTTTGTGTATCGCGAATACAAGAATAATTTTTGAAAATCTTTCAAAAAGGTTCTCGACAAAGTGATGTTTGTGCCATCAATACTGCTCCCTTAAGATGCATTTTGTTGCCTCTAGATATCTGCATCAGCATAGAAACTTATAAAGTGTGTGTAAAGTATGCCCCTCATGATCACATGTAAACAACTTTTTGAATAATTTTGATTTGAACCGCATCATGGGGCCCGCAGGTATAAGTAATTAGGCGCTTTCTAGGGCAAATACTGCCTCTAATGGCAGAAATGAGAAAAACTAATTTTAGTAAACTAATGCGTAACTGGAGTTAGTGTTTGGCTATTTTATCTTAGTACATAGAGGGTAGTATAATTTGAATTCCTATAAAAAGTGTTTAATCATTATTGTAATGTACAACGATTGAGGCTTTTCCGAGACCAATAAATATTGGATTCAATATTTGTAATCAAAATTATTCGTTTCAGAAGTGTAGGACATGCAGTACTGACAAATCTGAAACGAGCTTGGAAACAATCCATATAATCAAAAGCGTTTTTTTACCAACTCGAAGATTAAAGTATAGAATAATTTTTCTTAGTTCCCGGAAGTATATCTGATCTTCAAGTAAATCAAATTAATTCAACTTCTATGACTGTGACATGGAGCGCACCCTTCCCGTTCCCTGGTCCGGTTGCTTATGAAGTGACTGTTGATTCGCTGGAAAATGCCGATAACCAAGTAAGTGTTTTGATGGTTTGTTTTTTAGGACAAAAGCTTTTCGTTCAATCATTTTTGTTTATGCGTTAATCCTTCAAACTTACTTCTTTTGTTATATTTGTTCATGTAGGCTTAATTATAGATAGCACTAAGCCTCAAACATGAATTTGTGATTGATGTTTTGTGATGTATAGGTATTTTTGTGCAGTTAAATATTTTTCTTTCAGATCCGGGTGTCAATAGATCTAACGGAGTTGTTTCGTCTAAATATAACGATCCATAACGTTTCGTCTCTGGATGAATATGAAATTTTTGTACGACCAAGAACTGGAGCTGGATATGGATCACCTGTTAGTGTTATTTTGAAGAGAGGTAAAAGACGTGAGAAGTAATAAAATGTTTGCTGCACAATGAAAGTGTTAAATGAGAACTAAATTGATGTTTGGGATTGTTTTAATGAAAGAAAATGCTTTCATAGCAGTAGCATTCAGATGCCAAAATTGAGCAAATATCTTTACAAATATGATTCTTTTAAATTTCTAGTAGGCTTACTCCTTCTTCTTCTTCATTCCTAATTGATTTGCGGTAAATGAAGAAAAATAACAATTTTAATGTAGCTCTATTAGGTGGTAGGTGCACTACCAACAAAAAAGCTGACAGCTTTGGAAAACACTAACAAACTTAGCAATCTTGAATGCGAATATTGTGGCTATTTGTTAGTTTGCAGAATTTCACAAGGCTTTGGCTAGAAAGCTTCTAAAATCAAATAGGCCACGATATTTTAAAATGCATGTAGCGTACGAGTGTTGCTAACATCTAAATCGAAGGACGATTATTTTACTTCGCTACATTTCTGGTTGTTGTACTTTTAACCCTTTCTATGGCTCTAATAATCTATGGAAACAGTCATGGAAAGGTTCTTAATCTCTAAAAAATAGACAGATTTCAACTGCACTTTTGGACTACTAGTTTGGTCGAGTATTAAAATTTTTTAAGTTTACGATGAAGTCTTAGTTTTCTATAATTGTTTGCGTTGTAAAAGAAAACGAATTTTGATGTGTAACTATGTGTAGCTATAAAGAATGTTTTGGACCTATTTCTCAATTTTGATTGCAAGTACGGGTAAATTATTCGTTTTCTTTAGTTAGAGGGCTTGAGGGGGCACTTTTGCAATGTTTATATTGATTTGCATACATTGTTATATGGCTGTATTTTATTTATAATGCATAATACGTGATGCTATGTAAAAACAAAGCTTTTTATATTTTTTATATAAAGCACCGCCAGGCATATGATATAAGAAAAAATTTTTTAGTTTCTTGCAAAAAAATAAAATCGCGCTTCTTTCAAAGAATTGGGTGCAATAAGTGAAATTACATACTCAAGATAAATACTGAAGTGATATATATTACAGTTGTGGAAAGTGTACTTTTTGTTTACAATAAAAGATTCTCCTTATTTTATTAAGTTTTGTACAAAATTTTATTATGAAAATGGAAAGTTATTTAATTTATAAAGCAACAAATTTTTTTTCTGTATATATTTCTAATGAAAGCTAAAAAGTGCAGTGAAAAGTTTAAATATGATTTATTTGTGATAAACAAACACTCTGGAATGTCATAATAATATATGAAAAAGGAAAAATGAAGCAAACACTGATTTTAAGGTAAGTAAAAATGCTTCAAAAACCATCACGTAAAATGTCGTGATTGCCACCGCGCGACTTTGGGGTTCATCACGACTTTTGCCGTAATTGCCATTCAAACGGTTAAATTGTTTCTGTGAAAGTTTAATATTTTTTCTTAATATTTAGAGTTTTGCACTGCTGCCTCGATAACTGTTGAGACGAACATCACGTTATCTTTTAATAGAACTCTTCCAATGCTGATTGCCTATTCCAACGAGAGGTGCGAGTCAGGTAAACATCACAAGTTTTGTGCGGCATTCCATATTCTGCAAGTTATTTAAAAATAAAATTGTGTGAATTAATTATTGATCACGCTTTTCTTTTTAATTATTACCTAAATTTTTGTTCGAGTGAAAAACAAACTTGCGGACTAATTCTTTTGGTGATATTCTGGCTGTTTCTTGTGGAAGTTGATATCTTTTGAATTGAATGCAGGTGATAAGACATCATTTTGGGTATCACAATCCAGGTTCCCACAGCCCCACGGTCCATTGGTTGTCACTGTGTTTTACTGGATATTATTAATGGTCTCTTGCAATCTAAAGTTTGGTACCATTCTTGTTGTCAAAGTAAATCAGTGCGAAAATTGATTGCTTGCGATTTAAATTAAGTTGTTCGCTGCCCAAAAGGTTTATGGCTGTGCTTCATTCGTAAAAATCAGTTTAACTCGATTTCCTTTAATTGATTGTGCTGTCGATGATAAAAATTACAGTGCCAATTGTAGCCTACCGATAAATTTGAAACTGTTTTGAAAAAAAGATTGTTTTATAAATACCCCATAAAGAATTCTTTTGACCGGAAGATACAGATACACAACTTATGCTAAAATTAATTTGCTCTTTTCAAGTATCACCAAAAAATTTTAGTACGCTTACTCTACCATGCACGCAATATGAAACAGATTTGAAAATACAGGAGTTTCACGTGCATTTATTCAATGCCAATTTTCTGGAGTGGGCCAATCGAGAGGGTATGCATTTTCTGTGAACACTCTTTCAGTTATATCATGTAACGTTTCATTGGAAGAAGTTATCAGTAATGTAAGTATGCAGTGATGTTTATTGTTTAATTTAAGAGTAAATTTGTTTTGTTGGTAGCATATGTATAGAAGAAACAAGAACCAAAGACTTTTAAAGTCTATTTGTTAATTTATTTGATAGAAATATTCAATCTAGCTGGAAAACATTATAGATAAGCCTTACGACAGGGGTGGCCAACCGTGGCGCATTGCATGTTTAGAGGTGGCGCATTGCAGGTTTAAGATTTTTCGGGCAATTTGAGTAAGTGTCCTTATATTTGGCCGAAAAATTTGTCACTGCAATGACATCTCCAAAAAAAAAGGTCCTCACTTGGTTGGCCTCACGTTTGGTGGCATATTTAGGCCAAAAGTGATGGTAAAGGTGCAGCAAAACAGGCGATGACTTTTTTTTTTTTTTTTTTGGAGATCACCCCTTAATATGGCGTTGTTTTGACTTCAAAGTATAAATATACCACTACACGTTTGTAAGTAATGAAAAGAAATGAATGTTTGTGTGGCGCATCTTGAAGTGAATGTTTGTGTGGCGAAAAATTTTGGCGCATGGACTGAAAAGGTTGGCCACCCCTGCCTTACGACTTGACCTGTTTTTATGACTTCTTAAAGACCAAGTTAATTTACAATGTACAAAGTCCTTAATCTGTAAGTCACGCCGTACTGGAGTGACACAAAAGATTTTTTTACGACAATTACGGTGAAATGTTTTCTTGTGTGATAAGTAAAATATGCGGTAGGTATAAAAAAAAACAAGCTTGCATTTAGAAGGAAAGGATTCGGTTTTTCTGTATATTTTGTAGTTGTAAAATCGGCGGAAGGTGTCAATGTAGCTTTGGTAAAAAGTTTTAAAAATTTAGTTAGTGGCTCTCAATCCATGGTACATTGACTCCTGAGGTCTACAGAAGATCTCTCCAAGAAACTCCGCATTATGTAGGATGCCTTACTGTGATATTTTAGGATTCTTTGATTAGGATAAACACGCTGGAGGTTTGTTGATGGGTAGTTTTTAATTGTGTGGCATGATCTTAGCTTTTAGAGTCTATGGCATTAACAAAGTTGAAATCCTTTGGTTCAATTTTCCTATTAGGTCGGTATAAAATGTGCAAACCAGAATTTCAAATGCATCTTGGACTTCTTTACGTTAAATGTTTTAAGTCTTGTGCCATACTAGTAAAAATCATTTTGTGCGCTAAGCTATTGTTTAAGACATCTATAGGTATGTCATTAATCAAATTAAGCTTTGTGTTTGGATTTTTTACTATTGCGCTTGCACTTTTTAGATTATTCTTAACGATACTAATTCTGATGAACTAGCGCAAGTACTTACGAATGTAGATATTCTTACGTCCAATCCTGAAAACGTGGAAACTGCTGTGGTTGCCGATTTTCTTGAGAACGTGTCTCGAGTTGTTGAAGCTGATAATAATTTGGTGAGTTTAGTGCAAACAAAAAAATTACCAAAAACAGAACCACAAAAAAGAATCTATGCTATGCAGCTAAAAGTTTTTTTGCTGATTTTGGTTGAATTTTGGACGCCGATTTAAAGTCTGTTTTCAGTTATTTTTTCTATCACGTCAGGTTCTTGAGATAGATAAATGCCCAATTAAACAAGTTTTTGAAAATATTTATGAAAATAACGTTGTCAAAGTGGTAAAGCACCTTAAGTCCAAACTGTAGTTATAACGCTGCTTCAATAAATTGAAAACCATTTTAGTCAGCTGTTGGGTTGCATTAAATATATGTGTCTTCGCTGCCTACAGAATAGCCGCAATAACAGGAATGGCTTTAATATAAATATTGGAAACCACGGGAAGAACTTACTGCTGAAAGGTTCAACGTCAAGCATCTGCCGTTAGCTAATCCAGAAGACGTGTTTTGCGATCAAGATTTTACTAATCCAGATATTTTCGACAAAATCCAAATTGCAGTTATAGCACGCGACTTAAAAGTTTATGTGATTAGCAAAACACCTTAAGCTTGAACCGTTTTTGACTTTCATAAGGACGTTTTCAAAGATTAAGATCTGTAAATTCGACGTAATAAATCGAAATAATCAAAGACAACGATAAATACGGTTCAAGCTTAAGGTGTTTTGCTAATCACATAAACTTTTAAGTCGCGTGCTATAACTGCAATTTGGATTTTGTCGAAAATATCTGGATTAGTAAAATCTTGATCGCAAAACACATCTTCTGGATTAGCTAACGGCAGATGCTTGACGTTGAACCTTTCAGCAGTAAGTTCTTCCCGTGGTTCCCAATATTTATATTAAAGCCATTCCTGTTATTGCGGCTATTCTACAGACAGCGAAAACACATAAGCTATATTTAATGCAACCTAAATGCAGCTCCAAAATTACAAATATGACACTTTAAACTTAGGCACACGGTATAATCGGGAAAAAACTAGTAACTTTAATCCAGAAATAACAGTCAAACAACTTGTCAAAAGCATAATGCAAACGTTTTGGCCCTTAACTGGTGCCATTTTCAACGCAAGTAATGTACAGCAAACAGTTTGACTACCAACTGCGCGATACTGACACTAAAAAAATGAACACACAAGAAGCGATAACCACGTGTCAAATAAACGGAAAGGAAAGGTTTGGAGTCTAAATTTAAACTACGTTTCAATTGCTGAATGCAAAGAGATTTCATAATGAGGAGTTTGGATTTGTCAGGAGAACTGGTCAGAACCTGTGGGTTGTTGAAGTCAACTCTGTGGTTTGGATTGGATTGTGAATGGTTACACACTTCCGAGTTGGGACTGGTCTAGTGTTCATCCTGGCGTTTTACTAAATTTCGGCGAATTTGGCCAATATAGAAAAAACCACAAGAACAGTTTTTACCGGTATACTACGTTGTTTTTTAATAAGTGGCTTTGGAGGTCTTTGAGTGTAGTAGTTGCTTGAGATTTTTGGTGACATGGATAAATCTATAAACCTGGTGTCTAGCAAGTGCTTGTGAATGAATTCTTTTAATTCTTTCTCAACGTGGTGTGAGATATCTCTTAGGCAAGGTGACTTGAATAAAAAATATTTGGAGACACTCTTTTGAACCAAGGGAATCCGAGGAGCAAACTTTTGTTAAAGAAATTGCCTGATGCACATATCAATCAAGCTAGATAGATATTCATTCGGAAAAAGTGTGTTTTTGATAAAACCAAATGCTGTATCTATTTGAGAATTAGAGTTGCAGATGGTATAAAACGACAAAAAGGAAGTTCATTAGATTTCGCTTTTAACAAAGAGGGGAAAAGCTAGAAAATTTTGTAGGGTGGCCAGTGCGTGTGGGTTTGTGGTAGGTGCTGGTTTTAATTCCTTTGTCCTTTTTTTGATGAGAGCATCAAGAAAAGCCAAAGAGTTGTCCGATTCTACTTCGTTGGTAAACTGAATTTGATTGTGCACACTGTTAAGATTGCGAAGAAATAACTCTCTGGCTTTTCTTGATGCTCTCATCTAAAAAAATGACAAAGAGATTAAAACTAGCATCTATCACCACCTCACACTTACTGGCCATCTTACAAAATTTTCTAGCTTTTCTCCTCTTTGATAAAAGCGAAATTTAATGAACTTCTTTCATCATCGACCTTGCTCATGTATGGGTGCAGCAACATCTTTGCAAAGCACATACTATCTGAAATGGAAACACGAGGACTGTCATTCCTAGGGATGACTAAAGTGTGCAGTTGTGGTTCCTTCTTCAACCAAATTCTATTGCTTTAATTTCAACTTATCTTTATTTTCTTGGCAGTCTCATGAGATCATTTGACATCAAAGTTTGGGCTTAGGAGCTTCCTGTCTTCTTCTTAATATCTTAGGTAGCTTTACTAGAAGTGTCGAATTCTTACGAAGTGTCTGCACAAGTAAAAACTTATGAAAGGTAAACAGTAGGCATTGGAATATCATTGCAATGTAAAACTGGTTTGAGAACAAACTGACAATCTGGCCAAAACCTTTGTTTTTGCGTTTGTAGAAAACTACTCCATGTTCATTGAACAGAAATAGCAATCCGTCACACGATTAGTCGCATGCGAACCGCAAAAGGCAGTTTTTTATGCTAACAAGTAGCCCAAAAAAATCTGGACAAAAACTTTTGATTTTGCGTTTGTAGAAAACTCTTCCATGTTCATTAAACAGAAAACCCGTCATACGATTAGATTTTTTTATGCTAACAAGTAGCCCTCCATCCCTTGCAGTTTCTCTCCACTTATCTCTCGTATCCACTCTTCTCTTTTCTCGGACTGGAGGCGTACGGTCTCATCAAAATTCTTTGACACACAGGTTCCTTCGATTTCCACCGAAGAACTTGTGCTCCCTCGTCATGCTCGCTGTTTTTTCTCTCGTCTACGCTGCAACGGACACAACCTTCTGTTAGGTTCTTATCTCTCTAGGATTGGCAGAATCGAGAATCCTTCATGCAGCGCCTGCGGACACTCGTCCCAGGACACCTCTCATCTCATTATGCACTGTCCAGCTATGGGCTGTTTGTGCCGCTCACTCTTTGGCAACTCTCTGTCTCTCTACGACCTCTGGTCCAGACCCTTGAGAGTTGCCCAGCTTCTGGGGCCCCATGGTCTTCCGCCATGCCCCCATCCCTCGGAAGGGTCGGGTAATCAACAACAACAACAACAAGTAGCCCAACTCAGTAGTTAGGTATTGTGTGCATTACAAATACGAGCTGCCCAGATTTTGTCGTGATTACCATATCTAGTGTATGCTTATCTGAAAGACTATGCATATCTCAGAAACTCAACAGAAAAAACTGATTGCATGTTTGGATTCAGCACCTCTATAATTTTTTCACCTTATCAGATACAACAATTGGTTGTTCAGTATAATAAAATACAAGACTTAGAGTAAATAATAATGTTAAGCTAAATTAATACAGGTTTTGTTATATTTTTGCGAGTATATTAGGTGATGCTAAAGCCTTACTAACATTCTTTACAAGTGTACACCAGAGTGTGATTGATATAAACTAAATTAGCTCAACTTGTATAGAGACCACAATAAAGAAAATGCATTAATTATGAAACAACATCTGAAATGTTTATTTAATTAGACTCTATTGATCTATGAATAAGAATGGAAGATGAAATTTTATAGTGCAATGCAATTGTTTTGACGCATTATAAATTCTTTTATGCAAGTTGAGCTCATTTAGTTTACATCAACCGTATCTTACCGAGTTGTTACAAAGAGCAACAGATCGCTCAAATTTGTCGGAGATGGATAGGCTGCATACCTCTTATCAAACTCAACTAAATTATACATCTGAGTGAGTCTATTTTGTTTGTTTTTATTTCGCCCCAATGTAAAAGCTGTCGGTGGTCGTGACACTATTTGCATTTTCTTATGTCTTCTTCATAGAGATGTGAGTTGATATTTTGAAAAAAATATGGATTTAAAAAATCTTTTATTTTATATTTTTATAATTTAACTGTAGCGGTTTCGAACCCGGTTTTTATGTTAACATTGTTTTTGATTTAAGTTGTCTTGTATCACCTTATCGTTTCAGCGCTTTTGGTTGATTTTTTTGTTTGCGCAGTTTAGTTAATTAGGACACATTTTAAGTTTCTAGTTTTGCTTTAAGCATGTCTTGGAATTGTTTAAAAATCATTTGACTTTGTTTTTAAGTGGTGGTAAAAATGCAATGCGGTCCAGTTAGTCAATTCAATTCATATTAAAGTCAGTCAAGAATTCGGTTTACTTGTTTCGGTTTTCCTCAGTTAATTAATAAAATTGGATCCATTTTGTTTGCTAGATTTTGGTCAGCTAGAAGCGGGTGCGAAGATTTATAGTTTTATAAGTTAGCAATTGTTAGTCATCCAAACTAGCCTTTGCTGCATAACTGCTTTGGGGGGTTTTGCGTATTGAAATATTGTTGCTGTTTAAAAGCTGCTACCTTAACTAAATGTGAAATACGAGCATAAAATGTTTTTTTTGGCATGTACAGAATGCAAATTTAATGCTTTGGAACAAAAGTTCAAAACAATAACAACAATAAAAGCACAAAACAGAACTACAAAAACGTCTCCGAAAAGCGTTTTTGTTAGATCACTAACTGTCCTTGTGAGCGAGGTTAATCACATTTTGTTAACTGCTACAGACAACCTGAGCGGATTATTATGGTTGTTCACCTACACGATCTCGACCAGCCAAATTTTAACGTTTTTGGTGGAAAAACTACTAATCGCCATGGTTTTTTAAATCAGCAGCCAAAAAATGCATTGCCGAAAGTATAGTAATTTGCCTCGAGTGGTGCAAAAGCAGCGATCATGTGGTATTTACACGTCTGTCATACGGCAGTCAAGCGTGGCGGATGGGTGATCACCACTAGAAAGTTAATGTCAACTCGGACTAGATTTTCTGTTTTAGACAACGTGATTTTTATTGAGAGTGTTAAAGCTGTAATTCAACCATGTAAGACTGAAAAAAGATACGGAGCTAGGAAAATTATTAAGCAAAAAATTGTTAGGGAGTTTCATACTAAAGAATTGAAAGTGATGTCGGTGCATCGATTAATCAATAAAACCGACAAATTGGAGCCATCGAGAGGAAGACTGGAAGTGGCAAACCAAGGATTACTGCAACTCATGAAAACAAAGAATATTGTTGAGGGAATGGTTGCTTTTGCAGAAAGATGCCCTGTAACAAGCAAATCTCAAAGAAAAATCGCTGCACAATTGCAGGTGGGCCGGCGGTCTGTCAAAGAAATGGTCACAAACCTTGATTTAAAAGCATCAGGGTTTCACAACGGAACAGAAATACTCGGGCATAACGCAAAATACGATGTAGAACAGTGGTTCCCAAACTTTTTTAAGTCACGACCCACTTTTCAAAACATAAATTTTCGAGTCCCACATAATTCTACATGTACTTCGAAGTACTTGGAAAAAAGTACAGTGAAAAAAAAACATAATTAAGATGATAATTTTCATTCAAATTATTTGAGAAAAAGCATGCATTAATCCAAATTTTGAATGACTTTCGCGACCCACTGAAATTGCGTTCACGACCCACCAGTGGGTCGCGACCCATAGTTTGGGAAACGCTGATGTAGAAATCTCTATAATTACTATTCAAATGAAGATGTGAAAAAGATTGTGTTTACAGAAGAGAAAGACTTTACTCTGTAAGTTGCTTGCAACAGACAAAATGACAGAGTCTAAGGTGTTCAAAAAAGGATATCCTTGCTATTCGCTTTTATTGTGAATTCTCTCGCTTCTCAAAAAAGGTTCTGGTTTCTACCGGAGTCACTTGGAATGGTAAAACCGACATCTACTTTATAGATACAAATACCATTAACGTTAATTCCGAGTGTAACATCAAATTGCTGCATAAGGGGTTTTTTGTCCGATTATTGCTGATTGTACTCGAAAGAAAATTTTGTTTTTCAGCGGGATGAAGCAATATCACACACACACACACCCATCCTGTCAGAACTATGTAGCAGATAGTATTCTAAGTTTCATTAAAAAAGATCGAATAGCCTACCCAATCTCCGGATTGCGCTTTCAGAGAGAGTTTACAGAGAAAGGACTTCTGGTTTCAAAGAAAACGAACTGAAAGATACAATCAAAAGGAAGTGGAGGGAAATGCCTCAAGATAAATTTCGGAAGACGATTTTGTCTTGAATAGACGTTTGCCAGCATTATGCGACAAATCTGGATGTCAAATCGATCATTGCTTCAATTAAATGTGTCATTTAACTTTCGGCACTGCATTTTTTGGCTGCTGATTTTGAAAGCAATGGCTCTCGTTCGTTTTTCCATCAAAAACGCTGAAATTCAATAATAAAGTGTCAAATTTCCTGATCATGATATGTACAAAATTTGAGAATGATAGCTTTTGTACTAAAATTCGAAAATTAAAAGCGTTATCTTTTTTTTGCCGCACCTAATTTAAAAGCAGCATTGCTTTCAAAATTGAGTGCAATTTCGTACTTTCTAGTAAATCTCTCAACTTTTATTGGTAGCTGGGTTGCATTGCCCAAAAGATTTGCATACATTTTCCGAGAGATAGGTTATCTTGTTTCTTCATTTCTGCTCTGTTTTCTGAGTTTGGATTCATTGACGTCAGCCAATACCATACTCTTTTGATAGTTTAATCATTCGTAGAAGGTATCCCAGTTTTCACCAACAAGTTTTTTATATCTGCACCTACTAGCTTTACAGCGTCTAATGCTGAAGACTGCATAAGGCTTGTGGTTCGCAGGTAGTTATGGTAGCCAAAGAATTGGAGCTCTGTTCGTGAGTAGGAAAAATGCTCAAATAAAACCATGATGAGGACAAGATGTGGTAAGTGGACTTTTGTCAAAAATCCATAAAGCAGTTTTCGATTTGTGATCCATCAATTATCTTACCCAGTGGTTCTAAATGTGGAGCCATTTAGATCCCTTAAGGAGGAATTATTTATTTATGAGATGAAATTTGTTCCAGGGACGAATTGGATAGGAAAAATAAGGATTGCAGTTTTTATTTTATGATTGGCATTTATATAAGCCGCGGTGCAGCCATTTGGGATCTACCGAGATCAGCTATGCACCCTTTTAACGTTGCGAGCACATTGTATTCTTAAACGTCAACGCTAATGCCACGCGTCTGTGAGATTTGAACCCGGGTCTTTCGAACTGGCCTCTTCGCGCTCCGAATTTCGCTGCCATGCATCACGTGCTGCCAGCCAAGCTTTAAAGCACCGCATTTACATTGTAACCTTTGGAAGACCTTTTTGTGCCTAATCACTGCTTGTGTGATCAGCTTTACATAAGGATATCAGTTTTAGTCCATAGTTGAGAGGCTAGCAGTACGTCAAAACGAACCTTGTTCAAAAGTAAACGGCACGTAAGTCTTGTGCGTGGTGTTAGTTTGTTTCATAAAAGTCAGCGTTAATGCTATTGGGGGGGATCTCTTGACCTTTGGAAAGCCCTGCTGATGAGTCCAAAGGGACGGAAGGCGTCTAGGGATGGCTTTGTAAATTTGAAAATATCTCTCAATAGCACTGCTCCCTTCGGAAGCCTCGCGCCTTCAGCACTCGCTTTGTTGTTTTGTTTCTCGCTTATAAGACGCTCTCTATGGATTGTAACCATTTGTAATTAGCAATATGTACTTCAGTGTTTGAGTAAAGATATGTAAATCACCTTTATAAAAATCTTCACCTTTAATAGGATTGCAGATACGTTGAATTTACACTTTAAAAGTATTGAACACCAAAAAAAGTTTTTACACATACGTTTTTGTAATTTACGATAGGGAGGAAATGATCGAGTCTGAGATTTGTAAGTAAGGAGCATAAAAAAATTGTTATGAGATGTTGATCTAACCATTACATACATCAAAATACAGCATACAGCATATTAAAAGCAAAGCAATCTAAACGAAAATTCTACATCATATACGAACGTTAAGCAAGCACTAATAGGTAATACCCCAAAAATATCTGTAAAAAGCAACATCTGTAAAAAGGAATTCACGAACCGTTCCGTGAGGACAACTTTGTTATAAACGTAAACCTTGAAAAGTTGTTGAGCTAGAATGAGCAATTGTTGTTAAATCTCGTGTTATCAAAACTTTTGCAGTATAAAGATATCAATTTTATGCTGAGAGAATAACAATATAGTGCAAGTAGATTATACTCAAGATTTGTTGACTATGAGCTATGAACCTATTCCCTTGCCATCATCATTATCTCTTTGAAGAAATCATGTTTTTGAAAACACGGGCTGCAAGGTTTTGATTGCAGCCAAGTCTAAATAAATGTAAAATCGAGCAACTTAAAACTGATAAAACTATTCTGTAGTTCAAAGTTATTATTGGGAATGGGTAGAAGAATGAAGGAAAAAGAATATCGGCTCTTTCCCTCTAAAAAATTGACAGATAAAAAGCATTTGTCAATAGGCTTATTTGTACTTCAATTTTCATTGGTTTGCAAAGATTGTTTGTTTGTAAAGATTAGCGTTTTTTGGTGGGTATCTACAAATTTTGGGTATAAAGCTGAACGTTTATACATTAAGCAGTGATTTAAACTTTCGAAGAGGAGGATAAAAACTTTTTGTCTTTCCTGTAAATGTGAATATGGATTTATACCTATTGATTCAATTTTCTATGTTAGCTAAGCTGACATGTTATTAGTTAATTAGACTTCCACCCAGTATTTCACTGAATTTAGTTTTGATTAAACCCCTAGAATTGAATTTTCTGATAATGCACATTAGGTACCATTTTTATAAACAACGGTAGTCTACATTAATCGCGTAACCAAATAGATGGGAGAAGAGAGAGAAGAGATTAAATTATATTTTTAACAATGTGATGGTCATCATGTATTGGTAGACCCTCTGTGGACCATTCCTCTTATCGCCCTCCCAACTGGCTGCTTCATTGATCTACTGAACTATTCTCTTAACAAATTAAAGTTTTTACACATTTGGCAATGTAGGGTAATTTACTCTTTTCACATAAATAATAATGATGTTCCAAGCTCAACATCTTGAAATTGTAAACAAGTATTCTAATTTGTCTATATCATACGTTTTGCACAAAAAATTTTCTTGCAAATCTAAATTCGATGTTTTCAACAAAAAATCTCAATAAATTTGAAAATTCAAAAGTAGTCTTTTAATTGTTTCAGGTAACAGAATTCAGTTATGAGAGAGTTGTCAGTATTGTGGATCACATTTCAGCTGCCTCTTTACTCAACAGATCAGTTATTACCAATGAAACTAGCGTGCTGGAATCTCTAGTCACAATCAGCTCTTCAATTATTCTAAACAATACAAACAGCATAACTGTTCTTACACCAAATATTGCAGCGGAGGTAAAGCAACTTCTTAGAATTTATCATGCATAGCGCATATATTTATTCAAACTGCTTTTTTTACATAATTCAGCATTTTTGGCTGTTCGTTAATCCAACAGCTTATCATCATGATCACTAAAACTTTCAAGCTTTGGTTTTGCTTTTGATCAATAAAAGTACTGTTTGGAAATGCCAATGTATAAAAGCTAAATCCTGCTGATTGCCCGACAAAAAGTAATTGTTTGGTATGCAATCGTTTCCTTATAGATCCGGTAAATAAGCATACCACTAATTACATACGCTATATATAAAAAGATAGTATTTTTCAGAGGCGTGATTAAGAGATACCGTCGAAACGTGCAGCCAAAGTCTAAGATTTGACCATAAGCATCAGAGTCGTTTGTGGGACAAAATTATAATTTATGACGAGAGAAGATTCAATTTTCGCCGCCTAAGTTTCTTTGACTGCACGCCTGCTCATTTTTCTTCTTTGTCTACACTCACACCTTACATGAATTGACGCTTATTGACCTGCTAATTGAACTATTTTTGTATCAAATGTTTATTTAGGTGCTTAATCGAGAAAGCAGCCAAAGTGTTGAATACAACCCCATGGTTTATGAAAGTGCTGAGGGAAATCTGTTTCAACCCATTAGAGTTATGGTTCCTGCTGAAGCTCTTACAAGAGCTGCAGAGCTAAATGCAGGCAATTCTGTTGTTCGCGTGGTGAACATTCTACATAGAACGAGTGCTTTGTTTCCGTCAAACGAGTCAACTAAATGGGTAGGTTGAAAAGATATAATTACTTCAATCTATACAGCCATATTTTCTACTTTTCAGCGAGCGAAATGAAAACAATTTTTTTCACTGGCTCCTGTTTATTAACAGCTGTAGCTGGTGCGTTGTTTAACAATAGCATTGTTTAAAGATACAATTCCATCCATGCAGCTGCTAGTTTTGTTACATCGAAATTAGTAAGCGCGAATGTATTCTGCTTACTGTAAGTGAAGTTATTAAAAGATAAACATCTATTGCACAATCGAATTAACGTAGTTCTATTTTCGAAATGGAAAGCAAATGCCAAGAGATTTATCTTTAAAAACCGTTGTGTGGCTTATAATAGATCATTGCCTCAGCTATTTAAGGTTTTGATGAAGGATGTAGTATCATAATAAATTTAGGTTTTATTTATAGAATACTATCCTGATAAGCCGGAGTCACGCTCAGGGTCCCCTGTAGATTCGGGGAAAGAATATCGGCCTAGCGAACTGTGCCAGCTTCACTTAACAAACAACTACGAGAACACCAACGAAAAGCTGTCATAAATTGAGGGGGAAATAGCTCGTACCACCTTAATCGTGATGTCCAACATCAGTTACTATGTTTGCGCCCTCAAGTTAGCATTAGTTTGTTAGTAGATTGGTCGCCTGACTTAACTGCTAGGTTTTGAAGCTGGAGCTAAAAGGTATAGCATTTTTGTGAAAGTAAAAGTCTGATTTTTTAACACAATCTCAACTCCAGCCTTTGCTGCGAATCTATTGTTGCTTACTTGAAATGCAAATACCTTTAAGCAAAGAAACAATGCTGCTTCTTTGAACAACTGGCTTTCGAATATTTTTTGTGTAATGAATGTTTATAAATGGAGCAAATTAATCTATAAGATGGTCCTCTCATCAAAACACTATGAAGTGAAAGTTTAAAATTTTTAATTCTAGGAATAAATCAAGCACGGCAATGAAACCAGGGCTAGAGATAACGCAACTTCAAATTTTGGCCTGTTCTAAAACCCTGCTTAACTACCTAAACACAGCGGAAAGCTACACGAAAGTTATTTTCTGTTGTTGCATTTAGTTCAATTACTTTAGTTTTATAAAGAAACCCTCGGTGAATTTTTGTCTTCCTATTTTATTTATTTAGAATTTGCATTAACTTAGTTTTTAAATTTCAATTTGTTTTGACTAAGTTGTCCACAATGAAAGAAGTTTTACTTTGTTGCTGTTGTGGTGAAGGAAGAGCGAAGGCCTTGAGAGTTCCTCCCGGGCTTTCGCGGACAGGTTTCGTGGTTTGAAGACTCTGTAACACAATTAAAACTTGTTTTCGATGTCTCTGTTTGATCTTACACATACTTTTCCATTACAGCAGATAATGTAGTGGTTGCTCAATAATGTCTACATTTTAAATCTATCTTTTTAAAGCAGTGCACAATAAATAATACTATTGTGAGCTGTATATACCCCAGTGACTAAGGGAACCCTAAACGTAGACGTTTTATTACCAGCGGCCAACAACCACATGCCACTGACATTTATTTGCCCACGTATTACTAAAACAGACTCGTATCATCAGCTCCCACGCAGCGGGCCCTGGAATCCGGCCCAAGACCGAGCGAACAATGATAAATTCAAGGTGCTTCCAGGGTGGTTGAAGGATGAATCCTTGGCACGGAAGGCAAAGCAAAAGAGACGTGGAAAGTCCACAGATGGTGGATGTGGGCCACATCGAAGGCCTAAGTGCAATCAAGATCTGCGTAGTCAGCCAATTGGCCACCAGTTACAAGGCTCTTGTGATTCTCCTTACAAAGGACTCACTGCACCATCGCAGACCAGCTTGTGATACCTCATTTTAAACTGGCTGATTTGGTCTCGAGCAAGAAGCATGGCCTGGCTACGTTTGTCCATAAGCTAGGCTCTCGGAAGGATCAGCAAGGCATGTGTGGACGTTCATCGTTGCAAGATCGTCGACGACTACAAACTTCCAACCCCCCTGCTAATACCAGCAGCCATCCGAGTGTTCCCACACCCCTGTAGCAGTTTCGAACCCGTACGTTATGTTGACAGTGCTTATGAAATAAGTAGCCTTGTATCACCTTATCTTTTCAGCGCTTTTGGTTAATTTCTTTGTTTGCGCAGTTTAGTTAATTAGGACACATTTTAAGTTTCTCATTTTGCTTTAGCATAGTTTGAATTGCATAAAATTATTTGACTTTGCTTTGGCTGTATGCAGTTGGTTCATTTGATTCAGTTTAGTTCAGTCGGTTCTGTTTTGTTTAGTTTCATTTAATTAGGTATGTTCTTTTCAATTTGTTAATAAATGGATCCATTCTTTTGTTAAACATTTTGGTCAATCAGAAGCTGCAGCAAAGATCTACCGTTTTACGTACGATGGCCAGTTACCCAGACTGGTGGTCGTTACACCCCAGTCTTAGTGTGGGTAACTTTAACTGCCAGCACACAGACTAAGGTTATTATTCTACCAGTCCAGATGGTGAATGCTTACTTGACTGGGCAACCAGGGCAAATTTTATAGAATCCTAAGGATGCCCCTAACTTTTTTTTTGGTCGAACATTAAAGCTAATCCATTTCTGGCTTTTGCGAATGGTGGCCTTGACAACTTGCAATTGGTCAGCCATACCTTAACTATTGCTAAATATTGGCTCAAAAAACAAGGCCCTAATCCCAAGTGAGCCATACAAGCGTTGGAACTTCTGTAAAGCGCACTGGTAACTATACTGCCAATATCACAAACGAGATTTCTCAAGAGTTACCTTCGTGTCGATGAGGCAGACCAGGACTTCTGCAATACCATTTTTGCAGCAGCAAAAACATCAATACCACGCCGTCGTAAGAATAATTACAGGCAGTGCTGGGATGAGAAGTAAGAGCACTTATACCGTGTTTTTCTTTAAACAGGACAGGGTGAGGAAACTAGTGTTGAAAGAGGTGTCCGAATTCTGGAGGATTCCAACACCTCCTGATAAATGTATCTCTAGAGATTTTTCTCCAGAGGAATTTGTCAGTGCCCTTTAACTGCTAAAGTCTGAAAATACTCTGAAAAAGCTCAGTACAATCAAAACAATGTCAACAACCTTCCACCTTTACAGCAAGGAGCTACGACGTGAGCTTGAAATCCTTGTCGAAAAGCAGATCCTACCTGTTTGTGCGGAACCAACCAACATCAGCATAAAGCACTTACGTTTCGTTGACATTTGGAGTCACTGCGCAATAAGTTAACAACTCGCGTTGGGCTTTTAACCCTAGGATGCAAAACGTGGGTCAAATTTGACCCGGACCAAACAATATTTCAAATATTTTCGCGTGCGATCAGTTTCATCTTCCCATATTTCTTTAATTCCTCATCTAGCCTATTCTTCAGAAATTCTGACCCTTGTTACAATTTTATCTTGTACCACCTCCACATGACGAGCATTTTTGAAACATCACCCCACTAATGCAAAACCTTGGTCATTTTTGACCCATTCTTTTTTTGATGAATTTCAGTGTAAACAACCATTATGTAGAAAATGCAGTAGCCTCCAATGTTGACTGTAGGCCTTCTTAGCCTACTATCACCACGTTTCAGGTCATTATAGCCTTTGATGTTGTAATAATACTACCTGTTATCGCGTCAATGGCTATATCATAGATACCGGTATTACATAGTGGTTAGTTTGGCTACTAGCTAGACTATGCAGGATAGGCAGTCTGCAATTCAGCCTACAGTTTGTTCCTGAAAGAGCTGGCAAACGAGCTTGTCATGCCTAGCATGACATGGCGTCAGAAACAACCCGCGCTCAAGAGGCACGTCAAAGAGGCAATGACAAAGTGCGGGTTAGTTTTTTCACCCATGATCCCACCTCGAAGTGCATGCCTGCTGCAAAAACGAAAGAGGTGTCAAGTTTGCCCTACTGCAAAAGACCGCAAAGTTAGCTCTTGTTGCTCAAAATGTCAGAAACCCGTGTGTAAGGACCACAGTAGTTCTATAACAATGGCAACTTGCTATGATTGTGTGGACGCTGTTTAACTGCATTGGTAGGCTAAAGGGTATTTGTCTTTTCCTTGTTGCTGTTTCTTTTTATTTCTGTTTACATGTTTCACATTGTTTCGTTACGTTTACACGTTGTTTCAATGATTTTCGTTAGCAAAACACAGAGATTTTAAGAAAAATTTGTTCTGAAACACTTTTAGCACAATTTAGGCTTGAAATGCCATTAAAACCAATACGGGTCATTTTTGACCCACATTTTGCATTGTAGGGGGTAAACAAGCGTTGTGCATCCTAGGGTTGAGGCGACTCGGTGGATGAAGTTGGGAGTGCGAGTATCACAACATAGCATACAGCCACCCTTGCCTTAGTCCGCTCTTCTGTTCAGTATTGCGCACCTGTTTGGTGCCACAGTGCTTACACTTGCCTCATTGTCAAGCTAACTAATGACGCCTTCTGCACAATGACGGGTTGCCTGCGTTTCACTCAAACGGACAACCTCTTTTTTCTTACGCGGGTCCAACCAACTGAGCTTCGCCGCCAAAAAGCCATACTGCTTCTAACCTGCCGCTCCCAGAAACCAGAACATCTGCTCCACAAAAGGTTTGTGTCCCCGTCTTTTGGACATTTGCAGCAACTCAAATCGAGACACCCATTTGTATTTGCAGCACTGGAACTGCTAAACGATTTCGCTCAGTCAGGCACCAGTGTAGCAAAGTGAGCGGATTAGCAGTGGAAACACTGGATTACCAATGGCAATGGGGTGGCGGAAAATACTTCCAGACTCCATTCATTTATTGCAGACGTCAGTACAGCACCATCGTGAATGCTCCTTCCCAGACCTGCATGGGTCAGGCTTAATCACCTTCGAACTGGCATTAAGCTATTCCGCTCAACAATGCACAAATGGGGTGTGGTTCCTACGGCGGCTTGTAAGTGTGGTGTAAAAGAGCAAACAGCTGAGCACGTGATAACATCCTGCGTCATCTGCCACCGTCCAAATGAAGCTAGTGTTCTTTCCGCTGTTGGCAAGAGTTTAGTGTCTTGACTGACAGCACTTGTCAGGCTATCTAGTGGACTGCCCTCTGAACATCGCCGCCAAACGAAAAAGAAGATTAAAACGGAGAACAGACTTGTTGAGTTGTTCTTTTGCAGCAAGATTAAAATTATACGTGAGTGAGTTAGTTAGTTAATGAGTGATCACTATCTCAAGTTCTTGCTATAATGTACAAGACAAGATGATTAACCAAGCTTTCCATTTTTTACAATATTATAAATGCTGTGGTTCGGAGCAAAACAAAGGCAAGGGTGGTTCGGAGCGTAACGCGATTGACAATTTTTGGGCACCCTGGACTTCAGCCCTATTGCCCCTCTTCTAGAATGTGCCATTGCCAACTTATACTGAGAGCAGCAAAAAGCTAATTCAAGACGGATAGTCTATGCCAGGGGTGGGCAAACTTTTTAGCCGGAGGGCCGCATTGACCATTTCGAGGGTGGTCGAGGGCCAGGGCTTGTTGTCTCGTACAGCTGCATGCTATAGAAGAAATTGCATTAGATCACAATTTTGCGAAATCTTCTGGCAGTGTGGTATCTCAGCGCGCAAAATCCGTGGTGTCTCTAAAAGAAAAAATAAAAAAAAAAAGGTCTTCATCTTTTCGTAGACGGTAACTGCCTGATTGGGGGCAATTGTAGGCTCTGACGCATTTTCCGTCTAAGGTACAGGCGATTACCATTTTTTTAAGGACACCGTCGCTTTTGCGCCTTGTCAATCCCCTTGTCGTATTTATTTCCAAATGGCAAAGTTTCAGAAAGTGTTCGCGGGCCGGACAGAATGCTCTCGAGGGCCGCATGCGGCCCGCGGGCCGTAGTTTGCCCACCCCTGGTCTATGCTAATACAAAAACTAGCGATTAAAGGTTACAAAAGTGCAAACCGCCGATTTGATCATCGGGCTTAATTATGTACTTTAAGATCATTATAAACATTACTTTGTCATTTGTAAAGTTTTTTTCTCAACGCCCCTCAATCGCCCACTTTATGTCACCGCCCTCTTCAATGATATCCACCACTACCAACGGGGTAGCACCCACTTTGGGAACCACTGGCTTATTGCTATCTGAGTCGAGCCCAAAACGCTGCAAAACTATTTTTCATCGAATGAAGCTTTTTAATATGTCTCGTAAAACCTTTGAATCATGTATTTGTGTTCAATACTTTTTGAGAAAACCAAAAACTAATTCTACAAAGGAACGTTCAATAGGGCATCATCTGAACCCTGAAGAGATACAATTTTTTGGGTGTAAATAAATTGGATGCTGGCTGGCGTTGGAGGTAAAATGTTTTCCTTTGTGAAGAGATGCGGATTTTTAAGTCATTAATTTTCAATGGTGACGTCATAGACCTTATGTTTCTCTCCCCGGAGCAGTAGTCAGTCGTGCAAAGTTTAACATATGTGCGCCCTCAGGATTTAAATTGTACGTACCTGCGTACAAACAGAACGCTGCTTCATAAACAGTATACATTAAACAGATTACTAGACTGGATCTTGGTTCAAGGATTGAAATTGGATTAATTGAGCAGCGACTTTTCAATGCAAACAGTTTCGCTCCAACTCTAAGTGGATTTTGTCAGTTGCTAAATTTATTTTCCGTGCATGTGTTGAGCGGAATCGACTAAATTATATTTACTTCATGAAGCTACAGCTTGCTATCTTCAGGAGAGTGTCATTTCCGCTCTATCGTCAACATTCAAAAATTTTAAGATTTAAGCATAAATGATTTCCACCTACATCCACCCCCGGCGGAAAAATGTGTATACAAAATGTTTGCACAGTTTATTTTGCAACAAATTTTGTGGTGCTGCTAAAAACCTACATGACATTATGCTTTCGCCATCAGGTAGCTTCAATTGATCTAAATAACAGACGACTCACTGGCCTCACTAACAGTATTTCGATTGTCCATAATACAGTTAATATGATTGGAGGAAAGGGTGACAACATTGACCAGTTTCGCGTGAGTTGTATTTACTATTGTTGTATTACTATTTCACATTTTTGTGATGTTGTATGTTTCTGTTTGTATAAAGTGATTCTATGTAGCCATCTGGCGAATTTGTTAAAACGGATCTTTTATCTATACCATTTTTAATGTGTGTGTGAGGGGGTCGGTCGAAACTACAACACACAATGTGAAAATAACCGCAAAAGCTTTCAAAGAGAAATATTTCTTTTTACTGATTTAATTAGTAGCATTTTTCTAACAATTTTTCATGATAGTATTTTTAGTCTACATTAGGTTTAGTTATTCTGTGATTAAAGCACATTTTAATATAACTTATGAAAAAAGCTGTTTTAGCCACTGCCTTTTCGTGACACTCTCACGGTGGCAGTATCGCGTCGAAAAGGGAAGAGCTAATAGGAGCAAGTTGTTCTATCTGATTAATTTGGACGGTAGGCAATCAGGATAAGCTAATGATAGCGCTAGCATGGTAATGCGCGCTTAAGACAGAGATTTCGCAATAGCGAAATGTTAGAAGAAGCATAGAAAGAGGCCAAATAAGTACGCCGTAATTATGGAAACAGTTTGAGCGTAAAAAACTCTTTTTGTCTGCATAACACCGGGCGCTGAGTCTTGATAAAAGCAGCTTCTAAGAGATTAAGATGGAAAGAGTTGCGTGCTGTGGCGAGCATCGAAAATCACTTGTTGCCATGGTTTAATGCACACTGTTCATTTTTTCAAAGATGCTGACCAATGACACAATCACAATCCGATTTGGTGTCATTTTGTTTGCACAATCTAGTCTGGTTTAGATCGGCGTGGACGAGTCAATTGTTGTCTTAACCATTTAGGAACATGTTGCTTAATACGATCCCATAGCCGTTAAGATGCTCGCCCTACAAACCTACTGTCACAGTGGCACTTGTTTTCATATATGACATAGCTTTTCTGAATGGTAGTTAAAACATCCCGTGCGAGTTACTGGCAGCATACGCTTTGACGTATAAACCAAGCGGGTGTTCACGGAATCATAGCAGCTTTTGACGACTGTTTTGACTTCTTTTTCCAAGTTTGTGGAGGGCTATTTAAAAGACTCTCAAGTGCACAGGGCATTTTTCAGGATCAAATCGCTTAAGGATGGAGAACTGAGCAATTTTCTTGGCGATCGGAGCGTTGACGACATTCTTAGAATAGCCATTGTCCAATAATAGTTTCTTGATCCGTTCTCTTATTAATCAAATGAAATACATGTAACTTACTCACTCTAGCTCTTCCCATTTTGACGCGATACTGCCACTGATGAGAGCGCGTTGAAAGCTTATGGCCAAAAAACAGCTTTTCCAAAACTATAGTAAAATTCTGTGCCATCAACAAGACTTTGTTTTTTACAGCGAAGCTTCATCAATGAAACTTGTGTTTTCTGGGATTTTGAAATAAACAATTGGTCAACAGAAAATTGTTTTTTAGTAGCTGGTTCAAATCCTGCCGAATGCAGATGCAATCATTTGACCAACTTTGCTTTATTACTGGTAAACTAAATATTAGCTATAAGTTATAATCAATTTGATGTAACGCAAGCAAAGCAAGACTTAATAGTTAATCAGTTTATTGTAATCACATATCGTGTTTCCTTGTACATAGCAGGTTATAGAAAAAGAAGGATACGTTGACCAGCTTGATTACTCTCACAAATTGTATAAAAAATGTCACTTTAATGAAGTGATTCTTTTTCTACATCTAAACGATTTCTTGAACTTTTTTTAATTTCTAACAGGTCTTGCTTACCCATGCGTTTCATTAATTATTTTTTTCTAGCTTCTTTTAAAACTGGCAATAGAGGGAGACGTGGGTGAACATGTTGTACGTTAATAGGTTCAATCGGTTGTAGTTCAAACTTACAATTTGTACCAGGTTTTTGCAATAAGACGTTTAATTCATTTACCAAAAAGTTGGGTTGCGAGACTGCGGTAACCTATGTGGACAAACCTCACCTGAAACCAATTACCTGTATTTTGGTAGTGATGCAATTATTTTACTTGACAAAATTAATCATCGCCATTAAAAAGTTGGATTTCCTATGAGCATGCGCTCCTTCCAATGGATATTTTTCGTTAACCATCTAGTACTTTGTAGGCTGATACAGAATTTTTATTTGATTGCTTATTCAGTAGCAAGTATCAAAAAAGATTTATTGCTATATTTTTGTCAGAGTATTTATGAAATTCCCAGCAACTTTGCACTTTCCACTGTTACCTTGGTTGGTTGTGTTTTATCGATCGTCGGCCTCGCTGTAACAATTTTCCTGCTTCTCTTATCTCCGTGAGTTTGCAAGTTGTTGCGACTTTTCTTCTTCAGTTTGTTGATTGCGTTTTATTGACAAGCTAGTTTAACCAAAGAACTACTGTGCAAGAGCTTTGAATATGAAACTTATTTAAAAATTATTCTGCAGAGATTTGATCTCATGGAAGCAATATAGTAGAATTTTGTGCTTTCTTGTTCCCCTCTCAAATTGAACTTTTGAAAGTATGGTTTCGTATACAAATAACTTACAACCATAAATATTTTTTCGGAAGAGTATACAACTGTAGTATAAATATATAGCTCGTGACAAGAGTCTTGTTGAAACTGCCGAAACCATGCTTACACTCAGTGTGGTGTATAGAGGTGCGGAGACTACGGCGGACAGGACCATTTGATGGTCCACAGCCCCGGGCAAAACAAGCCAAACTAAGATCATATGAAAAACAAGTAAACGTTATACAGGCCTAATTTGAATAGTTTAATAATGGTTTGGTGTATAAACTGAAAACAATTTTTTTAAATTAGTGTTTTTCTATGTAATAGCCACTATGTCTAGTCCTAAATCCTGCAGTGTTTGCAATATTCATCATTCAAAAAACACATGTTTGAATTTATGTATGAAATTAAATGGTCTTTATAAATATGAAGTAGCCGCCGTGGTGTTGTGGTATTGTTGCGAGCTTCAGAGCAAAAGGTCTGGAGTTCAAAACTGTGTCGACACACCGCTGGTATTTGTCAAAAAGGGCATCCAGAATTTAAAGTGCTACGCAGTGGTAGCCATACATTAAATTAGCACGTCTGAGCTTGCAAAACGCGGAAAAAATGACGTAAAATTGACTTTCTTTTTTTCTTTTAGTAATCATGAAAAATATTTAGTCCAAAGCTATTTATCTTTAATTTGTAGGGACATTCGCCAACGGCGTCCTATACAAGTGACAGTAAACATCTGCGCCAACCTGCTGATCGTGTACGTCATCTTTCTGGTAGGGATGGACAAGCGTGATAATGTTCGAACTTGCATTGCAAGCACTGTTTTTCTGCATTATTTCCTGCTCACTACTTGGTTATGGATGGCAATGTATGCTAACGTGCTGTACAAGTCTTTTGTGCAGGTAAGCAAACACCAAAAATATTAGCCGATCAGCTTTAAGCATTGTTTATTGATTATAACAATTGTATGGTCTCTCAAAATAGTAGTCAAATCAATTCAAGCCCTATGAAGAGATGTTGGAACAAAAAAGTTAGAAAATCTGCTTCACATTATTATGCGTTATTCCAGCCCGATCTTGGGTACATTAATCTCTTCTATTTTACGGTATTATTGGCGTAGAGGCAAGGTTACAAAATTAAGAGGGCTTATATTTTCTATTGATATTTAATTAGTAGGATTCATTTTGAACAGGCTGAGATGATAAATTGGCGATATAAGTAGCTCTTAAAATGTCGTTAATTGCAGGTACTTACTGCAACCTGGAGCAAACTAATGCTTAAAGCATACGTTTTATCGTACGGGGTTCCGGCTATAATTGTGGCTTTAAACACTGCAATTACGTTGTCACTGTCAGTTGAACCGGATCTACCTCCAACCATAGGTGGAAGTGAGCAATGTGTTTTTAATTTAGGTTAATCTTAACTGTTCTTGAGTCAGGAATGTAACGGGTTCTTTGTACAGAGACCCTTGGGGTAGTATCCGAACTCGAGACAGATTACCGTGGAGCTGTTCAACGAATAATTAAATAGATAAAACGCGTGCTTGTTTGAACTTCTTCTCTGCTGTCGCCCAAACTTTCTTGCACAAATCCTTTTGATAAAACTTGTATTAACAATACGCAAAACTGAAAATGCAAATTATGAATATTGCAAATTGATAGAAAAACAGATGGGGTGTCGTTGGCGTCGGCGTTTTCAAACTATTTTATTTCACGTGTTTCTTCTTTACTACAGCTTCCCCACAATGACGATCAACATAAGAGAACAACTTATACAACTTGATCTATGTCGTTACTTACGAGCTTCTTTTGTGAGATAGTTTTCGACTCAAACGTGCAGGTTTACAAACAAAATATACGTTCAATTCCGTCGCGTGTCTACTTGAGAGTCGTGCAACGGTGTGTAAAGAAGGCAATTACCACTGCGTCGCTTGAGGTCAACCTTGCCAAATTTAACCACTAATTAATGAAAATAATACTGCAAGTGCGACAAATATGTTAACGACACAACATGGGTTCAACTCACGCACGGGCTACGCAAAAACTACAGATTTAGAGCGTTAGATATTGCCAATATTGTAACAATATTTACAAGTGATTTCATTACAACAATAATCACGTTTTTATTAAGAGAAATGTTAAGTGCCTGGTATGAACCTGTAGGGACCCGAAAAATATTTGACTAAATTAAAAATGATTAGATGTGTTTTGCGCTAGTCATATTATACGAGGTACATTCAAACATGCATATATCATTCACATATGGTGCATGTGCAAAACAAAACCAACAAAAACCAATGGCACAAATTAAACCACTTCAGAAAGTTCGAATGGGTACTGTCACCGGACATTTTTATATTGACAATCAAAGTCAAAGCTGTGATGGAAACGGAAAAACTAAAAATGAAAATGAAATTGTGTTGTCAAAAATGTGTGTAATTGAAAAATATATCAATCCATATAGGCAGTATAGGCTACTATTTGTGAAAAACTGCAACAAAGTACACTATGATGTCTGCATTTCATAGCTTGAATAGACTAAACGTCAATCCCTTATTTAGTACTTAAGCATCATTTTTCATCTAAAGATTGATAGACAAAACTCACATTACACTTGATATAGTATGCTAGTTACACATGACAAACAGATTAGTAAAAGCTGAAGTTTCCCCATGTACGTTGAAAGTATTAACCTAGAAGTCATGTCGTAGCTTGACTGCTATACTGTAGGAGTAAGGCATTAGTTAAGTCTGTGCAAACACAGTGTCTCTTTTTCTTTGTGTAACTTGTATTACAAGCATCACTACAATGCGACTATCAAAGTGTAGTGGCTAGCTTGTTCTGCTAGCCAAATCAAAGTGTTGCCAATTCAGAATTGAGCAATGTTTGTAAAATATATCAGTTTTTACCTTTCAAAAAATTTTTACAGCTTTTCTACAATTCTCACTTTTGTAATTTTTCTTTTTAATTACCCTTTGTAATTTTCTCTCACCCGATTTTCATTTTTAGGGGCCCGAATCGGATCCCTAAAATCGCCCTAAAAAAAAACCCTACATTAACAAAAGCTATCTAAATTTTTTTTACAAGAAACACATTGCAATACACGTAATGTAATTTTGATATTTGGTAACGTATTCTATTTAACCAACTGAGCTATTGTGGTTGGATTTCCTTTTACAAGGGTGGGACAGAAAAATCCTTCCACATTTTATATTTTAAAAAAATTGAAAAGAAAAACCTTTAGTGTAATTTTTATTTCATGCATATAACGCTATATGATTTTTATTTTGTGTGGGCTATGTTTTTAAATAACGTCCTCAAGGTGGCGTTCTCGAGCTGCGATACGATGCTGGAAGCGATTCCTAGTTTCCCATCATCCTCCGTGTCATTTCTTGTGGAATTTTGTTTACTGTTTGGCGAATAGCAAATTTCAGCCCACCAATGGTTCTTAGTCGGGCTTGTACAGCTCTGCCGTAACATAACCTCACAGAAAATAACATCATGTAACAAAACTTTTTTAACTTCTCACTATAGCTCTTCTGGTGTAATTGAAAGTTAAAATAATCTTTATTTAGATGTAAAATCTACATAAAATTCATAAAAGGAAATAACCCACACTTTCTGATTTAATATGCTTGAAAACACGCGAAAATAACTCTTGTTGTCTTGAAATTTTGGGTTTGTGAAAAATACATTTTTTAATTTTCACGATTTTATTCGTTATTTCTACTATTTTTGTTACCTAGTTAGGTATTGTACCGCTAATAAACTCCTCTTTTTAGAGTTACAACTTAAGTCCTCATTCATTGTAGGCTAATATAATCTTGAAGAATTGTGCTAGGACTACCCGTGGTTGCAAATATTCAGCCGATTCCTTCGGCTATGTATGTGGTGAATTTTTTGCAAAAAGAGCCAAAAAACATTGTTTGAACAACTGCATTTGTGCAGGAAAAGCCTATTTTGCTTATTTCGGAATGCCAGTTGGTGACCAAGTAATTGTTGGGCACCAGATGTCATCTGTGATTACTATCGTCGCACTCTTAAAAGCAGGTTAAGAAGAGAAAAAAGAGCTATGCGTTTTGCTATCCCCCATATCTGGCGTGAGCCTTTAGATCACCATACAGATTGCTACTTCCGTATGGTGGATCCAACAAAACGGAAAAAGGAAAAGAATGCACCTCCCATTGACTATCCTGACCTTCTTCGTCTATTGCATCTGTTCCTCATAATACCACTGACCTGCCTGTGCCACAGCCACTCTCAAGAAATCAATCTTGTCCAGCAGAGGCAAGTTCTGAAGATTCCGAAAAGGAGGGTGCGTCATCACCAGCATATGTTATGCGTCGTCCACGCCGACTGAGGAATAAAAAATGTCCCCATTACTCTAATCAAGAAGACATCAATGACCTCATTCGAGAGATGGCATATGAGAAGATGCATATGAAAAGATGGGATGAAAACTTGTGGACGCATATGAGAAGATGTACTGCAGGATGTTGCTAAAGCTCCATGTCTTGCACTTTATATCGACGAGTTCAAGGACAACATGAGCAATTAATCGGAAGAGCAAGGTGAAGTTTTTCACCAAGATGTCAAATCGTTTGAGGAACGCTATAAAGGCCAGTACAATGAAAGTATGATTGGGGACTACATTTGGAATCGTGTTTGCGAAAGTGAACTGACGTACAACCGGCAGTCATTAAAGAAAACTTTTTTTGCTCAACTTGTATTGTATGATAAATGATTTCGTTAATTTTATTTTGTAACAGTTTAAACATTCTCTCTTGGAATACTTTTTATCACATTCAGCATCGGTAGAATTACCATATAGGCTATCAAGTTTAACATTTTCAGCCTCTGCTCATTCACCCAATCATTCCCTGTTTAATTATATTTACAGACAAAGTGTGAAATACGCTAAAATCGTTGCTGTAATACGTTCAAAACTGGCAATAAGATCAAATGATAGTAGGCTTAACAAAAATTATTTTGTTTTAATGCAGGTATTGGGAAAAGCTCTAAACTATATGCAAAATTACCGAAAAATCCAAAAAATTGATCTAATGAACTTTGTGAATGCTCATTTTTATTTATTAATGCCATAAGATAACAGAAAAATATAGTTTTATCACATGGACAAATTATGTGTCACATGGTATGGTCACAAGGTGAAAGATCAGGCGAATGCGCTGACCATTTAATATCACCACGGAAAGAAATCAAATACGCTGGAAAGAATCCTTGCAAGATATCAATTGTTTTTTTGCACAATGAGCGGTTGGTTCATCTTATTAAAAACATACCGTTGAATTTTCTCCGAAATTCTGGAGCTTTGCCTTTAAAAAGCTTTGCAGCATTTGCAAATAACGAGCTGAAATAATTGGAACCGCTTTGTCCTCCTCCTCAAAGAAGTTAGGGCCCCAAACTCAAAAATTCGAAACCACACTCTCACTCGCTGCGAAGTGGCCTTTCATGTAGTTCTCTAGGGTTACTTTCTGACCAGTAGCAAAAATTTTGCATGTTGATATAACCAAATAAATGAAAGTGAGCTTCGTCACTGATAACCAGAACAGTATCAGCAGGATTTTCAAGAATATATTTACAGCAAGCTACACGAGTTTTATAGTCTCGTCCCAACAATTCTTGGGTAACCCACAGTTTATATTAATGAAACTCGAAATTAATATGCAAAATTCGTTCTTACACTGCGAACAGAAAGTCTTAATGCAGCAGAATGCTAACGAGCTAAACGCCTTAAAGATCGCAAAACGGACTTTAACAATTTGGATGTTCTCTAGAGTTCGAACGCTTCTTAGTCTTTCAGAGGATTTGCGCTTGAGCACTAAGCCTGCAGCTCTGTAAAGTTTTAGACCAGATCAGTATAGTTTTTTGATCAGGAACAGGTTAGTACCTGCTGAGTTGGAAATGATTTCTGAAATTTCTTAAGGTTGCAGTTACAGATTTTCCGTCAGTGAGAAAACTTTCCTCAATAAATGCACGATGTGTACCTGTTCACGCGGTATCTAGACTTAAAAACTTTACAAAAAAATTTAATAAATCACTCGTTAGTCTAATCTCTCACTCTAGAAAACAAAATGGAAAGTTCATTGTGAAAATTCACTTTAGGTATTTTGCTAACTGCAACAGCATTGCCAATGTGGGAGGCTGTCTGCCCCACCCTTATATTCAAAATGTAGTTGGATTTAGCTATATTTAGGATATATTAGGGCTTTAGATGTATGAAAAATCTTAATTTTTCTGGTATTATGATTTTTTTCTTAACAAGGCTTCCTCCAACTCCAAGGTCTGCTTTTATCGCTGGGTGCTTGTGCAACCAACGCTGATTTAAAACTGAAAGGGTTTAAAAATCTCGACTCGTGCAATTACAGAAGGAGAAATTTCTGAACAACTACTTGATAGCTAGTTTGATAAAATCAATCAATATCTTTTTAACAAACAATTTCATGAGGCCGTTATTGCATTGATGTTATTGTGTTATTGCGTTAAAGCGTTATTGCGTTAATGTGTTTATGCAGATCAAGAGATTCCCGTTTCAGCTATGTTGTCGGAAAACCTATGCTGGCTTCAAGGATATTCTCTCTATTTTTCATTTCTTCTCCCTGTCGGATTATTGCTTTTATTCAATATCGTTATCTTTTACATTGTAATTCGAAAGTTGACTTGGAAACGGAAACAGGTGAGTAATTTTTTTAGCTACTTTGCAACAGTTGAAATGAATCAAAGAAGAGCAATAAAAAAGTTGTGTTGAAGTTTTGTTTTGGAGCTGCTGTCGATTGCACATCGCCGGTTGATACCAAAATGTCTTTGTAATTGTAACACTGATCTGAAAAAATTGCTGCTCTCTATTGACTTCATCAGCATGATTTTTCGTTTGATTAACTTTTGATGTAGACTTCAATGTTGTGTTTGATTTCTCACTATTCTTCTATGCCCATTTCATAAAGAAGAAGAATTACACTTTATTATGTGTTTCTGTTGAGTTGATAATGACGTTAGACCTTACGTTTAAGAGTATCACCTCTCCTTTTCAAAAGATGTTTCTAATTAAAGAAGGTCATATATCAAACCAGCAAATTTTTATTAACCTTGAAGTCACTCGCGTGTTAGTAACGGTAATGATGTTAAATAAGTAACATTTTTCAGATATCATCTACAAATAAGCAAACCTTGAGTGACCAGTTCTTTGTCGGTATAACGTTCGCAATTACGCTTGGGTTATCCTGGGCCTTTGGATATCTGATGCTTATTTCCTCGAATATTACTTTTCTCACTATATTTACCTGGCTATTTACTATCTTCGTTACATTACAAGTACGTCACATTATGTTAGGCGCAAAGTAGCTGTCTAACTCATTCGTTGAACAATATTGAGCAAATTAAGCTGATTTTTTGTTAAGAGTTTTTCTGGATTTGGAGTTTGCCAAGAAGTACAGGGATTTTCTTTTCTCCCCTAGATATATGTTACTGCGCGGTAAGCTTATGTTTAAAAAACAGTGTTAGACCTGAATGATAAAATGCAGCAAACCCACTTCAACGGTTAAATTTTGATTCAAAAATTTAAGTTTTTAATTTACCTTAATGAAGGTGATGACATAATCTTCTGCGACTTTGTCTATTGTGGACCAGTTTTACTTGAAAAGGTTGCTTTGCGATTTATTCTCTGGAAAAGCAGCATAAATGCAAAAAAAATTTTAAATGGTCATACGTAAATCTGTAAAAAACTTATTTTATGTTTAGGGTGTCTTTATTTTCTTGCTTTTGGGTGTTCGAAGCAAGGATGTGAGAAATCCATGGTTGTCCAAAATAGTGGCTTGTGTTACGTTCCAGAAAATGCAGAAGCTTTCCATACCAACGTCTCCGGTGTCAAGTGGCAGTTCCGGTCTACCAGGCTCTGGACTAACCGGCTCAACAAGTGCGAACTCTGGAGCAAAGCTTTCAACAAGCTAACTCTATTTTGTGTGCCAATACGAAGTTACACAGTTCTCCCACTTGATACTGCTCGTGGTAGTATCCTTTCTTAATCATAGCGAGTGCGCCAGGGAAACTGTAGCATGTTTCGTTTCTGAACAAGCCTAGCTGCATAAAGCCCAAATTACATGTTGGGTCGATTTGGCCTACAATAATCGACGTCAGATGAGGAAACGTAAACTACTGTTTAATTTGAAAAAATGGCCATTTCAATGTTAGTGGTTCATATTTTCAAAAATTGCATAATTTTTCAACAATGTTTGCATGTCAATAAGTTAAGTGATATTAAAACTGCAGAGAATTAAACAATATGTTAATGACAGTACAGTAAGATAAATCTAAATGATGTTGAGAATATTACACGCAATTAACTCTCCACTCGTTTTGTTAACCAAAATTTGGTGACTGAGTGTCTCAATCACACGGAGAGCTATGTTGGAAAAACTTCTGGCCTTCACTTTTGGTTGAAACAACCATAGCAGACTGGTCAAAGGGTATCGACCATAAAAATAACTACAAGCTTTATCGACCGTTCCTTTAATAAACTGTGGTTTGAAATAAGTTAGAGCATGCTCTCCGTAAAAAAATTTGCTCCAATTAAAATCTCATGACAAACGTCTTAAAATTATTGGCCTCCAGTCCACATCAACACTTGAATGGGCACGATATGTTAGAATCGCTAAATTTTTAAGAGCACTTAGATAACCTGCAAAGAGTGAGACTAGGAAGAAGGAAGTCTATGTGGTAGAGAAGCAGTGATATTGGAAAAATTGAGAAAAAAATGCGGATGTGTCGTTTTTTAGGAAGCACAATGGAGAGACAAACAATTTCGTTTTGTGGGCGTCAAGAAAAAAAGGTTTATTTTGATGGTTTGAAAATAAGACAATGGAATTGTTAGGGTTGTAATCTTATTTAAGAAAGAATTATGTTTGAAGTGCTCGGAGGTTACTAGGAAAAGTGACGAAGTGGTGGCAATGTTGCTAGCTCTTGTGCGTGTTGGTCGCAAAGTGACAAACCAAACGCAGAGAAACAAGTTTTAAGCAATTGAATGGTGTGTGAGAAAATCTAAAAAATGGTGACAAAATTGTTTTTGAGCTGAGAGATTTTACCGTAAATGTTGGGAAATGAGTTCTTGGTTTTGGGGAGTACATGCAAGAAATAAAATGTAGGAAATTAAAGGGCCTACTCAAAAAGCACTAATCGAACTTGCTCGCTTTTTCTCCGCACTATTTTAAAGTGAGTAGCATCGAGCGGAAAAGCATTAATACCATTTTTCGAAACGTGTGCAGATGTGCCGTGAGTTTTTCTTAAAATATTACAAATGTATACAAGTTTTTAGATTGCTACAGATGTAGCACGTTGGTAACCATCATTTAGGCCTGTCTACTTATTTTATCGTCCGTTGCGACAACGTCACCTTTCGTAACGACCAGTAATAGTAGTACACACTCTCCCTCACTTTTCGACCTTTAAACCATCGAACTATTGCACACGAAGCCAATGCTTTAACCACTAAATATATGGAAGAAAATTACATGTGACGTCACATTTAGGGGGGGAAGAAAAGCGGTTGACCAGACGCTAAAAGTTGTGCATGAAAGATATTATCCAGGGTTGGTCAAACTTTATGGCTTTAGTGCAACCTGCTGTTTGCGGATGATTTCGCGGACCATTTGAGAGAGATTATTAAGTCTGAATTTTCATTACACTGAGTTCATGCTGGTGCAAAAGCATGCAAAACCTTCATTACAAAATTTCCAATCTAAGAAAAGTGCATTATCTTTTTTCCAATTATAAAAAAGTAGAAATAGTAAACACTAAAGTCAAAAAAATTTAATGCACATTAACATTTCGATGTGAAGTTGGACTCTACTTTTCTCTAACAAGCTTGGCAACGCTTAATGTGATAAGCTCGTAACGACCAGTAATAGTAATACACATCTTCCTTCACTGCCTGCTTTGGGGGTTCCAAATCGAAACGCTAGATTTTGACAGCAAAAAGTGTCAGCTATGAGGTTCTGGAATTTTCCAAGATGAATAATTACTAAAATTTAGGCCACCCTGGCAGACCCACAACAGTCCTGAAAGGGTTAACGACAATAATAATAATAATTGGTGTGTTTCATTTAAAATTTTATGTGGTAGGTAGCATGCTCGACGTCCGCTTCCCGAGGGTATCCGGACAATAATATTTATATTAAATTGTACGCTTATTTTTATAATCAAAAATTATCAAAAAGCAATATTCATTGTTACTCATGGAAAAATATGTTAACAAGTATGAAATTGTGAAAGCGTTGAATAAAAAGCAAGAAACCAAACGAAGATACAAAGAAGATTACACCGGGGATAGTTTCATATCTTCAGGACCTGAAGAGGATCCATTGCCATTCAATCTGATCTGCAATTTAGTTCTGTCAAATGAGGCACTTGTTCAAAGCGAGTTCTTGAGACACTTGGAAACGAAACATCCAGCTGTAAAAGGGCAACCAAAGAAATATTTCGAAAACAGCAGGGCTTAACAAAATAAACAACCTAAGAAATTTACAAACTACCTTGAGCTGCCAGAAAAGGGCTTGATTGCAAGTTATAAGGTTGATCATTTACTAGCAAAGCCCAAAAAGTTCATACAGAGGCAATTTCAGTCATTGCACCAGCTTTAGCAATAGTTGTTGAGAGTATATCTCTGGACTCGATGCCGACGAAAAAGTTATGAGAGTTCCTTTGTCAAGCGATACTATCTCGCGCAGAATTGAAGACCTATTGTCAGATTTAAAATCTGCGAACAATTTAAAGCGCCTGTCAATGAAGTGTCGCAGTTGTGACCTCTTCAGGTTGATGAATTTACTGATATAAGCGGCAAAGCCCAGTTGCTGGCTTCCATTCGGTTCATAAGGGACGAAAAATGTGTCAGCGAGTACTTATTTTGCAAGATTTACAAACTTACAACAAAGGCGAAGATATTTTCAATGTGATGAATGAAAATGTTTTGCTCTTCAAATTACAGTGAAAAAACTGTGTCAGTGTTTGCACCGACGGCTGCCCTTCCATGCAGGTAAGCAGAAAGGGATTCGCTACTTTTGTGCTTGAAGAAAATCCAAATGTGTTAGTTGTTCACTGCATGATCCACAAAGAAGCTCTTGTCTTCAGATCTTTGCCAAAAGATTTGATGCTTGCTCTGGATCAAGTGATTACAATCGTAAAACTTCATCAAATCCCGATTGCTTGCATCCCGACTTTTCTTCAGTTTTTTGAAGCGATAGATTCAGACTACAAATCGTTGCCGTGGAAAAGTAGGATCTCGAAAGGAGTCTGTGACTGCTATCCTGCTTACAGCGAATATGCTTCAAATAAAGAAATCATCCTCGGAATTTTGTATGCACTGACACGCCTGCAGTCAGCACTGCAGCATTACTTCCCAACAGTTGCAAGTAATGAATATGAATGAGTCAGCTACCCGTTTGAAAACTACGAAGCCAGAAATCTTACAACTAGAGAAGGGCAGCTCATTGATTTAAAAACGATACTTTCTTCAGTAAAGATTTGCGGAGAAAAGCGTGAATGAGTGTTAGATCTCAATGAACAAGTTGTATCCTGCAATCAGTTTAAAAGCAATCAAAATAATTCTTCCATTTGCATCTTCACAGTTTTGTGACTTTGGATGTTCAGTACTGACTGAAATCAAGTCAAAGAAGAAAGAGAGAGAGACTTCTTACAATTGACGCTGAAATGCGAGCTTGTTCATTGACTTTGAAGCTTTGATTAGATCAGATTTTCTCTTAAAAACAGGTACATCCTTCACATTGAATGTGATACTAAAAGCAGGTTATATAATTTTTCATTTTACGATAAGACATAACTGTTGTTATTTCTGGTGTGCCGGGAAACATTTTTAGTTTTTTTCCTTTGCCAACAGACAAAAAAGTTTGAGAAATACCGCTTTAAACTATAAATGTTTTTTAAATTAAAAAAAAAATCAAAAAATCCTTTTTGTGGTGAAACTTTTTCATTAATTTGACAAAAAATTTATCCTGGCCAGATTACCTTTTTTCTAATGTAGGAGTGCTCTTGGACAATGAGACTATATCCTTGCTGAGTCCCATTATCCTTTTTTGACAATAAGAGAATTTCACCCAGGCTATATAACTTACGATAACAGTTAGCCTGGGTGAAATTCTTTCTAAATGCAATCAATGGAAAAAACTGAGCGATATAACCGAATAGCATGCCTTTCACCAACCAAGTCAGACAAAGCACTAAACCCACCATGCCTCGTGGGTAATTGCGTTATCCCAAATTAAGTTGGGAGAAAATCACTTCAGGTTACCGTTCCAGAGTTAAGAGTAAGTATGAAAACAGCTGCTAAGCTGGTGGAATGCAAGTTCATGCTAAATTACCCCGCAGGCAATTAAGTTTACTTAATGTCGAAAAATATTGCGCATGCTACTCGGGACTTTTCCGCGGGCCACGGGTTGGAGGTCTTGAATATTGTCACATAAATGCATTTGTGATTCACGACTGACATCGCCGGCTAGCCGGTTGATTCCATTGTGCGCTGTTGATGTATGTATCCAAAATTGCGTAGCTTACCTACTTTCTGTTTGTGGTTTATAGGAGATGCTACAATACTCCCTCTGCCACAAAGCTTTAACGCCTTGAGGTGATCTAAGAGCGTTCTTACCACGCATTCGTGGAAGATTCGATCTGTTGCAGCAATGAATTACGACCTAGGGTCACCAATGTTTAACATTGTCAACTGAGCATTCATGATTAACTGTCGACCGCGCCAGCTAGCCGGTTGCTTCCAGTATGCGCTGTTGATACATGCATCAACTATTGCGCACCAGTTTTCGTAGCCAAAGCTACCGACGCCATTGATATGGGACAAAAATCAGCATCGCGAGTTATTATAAATAGGTTGCTAATGTAAATTTAACTATATTTTGAAATGAATTAATGCTGGTTTCTTAACACGAAATGAATAAAACTAATTAAAGGTAATTTGTTCGCAATCGGAGCTATCGATTGGTTAATGTACGCTTAGCTTTGTGCAATGATTGCACTGTGACAATTGAGGGTAGCTGTTTAGCTTACACGCAGATAGTTGCATGGTTTATAAGGAAAAAAACTGTAAACAACTAATTTAATGTAGGTTTAAAAATTTGAAAAAGAAAACAAATTTTTAAATCTTAGAGACTGCCTAACTTTAATTGTATTTATGTTTTACGCTATACCAAAGGTGACATGGTTAGAGCTTAGGCCATTCTACTGAAGTTCTAGAAAATTGTTTGATAATTTTGATTACTTGTCTAATTCTAAATTAAAAGATTTGAGTGGAGATTATTGAATAGCATTTGATATAACAATGTTACCAATTCAAAGTGAAAAACTTGCCAACGGTCAGCCACGTTTTCAAAAGCGAATTCTCATGACGTATGTAAAACCTTCCTATCAAATAATCGAAGCGGTTGTGCGGTTGTTCAGTCACAAATTAAGCTACGTGTAAAATGTGGAACTCTACAGGTATAATCGCACAACACAGCTACAATTTGACTGATATTGGGAAAAGCTCATATTGGTAAATTAAAGCTGAAAATTGTGCTCAGCTAGAAGCTACGAGAGACATTGTAAAGAGGGGCTGGGAGACCTATTTTAATATTTGAGCAGGTCAGCCCTGTCGCGTTTTGATATAATAATATATATATCTATAGAACTTTTCGGTTCTATCTCAATCTTAAATTTCTTTTAAAATTGAGGCGACGTATGATAATCGCTCGGATAATTAGGTCTGACTGCAACTTAATAAAACTTGGAAAAGATTGGCTTCCACTAAAACACCTTAATTAAACCACTGTAATATCAGAATAATGTATTCACAGAAATAACACTTCACGACTTCAAGCTTCTTTGCTCGACGATCTCAAATTAATCACTTTACCACACAATCAGGAAACCGCCAAAATTAATTTTACCAATAATTGCTTAATACTCGCCGCGTCCACAGAATCCACCATAAATTAATACAAAAAAAACAATGACCCTTCTTTACTCCGTCAATCACGATACTAACTATTACTCTGCTGACTCTCCTCTCTCTAACTAACTACTATAACTAAAAAAATCCCGTCGCCTTATATATAAATCGACAAAACCAATCCAGAAAACGCTAGAACGAAATCACGTGAAAAAAAGGAAAAAAGCATTTCAAGTTATGTAATTGTTTATCGAAATTCTTCAAAGAAGCTAGAATCACTGGATCAATCTGGAATTTTACTATGTCGTAAAAACGATTGTGACGTAATAAAAGGCGTACACAGCAGTCCACTTGCGAGGAACAAAGACCCTTTTTTCTCAATCAGTCATCGAAATTCTTCGAAGAAGCTAGAATCACAAGATCAGTCTGGAATAGTATTATGTCATAAACGACTGTGACGCAATAGAGGCGTACTTACGGCAAATCCAATTGCAAGGAAAAAAGGTCTTTTTCTCAATCAGTAGCCGAGCGAACAATGACACAGCACTTTACACAAATATGAAACAATTCTTACAAGGCAAATTTCCTTATTTGTGACAAACCCACATAGGCCTACTAGTAAGTTAACCACGTATAGTAACTGAATTAAGATAAGAGGTAGGCCTATAGCAAATTATAACTTTACAACAAACTGCAATAAGCTAAAGGATTTTGGCTGTGATACAACTAAATGTGAACTAAAATTTCTACGTTGCTACCAAACAATTAATCATTTGAAGCTTCAGCAAGTAGATGTTTTGGTATGATTCAAATAATAAGAATAAGTTTCGTGATTGTGCTGTTTTCACAAGATGATTGAGGGGGGCCTTTTATTTTTGCCATACATTTTTGAAGGGCTCAAACACTTGCTCCACTCAAACCGTGCAAATATCTCCACCGCCTCTTGGCAACGATGGAAAGCAGGTCATAAGTTAAAAAGCAGAGCAAAGAAAACTGAGAACGTTAAAGGAAAATCCTGATTATTAGCTTCTGCTTTACGTAGTGTTACTTATTTTTTCCTCAGTTGTTAAAACATTTTATGTTGTTTCTAAATCGTGTGTTTTCACCTTCCCCTACGGTGCTGCAAAGCCACTATAAGTCACTTTTTAGTTACATTATTGAACTTTGCGTTTCCTTTGTATTGTAAGTTAGAATTGAAATTGGCAGCACCACTGCTTTGAGCATACCTAATTATATAAGAAATATATAATATAAAAATATTTACTGATAGTCCGCCATTGTTTTGGATTTCGTTTTAACTACATCGAAGTGTCCCTGTGTTGTATTTTATTGAATTAAACCACTCGTCATTTAGATTTATTGGTAAAGAATTGTCGGTCAACAAATTGAAAAAACTGCTGCCTTTACTGCTGTCTTTATTGCTGTCTACTGCGGTCTTCAATCTAAGAATAAACAAGCAGCAAGTTATTCAACCACCGGCGTGTTACAGAGACTTTGAAAGAGGTCAACGGAAGCAAAAACACGTAGTAATAAGGAAGGTGGTCATTACTATTCTTACCTTTTTTTCTCTACCATTTTACGCTTTCTAACTATATCTTTTTATTTGCTCTCCTTGCTTTTTCCCACTTCTTTGTCCACCTTTTCCATTTTTTCACTCACTCTTTTCCTTTTACTATTTCATCTTTTAACTCCTCCTTTCAATTAATCCCTCTGTCTATTTTTAGACGTTTTCTTGTTTCCTTTTCCTCTTCTTTCCATTATTTTACCCCCTCTTTCTTCTTTCATTTCTATTTCTTTCCTTTTTCCATTTTTTTACAATCTTATTAAACAAATCATAACTCTTTTTACTCCGCCTTTTATTCCTTCTACCCATCCTTTCACCCTATTCTTCCATCCAGTTATTTCTTCCATTTTTTTACATCTTCTTTTCTTTCATTCACTAGCTTTCACTCCCTCATCCTTTCAACTCTCTTCTTTCCTTTTACCCCCACTCTCCATCTTCACGGTCGTTCCCTGTTTTTACATTCTTTCTTCGTACTTTCATTCTCTCCTCTACCTATTCACTTCTTGCTCTCTTCTTTTTTCACATCTTTCCTTTGTCTTTTTCTTCTCTCTTCTTTTACTTGTTTCCTCTCTCCTCTACTGCTTTTATTCTGCCTTACCTCACAAGTTTTACCGCTCTCCCTTCTTACAACGCTATCTTTTTTTTTACCTTTTCCACCCTTTTTTCCTTCTTTTGCTCCCTCTTATCTTTTTCATTTTTATCTCTATCATTTTGTTTCTTCTCTCTTTTCATCCTCTTTTCACGTCCTTTCACCTCATATCCAAATGCTGTTTCCCTCTGCCCGATTTTTTACTCTTTTCTCATCTTTTCAGGCTCTTAACCTGTTGTCTCTGGCCTTGAAATTGCTTCTGACCGTGATTTTATGCTCCAATGTCATTGTAGATCTGAAAAGCAAAATCGAAAAATTACTTATGCAGTACAACTGAACTCTGAAAAAAAAGGAATTTCAACTGGTTTCTACTCTGCGCTTCGAAAAGGGGATTTTCGTGGGGTGTAATTACGAAATCCGGCTTTTGATTTCTATACGACTATTTGAACCAGTGGCTTTTGCTGTTACCTGCGCTTGTGGGCAAAACTGTCTCGATTTCTTTTGATTTCTTTTTAGAGAAACCGTGGATTGATATATTAAAGTTTTGAATTTTTTTCATCGTAGTGTCTAGAGTCCCAGCATGGGCATTTTACCTTTTACCACTAAATGGCGATAAACCGCAGCGTTGCAATGGTGAAATGGATAGTGTCGTTGCTTCTGAACGGCATGGTCAGAAGTTCAATTCTCAGTTGCGCTTTTTTGTGGATTTGGGATTGGATTGTTTGTAGAATAAATGGCATTAATTTTTTTCGAATTAACATAACAGGATTGTACATTGCTGGAAGGGGGAGGGGGTATGAATATTTGTCAAGAATTAGTAAATTTGTGTTGTAAGAATAGTTTTTATATATGTATAGTTGTTGTAATCTGTTGTTTTATTTGTAAATCTGAATTGTCTGAAGCCCCAAACTTGCTAAACTGTTTTCGAAAAAAGACCTTTTTTCTTTCGCATTTATTAATAGATTTGTAACTCACTTGCCTTTTCTGACGTCACAATGGTTGACAACGTGACTAAGTTCCAGTGTATTCTAGTGAATCTTGTTTCTTCTCGAAGATTTCTTTTCATTTCTTTTTATTGCCGATTACGTGATTTATTAACGGTGTTTTTTCTGGGTCACGTGATGTTCTAGCATTTTCCGGAAGATCGTCTTTTTGTATATAAGGGGGCGAGATTTTTTTTGATTTAGAGAGAGTGAGTGTAGTTAAGTAGAGAAAATGGAGTGTAATTAAGAGGACATTGATCTGTGGTGATTTTATTGTGGATTTCTAGTAGTGTGACAAACGATTGTTTGGTGGATTTAGTTACGGTTAGTCTCTGATATTTATATATCGAGGTGCTTTAGTTCTGTATTTGACAAGCAAAGAAATTCGAAGTTTTAAAGTGATCTGTGAATATATTCGTTCTGTTCTTGATCGAGAAGTGCGTGAGTTAAAGTATCTCAGTGGAAGTCAATCTTTTCGTAGCTATTAAGTTGCAACCAAACATAATTATTCGAGCAACACTACAAGTCGCCTCAATTTTAAGAAGTAAAATTGAGATTGAGATAGAACGAAAATTCTATTGAAACGCGACAGTATTAAAAACGTAGGGGTAGTATATACTGAAAATTAATGTTTGCACGAATCAATAACATTTTTTGCCGACATTATAGGGTTGAAAGCTAAAATGCGGGCGCCGGCACTTCAGTCACTTTTTTTTCATTCAAGATCAAAATATTGGTTTAGTTTTTGTCTATCTTAGTTTTAATTTGGCTGCTGCTATGCGATCAATAGCCAAATTCAATAAGAAATTTTCAGTATTTTATGCAAATAGACTATCAATTTTGAAGAACGCATCTCGAATGAACTGTGGCATCTGATACTAACTAAACCTGCTCCAAGTGATTTTGGAATTCGGGAAGTTAACTTATTGTCAGAGTTGCTCCCTCGGTTAAAGAGACCAGGATTTTAATGGCAGTACAAAGCATTATGGCCTAAATCTTGCTGTATATCCTTTTAAGCAGTTGATTATTTGCTTAATCCTCAACACAAAGTAGTTGTTTCTGCTTTAAAATTCGCGAATGTGCAACAAGCACTACTAGAGCGAATCACAAAACTAAGGCGTAAACTGGATAGCAGATTCGATTTAAAAGCAATCAAAAACTAGTCCGCAGGCACCTTCAGTAGCCTCATGTGTTGCAAAAAAAGATTGGTTCCGTCGACTTCATCCAAGAAATAGTCTTGAGAACCGTAACAACTAGTTTATTTACAACAAAAACTGAACAAAAAACTGTGCCCTCACTTCCTAGCTTCGCCTATGTGTCCTTGTGTGGCGGTTCAGTGTGTTTGAGAGCGAGAATTAAAGCAATCCGATGAGAATAGCGTGGTCCGTGATCGAGGATTTGTTGTAATTTGTTATTGATCAATTCAGCAAATCAATCATCAACACCAACAAGTCAATTACCAAACAAAATGTCAAACTGGTACGGGTTTTCTTCTCTCAATGCAAGACTGGACTTTTTCACAAGTAGCCTATCAATTCATAAAATTTTATTATGTCTCTCAATAAGTGCAGGACACAAATCGAAGTATATAAGGGGGAAGCAAAATAGTGATCGTTATATAGTAGGTCTATGGTTGACTGTTTGCACAACCGTCAAATGGTTAAAGTTAAATTACAATTTGGTGCAGTCTCTTTCACGCTCTGTTAGTGTCCTCCATTCGCTGACTATGTCTACGTTTCCTGATTTCGGTTTTATTATGAAAGGGGAAAAGGTCATGTATTTTTTCTTCCAAATTTCTTGAACCCGATTCCAAACCCCCTGACTATGCCTTTGCTCCCAGGTCTTGGTATCTCTTTCTTTGATCTAAGATCATTTTTATAGTACTCAAAAGCAGCCCATTATCGCAACAAAGTCTAAGTTATCTTATTTTGGTGATCTAACACGAGTTTTTTAGAGTAACCTATTGTTGTATACATTTTCGCGAGTTTTTGAGAGCAACCTACTGTTGTAATTTCAGGCAAATTGGCTTTAGCTGCTTCTTCAAATCAAATAGGTCCTTTACCAAACACCAACCAGAGTGTTTGCTCGTAGTTAGCGATGAATATTTGAGATTTCTATTTGCGTTTCCTTGCAAGAACGTCAGTGCTCAGTTTGTAATTTCAAATTTGTGAACTCTTTTTCAGTTTTTGGAATGCTTTACTACATTTACTCCGACCGCAACTCTTCGTCTACGAATTTTTAACTAAAAATGTTTTTCCATAAGAAAGGAGTTGGCAGAAGCTGCACAACTAGTAACAAGGCTGCTAGCATTGGGCAAGTCGAGCGGCTTAACAGTACGTTATGGAAAACAATTATACTGATCTTAAAATCGAGAAAATTTCCAGCAAGTTCTTGACAGTTTGTTTTTGATGACGCTCTGCACTCTATCCGGACTTTGTTGTGCACGGCCACCTACTGTATGCCTCATGAAAGACTTTTCAACTATCAACGGATTTGTACAAACGGAATTGCTGCACTGACATGGCTTCTTATATTGGGACCAGCTTTGCTAAAACGGCACAACAGAAGTAACAAATATGACGCGCTTGTGCAAGAAGTCGAATTAAGTGAAGCCAACCTAAATACGCTTAAGTTACATCCTCGAATGGGAGAGGCCGTGATTGCAACTAAGTACTTAGCCCCAGCTTTGTGAACTACTGCCACACAAATGAATGGATCAGCAATCAACCGATGCTAGCTATGTGAACAATGTTAAAAAGAGCAAGGTCATGATAGTGTCATCACCGGCGCGATGGTATGGTGGTGAGAGCGTCCGCATTGGTAAACCTGGAGTTCATTCCCTAAGTCGAGTCATACCAAAAGACTTTAAAAACTGGTATTCACAGCTTCCCTGCTTGGCGCTAAGCATAAAAAAAGGGATAGTGTGAAGAACAAGCCTGCAAGCTTGCTTGTTGTGTCCTTGGGCAAGGCACTTAACGGGACGCCTCCACCTTTATGTGGCAGAGAGGTGGTCCACCCGTCTTCACTGGATTACAATTGTGAAGTTGCTAATCCAGCATGCCGTAAAAGACGACACTTGGGTACCCACCAGTGGCAGTGCACCTTGTTAGTGGTGGGGCTACCAGTCACTGAAAACTGGTTCGAAATGGGCTGCCATTTTTCCACTAGCCTAATTTCAATTAGGTTGACGGCATGAACCTGAATTGCCGTTCATGCCGTACCTACATCCCGAGGAAGAGGAGTGGTAACCAAAAACAAACAGCAAGGTCATGAAGAAAAGTGTGCACCAGCTCAAAGCATCCGTGATGATAAAGTGACTTCACCTGGCGATGCCCATAATGATATCCCCCTTGTCAATTCCCCTAAACAATGTTTTCCTGTGATCGGATGTGACCGTAAGGTGCCCCTGATTTCCTTTATTCTAAGCAGAGACGTTCGCAGTGAATGCGAAAAGCTCCTGACAGACTGGTGTATTGCTGATTGTTTACTGTGTAATCTTTTGTAACAACGAATATCCTGAATAATTTATCAATATACGCTTTATATTTTTATATAAAGTATACGCTTTATTTTTTCATTTTGGTTGATAGGAGAGAATGTTATTTATATTTCTCATGCGTCAGAAAATTGAATCCAGAACCGCTCCAACTCAATTACGTTATTGTGATTGTGCAAATCACTCATATGAATTGCAAGATAACACGCATTGCTAAGAGGTGTTTAGTGCGATTAGGCGCTTTTAAGTTGTGTTATTTTTACAATGTTGTAAGGGCTAAATAAACTTTGATAAAACGTGAACCTCTCGGGATTTGAGCCATCATCTACAAATCTTGTCTCAATAATTCAGTTGCCAGTACGCAGTCTGCTCAATCTAAACAACTTGCTCGCAAACAAAATGCGCCTTTTCTATTTCAAGCTGTAATCAGCACTGCCGTTATAATTTGCATTACCAACGCGATGGCGTAGTGGTTGGAGCGCCCGCTTCGAAGTCGGTAGACCTTGGATTCAATCCTCTTGTCGAGTCATACCAAAAAATTCTAATAAATGGTATTCACAGTTTTTCTGATTGACGTTCGGCATTTAGGGAAAGTTGTGGAGAACAAGCCGGCAAGTTCGCTTGTTAAGTCCTAGGGAAAGACACTTAACGGGACGCCCCCATCTTTATGTGGAAGACAGGTGGCCCAGACACCTCGAAAATGGCTACTCCCAAGCGAGTGTGGACGTCCCGTCCAAAATATAGCGATACAATTAGCTTTCTCGTGAATGGAAGATAAATATGGCAAATAAAAAAATTGTTTTGTTGCCTTTTGTTCAAAATAACTTTCAGTTTGTTGAGTTCCAGCAGTGTTTAATTTCAGGTGTTAAGTTAGTTGCAGGTTCTTAAATTGAAATACGATAGTATTTATCTAGTAATGATTTATTTTACCATGTCTTGTTTGTTCATATAGATCAATAATTACGTAAAATGTTAATTTACAATACAAAACTGTCAAATCTACCAAAGTGACTGCCGTAGTAACCAGAAAGTAAAATGTTGTATTTTCCTCAGACTATTGTACAATGTCGTCTATTTCCATGTTCCACGTTTAAAATCCTCGCTACAATTTCCAAATAATTCCGATTCGCTGATTCAATCGCACCTACTATTTATAATGTTGTTTTGTATTTTAATACGTTGAAATTTGTTTTATAGAATACGGTACAAGTTTGTCAAACAGTAAATAGAACACAAACCAAATCAGTGTGAGGCTTCTCAAGTTACTCAAATTTCTGTGGCCGCCAACGAGCAATTAATCGGCGGCTATAAGTGTACCATCCATTGTAAAATAACTGAGTAGAAGTGGCAGAAGCATTCTGTTTGAAAGCCGGTCATTTGGTGAATAAACCTAAGATTATTGAAAACCTACTATATTTTATTTTGATTTAGATGTGTTGCGTTTAAATTGATTAGTGCCTTACTTAAATAGAAGTCTGATATACATATTGTTAGTAATAATGTGCATTACCCCTACGCTATAAAGTATAGATTGGAAATATTGACACGATTAAATATAAAAAGTTTTGTGCACATAAAGACACAAAAATTTTCAGTTAAATTTAACTGCCGGTAAATTTGGGGGCTAAATCTTACTTTTCGTAAACTCCCACAAGGATGCCTATTATAATAAGTCTATATTCAAGGGCATAGAAACTTGAAAAGCAGGCGAAAAAGACAGAAGTTTATTGTAAGATGTGCATGTCATAAGTACTGGTCACCTTAACGTTTCTGCAATCGCAAAAATATATTTCCGTGATCCTGATGTATTACTATTTTTTCAATGACGCTACATACTGAGTCAAAATAAACAGCGAGTTTGCACACACAACATAAGTAATTTGTTTGTGGTAGAGAACTTTAATTAAAGTATTAAAAACTGTTTGGCCAAAAACTTTCGTAGACGAAAGGACAGCAAGAGTAACGACGATATCTCCAAATTTTGAAAATAAACACCGCAATTCTAAATGAACTAGAGGCAGCGCTTGCCTAAGAACATACTGTTTTTAAAACGCGACACAAAAAAGTCGATACTATGAGGTAATGTAGTGGAAACCGTGTAGCAAGTTATTCGAGGCTGTAATATTTAAGTCATGGCATTGGACTTGCAGACGTTTTTAGACATGTCCAAATCCGACACTAATCCAACACAAATTTTAGTCATATACCAGAGATCCTTAAACATGAATTTATAACACAAATTAGTGATATTGAAAATCCACCCTCACCATATAAATGTAAAAAGATATCAACCCTTATGTTGGATGAACTTCTTCCTGCATAGCATCAGCTTTTGGTTGGCAACTCTGCTTACGCAAGTTACTTGATTGCGTAATCACATTTCTTTGTTTTGAGTTGAATATGAGTGATTTGTATCGAAGTTGACGGTCAAAGCTTGAACTTGTTAGCTAGGGTTTCTAAGGTAGTTAAGTTGGTATCACAGAACCGTGTAGATTAAGTAATTCATAGATTTGCTAATTGTTTTATGTTAAACAGAAATTCGATACATGATGGTGCATGTTAGTATTTTTGATATAGGTTAGCAAAACAGTTTTAAAACTTTGTTATAAATTTATCCTACAGTGGCTTGGCACGACGTAAATCTACAACATTTTTTTGTGGATTTGGCCGACAGTCTTCATCGCATCAAAAAATTTTTCAACACCAAAATTTAGTACACGACCCCAAAATTGGTGAGGTTGTTGAGGTTGTTTTAATTTTGACCCGTTGAAGACTGTCGGCCAAATCCACAAATACAGGTTATACAGATTTTAAATGCTGTCACGCCACTGTAGTATAAATTTATTTCACCTTAGTTTATTGTGCCTGGTGTGCAAAAATTAGTATTTCATACTATATTCAACTAAATTAAACTCGAATTTGAACATATCTGCAAAAACTGCTGTAGTTCAAGTTCAAAATCCTGATTCAGAGAAAATAACGATGAGATGACTTGAGTTGTTTGAGCGTACACATGCTCGTAAAGGGATTACTTTTTAACCACTGGTCCTTTCGTCCTGATATAAACAACCTCCAACACATATTTCGCATGCTGCAGCGGAAAGTCGCATACCATCATAAATTAAGCAGTTCGGTTTTTAATGCTTTCAAAACCGATTTCAAATACAGCACCGAAAATGCAAATTTTATTAGAAACAAACCAAACAAACATGATATTATTGTCTTTTTGTGTTTTTGTTATATTTTATTTTATTTTATTTTTGTAATGAGACAAATGTGTCCCAATATTACTCTCACTCGAGTGTTATTTTGCGAAAAAAAAAACTGGTAAGGTGTAGCTGGGTGTATTTTTGAGCAGGTTTAGCAGGAGTAACAGTTTCTAGCAACCTACCTTACTGCTTACTGTTCTGCTCAAACAGCCATCTAAAACTGACTTGCAGTTAATCAAATATGAATGCGAATGTATGTAAAACTTCTGGAAGCAGCAAAATACCAAATCCTTTGAAGTTGGTTTGCTATTGAAGCAAAAAGGTTACTTTTGGTATCGGGTAGCAGTACTTTGGGACATTGTGTCCCGCGGTATCGAAAGAGCCAAAAAATGTTGATTAACGTGACAGAGGTGGGTAACAGCGCGCTACTTTTTAAGTAGCGAAAACGGTATCGACGCCACTATTAGATTTTGGTAGCAAGTATCGGTAGCGCAGCTACTTCTTCACCTAGTAGCGGTAGCATTGCTACTTTTGCAGAAATTGTGATGTCGCCAGCACTACTATCAACAATATTTTATTGACTCAGAGTATAAAAGCAATTTATATTTTAGCCTGTTGTAAATCTAAGTTTGTGATAACCCATCAAGCAATGAAAATGCGAAACGTCTCTGGGAACACTAGCTGTACGTAGCGGTGAAACTTCACCACTCTATTGTTCACTTCTTTTCTATTCAAAACAAAAAATTGCCAGATAATGACTGCAAAAAAACGCTACAAAAATTTTGGCATCTTTTTAGATCAAAGCAAAACTTTTGATATCACGAACCGCTATGAAATGTTTTAAAGACTCCTAACCTGCCGATAGTGAACCTTGCGATTATTACTTTTTGCGTTCTGCTGAGCTGTAAATTAGATTGAAGTGTCTTTTTTAGGCATAAGGAGTTGTTTCAAATGAAATTATGGACAAAAGAAGGCAGTACATGTGTCACTGGGCCTATTTCAATTAGAATTTATTTTAGTGTGAGATCGATTGGTCTCAGAGAAGGAGACAGAACGTATTCTTTGCTGCATAACCCCACTGTATGTCATTAGCTCATCCCTGTTCATATGGCTACTAAATCATCTGCTGTTGAAATTTGCTGATATAATGCTACTTGAACGGCTGATCACATAAATCATTGGTGGCTTACAAATAACAGTTATATATTTTCATATCGGGTAATGTCGAGTACTAAATGGCATACCTTTGCTTTATGTAGCTTGACGTCATGTGTTATTGTTAATACTGGGAGCAGTTTAGAAATCATAGGACGGATTATTCGAACTTTTAATCTCCTCCTCTTCCCACGAGACGCATTACGACGTTTTTGTAAACCTCTTCCTCCTTCATGTGAGATGTCATATTAAAAAAGTACTCAAGCAAAATAATTATTCGAATTTGCCAAAAAACCTGTTTGTTTAAACGATTGAAAGCTTTGAAACTTTTTACTAATAATAGCAAATTTGTTATATTACAGTATTCCTTATCCCCCTTTCCCCACATACTACCTATATGACGATTTTCCTTCCCCTCCTTTTGGAAGCTTCATATATGATGTTTAGACGGCCCCTTACTCCTTTTGAACATGTGGAAAGTAAAAAAGTATTTTTTATTAATGCGTCTTCAAGCAAGCTCGCCTTTAAGTGGTCGGGATTCAGGACGCAAATGTAGAACCACTGCGGATTGTATCCACACAATCGTCTTGAATTACAAGAAGTGTTCATTAAGTTTTCACATATTGTTAGGCTTTAGCATGTCTATTATGGAGCGTCTATTTTGAGTAAAATGACCATTGTAATATCACACATTTTAAATTTTGCAAAACTTGGGCTTAAAGTAGCTAGTAGTATCCACTACTTTTTCCCCAAAGTAGCGGTAGCAGTAGTGCGTTACAATTGTGGTTAAGTAACGAGCAGCAGTAGCATCGCTACTATTTTAGACAAGTAGCGGATGCTTACCTCTGCTGATTAATGACAGAATCCTAGTCAAATTTAAATACTTTTCGAAATCACAATTATCAGGTTGAAGAGGCTTGATGCGATACCAACACAAATAAAAACGTCACCAAAAACTTCCCGCAAGCCATCATGTTTCAAAGCCATATACTGTAGGGTATGCAAGATGTTTACGCGCTAGCCTAGTTTGCTGATATATTTGCATTTGTAAACTTCGTTCCCCCCATAAGTGTTGAGGCGAAGTTACTGGTCGACAGCGGAGACGTTGGCAAGAGAAGCTTTTCTTTTGGTTGGCACTTAACAAAAGTCACAAGTTGAGGCCATCACAGATTCCTTACATCCATGCTTCGAACACACATAAACAAGAAAATACAGAAACCCTGGAGAAAAAATAAATGCCTATTAACTATAGAAACGCAAAGCAATTCCGATGTTGACTTAAAGTTGGTCAATTGCAGAAAGCCACCTTTTTCATCAATAAGTATTTGGATTCACAAGATGCACAGTAACGTATTGCATAATCTAACTAAACCTTAGAACTGGGCATTTTGTTGTAATTCTTGAAGGCGCAGCTTAACAATTTTTTAAAAAGCCAAGCGCAGCGCGACTTTCTCAAAGTAAATTTTTTAGTGATTCAAGTGCAGCGCAACTTCTGCAAAGTAAATTTTTGAGCGAAGAAAGCGAAAAGTAACTAGAGGTGGTTAAAGTAGCCTCAAATTCTACTCGAATAAAAGTATTACTACTTAGTCGAAAAAGTAGTTAAAGTAAAAGTAGAAGTAACAGCATACATTTTTACTTAAGTAGAAGTAAAAAAGTAGTCAAAATAAAATTACTTAAGTAAAAAAGTAGTTTTGTTATTATGAATGAGTGTGGCTCAGCTGTGTTTTACTTCAACCTGAAACAGTAAATAAAGCTTTTTCAGGCCAGTATTTTTGACTTCTTTGTTATCTAACACTGTATACATTTTCATTGCCCTCATCGTCGAAAAATAAACATTTCGTGAAACTCAAAAAATGACCCTAGAATATTTTATACATGTATCACATAGTTGTATTGTGATATGCATCCATCATCTCACTGTTAAATGAAATAGATAACTGGTGTTTTTATCGCAGCGCTGACAGCCCACTTGGGCACAACTTACTTGCAGCACCATGAAATGGAGGTACAACTTCTGGAAGCCTATGCTTATTAGTTGCAAAGCTACTTAAAGCAGATATAGCGCCATGCTTTCAGGAATTTTAAAGTTTTCATTTGAAAATTTGTAAACATTACAGCCAAAAGAAGCCACTTTGTTGGTTCTAATTTACGCTTACAAATGCTGTCTAATTAGCAGTACATTTAATTGAAAAAGCATATCTTGAGTGCTAAATAAAATAACCAACAATTTAAGAACTTATCGCCCTTTTAAGTTCCTGCGTTGCTTGTGTTAGTTACTAAACTCAGCATCAGTAGCTTATTTGAAATGTTGTCCTGAAGACCAAGCCGGTCAATGACGTCATTTACGATCAGCCAATCAAAAGTGTGTGTTTTTTAACAATATTTCTTCAGTTTCCTTGTTATCGCAATTCGCGACCACATATGACAACGCAATTTTGGCAAAAGTGTTAAAACAAATTTAAACATGTCATTTTAACAACTTTACGTACTTCAATTTGACTTCAGTGAGCCTTTGATTTCAAACGAATGGTGCCACCTCAAATAACGTCGTAACTAAATAACATTCAGATTTGACCATTAAACTCCACGCAGTTTGAATGTCGAAAAGAGGACAAACGAAATATCTCTCGTCTGCCTTTAACAAAAACTTGATCTCGTTGAGAGAAACATCTCGCACAGAACGTCATTAAGTAAAAATTGAAACTTTTTCACTGGCTCAAAAGTAGTTTGGCATTTAGCTTCAACAATAGCTGATTTTCAAAATTCTTCGAACCAATGTTTGCTCGCTTTGGGCAGAAAATTACTCGAGCCGAGCTAAACGATCTTTAGCAAGCAGCAGATACTGGTATTAGAGTATCAAGAATAAGAAATAAGCTTTTCAATTTTGGAAAAGAATTGAAAACATTCAACTCCTTGAATGTCATCCCCAAGTAACAATCCAATTCAGCAGGTGCTTTTGAGGATCGCTTGTTCATTGAAGAAAAAAAATCTTCATCCTCTGAAGTACTCTCCTGCGGTGTTTTGTTCTCGCTCTCCGAAAGTTGTTGCAGCTGCTGCCTCAGATAGTCGAGGCCTTTAACACAAAGTATATCTTCAATTTATGCAGGTGAGTAATTGACATAAAGAACTCAGCTGCCGAGTCTAAACTGCACACAATCACTAGTATTGAATAAAAACTATAAAAATAGTCTCAGAATAAGTGTTTCAATGTCCCAAATTAGTTCCATTCTTTCTAAGTTATTTTAGCGATTTTAACAAGTTAACCCTTGCTATGTTGCAGAATGACACACATAATGATTTTTGGATGATCTACAATGTTGCAAAATTCCCGTCGTCTAGCAGTGTGCCCAAAACTGCATGGCCATACTTTCTTACAAAAAAGTGTAGAGCCAATCAGTTTTGTGACGTAACTATAGTGTTTGCAACTTGACATCTGAGGAAACTTCAAGTACACTAATCGATAAAAGGTATAATATGTTTAACACAACCAGCAGGTCACTTCTTGTTCTCCTATGATAGGTATCACGTTGATAAAAAAAGAATTCGCTCAACGTTGGGATCTGTATAATAGAGATAGCACAGGCTGACATTTTTACAACCCAGATCGCCCGCGGCCCAGTACATCAAGCCCAGTTGTTCATCCCAATAATAAAGCTCAGCCCGCCCAAAGCCCATTTAATTCTTACATTTCTATCACTTTAATCCATTAATGAACTGAAATCATTCCTATCCAGAGAGTCACAAACTCACAATTGACATTAGAAAACTGCAGTTATTTTGACATATTTTACCTACAAACTTACCAGTACCGGTAGCATATTTACGTAATGTACTCAAGAGAATCCGAACCACTATTCTAACCTTATCACTGAAATTTCAAAGCGTTACTGAAATCATTACAAAATGCCGAAGAAACTAAAAACGTAAGACAAAACGGGATTCGAATTCTTAACCACCTGGTCGGGAGACAGTCGCTAAACCACTGTGCCATTGCAGTGCATCAATCGTAAGGTGCAAATTGATACGTAACCGTTTGCTTCTATATATGATCAACCATGGTTCTGGTTTTCTTCGGTACATTATGTAAATATGCCTACCGGCACCTGAAAAAACAAAATTTTAGGGTTTAGGGGTTAGGCGGTTGAGGGTCAGGGGTTGGGGGTAGGGGGTTCCTTGTAGTACCTTGTAATTCCTTTTGGTTTACTAGGACCCGCCTAACTCTAAACCCACCCCAAACCCTAACCTCAACCTTAAGCTTAAATTTTTCGATTTTAATTTTGATAGCTGACGTCACATAACGTCACAGAAAGAAACGAACCAATTCTAAAAGAACCGGATTTGGTTCTTTAGCCACTTCCTATAAAATAAGATTATGATATAAATTTATGACACTCACTAACTTAGCATAGCAGCAAAACTTGTGTAATTATGGAACTAACACCCACAAGCCAACTGGCAAATAAAAGAAAAGCAAACAGTCTATCAGACTGCAGATCTGCTGAGATAACGTTTAGCAGCTGATCTCCATATACTGATACATACTGGTAATAAAATCACTGGTATACACCTACGTTATCTGATGCTACAGCTGGCTATAAGCTGATAAGTAGATTGTTCACATTTTCAGATTAAAATGAATATAAAACGAGGTCTTCAATTAATACAGTGGTATTAGTCGAACTTATAATTTTTAAACAGCTAAATTCTAAAGTAGAAAAACCGGCGCCCTGGTGTAGTGGTTTGAGCGTCTGTTTCGCAGTCGAGTAGATCATGGTTCAATCCCCTTGTCGAGTCATACCAAAAGACTTTAAAAAATGGTATCCACAGCTTCCCTGCTTGGCGCTCGGCATTTGTTGGAGGCTGTGGAGAACAAGCCGGCAAGTTCGCTTGTTGTGTGTCCCTGGGCAAGGCACTTAACGGGATGCCCCCGTCTTTATGTGGAAGACAGGTGGCCCAGACTCCTCGGAAATGGCAACTCCCAAGCGAGTGCGAACTTCCCGTTCAAAATATAGCTATACATTCGCTTTCTCGTAAATGGAGAATAAATATGAACATTTAAATAAAAATAAAATTAAAATCTTTTAACAGCAGCTTTTCACAACAAGTCACCAGCTCATAGCCTAGTCTTGTAAGCAGGTTTACTAACTTTAATGCTTGAATTACCTAACATCTTACGTATCCTAAGCTAAGATAGGCTATTGGTGGTAAATTGCAATTTGTTGTGAGCTGCGTTGTCGCTATCGGTAGGCAAATAGGCCTTCATAAAAATTTAGCCTGACCTGATAAGTCAACATAAGGCTAATCTCTCCCAAACAAAACCTCGGAATGCTATTTTTCTCATTAACGAATTTCGCTGTGATGTTTTGCTACAAATGCATAAAAGTAAAATGAGAGTCTGAAATGGACGCGATTTTATCAAAGATGCCAAACCACACTTTGATATACGGTAACACACACTGGAAGTCTGCAATACGGGAGTGACGAAACAAACAAAAATTACCGCCAAATACAGAGATGCCAATCTATTTATTTATTTAATGATGCGTAGCTACTAGTTAATCCCTGGTTATGCCATAGTCTGTAATCTCCGTAATGATCACGCATTAACCAACTGATAAACAAGCTAGGTTTATCATGTGTTAACACTTAACATTTCAACCAAACAAAACTTGGTTTGCTCGCATTTACATGAGCAAAATTTGCAATTACTCAAGTAATGCTACTTTCAAATAAAATTACTTGGGTGGGAAAAATAAAACTACTCAAGTAAGTAGCATTTTACTAAAAAACTACTTGAGTAGTTTACTCAAGTAAAACTACTTTACTACTGACCATCTCTGAAAGTAACAAAACAATCGTTCTCTGTTTATCCTGAGTGAAGTGCAGCGCAACATGCGAAATTGTTTAGTATGCCGAAGAATTAAAAATATTATTAATGCCTTCTTTCGAAAGTACAAATCAAAAACAATAGGCCAGGGGTGGGGAACCGGCGGCCTTTTTGTAGTAAACGTGCGGCCATATGTGGCTTCGTAAATAAATACATTGTTTTAACATCTACATACGTAAGGCATGATGTATCAATGCTCTATCATTGTGTTTTAAATTAAATGGCTCTTTTGGCATTCATTGAACGTGTTGATACTCGGTTTGTTGCCACCGGTTGCAGTTGGAGACCTTTTTTTAGGAACACAATTACGTTCAGCAGACTTATGGTGGCTCTTATTGCCGTGGAAAAGAGGTCCAAATGGCTCTTCGACCATAAAAGGTTATCTGGCGCTGAATTTTGCGGCCATATGATTAAAGGTAATATTTAATGCGGCCATCTAAGCGTAAAAGGTTGCCCACTTCTGCAATAGGCCTACAGCTAATGACAAAAGCACAACCGCAAAAAAAGAATATTTGATGCAACTCAAAACTAGTAGATATTTTTAAATTGCTCTTTTCAAAATTTTAACGCAATAAATGAAAACGTAATAAGCGCAAGTGGTATTGTTGCTTGGCGGTATGAAAGAACTGTGACCGTATGGCGCCTAAATGTGTTTTTCGCTCTTTTTTTCCAACTAAGCCTATTTCATTATCATTAGGTGACTATCAGCGTTACGAAATATATTTGAGTGTAATACAAAACCAAATTAGTGTAATAAACTTGGTTCCAAAAAAAATTTATTTTATTTTTTTTAGTAACTGGCGATTTGTAGCTGTGTTTTAACTTCTCCGAAACTACTAGACGTTCAAACATGAAACTTAGTACAATTGATCACCACTCCAACTTGAGTGTCACAAGTGATTGTGGACGTCATGATGATATCATTTTTAAGGAAATTTTTTATATCTGCATATCTTGACAAAGAAAAGCAATTTTAATTTAAACAAAAGCTAGCAGCCGACTCAATAACGTGCAAAATTTTTTATACCTTTATAGGATAAGATTTTAGACGACTAAACATTGCTTGAAAAATACGTTTTTTGTATTTTCTCAAAAAATACAGACTGTCAAAACGCGGTGTAAAGCTTTTTCAAAGCATGTTAACAAGGTATTTTTAATAAAAATAATTTACAACGATTTAAGCTTTTTTGGACACGCAACAAGTGATCTTTATTTTTAACATTTTTTTCTTGAACGTTTTAAAAAACTCGTGTTGTGTCATAATACTTACTTGAGGTCAAAAGGCTGTTTGCTGAGACTGTAATAAAAACCGCGGCCAGAACAACCTGTGCTTATTATCCGGTGTCGTTTTGAAAGCAAATGCATACAGTTCACATACTACTGATAATTTGCCTGTTGAAGTAGAATGATATATTACAGTACCAACGTACCAGTATAAGTCTGGTATTTTAATAATACATTGATAACTGCGACAGTTATGATAACTAAACCGTAGATGGACTCCAGGTTGAAATATTTTTGAACAGTCGCATCGCACGCCAAACTAATTTCAACTCTTTAAGTATATACCGTATATTAATCACATGCGGCAAAGTGGAACAATATGCCAAAATTTGATGTGAAATTCTGCAGGAATCACAAAGAGTTATCCTCTTTTTAGCACAAAAACCTGTTCGGTAAACTTTTTACTTAAGCCATCACCCTATTGCAATAGGCCTATCTTAACAGTAGATGTTAGATTCTAGGTTAAATTGCCCTCCCACGGCTACGTTTATGTCGAGACCTCAGAACATTAGCGCAGCAAACGAGTTAGGTCGTATAGATAACAACTACAATTGCGAAAAAATTATAAGTAGTAATCAATCACTGTGACACCATCCGGCAACTTTAAATTATTGCCCCTATACACCTAATGAAATGAATGGATAAAAGCTTGTAAAATTATTGTCTGTTTGTGAGGTATTCCTGTATTAATTTAAGAGTAATAAGGTTGTGTTACAGGCATAGTTTGTAAAATCCAAAGTTTTATGTAAAAAGAAACGATAGGCAAAAAAATCTATATCACTGTGTAAAAACAAACCTATAAAGGGAAAATATTTTTTGCTAGAAAATGTTTTAATATGTCTACCGGGATAGGATGTTGGACATTTGGTTGAGGCTTGGCTCTGTTTGCTGGATGCCTAGATTAGAGTCACACTGGTGCAGCCAAGAAACTTGACGTCACAAAAATCATTACGAGAGAATCGCATTGAGCCGTAAAATAGACTAGCCACTAATTTATATTTGTAACCGTAATACCAGCAGCATTACGGCTCCCTCCACCAATTTTGAATTTGTGTTTCTACACTTATTAGAAAGAACTGATAGGATTTAAGTAATGGAGGGGTGTTTGTAAGTAACATCAATTTTGATTCAAAATAGAATGTTTTGGATCAGGAGGATAGAGTGATACCCTCATTAATAAGAACTTCTTGTAACTAACTCTAAACCAGTATAACTGATGGATAGCTCTGCCGGACGACGACGACAGGGTTGGTTTGTTGGACTAATCAAAACATCTCTTTCAATGGGCCTAGAAGAAGTTTCGTCATAACCGCTAAACTGATATTTTTTCAAACTGAGTCACAACCCTATTTATTACTTTATTCACAGTTGGCATTTTGATTACCTCCCCGGGGTGAGTACAATAAGTGAATTCCTGACGCCACAATCAAAGATAATTTTTTATAATTGGCTTATATCAAGGAAAAATGCGATTTCATGATTTAACAAAAGCTGGCATTCGTCTTTTCAATTTGCAAAGATTTCAACCCTTACACGTTCACCGCCGAAATATCAATTTTACAACAAATCGAGTTTCAATAAAGACGCCGCAAGCAATTGTTTTTTAAGCATTTTAATTTAGCATGCTTTTTGCTTTTTTTTTTAAACGCTTTAAATACAGCACAGTTTGGTCATTATTTTAAGTGAGTTGATAATGCGCTCTGATACTATTTCAGGAAAAAGTCCTATCTGTATCTACTTTAAACTGTTATGGTGAAAACATAGGAAAATGGTAAAGTCTACTATAGATAGCCTACTTATGTGGTGCCAGTAAAATCACAATGTTTTGTAAGTAGCATATAAATCTGTTTTTTTTATAATAAAAGAACAAATATAAAAATTGTAATTCGCAACCTCCAGGTGGGCTCCAAGTTAAGCTACCTTTGTACCGACGTGTCGCACACCTGATTAATCTCAACCTTTCAAGAGATATTGATTATGTATAGCAGCTCTCAGAGAAAAAATATTCGCTTAGCACAAAAAGTTGGCTGGTGGGTTATCCACTCAAGTTCAAATTCATTGTATTAACTGAGCAGTAAGTGCCGGACTCTGGTTTACATTTCTCGATCTTAATAGTTTAGCGGGGCTCTGACCTTATTGAATGAGGGGAAGCTTGGCTGTTTAGTCGCTTCTGGTTTCGTCTATGCTGAAATATGAAAACATAAGCGCAGCCTGGGATTTGACGTTGCAAACGCAATTAAGAAAAAGTCATGAGTAAGCCTACCAATTTATTGTTTATTTCTGTTAACGTATTAACACGTTGGCTGCCTCGTGCATCACCGGTGATCATTAGGGCTTTTTTCTCTGGTGCCAGTGCATCACTGGTGATACATTTTTCAGGTTTTATTTTTTTTGAAACAAACCATATTGGCACTGCGTCAATACTCTTTCTTTTCACTGTGGCACCTGGTGAATAACTATTCTTTTAAAATCTAACTGGGTTTAGTAATTCTACCTTAAATAAGCTTAAAAATTTAATCAAAAGTAGGAAATTAATATCACAATATTCAGGCATTTTATTAACGAAAAAACAGCCAATTCAAAAGCACAAAACTGTGGAAACACTAAAAGAGTTTAACAAGTTCACTAGTTCCGATGGATAATTCAGTGGGGGTGGTGAGTTTGGAAATGTTCCAAGCAAAAATATGCCTTGTTTGCACATTGTGAGCATCTAGTAGACACAAGCTTAGCTTTTTTCCGTGCAATACTTGGGCCTTCTTTTGCTGCAATAGCGGAGTAGCAAGCGGTGCAACGTCCTCTCTTCTTTCTGTTATCACTTGTTCGCTCATCTGTTTCAATTAGCATGTGCTTTGTTCCTTCAGATGGCTCCTCTCCTTGGTCGTCTCTTCTTTTCTGCGTCAAGCTCATGATGATGTTTTCACGAAATTCAGCAACTTGTATTCTTCTTACTGCTTCCTCATTGTAGAGCAAATAGGCATTCACCACTGCAGTATTTAGGAGCAACTCAAAGGCAACTTTGTGAAACCATCGAATTGTTTTCCTAAGAGGGGAAAAGTAGCTAGCCAATTGATCCGAAAGATCAATACCTTGTTTACACCTGTTGTACTTCAATATGATATCAGGCTTCACAATACTTGTCCATTGCGGTTTTTCTTGGAAGTGGAAACAAGTTTCCCGACATCACATGTTGACAAAAAAAGTCACTGGTCTTTTATCTTTCCACATCCCAACTACTACTCCATCCTTTTCTTTTGAAATGCACTCTCCTTTCTTTAGGTTCTCTTTCAAAGGAGGCAATCCTTTTCGACCTTTTCTCAGTGTTCCTTGCAGGTGTGTCCTTTTGCCCAAACACTTTTCAGCAAGTTCAACGGAAGTGTAAAAATTGTCCACAGTTAGGGTTCTTCCTTTGTCAAAGTAATCTGCTGCTAAACGCAAGCAGATGCCAGCCGACTTTGATACACCATCAAATGCAAGGTTATTTGACTTTCCTTGATAAATTTCCACATTGTAAGTGTATCCAGAAGGATCCGTCAACTTGAAGAGCTTGACCCCATATTTATGAGCTTTTCCAGGAATGTATTGCTTAAAACTCAATCTTCCACGGTATGGGATCATAGTTTCATCAATTACGATATCTTCACCGGGATCTTGAAAAGTTTTAAAGTTTTGAACCAACATTTGAACCAGCATTTTAACTTTGTGAAGTTTGGGATCTTCACTATCTTGAAGCGATTCATTATCAGCAAAATGAACAAATCTCAACAACAGTTAAAATCTGTTTCTAGACATTACTTTAGAGCAAAAATCACTTGTGTGTATTGGCTTTTTGCTCCAGTAACAACTGATGCTTGGATATTTCACAAGTCCCATGAACATAACCAATTCAAGAAACTGCTTTATTTCGTCTTTGTTTGTATCTTTCCATTTAGAAAATCTACTCTTTCTGCTCACACGGTGGGATGAAAGAAACTGATGGGCATTTTGATTGGTTTCTTTCATAATTAGCTCAAATATATCCTCACTGACAAACAAGCTAAAATATTCAAATGGGGTCTTGTTTTGTAGTGGTGCAAGGTGGGATGATTTGATTGGAGGATTAGGAAATTGTTTGAAGGTAGTACCATCGGCTGGACATATCCATTGTGTAGATGAAGATGAGGGCTGCTGATCGTTAGAATCATCATCAGAATCGCTTTCATCAGTATCTTCGCTGCTATAATCAGATGTTGATGGCTCATACTCATCACTCTCACTAATGCTGATATCGCTGTTAGAATCATCTTCATCATCTATCATTGCCACGGCTGCAGCTGCATTCGTCATGTACACGATTATTAATGCAAAATAAGATATAACTGTAAAGTAAACTCTAAAAAAGATTGAATATTATATATTTTGTTAATGATCACCGGTGATACATTGGCACTTGCTTAATATCGCATAACCAGAGTGCCAATGTATCACCGGTGGACACGCTTCTTCTAACTAAAAAAATCATCACACTACTTAGCATATGCATCAATGAAGTAAACATTGTTGTTTGCACTAGTCGGAACAAAAAAAAATCTTTGGCACCTGAGAAAAGTCGATTTTTCAAGAAAAAAATGAGCGTGGCAGCCAACGTGTTAATTACTTTTACGCTGATATAAACTTTTAATTTGTGCTCCCCTTCCTCCAGTGAATAGAAAAAAATAAGACTCAGTGAAACGCTGCACTTTTTGTATGCAAGACCACATTTGATTAAAGAGTTGAGAGTTTGTGATTAGGAGCAGCTTGGTGCCCACCCAAAACTTTGAATTACTTCCCCTTTCTTGTTCTTAAAAAAGGAATAAGCCGGCGTAAATGAAAGTCTGTGAAATGATATCGGCTGTTTGTAAACAATGTAAAATTTTGTAAGTAACAGTCTTGATTTATAAGAAGGGAAGTCGGCATTAGGGAATTAGCTAAATGTAATTACTGAAATACTATCGGGCAGTATTGGGACGTTGCTTAGAATAATGACAAAACAGAGCTGTGTTTAAAGCGTTCAAAAAAAAGAGCATGCTTTGTAAAAATGCTTAAAAAACAAATCGCTTGCTGCGTCGTTGATGAACCTCAAATTGTTGTGAAATTGATTTTATCTAGAGAAGCGTGATGATATCTCCCTTAAAGGTTTTCAACAGTGTTTTCATTATCGGCATTTTTTGAAAAATAAAAACATTTTCGACCAACTGTTCATTATAATGTCATCTTGCTTCTTGAAGGGATAAATTTTTTGCAAGTTAGTAAGCCGGATGCTGGTTTTCGTTTAAGCTCAAAACTTGCTTTCCTACGTAAAAAAATGCAAATTTAAAAAATTTTATTTTATTTTTGACGTCAGGAACCCCGTTTTGACACTTACCCTAGGTGGTGATCAAACAAGTCAAGTTGCTTCTTTGCACTACCAGTAGTTTCGGATAAGTTTACGTAGATACACCGAGAGATAGCGCCTTATTGTATAGACATGGTTTTACTTTCAGCTAATCTATCATTGTGCATTTTTAAATTACTCTTAACGAATGTAGATATTCTTACATTTAATCCTGAAAACACAGACACTGCTACTGTTGCTAGTTTTCTTGAGAGTGTATCTCAGAATGCTGCAGATAATAATAATTTGGTAGGATTGTGTATATATTAAACGTGAAGTATTTTTCGTATTAGTACTCAATTATGTTAGCCATTTATATTTCATTTTGGGCCACTCTACGCAGTGTTTAACACCCACTAGCGTACTTTAATAGAAACTTATTAAAGTCATCAAACACTGAATGAGCGCTGTGAGTTTGGGAGACTGCAACTTTGAATCGATAGCCATACATACATCCCATTTTGGCCGGTGCAAGCTATTTAGTTTCAAAAGAGTAAAATAAAAGCAAATGACGGTTCTGCTCCGCTAATGCCACATTTGATAAGATTCTTTGAGCACATAACTGATAAAGTTTAACTACAACTTTTACGTCCACTTCATCGTGCTACCCGAATAATTTACTTGCTTATGCTGAAGTAATTTTATTACTGTGAGATTTCAATGTAATCACACAAGGACATCCGCTGGGACAGGGGAAAAATGAGAAGCTTTCTGTGGGGTTTATTTTACAATTAAATAAACTCAGTTCAAGCTAATTTTAAATCGATTTTCCTACTACAGGTTCGTAATAGTTATGTGGCTGAAATAAAACCATCCAAGAAGTGACCAAAAATTTATTTAGGCTCCCATACGCACGCAGCTCTTGCCGCAATTAAGGCAGTCAAGCGAACAGCTAACTTAAAAGTAATTGACTCGAGCATAACGTGCTCAAAGTTTTAGTTGTTTCAAAAAAACCTCCTTAGTCGTGTACGGCTTTTAATTTGGGTAAATCTCCAGCATCGAGTTGAGTCTCGCAAATAAATGATTGTGACTAAAGCTGTGAAACTTATCTTCATTTGGCCCACGCTACCGCATAGGCCTACTGCTTGTTTACTTACAATTCTACCGAAGTTACAAGCATATAACAGGTCTACTTTGTAGGTTGCAAGCCATTTTAAGCGCTTTCTTAATACTTAGAAAAACAGACTTCATGAGTTCAAGACCGCTATACCTTACCTGAAGACAGAGACTAGACTGGCGGCCCGCGGTCCTCATATGGCTCGCGTCTTCACTTGAACTGGCCATCGAGTCACTTTTCAAAACCTAGTTGTTTTATTCACACAGCCTATAAAAGGCATTATTGCCAAAATTTTATTCTAGGTAGCAAAATTTTCCACGAAAAATGCACAAAAAATTAAATTTAGCAATCAGAGACAAATGAACTGATGCAGTGGTTATATCATCATAATGGGCAATCAACAGCCAAACGTAAAATAATGACCACAAGTTTATGTTGATCTACCCACCTGTGTATGAAATTTTGCTTAAAAATTTAAATTAAAAAAATGCTTTTGCAGGGCCAGAGCGAGGCTGCTTCAATTTGGGGTGTAAAAGAATAGTCTGGTCGGAGCGCAAAGTTCAAGTTGATCTCGAAAAATGTTTTTATCAATTTTAGCTCTGAACTTTTGCACAAATTTGTTTCATTAGGGGGCATCTTTTTTGGTCAAGAGTGCACAATTTTAGTTCAAAAAGCACCTGAACGCTACTTTTTATTCCGGAGAACCATTTCGATTTAGAGCTGCACAATCTTAATTGAAAGAAGCACAAGCAATAATGTGGGAGAAAGCGCAGTCCCAGGATTCTCCCCGTGGCACTAGGCATTTGTTTGTCACTTCTCACTTCAAATCAAAGCTTTTTCATAAACAATTTAGTGACCAAACGTGCTACGAAATATGCGAGTAGATTTGGTACATAACCAAAATGACAAGATAAAACTTTGGTCAATAAAAATTACATTTGGTTCTTTTGTCATTTAGTGATTGGAAGCTAAATCAGAGAACAAAGAGAACGCAATTCAGAGTTTACAATATTGCACTATCCAATTTTAACTAGTAGCTTTCTGCAAATCAAGAAAAACTTTTGTAACTCTCTCAATCATTGAATTTATCCATCTCAGGCTTAAGCTAAATTTGTTATGCTGTCAAATCGTTTTTTGAGTGGGCACTTTAGGTAGATTTTACACATTTAAGTTTACTAGGATATCAATAAAAATCGTTTAAGTGTAATTTTTTAATTTTTCTTTGGTTGAATTTTTTGCCTTCCCCTAGAAATGTTTTATCGGACGTCCACGAAATCAAATACTATATTGAGCACAATGTAGGTCATAAATTTGCGATGGAATGCAGTTACAAATCTTCTTACTATTTTTCAGGTGACAGAATTCAGTTATGAGAGGATTGTCAGTATTGTAGATCATCTTACAGAAGCTACTTCATTCAACCCATCAGCTCCTACCAGTCAAACCAGCGTGCTGGAATCTTTAGTCATGATAAGCTCTTTGCTTAATTTGAACACTACAAGCCGGATAGCTGTTCTTACACCAAATATTGCTGCTGAGGTCAAGTAACTTTATTAATTTGTCTTTTAAGATTTCTATCTCGTGCCTTACTTTGAAGAGATGGTTTTATTTTGGTATTATAAACAAAAATATTTCTAAATTATGGGATGAAGTGCTTGGCATTCGCGTGATCCATGGCTATATCGTGTCTGTACGATCTGAAAGCTGTTTCGTATTGAGCACGTCGATGTTGTATAACTGGTATTAAAAGATAATCGTTTCCATTCGTTCAATTTTAGTAATTAAAATTTAGGCATCCTGCTGAAAAATTGATTACCATCTGTTTAAATCAGTGCCTACTTAAGAATACAGGAGACAATAGTGCAACTTCAGAGTACGTTTGTGGCAGACAGCAGCAACAAATATGGATAAGTATGGCCGACAAATTCTTCAAAAACATTGGCTCTCATTGGAATGAGTTTTGTTAAGGCAGTTAAACCGAATTAAATACCTTTTTACAAAACATTTGCAATATTTTTAAAAAAATTTATCAACTAAATTATGGCCTACCTTTTGAAAACTACATTATTTTTCAAGACTTCCGGAAGCCTGAAAGCCAACAGCTTTCTAAAGAATTACTGGATAAAGCTAGGGGGCACTTTGCCATGGTTTGGTCCCAGATCAAATTATCCACCAAACAAATAATTACCTAAAAAAGTGCTGCTAGCATTGGGCTTCATGCCTGAGATTAACACAAATTCTTCAAACTTTCAATAGTTTTCTCACTATATACCAGATATCACACGAGCAAGTTCTTTTGCGCAAGAATCTTGCAGCAATAGCCTATCGGTCTCTGACGAAGAGCGCAAGAGTCTTGTACAACATCGAGAGCAGTATTGCACAATAACAAGTACCGTAGAGCAGATGAAACAATAGATTGCCCTAGTGCAGAGCAACTAATGCTTGCCCGCAATTTGTAAAAGATGGCAAAATTCTTGAGAGATTATTGCAACTGGTGGAAGCTGCAAATTTATCTGGCGCAGGAATGGCAAGGCACTTTTAAAAATTCTTTGAAATATAGGAATTAGTCCAAATTTTATAATTGGCCAACGCTACGATGGGGCATATGCTGTGTCTGCTCAACACAATGGAGTTCAGAAATCAAAGACCAGTTTACCTGACACAGGAAACCCTTGCGAATAGATAATAATTTTTCGTCGGTCACATGACCGCGTAGCGTCCTGGAAAAGAAAGGTTGACATGACAGTTTTTAAGACAAGCTGTTTTTGCTCAGTTTTGGATGATGTCAGTTGGAAGAAACAATTTACTTTGAAACCGCTCTCCTTAAGTTTTGTTGTACTAATAGATTCAAGTTTGGCAAATGATTTGTAGCACAGCAGAGATTCACAGTGAGCTCGCTGCAGATTTGGTTTCCTCAAGTAAACGTTGCCAGCCGCCTTCCAAGTTTAAAGCCGCGTTATAATCAGTGCCTAACCGCTACCCATAGCCTACTCATTGTGTGTCTCATTGTCTCAATCTTTGCATTGTTAAGGCTTGCAACTTACGCGAAATTCAAGCATGCATGGAGCACCATGAAAAACACCTCGGTACTTTTTTCTAATTTTGAAAAACGTTTTTCGCTAATGCATGCTCGAATTTATGACAAATCTCCTGATTCTTCGCATTCACTTTTGAAGCGTCATTGTTCCACAAGCTGAATTGAGAACCATGATGCTGTCCGTGTTTTCAAGGAGTTGTATTCGACGGTAGTTGGTTTTCTTGATCAACTCTCAGAATCAAGAGATGGAAAAGCTGTTGGAAGGGCCATGTCTTATTTGAAAGCAATAGGAAGGTTGCATATGACATCGCATATTTCGCGCGAAAAAAAGTGGCTGACCAAAAACTGTAATTTATGCTGGAAAGATATAGGGCAAACACCAACTTTTGGGGTTATTTTGAAAAATAATGCGAAATTAATTAAAAATTGGAATGAATTATCGCTAGTTTGCTAATCGAAAACAAATAAATTTAATCAAAAGCATTTTGGTAGAGATTAGGTCTTTCAATTGGCTAGTCTAAGCTTAGTACTGTGTGCCAAAAAGAAGTTTGCACGCACGTAATCAAACGTTATCAAAATGCGCTTTCGAAAGAAGTGGCTGACCACTTTCAATGTTTTCGCATCGAATAGGAGTGATCTCGTTTTTTGCAACTCAAATGGAAAAACGGGACAGTTGTTAACTGAACATTAAATATATTGTTTTAAGGATGCTATAGAATGAATCTAAGGTCAAAGCATGATAAGAGGAGTTAAGATATATTTTTTATTGCTACTAGTTAGGCTAGCTTTGTGGGCTAAACATGCAGGCTTATTTGTAGACAGCTTCTGGTAGGGTTTCATATTCGATTAATCAGCGTATTTGGGAGTGGTAAATTTGAGTTAATAGTAATGAGCAATTTATTCAGAATAGTCAGTAGCATAAGCATACTGTAGCGTAACGGTCTTTCTCTCAGCTGCCAATACAGCACACATCAGTTGTTTCTTGAACAGCACGAGTTGTCGGAAAGAGAACGAATAATACTGTAGAGCGCTTTATAACTACTTAGTCAGCGTTATGACGTGATAACACAAATAATGGGGAGCGAAGGCATAGCGTTCGCTACAATACCAAAAAATTGCAAACCTAAATTATGTTGTAGCCTATGTTTCGACGTCACCGAAAATAAATTGGCCTAGCGGTGCTACGAAAAGAGACCGATCAATAAGACTACCATTGCGTTTTTGTGATTAATTACATGAAAGCGGAAATGCACAATCGTTATTTATCCCAACCCAACCCCACCATTTTGCCGTTCGCTTTCACCACCACCACTGCCAGTATTACCATTTGTCGCTTCTATTCGCTTATCTTCTCACTTTGCTTAACTTTGTTGCATATAACTGCATTTCATGTTTGTGATTCGCCGTATTTCATGTTTGTGATCCGCCTTTGCTGTTTAGCTATCATTGGGAATTAATTGGCAACATTGCCTTTGTTTATATCAGTAACACGGATTTAGTGCGGTACAATTATCAGCAAGCTCTAGTTGTTTATTTTGTAATTGGGTAATTTGGTTTAACTAGTCTTTTTAAGGTGAATTAGGTATTTATTTGTACAGTTGATGCATCAGTTAGTCTTTCCTCTGTGTGATTGCTAGCTTTAACTAAATTTTTGGATAGTTCTAACTGCTTACAACCTGTTATTTCTATTTGAATAAGGCTACTGTATTATTCTATTTGAATAAGATTGTGGTAATGTAATGGTGTTGTAATGTAAGGCTGTAGTGAAATTGGAAAGGATAAATACCGTTAAAGGTTTCTGTGGCAAGAGAAGTCAGCGCATTTCTGAGCTGCACAGAAATAGCCTAAATGACAGGGCAGACTTCTGTACGGTTTGTCATATGTTGGATTACATATTGATGGAAAAAATCAGCTGATCAGTAATTCTCTGAAGTTTTTTGTCAATAATGCTTGCAGACCAGTCATAGAACATATCAGATGTAATTTTGAGAACTTCGCTATTCCTTAAACAATTTTTGGGCGATTGCCAAGGCTGCTGTGCAAAGGGTAACTTACGGTACTGGCAGTAATGGTCTGATAACGGTCATCTGCATGTTTGGCCCATAATGTACCTACGAGTATCTAATGGCATAGAGTTATTTTTAACTGATGAGCAAATGGTATTTAGATGGCATCTCTACCCAAGAGTATCTAATGGCATAGAGTTATTTTTAACTGATGAGCAAATGGTATTTAGATAACATCTCTCTTAGGGACGATTGTTTCCAGTTTTCAAAAAAACACAAAAGTTGGTGTTAGACCTATACCTTTCTAGCGTAAATTTCAGTTTTTGGTCAGCCACTTTTTTTGCACGAATTGTGCGACCTGATATGCAACCTTCCTATTCGCCGAAAAATCGGCCTCCAGATAAGTGGCATGTAAATACCATTTGCTCCTCAGTTAATAATAACTGTATGCCAAATATATACTCGTAGGTACATTAGCAAAAACAATCATTATCTGATCATTACTACCGGTACAATGAGTTTTTAAATTGCCCTTAGTCCAGGAGTCTTGGCAATCGTCCAAAAATTATTTAAGGATTAGCGAAGTTCTCAAAATTACATCTGATATGTTATATAACTGGTCTGCAAGCATTATTGACAAAAAATTACTGATTTTATCCATCAATATCTAATCCAACATATGATAAACGGCACAGAAGTCTGCCTTGTCATCTTGGGTACAGTATAATTTAGGTTTACAACTTTTCAGTATCATGCTACTAAATATGCTGCGTAAGTTGCACATTACAATTAACTTAAACTCAGCATTCTCAAATACTCTGATTAATCGAATATGAAATCCTAACAGAAGCTGGCCATAAATAAGCCCGTATGATTAGCCCATAAAATTAGCCTAACTAGTAGCAATAACAAGCAAACCTTATCACTTCTTACCTTACTTTCTCTTCAGATTCATTCTATAACATCAATAAAACAATATATTTAATGTTCATTAACAACGGTCTAGTTTATCCATTTAATTTGCAAAAAACGATATCACTTCTATTCAATTCAATGCTAGACACTGAAAGTGGTCAGCCACTTGTTTCGAAAGTGCATTTTGATGACGTTTGATTACTTGCGTGAAACCTTCCTGTAACAACTCTTGGGTTTTTGGTTAGCCTAAAAGTTATCGGTGCTATGCTAAATACTACCAAACCAGTTGCAAAAAAGCTACAGCGTATTTAACAAACTATTTTGACTGCTTTAGATGCTATTACCTGTTACAAAGACGTGATACAAGCTTTTATGGGCAATGAAGAAATATTTTTTGGATTTTGCAGACATGCCCAAAATCTCCGCTGGGAATCGAACTATGGATCGGCAAGTCAATAGAGCGAATCCACCAGCTGTTTCACCATTGCAGTTTTACAGGCGTTCTGTCTTTTGCCTTTTATTGACACAGTATTTGCGTAACTCAGCAAAAGATTTTGCTCTGATTTTCTTGATTGCATAAAATTACAATTTTTATACTATCTATCTGAATAAAAAATGACATTTACTTTGACTAACCGATGGCGTAGTGGTTAGAGCGTCCGCTTCGCAGTCGGTAGACTAGGGATTCATTCCCCTTGTCAAGTCATACCAAAAGACTTTAAAAAATGGCATCCGCAGCTTCCCTGCTTGGCGTTTGGCATCTAGAGAAGGTTGTGGAGAACAAGCCTGCAAGTTCGCTTGTTGTGTCCTTGGGCAAGGCACTTAATGGGACGCCCCACCTTTATGTGGAAGACAGGTGGCCCATAAACCTCGAAAAAGGCAACTCCCAAGCGAGTGCGGACTTCCCGTCCAAAGTATAGCGATACAATTCGCTTTCTCGTGAATGGAGGATAAATATGGCAAATAAAACAAACAAAAAACAAAGATTCGATCAGCAATGCTGTGCACTTTATTTCCCTTTCTGGATGACACCACTGACGATGTGGAGATTGAATTTATACGATGGCATTCATATTATCTGCCTCACAAATGTAGTTATTCACAAGAAATGCTTTAGGCACGTTGCTATCTGCTAAAGAAAGAAAAACGTATCCATCTCTGGAAGTCCTTCAAGTATTGACAACTCTTCCAGTTACTACAACAACAAATGAGCGTTCGTTTAGAGCTAGAAATATTTGAACTACTACTTGCGATCTAAAATGAAAGAAGCTGTATGTTCACTCTCACTTCAACATGAATACTAAACATGTGATGATTGTTGAATTTTTACGTAAAAATCGTATGCTAAATTTCAGTTGAGTTAAATTTGACATAAAACACTGGTAAATTTTTTGGTTTGCCCATCAGCACCACAAATCAGTTTGTATCCGTGGATGCTTTGCGGGCGGTTGTTTAGGTGCAAAATTTTTTTGTGTGTGCAATTGCATTAAACTTGTTTCCGATCTGTTTAAAAACTGCAAACACCACTCATCTCCTGAAGAGAAAAACCCTCCATATCGCTATTGTGACTAGATCCTGAGGGTTTTACCTCTACACTGGGGCTGTGTTGTTCAAAAAACTTTGCCTCTTCCTGAAAAAATCGTGGCTGCGCAAATGGATAAAGCAACTTGCTTTTTGTTTATAAGCACCTTGTAAGCAAATTTTGTATGAGTCCTGTTCGCATCAGTTTGTTCGTATTATTTATATCAACTCGGTGTAAATACCTGGAGGTCGTGTAGCAACCTAAGCTTTTAACAGATTTGAGGAAGTTGGGACGATTCTGAAAATCAAGGATCTTTTTTTAATATATCTTTAAAGCTGTTTGAGCCATAACCTTTTTGTGACGCTTTCATCTGTGGCGGTATCGCGTCAAAAGAGAAGATCTAGAATGAGCAAGTGTTTCATGTGATTAATTTGAACGTTAAGCAATAAAGACAAGCCATTGACTTGTCTAAATTCCAATTGAACGCATAAAACTAATCACACGTCTAGATTAATCACATACAACACTTACTCGTTCTAGATCTTTCTTTTTAATGCGATACCGCGACTGATAAGAGCGTCACGAAAAGCTTATGGCTCAAACAGCTTTTTTCAAAGCAATAATAAAATTCTGTACCACCAACAAAATTTTTGTGATCTTTTTTTAGTTTGGAGATCGACGCCTGAAACAAAGAGTTGTTTGAAAATTTGAGAAAAATTAGAACATAATCAAATGTTGAGAAAACACTGTTCGCACGCTTAGGATTTTTACACAAAAAGTGCAACGATACCCAAGCGGCCCAGTGTACTATCTCTGTGTAAATAAAACTGCGTAGGGACAAGCGTAGCCCTAGGTGTATGACTTAAAACTACAACCGGCGACGGAGTTTATATGCTTTTAAACGTAATGGAGTTGTCGTTGCTCCCTGATCATCTTTGGGAAAGGTGTAGTTTGCTTTTCTTCGTACCGGTATGTGTTTTTATTTATCTGCTACCTTACAGGTGCAATGGCCATGCCACTATCTTCCAATTTAAACTAAATTCTTTTCATGTGCATGTATTAACGTATATCGTTTTGTGATCGTCTTCTTTATTTGTCTACTGCTGCCAAATTTGTTTTCTATGTATGCTGATTTGGGCAAAAATAAAATGATTGATTGACAAGTAGGGGTTTTTGAACATTTGCTGAAGGGATTTTTGGAAATTTTGTCTGGCAGCACGGTTTGTAGTAAAGATTTAAGTCCGGTCCAAGTTGGTCTAAGGCTGAGCTACTCAAGTAATTTTAACTAAAGTCCAGTTGGAGAAGTCAGCTGTAGCAAAGTTGGAAACGCAAGTTAGCACTGCAGAAAAATATGTCAGCTGTTGCAAAGTTATACTAGGCTTGTTGCCAATGAAATGCTAGAGGGCAATGCTCCCCCAAAATTGTTTTTATGTATATTAAGGTTGGAATGTCATCACAGAAATTGTCAAGATCGCCGTGTTACTGTTTCAATGTTACTGTGTGATATAGTTAATGGCAACCATACGAATATGCATAGTATAAAACAGTAAATCAAAACTTCTAAATATTCTAAAGTGCTACAAAAATTTGTTATCAGATTGGAATTTCCTGATCTCCATTTCTCTCAAAATCATTGTTTTTATCAAGATAACAAATTTTTTGAAAAAATTTTAAATCTTCATCTACAGGAAATATTTTTGATGACAAGGTTGAATTTAATTGATTTATTTGCTTCAAATAGATTATGTTAAAGTTGATAGCATTCATAGTGAAAAAAAATTCCAATATAAACAGATAAACCTTAATTTATTAGTTTACCAGCTAAGTTGAAAAATGCATACATATTAAAATGCAAATTGCTATTAAGGATTAAGTTAAACATGATCACAATTTGGGCTTGTAGTGGAGGTGGTGTTGAGAGAATAGTAGGTGTTTTTACTCTGTGCTGGACAGCTGGACCTCAACCAATATGAAATAATTATGTGTATTATGCTGCAGTGATATGGCAAAACCTCTTAACTACGAAAATTAGGTTTTTGAGAAAATCAACTTCATTGTCCTGTATTGTTATTCAACAAGGAAACCACTAAAGGATTTTCTTTGGCATTGCCCTTAACCTGTTTACTGTATAAACAACAATTATTTCTTTGCATTTGTTGATCTCCTGCAACACGTAAAAAACGCGGAGGTTACATTTAGGCAGTGGCTATTTCGCCGTCGACGGCAATTTGCCCTTGGAATCTATTTTGCCGTGATCATTCACGTGTGTTTATATAGCCAAATTTGCTATTATCGCATCAGTGACTCTGTGGTGTAGTGGATAGAATGCTGGTCTTGAGATGCCAAGGTATTGGGTTCGAATCTCAGCTGGCCAGGGCTTTAAAAGAAAGGAAGTGTACACTGAAGGGGCAGGCCCGGTATGTAAATGTACGGGGCAGTGTACACTGCAAGGGAGTGTGCAGGGTGGGGGATAGAGACCTGGGGATGCAAAAATTTTTTTTTTGGTTTTTTAAATTGACCAATCAGAGACGACCAAAAGTCACATGTTTAGTACGTCATTAAGATTGACCAATCACAAACAACTCACGGCAAAATAGTCTCTGAGGGTAAATTGCCGTCGACGGCAAAATAGCCACTGCCTTACATTTATTATCTGAAATGCAGTTATAAGGTTTTACCACAGTACAGCAGTGTATTGCAGTTATGTCAAGAGTCATAATGAATTGATGCTATTTTTGGTACTTATGGGTTATCTGTCACCACTTTTTTTTAATTTAATAAACCTAACCCTGTACACTCCCTTCCAGTGTACACTGCCCCATACATTTACATACCGGGCCTGCCCCTTCAGTGTACACTGCCTTCCAAACTCATTTTAGGCTTAAACATTATATATACAGTTAAATAATAGTAATTTAATACCTGGTGAAAAAAAGTGGTGACAGATAACCCACAAGTACCCTATTTTTTGATAACTTTGTGACAAAACACTATAAACAGACAAATACTAGTAATTTTTTTTTGTTTATTATTATGATTTTGTTGGATTTTAATTGAGCAATAAAAAAGCTTTGTTGTCTCTTTAAATATTTGATGTTTGGCATACTTTTCAGTTAGTTTGTGGAATTATTAGGAGTTTTTTTGTGCTAATTTACTGGTTGTTTCTGCACTTTTTTAATTTTTTGTCTGGTAACCATGGGTATTCAAAGTGAAACTTAGTAAAGTCACCACGGTTGATTATAATTTTGATTAGTTACAATGCCTTTTGTCAGTAAACTTTTTGTACTGGATAAATTCAGCGGAATTTGTCTAATTCATTTTCGTTTAATTTGTCAGTTTGCTTAGTTTGTCACATTTTTGTCAGTCCCTGAAGAATTCTTATCTTTTATGTGCATTCCAGTTCATCTAATTCACCATCGTCTAATTCATCATTTCACTGAATTCATCACCTATTTATATCCCTGAAAAACCTTTTGTTCATCTTATTCATCATTTGCAGATTCAATTCAGTGTTTAAGTGGTATTCACAGCTTTGTTGGTTACTGCAGGATAGATGAATTCACGCGGTCTCAGTGGTTGTTTCAACACACGTGAGATCTCAAACAAACAAACAGTCCTTATCGGATTAAATCTTATTATATTCTTTGTACTGCATAATTTGTGATGTGTGAAAGTGCATTATATTCAATAATAAACCTAACAAACTGTGTTAACAACAAAACAAGCCCCTTGTATACAAGCCATTATAGAGTTTTTACCTGTTTGCATAATTAGTTAGTTACCTAATTTGTCACTTTTTTTCTAATCCCCTTGAGGTGACGAATTAGGAAAATGCTTCTGTAATTACTTGGCAGATTGATGTTATTTTCTTATTTAATAATGTTGCTAGATTTTTTGGCCCATTCTTAACATGAAATCTGTATACTGCAAGAAGATGCGAGTTGGTTCAGGTTTGGGTTAAAGTTATGGTGGGTTCTTGTTAGAATAGATGTTTAAACATTAATTTGTTCTGAAAGTAAGGTATGAATAGTTTTAATAGCCAAAGGGTTCAAAATATTTCTAACGAAAAGCTTGCGGTTCAAAAGGTGTGCTCTTCACTTTTATTAAGGCAGTCTAACATTTGCAACTTGGCAAAGTGCAGGTCTAAAATTTGCAAGTTTGCCAAGTACAGTTTATCGTAATTGCACAAAAAATTGGTTACTAATATATTATGCTAAAATTGGTTTATAATGGTTTTTAGTTTATAATAACATCAGTATGGATACTGATACACATGATACTAATGATAGATCTAATGCTCACATTGTGCTTGATGGTGATTCTACTAATAATGGTAAAGACTCTGAAAATACACTTTTCAAAATCCCTGTGTTGACAAAAAAAGTCCATAATAAAAAAGAAAAGTCGTTGGTGAAATCACTTGCAAGCAGTAAGTCAGCTGATGAACCAATATGTGATTCCAGTCCAGCCTCTGTTCAAGCTTCAGTGGAATCATCAGATCTTGTCAAAAACACCAAATCAGTCAATGAGAATAGACCTTTAATTTCTTTCCAGCCTGTATCTCTTGCACTTCCATCTCAAGTTTATAAGCCCCACAAGCCCTCTGCATCAGAGTATATTGAACATTACCAAAAAAAAGTCAAAGAGAAGCAACTGCAAAATGTTTTTGACAATAAAAATGTATCAGAGCAATATGGTAGCACAAGCAAATTAAAACCAGCAGATGAAAAAACTGTGACAAAATCCAGTTTGAAAGCTTCTAAACTAAAATATGAAAAGCCTCCGTGGAGCTGTTTATGTGAAGATGATCCATCAATGGCCTACTCCTTAGAAGTTTTGAAATCTGGTTCTATCATTGATAAACTAAATCTATGCAATAAAGAGTATTTTGTATTTGGACGATTATCAGAATGCGATATTACACTCGAACACCCATCAATTTCTCGGTCAGTGGCTGTAAAGTTTGTAAACTGCTTATTTTGTTACCATACCAACTTTGCCAATTGTGAAGTGATGTCAATCATCTATTCCTATTATTTGTGCTGGATCATGAAAATTGCCTCTAGAAATTCTTAATTATTTTTGTGTGTGAGCTCAAAGTCATTAGTATTTTAGTATCAACTATTTTATCTCAACTACAGGTGAATCCGGGTAATTGCATAGTCAATTTGCCAAGCTCTTTTTTTGCGATTAAGTGGTCTACGCATTTATCTGAAATTAGTATAAACACACTAATAAAGCACTGCAGAAGGCAAAGTACATGTATTGTTTAATCATACACAACATTGTTCCTATCACGTGAAATACTGCACTATAGTAATTTGTTTAATGTTGTTTTGCATGAACAACAATTCGAAATGTGCAAAGTTGTGCTAATGCTGCACTCTCGCTCCACCCTTGTCTCCAAACCTCTTATCCCCCATCTGCCCATTTTATATCTTCTCCCTCTGGCCCCTCATCACCATCCTTTGCTCCTGGCTGTCTTTTTGCGCCTCCTGCCTCCTCTCTCCCCTAACTCTCTCAGGGTTCTTCAATGAAATGCTGGAGGTCTTTGAGCCAGGAGCACTGAACTACTTCACTTTCTTTTATCTCATCCTGTCAACCTTATCTGCATCCAGAAATCCAATCTTAACTCATCTTCCTTTTTCCAAATTCCTGGATTCTCTGCTCTGCATTCTGATCGCACCCACTCCTGGTCTGGCATTCTCTCTCCTGATGCCACGTACGCTAGCGGCAGCATTGTCATTTTTATCAGGTAGGGCCTATCCTTTTCTGAACTTTTTACCTCTCTTCACTTGATCCCTACTCTGATTATGTAGGGGTAGACATCTCTCTTAACAACTCCTCTTTGCTCTCTTTTCTTAATGTGTATGCCTCCCTTATTTGCTCCTCCCCAACAGATGGCAGAACTGACTTCTTTTCTCCCTCCATTCTTTCCTCCTCCAGAGATCTCTTCATTCTGGGGGACTTCAATTGCCATCACCCCCTCTGGGACTAAAGAGGTACTTCCGACCCCCGCGGGAAAGAAGTATTTGACTGGGTTATCCCTTCTGACCTCCTCCCCCTTAATGACCCTGACGCACCCACCCTTTTCCATCACTCCTGTGGCAGTAGCTCCTCTCCTGACATCTTCTTTGCTCCCTCTTCTCTTGCCCTTTCTTGCTCCTGGGAGGTGCTTCAGGACCTAGGTTCTGACCACTTACTAATTCTTTTACCCACCCCTCTTTCTCCAGCCTAGCGCCCCCCTTCCTTCAATTTTCAGAAAGCTTGCTGGGATGGATTTGCCTCCTACTTTGACTTTTACTGTCCTTCTGCAGAGGAATACTCGTCTCTTTCTCTTTCCTCTGCTGCTGCTCTCTTTACTTCTCTGGCACTGAATGCAGCCAAATCTTCCATTCCTTTTGGCCGCATCAAATGCCAACCTAAAGCCTGGTGGTCTGCTGAGGTGGAAAGTGCTGTTAGTGAAAGACGCAAGGTTTTTGCTGCCGCTCACAGAAGTGATGAAGATCGCCAGGCTTACATCTCCGCTTCTTGACACGCCTCGTCAGTCATCGCCAAGGCTGAGGTATGGCAGACGACTTGCTCTTCTTCTCTTTCACCTAAATCTAATCCTAAATCTGTTTACTTTCTTCTTTGTTCTATCGCTGGCTGTCCTTCCTTGTCTTCCTCCTCTCCTAACTTTTCCAACTATTTTTCTCCCAGGGAATCGGCTTCATTCTATGCCGCTTACCTAAGATCTCACTTTTCCGTTTCTCAGTCAAATGGCCCTGCGTAGCAGAGCCAGAGGCTACCTCCATGAGCTCCGCTGAGCCACGTGCCATGTAAAGTCTCACTCGTCTTTTTGCTCTCCTTTCACTCCCATTGAATTTCTTGTGGCTGCCTCCAACCTCTTCTTGTCCACTGCCACTGGCCCAGACAAATTTGCCTATCCCATGTTAAAGCATCTTCCTCACTCTGGCATGGAATTTCTTCTTCACATCTTCAATCTTTCCTGGACTTCGCATTCCTTTCCTTCCATCTGGAAGACATCTCCTATTATTCCCATCCACAAGATGAGAAAGCCTCTCGACTCTCCTGCTTCCTTCCGGCCTATCTCTCTCACCTCCTGCATATCAAAGCTTCTTGAATGCATTATTCTATCCCATCTACTCTTCTTTCTAAAATCTAATTCCATTCTTTCTCCCTGCCAGGCTGGTTTCCGCCCAGGACGGTCTACTCTAGATCAAATTCTGTTCCTTTCTCAGTCCATTTCAGATGGGTTTAACAAACCCAGGCTGGGCTCTCGGACGATCCTGTCTACTATTGTCTTCTCTAAAGCTTTTGACTCTGTCTGGCATCCTGCCCTTTTCCACAAACTTATTTCGGCTGGCTTCACTTCTTGCTTTGCTCATTGGACTCAATCTTTCCTTCCTTGGCCCTGTTCTTTTCTCTCTCTTCATTAATGATCTTCTGGCTGCTCTGCCTTCTTCCATCAGCTGCTCTCTTTACACTGATGATTTGTCCTCCACCCCATCAGTCTCCACTGCTTTGGAGGCCACACAAGGAGCTCTGTTTCAATTGGAGCACTGGTCTGAGTACTGGTGTCTTCCTCTCAATCCGAGCAAATGTGAGGCCTCCTTTTCAGTGGATCCCCACCAAGCTAACCTCCAGCCCAACCTCCTCCTACTTGGCTCTCACCTTCGTTTCAACCCCACTCCAACTTTTTTGGGGGTCACCTTCAACCACACTCTTTCATTTTCTAAACATGTATCTTTGCTGAAGGTCAAATTCTTCCCACGTCTCAAGGCCTTACGCTGTATCTCTGCTTCATCATGGGGCCCCTCTAAGGAGTCTCTTTCTCTTCTGTATAAATCTTTTTTTCAACCCCTTCTCACTTACACTTCACCCAGATGGTTTCCTTTCTTAAGCGCTACCAATTTCACTAAATTGGAATGCCTTCACCAAGCGGCCGGTTGCACCATCACCGGCTGCCTATCATCTTCCCCTATCCCACTTCTCCTCAAGGCTTCTTTACCTCCCTTACGAGTCATTCTGACTCATTTCACTCTTTTATCTTATAAGTGGTTTCTTCTTCTCCCAACCTCCTTTCCTATTTCTGATTTGGCCAGACTTGGAGTGAAACCAAGGCTCTGCAGATTGTCCTGGAGAGCTTTTGCATTCACTCACCCGCTCATGCTTCCTTTTACCTCTTCTAGGGAGACTCTTCTTGCTTGCCCTCCCTTTCCTCCTTGGAATCTGCCTTCCTTCTTGGTGGAGTCCACCCTTTCCTTTTCATGCTCTTGCTCTGATCCACCTCTCTTGCAAAGGTGCAGCTCTCGCCCTCCTTGACTCTCTCCCCCCATGATCTGGTACTCTGGACAGATGGCTCTGTTCCTTTTCCTTTTGGCGAAGGCGGCTCTGGCGTTCTTGCCATCTGCTTTCTCTCTGTGGCACTAAGGCCACTCTTTCCTTTTCGGCAGGCCCAGTATGCTCAAGTTTTTCGCTGAAGCCTGCACCATTCTGCATGCTCTTTGCTGGTCTCAGCAGCACCAACAAGTCTTCCATTTCTCTTCTATTCTCCTACTATATGACTCTCGTTCTGCCCTCACCACCCCATCCTCTCCTCCATCTTCCCTCTTATCTCAAACTCTGTGGTAGATCCGGCAGGAACTGTCTTCTCTCTCCTCCTGTTCTATCAGGCTACAATGGGTCCCCAGACACTCGTTTCTCCTGAGAAGCAATGCGGCTGTTGAGCTGGCCAGATGGGGAGCACTGCTTGTGCCCTCTGCAATCCCATGTAGTCTCTCTCCTCTTACCTCTTGTATCTATTTTTTTCAGACTGGAGGCTTACTGTCTCATCAAAATTCTTTGACACACAGGTTCCCTCAATTTCTACCAAGGAACTTGTGCTCCCTCGTCATGGTCGCTGTGTCCTCTCTCATTTTTGCTGCAACAGACACAGTTTTCTGTTAGATTCTGATCTCTCTAGGATTGGCAGAATTGAGAATCCTTCCTGCAGTGCCTGTGGACACTCGTCCCAGGACACCACTCATCTCATTCTGCACTGTCCAGCTACGGACTCTTTGCGCCACTCACTCTTTGGCAACTCTCTGTCTCTCTACGACCTCTGGTCCAGACCCTGGGGAGTTGCCCAGCTTCTGGGGCTCCATGGTATTCTGCCATGCCCCCATCTTTCGGAAGGGGTTGGGTAACCAACAAAACAACAACAAGTTGTGCTCGCACACTATAAAAAACTCTGCTGCAAGATCAAGAATTCTGCAATGCTGCAAGATCAAATTCTGCAAACATGAAAGATGCTGCCTGAAATTGATCAAAGAAATCTTGCAGCATTTTTGACAGTGCACTACGTGCTGCCACTGCACTTGTAATTGGCGTTGGTTTTTCAAGAATGCCAAAACTTTTTACCAAAGACCGATTTTTGTCTCTTGATTTTGCAACTAACACTTTGGTTAATCGAATAAACAGCTTTTATTTCTATGTAATTAAACGGATTATGCAACATGCCGATATGCGATTAACCAGACTATTTTCTTGAAAAAAGATGTGCTATGATTTGGGATTTACAATTCTTATCTAATAAAACATATTATGCGATTATTCGATATGCAATTAGACAGATTCGTCTGTATAACTCAACTATTTTTCAGAGAAAATCATTGGGATGTGGTGGAGTTGAAAATAAATTATAATCATATTAGAATTGTATATGAGAAAAGAAATTGAAAAATTGTTTTACGTTACATCTTTTTTTTCTTTCAGGTATCACGCTGTACTTCAGTTTGGTCGCCCTACGGAAGATGATGACGTTGAATTCCAAAAAGATGGCAGTGCGGGTTTTTATTTATATGACCTAAACAGTACTCATGGTACTAGCTTAAACAAAGCTGCTGTCCCCCATCATAAGTATTATCGAGTTAAAGTTGGTCACATGATGAAGTTTGGAGGAAGTTCTCGGATATACATCTTGCAAGTGTGTACTACAACTGACAACTGTTCATAGCTGCTATGTATTTTTATCTTTCCATCATAGAAAATCTGTAGCTCATTAGTCATAAACAAAACAATTTGTTTCCACCAGTTTTGGGATGATCGCTACTTAGGACTTAATGTATTTCAATCACAAACACTACAATCAACATAAAAGATGGATGTATATTACAAAGCAGAGTTCTTTCTGTGCGTTTGCTTCAACTTGTTCAAAACTATTGCGCATACCCTCTTAAAACTTGCCATCTTTGATCAATGCCTCTGGCGAAGTGTCATAAGGGGGTTTGATGACTTTATGAATAGATAATAATTTAACATGTGCATACCTTGACGGAGGAAAATGCTTTTTCGCTCAAACAAAAGCCTGTCCCCAACTTGCCAAAATTTTATCCTTTTAGGGATTAAGATGATGTCACAATCAACACTTAATTGCTGAATTAGTTTTTTTTTATTTTCTCAAGATATGATGATCATAGAAATGCTATAAAAGCTTTTTCAGCAGATATTAACTAGCTGTTTCTGATAAAAAAAATTTACAACAGTTAAAGCTATTTTTTTATCAGTCTTTTTGTGAATAAGACTACTTTAAATTTATTGGCTGGTTGGTCGACATTTAAGGCACTTTGGCATCCACCCACAAGTCTAAATTAGCTTCCGTCTCCGTTCTAAGATAAAGGAATACATTAGTATTTGTGATCAATAAGATGCTGGCACGTAAAACTAATTTTGATTTATAGGCAGGAGGTCTGATTTTAGGGCAAAGTTGAATGTGTTGGAATTCCAATTTTCATAAATTGAAATATAACAGCTGGCCTAGATGAAATATTTTTGCTTGAAACTGGCTTGATAGGTTTGTTGGGAAAGGGCACATAATTTGGGAAGAACGCATGGTCCCATTTCTTGCTTTGCAGAAACCAAAGCAAATTGCGTAGCTATTGAAGTTAATATCACAAATATTAGTGCAAAGGGTAGCACATCAAGTCATATAATAGGCTTACCGTTAAAGAGTTTGTTTCAGTGATTGAGATAACGACCACCAATTTACTGCCACTACTATTTCTGACTTAGTTTCCCCATCCTTACCATTTAGAAAGGACAAGTAATAGTTGTTACTACAATTTCTCGTTGACAATTGTATATATGGAGTAGCCGACGCAGCTGCTTAAACTAATGCTTTTAACTCATCATAACTTATAGCAAGCTCTGCCAGCATGAAGTCGCACCAGATATGGGAGAAATATTTGCGTTATTTTGCTAAATAATAGTTTCATTGAGCTACTGATTTATCTAAGCTAGAAATATAAGAGAAAGAAAAGGTAACTCTTCTGGGTGCTCCTAGATGGAGAATTAGGGACCATAAGGCTTAGCCAGACAACGCTCAAGCAGCATTAGGGCAAATCAAAGGAAAAGAACACCTCTGTGTAAAATCGCACTGTATGGGAGACAATTCTACTATTTTGCTTTAAAATTACTTAATAGCAGAAATATCTTCCACCCAATGAAAAAAGCAAGGCTCCTTTAGCCTTTGCTGTACATAGGTAATTGAACAGAGTACACTGACTTAAGGCAGAGCCAGCACTTTCAAGTCACAAATGAAAGCGCACCAAGTTGTGAAATTGACCCACTGTTCAATGCCTAGTTTTGGTATTTTTGAAAATAATCTATCTTGGCATCACCATTCCTCCAGGTTAACTTAATTTGTTTTTCTGTTGTCTACTCATTTAAAGGAATAGAGAGTCGGCGTCCTGGGAATAAAGGCTATACCTAACTTGCCCATTATATTTTTGAATCGATCACTTTTTAAATTGCACTTGATGTAGAAACAAGTATTGCATGTGCAGAAAAGTCATCAATTTTTGTTTACTGTTTTCATAACTACCCATCGGATGAAGCTGGCTAAATCGATATTTTTAACCTGGACTTTGCTGATGGTGGCCCTGCCGGTAACCACGGCAGAGCTGACTAGTTAATTCATGTAGTTCTAACAGGGCAATGCACTAACTGTATGCCTACGCATTGAAGTTGTAAACGAATATCAATCAGATTTTTTGCGCTTTTTTATCAATCAGCAATGATTGTTTTAGCTCCAGAAATTTTCTGTTAATGTCTGAGTAAAATAATTTCATTCTCTCCACATTGCTTCTTTTGGTAAGGGCCAAGCAGGTGATTTGTGAATACCATTTTTAAGTCGTTGTTTTAATCCTCTGATCGTGTGTTTGTGATCATTAAGCTGAGTTCGCATTACTAATGCATTCTAAAATTTTAATTGGCTTATACCTTTCAATGTTTTTAGATTTTTATTTTATGTTTGTCATGTTTGCTTGTTCAATTTTGTGAAGTACTGAGAGAACAATGAGAAAAGCAATGTGTCGTGCTACAATTATGTAAAAAAAGAGCCAGTTTACTAATTGTAAAAAACATGCCAGCCACACTAACATTGGCTACTATGTAGAAGTCAATAACTTAGGTAGAAGAAATTATAGATAAGCTAGCTCAATCAAATGGAGCACGATGTTATGGGCATGTTCTGAAGAGGGTTGGTGATGATATGCTGAAATACAAATTAGTTTCTGAAGTGATTAGAAGAAGAACGCCATGGCGACTAAAAGCGACGTGGAAGAAGAGAATAAAAAGATTGCATTGGAGAAAGAAGATATTGTTATCAGAGAGAAATGGCGTAATGCTGTTTACAAAATTGCGAGGAGCCTGGGGTGAATCCTATCATCTCTGTTAATGGAGACAAAGCCGCATTTTATAAATTGGATCTCCCTCTTAAGTCTTTAAGGCATAGATACTAAGCAATACCTGCATCGTTTGGATTATGATTATTTTTTTACATTTGCTTAACTTTTTAATCACGCATTTTTAGGGCCCTCATGTGGATGAAGAAGATGAAGCAAAAGAAACGGCGACAGAACTAAGGGAAAAAGCAAGGTAAATATGATACACATTAGTCGTGTATTTTCATTTGTAAGCCATCGAGTCAATAGGTTGTTGACTTTTAACCCTAATTTTTGCCTTTACTGTTTGGTAAGCTACTTGGATAAGTTCTAAAAATATTGCGAAACTTTTTGATACAGGCTTAAACTTCTTTGAGGCACTCACAATTAAGTTCTTTGTGCATAACATGCTACTGTCAATCTAAGAGCTGCTTTGTTGTGGGTTTGCCCAAAACTCTACCACACTACGCTTGTCTTTGAAGAGCTGCACGTAGCAAGAAAGATTTGGCTAAAATGATGATGGGCGATGATAGTGATGATGATGATGATGATGATGATGATGATGACAAAAACAAGAACTCGTCATCGATTCGGCAACCTGATGACGCTGGAATCACATGGGGAATGCGTGAGTTTTTTTAATACTGTAACGACAATAAAGGTGGTTTCTCACTGTGAAAAATCATACTACGGTTTTAACTATATAAATCACTAGTTGGCTCTGCTGGCATCGCCTTTAGGCTCTTGACGCTGACATCGGGTAGGCATTATCAGTTTAGCCAGCTTCATCAAAGGCATAATTGCCAAAGTGTGAAAAGAGGGTGGCATCAAAGATTGATGGTTTTTACGATTGTGAATATTAGCTTTTAAGTGGATGCTTATTTAACGACTTGATGCGCTTTCTTTTTTAATTACATTTGCGGCCTTAAGTCAGTAGCTGCACCTAATATGCTCTCTTTCCAGCCTAATTGTAGCTTTGCTTCAAATTCAGTAAAAGAGGCCTTGCTTCCTTCAAATTTTTGGGCCCTGTATTTAGTAACTTGAAAATAACAAAAATTTTCCTGGTTTAACCGAATATGAGCAAATTCTAACCAAGGAAACCTAGGCATTTTTTTAGTTAAAAAATTGCATTTTTAAAAAATAAAAAATTTGTTGAAATAAAACGAAACTATGAAAACCCTTTTTGTTTGTTACATTAACTTTGTTTTTTGATAATACACTACCTGTAATTAATACTAGAACTCTTCATTAATACAACTTTTTTCTAACTGTAATTAATACTAAAACTCTTCATTAATACAACTTTTTTCAATTTTGAAACTTGATACCTTGAATCAAAAAATTAAATCATGAAACATTTTCAAACTTTGCTATCAGTTTTGCAATCTTTGTGATCCAGGTTAAAACGTGGTAATCAAGCCAAATCATCAGAATAAAACAGTCACTGAAGCAATTTTGTCACAAATCAATTAAGACCAAAGCTTGCTTTTGATTTCAATGTTAGCAGTACTTACAAATGCGCTTGGCTGTTGTGTACTTTTGTGTCTGCTACTGAAATCAGACACCTAGAAGCTATTCTAGCACGGGTGAATCTGTCTCTTTAATCAAAACCACAGACTTTGTATGAAGTATCAGTCATCAGTTTTACAATTCTTTCAACTGATTGGGAGTGATTTGGATAATTTTTCACTTCAAAATATCTCCGGCAGTGTGATACGATTTCTTCGGATGCAATTTTAGATGTGAAGATAGGCTCGTGATATAAATCTACGGTGATGTCAGAGTAATGGCTGGCCTTATAATTAAGCGTTGGAACCAGAAACTTTCGAACAGACATACCACCAAGGTGTGCTCCATGGCAAATTTTCAGAATTGCATTGACCGCTTTTTCTCAAATCGTTTCAGAGTTATCGGCAAGCATTGACGTTATGACATTTTCGGAGTGTGCCGAATAAGCGTTTCTACAAGTTACAAAACATTTATGAGTTACGATTAGTATAAAATATTGTTAATCTGTCTCATAGTATTTACAGCAAATAAATAGTTTTATAGATGTTGTACTTGCTTAAACGCTTATTGGTATAATATGTATTATTATGAGTAACAATATATATTATACAATGTTAATTATTATGAACAAGAATTAACGGTTTATACATGGATGTCACAAACCTCTCAATATCCTGAACGTTAGGCTCAAGACTTTTTAATAACTGCTTTTCACCAAAGATATGTCTTGATCCCTCAATGAAAGATGGTGAGCACTTTATGTGGAACCACAGTGGAGCATAGTTTGTTACAATGAATTGGCAGATTGTTTTCAAGTTTTCTTTGTCTTTACATTTCAAGCCATGCTTGCTGATATAAATTAGGCAAATTCTGAAACACGTGTCATAAATTCAATGCAAAAAGTTTATTTTTACAGTAGTTCCGTGCAATTAAAAATCATTAAGATTATTAGCAATTGAAAATCATTTTTCTACATACATTTTATGATTTTTCTACTTTAAGCTCTCACTTATTTGCCAGAGTCAATGTCGCCGAATATGGTCAAGTCACCCGCCCTGTACCCTAGTGACCGGCAGATGATGATTCGACAACTGGAAGATTAGCTTGGTAGAGTTCAACGGCTACCTTCTATGCCTTATCCTTCGGCCTAAGGACTTACGCTAGTGAAGCTAGGTTGCTAGCCCACTCTTTTACAACACAACTCTATTAATATATACAAGCTTTTGCATGTAGACAATCACTGACACCACACTGTAGCAGCCAATAGTCCCCCTTCCTTTTAGTAGTACTTGGCCCTTGCCTTCTAATTCTTCACCCTTCTTCTTTTCTTTCTTCTCTGTTCTGTCGTCTGTTTGCTTTCGTCTCTCAGTTTTCCAAATAACCCACCCGTATATATACTTTCCATTCTTACATAACTGCAATAAAGTTCCCAAATATTTTAGCCAATCAAAATTACTAAAATCTAGAAATTAACAAGAAAAGGTTTGAAAACGAGGGAATACCAGAAACTGCTACCCAAAGAACAACCAATAAAAACGCATATAAAATAAATCAGAAAAGTTCTGTCTACAGGGGGAGTGCAGGAAATAACTACCAATAAGATTGCTTTGAGAATAAAATAAACAAGCGACGGTTTGTAAACAGGGAATTACCGGAAATAATGAACGAAACAGAAAACTACGTAGACACGGGATAATGACATGAATATTCCAGAGATTATTATTGTTACAGTCAACCATCACGAATGGTTCAAAGGACAAGGTTTTGTCTTTTCAATACCGTGCAGTAACTTTCTTGAAGAAATGCTTCGAACAATTTGATACAGATAAAATTGATCAGCTGACAAATTGTACAATATGTCTTTTGAAATTTCTCGGATTACTTTGCAACCAAGCTCATCTATCTTTTCAAATTGGTCACATGTAGTGATTCTGTTGTGCAACATAACTTTTCGATTGGTCCTATTAAAAGTGAAATATAGATAGTATTCTATGGTGTTAAACCCAGGGTTCCCACGGTCATGGAAAATCATGGAAAAAAAACTTTCCTGGAAAGTCATGGAAAAGTTGTTAAAAATTGAAAGTCATGAAATTTTGCTGAGAGCTGAAAAAATGTTTTTAAGTTATTAGTAATACCAGTAGCATTCACTTAGCAAATAGAATCTTGTGAACAAATTTCATCCTTTGTGGCTATTCCTGAACCAACGAGTGATGTGTCAACAGTGCCTGTATCATTACCAAGAACATTTTTGATCATTTCAGAGGAAGTGTTGCATGCAGAAGTTCCTTGGGTTATTAAAGTAACAACCAGTCACTATTCATTTAGTTCTTGCCGAGTTATTGGTTGCTTATTTTCTAAAATGTTTCCAGATAGTCAGATTGCACAGTCATTTTCATCTGGAGTTACAAAGTGTGCTTATTTAGCGTATTTTAGCATTTATCCTTATTTGCATGAGTTGCTTATAGAGAAAATTAGTGCAATCAATTACTATACTTTATCGTTTGATAAAAGCTCGAATCAACTAACTGAAAAAGCAAATGGATATGATAGTTAGATTCTAGAACGGCAAAAGCAACAAAGTAGCAGAAAGATACTTTAATTCAGAGTTTACAGCAGCAGATATGTTGACTCATTTTATAAATGAAATAACTTTATTTAACCCAGCAGTTTGGTGCAAATATCTATGGATGGTCCCAATGTAAACTTGAAGTTCTATCACAATCTTTTTTAAGAATGCAAAGATGAAGAACTCCCAAACTTGTTAAATATTGGAAATTGTAGTTTGCATGTTTTAAAAGTTTTAAAAAGGGAGCAAAAAAATGTGGATGGAATCTTGGCAATACTCTGCGTTCTCTGTGGCAATTTTTTTATGATACTCTTGCCAGAAGGGAAGTTTTTATTTAAATTACAGGCAGTGGTTTGTTTTCTCTTTGGTTTTGTCAGCATAGATGGGCAGAAGATATCAAGGTTGCTGAACAAGCTCTGAAAATTTGACCTCATGTCAACAAATATGTCAAAACTGTGAAGAGTAAACGAAGAGCTGCAGCTTCTGCTTCTTTTGTTTTTGTCGCAACTACATGCGACAATACCCTAATTGAAGCTAAGCTTGAATTTTTTGTTGCTGTAGCAAAACCGCTGCAAGAAGTTTTGTTGAAGTTTCAAACCGAAGCTTTAATGACTCCTTTCTTGGTTTTGTCTTTGAAAGATTTGTTACTGGCTACCATGGGCCGTTTTTTGAAAAAAGTTTTAGAAAAAGCTGATACTTCAAGAAGTTATCTACTGTTGACCCTGCTGACAAAAAGAAACAAAAAACTCGAAGCATGTTGACATTGGCTTTGCTGCTCGAGGTGCTTTAAAAAAAGTACCAGAAAAAAAAGCTGCTAGAGAACTACGTATCTTATCTTTCAAAAATGATTGCATTTCCTTTTTGTCTGCTATTATCATCAAACTGTTGGAAAGATGTCCTTTAAAGTATTCTTTGGTTCAGAGTTTGGTGTGTGTCGTACCACAGAAGTTGGTATTCTATTGTGGAGAAGCACAGGTTAAGTTTGAGCGACTTTTGCAGATTTTGCTCAATGCAAAGTGGTGTTTGGCTGAAGCTTGTGACAAAATTCTTACTCAGTTGAAAGACTTTGTATTGGTAATAAAGCAAAACCATCTTGCTGAGTTTTTGAGTTTCAACATGAATACAGACAGGTTGGATGAATTGTATTGGAATTACATGAAAGATGCAAAGGTGCGGGAAGTTTTTAGAATTATCCACTCTTTCGCATGGTCAAGCTGCAGTCGAAAGAAAGTTTTCAGTCAACGGTGAACTTTTGGTTGAAAACTTGCAAGAGAATATCTTAGTTGTGAGTTGCTTTGTGTACATTAGTGTCAAGAGTGATGCTAATCATTTCAGTGAACTTTCGTTTACCCCTAGACTGAAACGAAATGTTCGGGCAGCAAGAATGCGCTATTTAGAAGAGCAAAGGAAACTTCATAAAGCTAAAAAGAGGAAAACTGTGGAAGATGAAATTTGTGAAGTCAAATGTAAAAGAAAGTTATTGAATAAAAGCATCCAAGCTAGGAGCCTGGAAGCAGACAAATTAGCTACAGAGGCGGAAGTGAAGCACAATTTTGCATTGCAAGCAAAAGCAAGAAGTATCACATTGGTTCAGTATTTAAATTGTTTATGCTCTATCATGACTTTTTGTTGAACTTTGATGGTTGATGTGGTTTTTTTTCCTGGGAGAATCGTTGATGAACTATATTTTTTATTATACTTTCTGCTCAATGCAACTACAGCACCAATTACTTTACATGTTTTGGAAAAAAAGAAGTTATGTGAAATTTTTATACCAGGTTTACTGAGAGATGTTTTTCTGCTAGATGTGGAATCATTTTTTTGAGCCCTAAAATTTTCTGTGTATATGTTTTTGTTAATTATTGATGTGGCATTTCATCTTGTTATAACTAACTTGTTCGTTCATGTTGTACCTAGATTGCATAAAGTCATAGTTAACATTAAAATTTTTAAAATATAAAAAGTTAAATGAGAATGGTATAGGTGCTTTTTGTAATCTAGTCTTTTATATCATTGTTGATTTGATTATTCTAATAAACAATATTCCAGCTTAGAAACAAAGCTATTCTAAGTAAAATGCTCAACTCAAGAGATTGCAGAGTTAAAGACCACAAAAGAAGACTTTTTTGGCTAGAAGAAATAATTATTGTGGTATTGTTTTCATAGTCTCACTGTAGTTGTTTGTGAATTTAATTACAATGTCCAGGATTGTTGCATGTGCTCGTTTGCATTTTATAACAAATAGTAGCATAAACATAATTTAAGAAGAGTTAGAAAGTTAGCTAAAACATTAAAAGATTCAAATTTAGTTAAGATAGTTTGAGTTAAATATGCCAGAAATGAGCAATTTAACTGAATGTCTTCTTATCCAGTATTATGTTTTATCAATGCCTTGTGAGAGTACCATGGTGGTAGTAAGGTGTGTTTAACCAGATATTATATTTCTAGATGTTAAAATTGAATGATAAAGCAATGCAAGTTAAATAATGATGGCAAGTAAAAACGTTCGCACAGGGAGCAATTAACAAGAATTTGATGTCGTTACCGAAAGTGCTGTTGTAATGTAAACTGATAAATGTATTTAAAAATGCATAAAAACACTTTAATAATAATCATGGAAAAATCGTAAAAAAGTCATGAAAAATCATGGAAAGTCATGGAATTTAGTTTTGAAAATTGTGTGGGAACCCTGTAAATCAGTAAAAACTACATACAGTAATGGTTCGATTAGTTGTGATGATGAATGAACCAAAACCAATGACTCCATACGCACCTGAAAAACTATCTTTTCCACAAGTTTTTCCATCTAAATTTGTGAACAAATGATGCAAAGGTAACTTATTTGTATATAATAAACAAATGAGCCACATCACCCTGTGTTCGATCTTTTCCTCAATTCAGTGGATTACTCCTCCCGTGCAGTTTGACATTAAATGGATCGCAACCAATGACATCAAGCTCATTAACATTGTATTAGCCAGTAAACTCAGAATGGCTTCGCTAATTGTTACTGCATTTTCACTTTGAAGTGTTAAATGAGTCAGGTATTCACCTTGTGGTTGTCCTACCAAAACATAATGCTCTTCTTTTAAATGCGTTAGTCCTCCTGTATCTTCGTGTTGGAATAGAATTTGATCCTTTCTACCATCAAAATAAATTGCATCAATTTTGTTTATTTCCATCACTTTGTGTAAAATTACCAATTGATTTCTTTCTAAACATATTTCTTTCCCTCCTAACTTTCCTTTGTCGATTATTAAGATCTTATCTGTTTCGGTCACTAAACCAAGATGACATAAGAGTGCAATGCATATTGTTGCAGTAGCACGATCAGATAAGCCATATCGGTCAGCTTTTCTTGTAATGTGATTCAACGGTAGTCTCATTTGATCGCCTAAAAATAAACATGCTATTAGTCGATTAGCCTATAAATAACGCAACTTTATGCTATGAAAGCACACCTGAAAGAAGAACATTTAAAGGCAGATATGGCTCATCAGAGATTGAAGAATCATTACTTTTAGTTGAATTATCAGAAAACAGCGGTGGAATCAGGGTCAGAATCACTATGCGAATCAACCTCCATAAAGGGTTCTTGTGCATAAGACAGAACTCTTTTTCCAGTGTTTTGGCAATTTTTGTTGTTGCCTTGCGGTCCATTCCTGAAATTTGCATATGCCTTTTCGTACCAATTTTTTGACGTTGATCCAAAACAAACATTAATTCTGGACGAGGAATCTGTATAAACAATTAATGAGAAGTCTGTTCAGCCGAATTATCGAAAATTAATGAAAAGTTAAAACGCAAATTTATTCAATTTGGTTGGTGGGATATTTAGAAGTAATACTATAATTGACAAGCAATACTAGTATTAACTAACCTTCGTATCTCTTGGACATTTGTACTTAACTACATGAGTCTTAAAATCGCATCCAGTACACACTGCTGCAGAAAATTTTATTATATCGCATTTGCACTTGAAAATGTTAAATAGTTAATACAATATGCTTTTGAAAAATATTCGTTTTTTTTCCTTTTTTGCTTGAAGATCGGCCTAGCTGTTTTAATTCGTTCCATTCTTTAACAAATTTGCTGTAAAAAGACTTTTCTTGATACAAAGGTAGCAAAGTATTTACTCTTTTATAAATTTGAAATGTTAGGCACCATCTGCTGCCCCAACTCTTGTTGTGAAGTTATTGTTTGAATAGGTAGTACTTTCTTTTATCCACAGTATCTTGGCTAAAACGTTTTTAAAAGTTGGAAGATCTCCCAATGATGGCCCAACAATTGGATTTGTTAAACTTCTGATTTTTCTTTTAACTCCGAATCATTATTTATTCCTCATTTAAGGTAAAATGTTGCAGATTTCTAAGACTACAGCATAAAGAGTAAAATAGTCTGTCAACAATGAAAAACATTGATTTTGGTGAAAATTTATGATGCTCTTAATCAAACCTGAATCAAACTATCAGGTAATCACAAAACCAATTATCGTACCAAAAGTGGACTGGCGCTTTATAGAAAAATTCATAAATTTGCTTTTTATCTTATAGATTTATTTTCATACTTGCTTTGCTACCACTAATCTATTATCTAAAAAGCACGTAGAAACTACTGATCTTTAGGTGTTTGGCGAACTTGAAATGGTAAATTTTTCCTCTACCGGTGCAGTGGTTTTAGACAAATGTCAACATTTAGCCAGCCCATAATAGCTAAGCTTCATCAGGGCATATTTAGGCTAACAGCCAAAATAAAATTAGACTTTAACAACTTACCATATCGCACGCTAATAATTACAGGCAGCTTACCTAAACCTATTCTGCAAGTCCTGCTTCAAACCCACTAACAACTAACCTACCGACTAGCATCAAGCAAAACGATAACCCAGCTAAAATCCCAACTAGCAAAGCTAAAAACTTCACCCTTCCCATTTCATGCTACTGGCTGTTAATCGTAGGCTAAACTATCATTACTGAATAGTATGCAATAATTTCGTTAAACAATGATACTTATGACGTAATAACACAAGCATAATAGGTCTTATTGCAACTTAAAATTATCCCAAAAAATGGCAAAAATTTAGCGATTTTTAAAAAAATCTTGAAATTTTAAGGCAAAAAGCGTATAGGTTTCTGTTGTTGAAAAGCGCCAAAATTTTGTGTGTATTTTCACAGGTCTCCATAAGAAATATCTACATGCCAAAGCTCAATTCCAAATTTTTATTTTTTCACCCGACCCTAGTATTCATTTACGTACTTTGATATGTTACCGACATAAAACTGAATTACTTAATGTAGTTGTGTATAATCAATTACAAATTGCTGTCAGGGCTGTTTCATGATATGTAGAATGCGAAATTAACCTTTTGAAATATTTGAAATTTCTGGTAGAATTCTATTTCCTTTAAATTTTTTTCTGGCTACATGTCTGTTACAATAGAATTGGATTTGCCTATGTCGAACTCATCACAACAATCTTTAGATGATTTGTTTATAGTTATAATAAAACAAATTTGATTGAGTGATGGTATAATGGAACGCGATGATGATTTGATACGACGTCAGCCAAATAGAAAATGACGATGATAACGTTGATGTCGACTGCAAAGGCAGCTACGGTTTTCTTTAACCGGCGCGATGGTGTAGTGGTCAGAGTGTCCGCTTTGCAATCTGTAGACCTGAAGTTCATTCCCTAAGTCGAGTCATACCAAATGACTTTAAAAAATGGTATTAACAGCTTCCTTGCTTGGCGCTAAGCATAAAAAAGGGATAGTGTGGAGAACAAGCCTGCAAGGTTGCTTGTGTCCTTTGGCAAGGCTTTTAACGAGATGACTTCATCTTTATGTGGCAGACAGGTGGCGTACCCGTACTTCACTGGGTTATTGTGAAGCTGCTCACCCAACATGTCGTAAGAGGCGACTCTTGGGTACCCAACAATGGCAATGCGCCTTGTTGGTGGTGGGGCTTCCAGTCATTCATGACTGGTCCGAAATGGGCTGCCATCTTTCCCCTAGCCTAATTCAACTAGGTTGATGGCGTGAACCTGGATTACCGTTCGTGCCGTGCCTCCATCCCGAGGAAGAGGAGCGGTAACCACAACAGCAACAACAACAACAACACGGTTTTCTCTAATGCGGAGCGTAATTAAAAACTTTGTGAACAGTAAAGTTCAGGAAAAGTCAGTTCTTTCAGGTAAACACTTAGTAGCTAAATTCTGAACAGTTATAGCTAAACCAGTAAACAGCTGAATTCGAAACAGTTTCAGTGAAATTCCTAATCAAAAAGAACAACTGTCTTGAAATGAGCGTTTTTTTAAGCCATTTATTATTTTTAATGACATAGTTAGCACAGAAACAAGTCACACATTAAAAATAAAGACAAAGCATGGCGTCGAGACTAATATAGGGTAAACGCAAATTTCTGCACAAAGCACAATTTTGTTATAAAATGTTTAGATGGCCCGAGTTCCATTCTACCACCGTTTGGTGACTGCACACGTCCTTGAATCCTACTACTTTTTTACGAAATTTTTGGCTGGTCTTACTTTGTAAGTGCACTGAAAGTGATTGCTGAAATCTCACAATCTTGATCGAATCCTTCTTGTGCTTTTTTTGAAACTGAGGAGTAAGAACAGAACTCTTGACCTGATTGTAAAACTTTATTGCACGGTAAACAAAGTGGAACAATAGTTTTTGGTGTACTACTAGAACATGACAAAAAGTTTCTATTAACATGCATTTTTCGGTATTCAGTAAATTAGTGATTATCTAGAAGCTTTTGTTCATTAAGTCTTGCTATTATAGTTGTATGTAGTTCAATAAGTCTTGACACGGGCTCCTTTTGTGGCTCGGAAAACCTCCAACTGATATTCAATTTTACACCACATGTTTCGCAGCATCTCCAGCAACACAGATTCGATTGCTTGGATAATCCTTGCTGTTAGCGTGTGTAAATCGTCAACCGGTTTACGGTACTTATTCAGACACTGATGGTCGCACAAACTCCAGTGTGGAGGAGCCCCATCTTGTTGAAAGACTGAGTTGTCGCATGTCTTGTACGCATTTACTATTATGGTAGATTCAGATAGAAAGAAAGGTCAATGCTCTGTCATGCATTAGACAGCATCTTTCGTGTACCTTCAAGCTATCTCTTTGGTTTTCCACCACAGCCTGTAAATACTTTAATTTCCAGATCCTGACATTATGTCTGTTAACTCGTCCTGTTGTGTGGAACGTAGCCTCGTCAGAAAATACATTACGCTGTGGATAGTCATTATCTGTGTTATTTGACTAACAAAAGCAGCTCGCTGGGAAAGATCATTTGGTTGCAGAGACTGAACAAATTGCACTTTGTATGCCCGCAAGCGTAGACGTTTGTACAAAATCTTGACCACAGTACCCTGTGGCACTCCTAATTCTCTTGAGCTCTGTGAATGATTTTGTAGGGTTCCCTTGATATCCGCTACGCACAGCGTCAAAAGTGTTATTACTTCAACTTGTTCTGCCCGTTCTTTTACGGTTATCCAGGCCAACTCACGCTGCTAGGGTCTTTAAATACGTCGTAACCAGTTTTTGCTTACCCTGTACATATGTTTTTGCCATCCAGTCAGCGTTAGCTTTTCGTTTCTAGTTTTGTACCACAGGCCGCCATAACCTATTGAAATAGCTGAATTGCGTTGTTACTAAACTACGGTGCATGAGCTACATGAACTATGCTGACTGTAGTTTCGTAGTAGCTAAACCATATGAACTTATGTTCGTAGTATAGCAGGGGTGCACAACTAATAATTGTAAGCCTATTAGCTATTGATCGTAAAGTTATTATTAAGGTTGACGATTTACCCAAAGTAATAATAAATATGGTAAGCTTTTTGATAATTGAACACCATACTTGATTGCATATTTGTTTGCCGTTTTTGAGTAGTGAATTCAACTAGAGTAGCAAGAAATTGATAATTGACCACTGTTTCTGTGATATTGCAATGAAATGGGTGTTGGATTTTGCAAGGGGATGAGCACGTAGTAATATCGAATGCTAATGGCGATCACTAAATACGGGTATTGACAACGTGTAGCTGAAGTCACATTTCAAAACAAAAGTTTGTAAATACTCGCACAAACATTTCATTGATTCAAAAATATGATTTGATTATCCCTAAAAATGCAAAAGATTTGCAATTGATGTTGATACAATGCCTGAAAGCTACCAACATCTTTCTGGATTTCAAGAAAAATTTATTGGCATTTAGTGCCACAGTTCATGAATACTTTTAAGAAAAATACACTCGGTCAGCTTTGGAAACAATTGAAGAATAAAGGGAATGTTATGGTACGCAGACAGTAAAAGCCATTTGTTACTACCTGCTTGTGTGAGAGTAGTTTTTCTGCGCTTACTCGTATCAAAATAATAACGGGAAACTGTCTTTCAAACTAAAGATGGCATGGGAGTGGCACTGAGCACGATTGCTTTCAATTTTGACAATGTTGTTTAGACAAAGCAAAGTTAAGGCTCATGTTAATTAGGTTTGATCTTCTGTGTTTGTTTAAACTGTCTTGTTTTTCTGTCTTTCATTTCATGGTTGCAAAAAAGTTGTGTGAAATATAGTGTCGGAAATAGGGTCGCCAAGGTTTCGCTATTAATTTACTTTTAGTATTTGGATCGCCACAGAAATAGCTCAGATGTGCTTTCTCACGGGTTTGAGGTGACCTTTTTCAAAAAGTGTTCACTTAGAAACGTGATTAAAGATTACGAGAGACATTATAGGCTACTTCCGGAACCACGAATTGCACTTCAATTTGAGCTTATAGGCATCATCATAAGTGATCCCTTTTTAAAGCGTACTCTGGCTGCTTTTGTGTACAAGCTTCAAATATGCATGCCGCTCTTTTTCGTCATAATACATAATAACGTTAATGATGTTGTAGCCTGTATGGTACGATTTTAGCATATACAAAAACTTTTTACTGTTGATAATGGAAGCAGGGATGCAACGTCGTCATCAAAAAAGCGAGCGATTTTGTTATTACTGTAGATTATGGTAGTCTTTGAAAGAAAACAGAGAATGAAAAGTTAATTTTGACTTAATTGCACGATTATAGCTAGGAAAGAGAACACAAATAGGTTTGATCATGGTTGAGACGTTTTGTTAATCAGTTATATAGAGTGGATAAGACCTGCCTTGAATTTAAATAAAAGTGCTCTGGGATTCAAAGACGCGTGGCCAAAAAAAAATTGGGTGGAGAAAAGCATAATCTTACCACATTATTTTAATATTTTAAAAAGTAAATATTGCATTCTAAAAGATTTATCAAGCAATTTTGACCGCAGTTTTTAATTGATTTTAGCCAAATGTATTAGATAATTTCGTTCTTTCATGGTAACGCAATAAAGGAAGGTAAATAAGATCCAAAGGTTTAAGACAAATAAAAAGGAAAACAACACCCACGAGCGAAATTACACCGCAAAGGGTGAAGCATTTTTGGTATTTTACTTAGACAACCTTAATAGACCTGCCAGGTTCAGGGAGTTAAAACTTTTTTGGAGGAGGCATGACCTTTTCGCTCCCTTGGTTACACCTGTGTTAGAACAGAACGTAAAGCGTAGTCATGCTCTTGGTCACCAATGTAACTACACAATGGAGCGCACCAAATCATGAAACTAGCTTACAACTTAACAGCTTATTTTTGCAAACGTAAAAATACTTACGATTTTATTGCGCCCCTGTGCTCAGTAAAAGGAAAGTAAGAAGAATCGGTATAAAATAGTAAAGCCTGTGCTTCCACCGTAAATGTTTTTTACTCAATTCCCGTTTAATGGCAACTTGGTTTTGGAAAGGAAAGTAGCTATTTCGAAAAACAATGAACATTTCATTGCTGCTCTCACTAATGCACCTTCATTGAAGCTGACTAAATCGATATTGTAAGGTTCTTGCAGGCAAAGCCAGCGGAGCCAACTAGTGTTGGATAAAAGTGAGTTTCACTCAGTGTAATGAAGTACTGACTGGCAATTCAGAGCCTACCAGTGTAATGTCTTGACTGCTGCGTTGCCCTGTTCTTAAAAGCAGTGCTTACTGACAGTTTCCTCTGCTTTGTAGAAATAACCACGCTTTGCTAAATCTGAATCGAGCTGTGTAAAGCCTTTAGAGTATTTCCATGATCGATGGTGATTATGTTCAACTATGTATTATTCAAGTTGGATTGTTATTCAACGCTTAAATTGTTCAAGTTGAAGTTACGAAAATGACCAACTGATGATAACTGCCCTTTAACTATTTAGTAGATCACAAAGTGTTCTCATTTTAAGTTGAGGAAGCAGTAATGGAGAGTGATGAAGAGAACGAAGATGGTAATAAAGATGTAGAGGAGCCCGCTTTTTTGTTGGCTGATAAGAAGGAACCTTTCTACGTAAAAGATCCTCACAAAGCACTGAGGAATTTTTATAACAAAGAAGGTATGTATGTCAAGTCTAAACTGTTGAAAGTTCAATTAATAGTGGTAATAGATGAGTTTTTCCTCAACATAATTCTTAAAAAGTGCACCTAAATAAACTGCTATTTTTGTCATGAGGATGAATTTTACTTCCATTATTTTATAAATTCAAAGTTTTTTTGTTTGCTCGGATTTGTGTAATAAAAGAGTCTGTGCTATCAGCTTAAACTCATAACAATCGTGTCATTGGCTTTTAATAAGCAATTATTATTTTTAGGAATGGAAATCGATTTTGATTGTACTGAGCGACGGCCTGGTCAATGGAACGTGCGTCTGGAATTGCCAGTAGATACGCCGTCTGGGAAAGCAGTGGTTGCAGAAGCAAGTCTTACTGGGAAGAAGAAGGACGCAATGAACAACTGTGCTCTTGAAGCATGCAGACTTCTTGACAAATATGGAATGTTTAAGCAATCTGGTTGGTATTATTGGATTCATGTTTGGCAATATACACAAAGCTTGCAGTGAATTTTGTCCAGTGAAAACTATTCCATCTTATTGAAATTGAAGGCGGCAAGTTACCTTTGGTGCTATCATTCAGAACCCGAAAATTTCGCGTCTTCTTGATTAAGGCTTAAAAATACAGTCGAATCCGGCTAATTGCCTAGTCAATTTTCCAAGCTTTTTTATGCGATTAAGTGAATTATGCGTTTATGCGAAAGTGCGAAGTCGAACTGAAGCGCAACGGTCGTCACGCATAAAAACGTCTACTCGTCATACTTTAAAGCAAGCGCAATGCGATTGTCTCATTCTTGCTCAAAAAGTAAATAAAAACACGCAACTATAGGCTTTAATTGAATTTTATTTGTTTCAAGCGAAATTCTGCGCTATTGTTGTTTGTTTAATTTTATTTTGCATGCTATCTTGCATTTTTCTTTCTAGTCGAAGAAATGTATCCATATTCTCCCCTTCAAATTGCAGTCGTCGTCTGATTATATTAAGTGCGTGAAGCACTTCTTTATTTTTTGGTGGAATCACTGCAGTTGCGTCGGCAGAGTTTTCTTAGCGTCGTCGTTCTCAACTTGATTGTTTTATAAAACTTCTTTACATAAACGTGATATTCAAGCGCAAGATTTGCATTACTGAACATCAATTACATCGCACGTTGCCTTGTTTTTGATCTCTAATTGGGGGCGGCCTTTTTCGGAAGCCACACTAACGTAGCCTAATGCAAAATGCAAAATCACGTCTCACGTTACGTTGTTTTTGATCTCTAGTTGGGGACGGCCTTTTTCATTTTGTTACGTTGGCAATCGGCGTTGTTCTGTACCTCTCACTTTGTTTCTGTTAGGACTTTGAAACAATCATGTTTTTGTCACTGAAATTTCGCCACTTTTTGTTTAATAATCGAATAATTGTTTCAAATTCTATTCAATTAAGCAGATTGTGCGATAAACCGCTATGCGATTATCCGAATTATTTTTTTAACAAATGATTGACTGTGGTTTGGGATTTACGATTTCAATGCGATAAAACGGATTATGCGATTATCCGATATCCAATTAACTGGATTCGACTGTACCGAGCTTTTGTTTTGAGTTATTCAAACTGAAATCAGACCAGGTACTTTTGTGAAAATATTTCCTAAAAAGCAGTAAATCTTCTGATGCTATTAGTGACGACACGCATTTATTGTGTCTATAATATGGAGTTGCTGACAAAGATAAGGTAATAAACCGTTTTTTTCGTGGATAACATTGAAAACTACTTTTTTGAAACTGTATGCTTGTGATGCAGTCATAGACCGTCATTTCTGTTGTAGAACATCATCGGCGGAAAATTAAAGAATGGGAAAAAGAAGATTTTTATGATAGTGATGAAGACCAGTACTGGGATCGAACCGGTGAGTTGGAAAAAAAAAGGAAACAAAGAAAAGTAAGAATTGGTGTGAAGACGAAGGCGGAAGAAGATAACCCACAGACATATGAATCACTGGTAAATCTTAATATTGTAATACTACTTTACTTTGTCTGAAGGTTTATTATAAGAATTAATGAGAGTGTTTCGTTTACCCAGTTGCAGTAAGAAAAACTTAAGCATTGAACTCGCAAAACCCGTACTTCCCGGTGAGAAGTAGTCTTAGCTTAATTATGGTCAAGTTTTGGAATAATTGACTTACGCTAAGACGGCGTGTTTTAGAAACAGCAAATTGACGAGTTGGAAAAAGAAATTTCGCAAATAGAAAAGCAACTGGAAAAGGATAAACAAGGTAAGGCATATTTTCAGTGGAAATATTAACTTACTTGCCTGCAGCTATTTGCTCTGACTTTGGGAGATGACTGCTTCGGCTAGAAACTGGCAGCTTTTAGTTAACCATTAGCGAAAAATTTGTTGAAGAACAGAATTTGAATATTTTGTGTAACACTTTGTTGAAGTTATAAGCTTTTTATTAATTTCTCAGTGCATGAAAAATGTTTACTCCCTTAAAACTTAATTTGTGTTTTTCAACGCCAAATGTATTTTTTATGGTCACGTCTTTTTGTTTTATCAATCTTGTGTAAATATTTACAGCCGTGAAGACGAAACAAGGAAGTAGCGATCCTCTAGAAGAATTTATGCAGCAAGTTAAATCAGGGAAAACTCTTGATTCTGTCACGAGGTCTAAAATGAAATTGCGATTGTTTGAAGCTCGCAAAGAAAGTGCCCGACTTATAAAACTTGCCGAAATCATTAGGCCTGCCTCCCTGCCTCCCTTAACGAGGTAAGCTGTCAAATATTCCTGTAATCAATGGAAACGTTCAAACTTAACGAATTACATTTAAAAACCAATTCCTTATTTGCCAGCAATACGTAGGACATTGTTTCAGGTTATATTGTCCGAAACGAAATGACAGAAGTATCGTTACATCGTTTCTTTTTAAGGATTTCTCATAAAGACTTAAGGAGGACAGCAAAATTACTTGGCAAATATTCTGCTAAAGTTAATGCCATGCTTTTGAATATATTGACCCTCGTCCTCATGCCTATAGTAAAATCAGCCATACGCATAAGGATAAAATTTTGGCCGTTTTACTGGGTTCTTGGCACTTGTGGAATTTGGTGTAGAAAGCTATGGCATTTGTAATGCTTGTAGTTTGCAGGTTGTCTCGAACCAATAAAACATTCAGAATCAACCCTGAATGTCAGCTAGGTTTCTGCTACCAAATTAAGCTTTCACCAGTTAATCTCAAAATCTGTCACTACAGTGTTTGCGCTGATATTTTTCCATGGATATGCGCCATAAATTGAGTAAATGGTACATTTTTGACTTTTTTACTGTATAAAAGCTTGATGTAAATTACAATTGGATTGTTTCTCCTTTTTCCAATAATGATTGTTGCTCCTCTCCGCCTAAAAAGTAATTTGTCTCGAAAAAGTGCTGAGGTTTTCTGATGTCTTATCCTATTTTCTGTGCTTTGTGAGGTTAGATTAGAGAAGCTTTTGTTTTTGTTCCTTCTCAGCCCGTTTTGAGGAATCGGGAAAAGGCAGGAGATTATGGAGTCCTAGGAACTGGACAACTCCCCAAGGCGTGGACCTAATACCGCATATAAGAGAAGGAGTCGCCAAGAGCGAACGGTGCAAAGGGTCTGTAACAGGACAGCTCAGAATTTGAGATGAAAAGCATGCTAGGTCGGACGACCACAGGCACTGCTGGATGAAGTACAGGGTGTCCCAAAAAAAACGTAACACTTTTGTTTTGGTCTGTGCTTTTTATTCTTTACTCTAACACTTTCATCTTTTCAGGTGTGACTAGCTAAGAATAGGAGATTTGTTTGACACCAATATTTTAATATTTTGGCCAAGATGGTGTACACATGTGAGCAAAGAACAAAAATTGTGGAGTGGTACATTGAAACCAAGTCCTATGTGAAGACTCAAAGACGGTTTGCACCTCATTTTGAAACAAGAGCGAAACCAAGTCGCCGTATGATTCAATACCAAGTGGAAAAATTTAGAGAACATGGGACTGTACACAATCTGAATAAAACAAGATCAGGCAGACAAAGAACTGGCAAGTCGGCAAGCAATGTCAACGCAGTCAGAAACTCTGTGGTTCAAAGTCCCAAAAAGTCAATTCGCAGACGTTCTCAGGAGCTTGCACTAACAAGAAACTCTATCCATAGAATCTTGCGAATGGATCTGAATCTGTATCCTTATCAGGTACAGATAACACACAAATTGACAGATTTTGACATGGAAAGAAGAATGGAAATGAGTGAATGGTTTAATGAGATGATGGAAGGAGATCAAGAATGGATAAAGAATGTGTGGTTCAGTGACGAGGCACATTTTCACCTTAATGGCATTGTCAGTAAGCACAACTATCGTTTCTGGGGAACAAAAATGCCTGCTGATTTCATTACCCAAAAACCTCTTCACAGTTCGAAGGTCACTGCATGGTGTGCTTTAAGCTACAGAGGAATTATTAAACCATTTTGGTTTGAAGATGAGGATGAGAATGCAGTAACCATCAATCAAGAGAATTACAGAAGAGTTGTTCAGACGTTCTGTACCAACCTTTGTCGGAGAAGAAACATTACCTTCAGTACACATTGGTTTCAACAAGATGGGGCTACTCCACACACTGCCAAGGACACTCTTGAATTTCTTCGGCAAAAATTTGAAAACCGTTTAATTTCATTTAATATGGAACACATTTGGGCTCCTCACTCACCTGATCTTAACCCTTTGGACTTTTTTTGTGGGGCTATGCCAAAGAAAATGTTTACAAAAATAATCCCCAAACTGTTCAGGAACTAAAGGCTGAGATCACACAGTTCATCAGGAGAATCCCAAACGAGATGTGCCAACGGGTCGTTGAAAACTTTGCTGTCAGGCTAAATGCCTGCATGAATCGAAATGGAGGACACATCGAACATTTCATTCACTGCAGAGATCAGTGCTGAAGGCAAAAATAACTGAATTGGACTTCAAAGTAGGAATTATGACTTCATTTTTTCAGAAAAAAATTTCCCTAATGTACTCTATCTATTGGCAAAAACGCTATTAATTTCAATCTAAAATAAAAAATTAATTGCAATGTAAAAGTGTTACATTTTTTTTGGGACGCCCTGTATTATCAATTTTAGAGAGAGAAAACTTTTGTGGATACTGAGGGTATCCGTTTGTCGATAAATTTTGATGAAATGGCACACCTCCCGTCGAAGAAAAAGAGTGGATACGAGAAGAGAGAGAGACTACGTAGAACTGTAGATGATTGAAGCAGCGCACCCAATCTGGCTGACTCATCGATCGTATCATTAGAGAGATAGAGAGAGAGATCCGGTTTTGTCTGCGTTAGTGCAGGTGACCGGATTCACCTCATGTTTCTGAATAGTTCAAACACACCATCACACCATTTCGCTCTGTCAATGGCATCCTCCTTTATCCGTTCAATCTGATCGGTATGCTTCTCCACTTGTCTCTTCCACGTCATATTCGGTTGCCCACGCTCTGTTTTTCCTGCCAATTCAAAATCGAACGCTCTTCTTAAAACATCACGATTATCCCTTCACAAAACATGCCCATACCATCGTACTCCAGTCGCCCTGGCTAGTCCATCCAAATTATCCTTTGAACCCAGCAAACTTAGCTCGTTCTTGGCTCCTTTTTTTTCTTAATTATTTTAACTCCACACATTGCTTTCATTGTTGCTTTTCCAGTTCTCCCCATTGTTATCTCATTCTCCTTTAGACACCACGTCTCGCTCCCATACAGCATACTTGATCTTAGGCAACTCTGTTAAATCCTTCCTTCCATTTTTAATGAAAACTTTCTCCCATAAAGTAACTTCCCACATTCTCTAAATTTTATCCATCCAATTCTCGTTCTTGCTGTTACCGCTGCTTCACTTCACCACTGGCGTTCAACATGTTTCCCAAATAACAAAAGCTCTTTACCAAGTCAACCTGGTCAAGAAATGATATTTCTTTACCTGGTTCCACAATTCCTTTCATTGTATGAACCCATAGTTTACAAACAAAACCTTTTGCCACAGTTGAAGCCACCCTCTTCATTTTCGCGCATCTACCATGTACCTAATTACCACACTTTGTGCACATCATCGAATTTGCTATCACCCTCTTGCCGCACTTGGCACATGGATCAACTCTACTCTTGAGTATCTCACCTTTCAAATCGCTTACTATTACTATGGTTTTCTTGAGGTTCACCTTCAGCCTTTTGCTTTCAAACGCCCCCTTCCACTTTAAAACTTCTCTTTCAAATTCTCTATGCTTTCCCTCATTAAAACCAGGTCATCCACATACAACATTTTATTCATCATTCCTTCTCTTGCATTTTCCGAAATTACATCCACTACAATTGCAAAAAGCAGTAGCGACAACTCAGACCCTTGATGTACACCAACTTGTACCAAGAATTCTTCAGATAACGCAGATCCCACGCGAACTCTGTTTTTGCCCAGTGATAGAGGCTCGTCACCGCTCTTACAATTACTTCAGGTAAACCTTTCTTTCACATCGCCCACTCTATCAAATGCCTTCTCAATATCTACAAAACACATGTACAACTTTTTCTTCTTATTCCTATATTCCTTCTGCATTCTTCGCACTACAAACAATGCGTCAGTCGTTCCTCTTTCAGGCATAAAACCCAACTGCATTGAATCAATATGTACAATTTTCGAATACTTCTCTCCAGCATTCTTTCAACGATTTTCATGACGTGCTCTAACAGCTTTACTCCTCTGTAAGTAGTGCAGTTTCTTTCCTCTCTCTTTCCCTTGAAAATTGGTGCTAGTACACTTGTTTGCTATTCATCTGGCATTCTTTTCCCATCTAACACGCGTTGGAAAAGTTCCACTATCACACCAATCCCTACTTCTCCACTAGAAGATTTCATCTCTGCACGTACTTCAGAGGGTCCAGCTGTCTTTCCTGTTTTCATCACTTTTTATAGCTATCGCCGTTTGTTGTTGTTGTTGTTGTTTACCCGGCCCCTTCCGAGGGATGGGGGCATGGCGGAAGACCGTGGAGCCCCAGAAGCCGGGCAACTCCCCAGGGACCAGAGATCGTAGAGAGATAGAGAGTCGCCAAAAAGTGAGCGGCGCAAAGAGTCCGTAGCTGGACAGTGCAGAATGAGATGAGAGATGTCTTGGGACGAGTGTCCACAGGCGCTGCAGGAAGAATTCTTGATTCTGCCAATCCTAGAGAGATAAGAATCTAAAAGAAGGCTGTGTCCGTTGCAGCGAAGACGAGAGAGAGCACAGCAAGCATGACGAGGGAGCACAAGTTCCTTGGTGGAAATCGAGGGAACCTGCGTGTTGAAGAATTTGAATGAGACAGTACGCCTCCAGTCCGAGAAAAGAGAAGAGTGAATACAAGAGATAAGACGAGAGAGACTACAAGGGATTGCAGAGGGCGTAAGTAACGCTCCCCGTCTGACCAGCTCATCAGCCGTGTCCTTCCCGGGAGAAACGAGTGTTCGGGGACCCAATGTAGCCTGATAGAACAGGAGAGAGAAGACAGTTCCTGCCAGATCTGCCAGAGAGTTTTAGGTAAAAGGAAAGATGGAGGAGAAGACAGAGTGGCAAGGACAGAACGAGTCGGATAGGAAGAGAAGAGAAGTGGCAGAATTGTTGGTGCTGCCAACTATTCAAGAAGAGCAAGCAAGAAGAGCCTCCCTAGGAGAAGTAGAAGGAAGAAGATTTGAAGAAAGAAAGAAAAAAGAAAGAAAGAAACAAGAAAGAAGGAAAGAAGAAAAGAAAGAAAAAAAGAAAAAAGAAAGAAAGAAGAAAATCGCCGTTTCTTCGCGGGTAACATTTTTAGGATCAAGTGCATAAATTTCCCACGTGGGGAAATTTATGCACTTGAAAATTTTTTTATTTCAGCAGGCTTAGTATCCTCAAATACGGCTATCCCCCACCCTGTACACTCCCTTCCAGTGTACACTGCCCCGTACATTTACATACCGGGCCTGCCCCTGCAGTGTACACTGCCTTTCTTTTAATGCCCTGTCACGATGGTGAAGAAAGAATGGCCTAATGTGACCTCCTCGCACTGGGGAAAATTTTGCGCTTGTTGTTGTCTTGGGGAAAATTTTGCACTTGTTCCCATTTTTAATAGGCCCCTTTACCATACATGTACCAGCTGCTGTCACACGGTCCCAATCCTTCTCTTTATTCATAATCTCCTCCTTGTGATTTTTCCATATTCTTTTCCCCGACTTTTTCACTGAATGCATCTACCTCCTTGAATATCTTTCCCATCTTCATGAACTTCACCAGTGCAAAAATGTTATTTGGGTTTTTGTTCAATTTTGTTATCTCTTTTTCAGTTCCTTTCCTCATAGAATTTGCAACTACTTTCTTAGTTTGATTTTTGATATTTTTATATTCAGCTTTGTTTTCCTCTGATCGATTTTTGCACATCTTTTTATATGCTGCTTTCTTTTGTTGTATTGCTTCTTTCACCTCTTCATTCCACCACCATGTACCCCATGGTTTCTTCTACCTTTCTTTTTTCCACATGCTTCATCACAAGCTTGCATCATACTATTTTTGAAAGTATTCCATAAGGTGGGTGCATCAACATCAACCAATTTCTTAATTTTTTCTTGAATTCTTGCTTTTATGTTGTTTTCCTTCAACTTCCAAACCCTCCTTCCAATAGTTTGTTCGTTCTTCACTACTTCAATTTTCTTTTGTCTATGTTTGTTACCATCAGCCAATGTTGCAATTTCCAGGGGATGGCTTTCATGTTTTTTAAATACTGTCTATTATTTTTACCAACCAATACAAAATCAATCTCAGTTTCATTTCCATCCAGACTGTATGTTATTTTTCTCTGCTCCTTTTTTTCGAACCATGTATTTGCCACACTCAACTCCTTTTCATCACAAAACTCGAGTAGTCTTCTTTTCTCAATATTTTTTTTACAAGTTCCATACCACCATACACACCCTCAAAACCATCAATCCTTCTCCCAACATGTCCGTTGAAAACTACTTCACCTGAGTTTTGAAAATCCCATCATTTGCCATGTCATTATAAAATTGATCTTTCTCGCACTTTGATCTTCCAACCTGGGAAGCTTGTGCACATATGACTCCTATAACTTGCTTCTCAAAAACCAGCACCATTACCATCATTCTGTCACTTTTTCTCCGGACTTCTACGACCTTTTCACAAAGTTCTTCTTTCACGAAAGTTTCAACCCCTCCTATTACATCATTATTTCCAGACCACCATAGCTTATACCTCCTATCTCTGGAAGCTTTTTGCCTTTTACGGAGAGCTTGACCTTGTTTACTTTCAACATCAGTTTTTATACACGAGGGTCCCTCAACCATAGTTAACATAGGCTGGTACCCAAAAGTTGCCTCTTACGACATGCTGGGTGAACAGCCTCATTATTCTATCCCCGGTGAAGCACGGCACCAAAATTGTTCCCGTTAATGTCATAGCTTATACATAAAAATGCAAATAGAAAAACACGAAGCGCTGAGATATTGAAGTTTGAATTACTGAACCCATTAATAACCCATTATCATTACCCGTGAGAAATGAGTGACCGGGGACCCATTCTAGTCTGAAAAAAAGGAGGAGTAGAGAAATAGGATAGTTGCTGCCAAATGTGCCATAGACTGTGAGATAGCAGGAAGGACAGAAGCGAGGAAAATGTAGCAAGAGCATAGCTGGAGCCTGAGAGAAGAAATGATAACTGGCAGACTTCTTGGTGCTTCTTAGAACAGCAAAGAGCTTGCAGAATGGCGCAGGTTTTACCAGAAAAGCTTAGCCACACTGGCCTACCGAATAGGAAAGGACGGCCTCGACATCACAAAGCGAGCAGTTGGCAAGGATGACGGAGCTTTCTTTGCCAAAGGAAAAGGTAAAGAGCCATCCGACCAAATTGTGAGATCGTGAGAAGGGAGAAAGTTAAGGTGGGCTAGAGCCACACCTTGTGGGAAAAAAAGGAGGGTCAGAGCTAGAGGATGGAGTAGAGAGAGTAAGCTCTACGCTATAGGAAGGCAGATTCCAAGGAGAAGAGAGAGGGCAAACAGAGACCTCCCTGTGGAGGGAGAAAGCATGAGCAGGTGAATGACCGCAAAGTTTCCAAAAGGGCCTAAAGAATGAGGGCTCATTCAAGGTTTGGCCAAACCCAAAATAGGAAAGGCATTTGAAAGACAAACGGTTCGCTCTTAAGATGACAAAGTGACTTTTAGGGTAGGTAGGGACACCCCAGAAAGGAGAAGAGGAGTAGGGGAAGATCAGATGTACCTGGTGATGACGCGACTGGCCGCTTAGTGAAGTTGTCCAACTCGGTAACGTTGTTAACACTTGGGAGAAGGAAACCGTTGGGAGTGAAGTTGTCCAACTTGGTAACGTTGTAAACACTTGAGAGAAGGAAACCGTTGATGTGAAGCATAAGTGAAGAGTGGGCCGAAGAAAAGCTTAGTAATGAAGAGCTAGGGTCTGCTTGGAGGAAGGCCTAGAGGAAGTAGAGATTCAGCGTCAGGCCTGAGACGAGGACTTGATCATTAGGGAAGATGAATGTGAAGAAAAGGAAAGAGTGTGGTCAAAAGTGACTCCAAGAAAAGTAGGAGTAGGATTAAAGCGGAGGCAGAAGTTGAACGGTAAGAGGTAGAGATGAAGATTAACTGGGTGGAAACCGATCAAAAAGGAGGCCTCAACTTTTGCTCGGATTGAGAGGAAGATTCTACTGCTCAGACTGGAACTCCTGTCAAATCAGAGCTCCTTGTGCATCCTCCGCAGCTGCTGGGGAGAAGGACCAAATGGCTTGGTCGTCAGCATAAAGAAAGTAGTTGACGGAAGAGGTAGAGATGAGAGGAGATCGTTGATGAAAGGAATAAGGCCGAGAACAGTTTCTTGTACAACACCTCGGCAAACTCAAAAAGAGCGACTTTTGTGATTTGGAAAACCACTCTAGCGTGTCTGTTCGAAAGAAAGGTTAAATTTATTGAACAAAGCAAGGAGGGAGTCCAGTTGAAATAAGCTTGTGGAAGAGAGCGGGATGGCAGACAGAGTCAAAAAGTTATGGAAAAGTCGATGGTGGTATTGTTCGTCCAAGAGCCCAGCTTGGGTTTGTTAAACCTATCTTAAATAGACTGGGAAAGATAAAGAATTTGATTAATAGTGGAACGTCCTGGTCGGGAGAGAAAATGCAGTTAGTTTTTAGAAAGCAGAGTAGACGAGATATGCGCTCAAATAACTTTAGGACACTGGAGGTATGAGATATTAATCAGAAGCAAGCTGGCGAGAGGGGTTTTCCATCGTATGGATGGAAAAAATAGATGAAGACTTCCAGATGGAAGGATAGGAATGCAAAAACCAGGAAAGATAGAATATACGAAGAAGATTTATGCCGAAGCGGTGGGGGTGCTTCAGAATTATGTCTGAGCCAGGAGTAAAGAAAGGAGAGAGGTTGGCGGCAGCCGCCAGTAATTCACTAGAAGTGAGAGGGAAGCAGAGAGAGGATTAGTATTCCTCCAGGCATGGGATCTGACGAAGCTCCGACAACAGTAGCCTCCGGTTTTGCCTCGAAATGCCTTTGGCTGTGACAACAAAAATCGAGATCTCTGGTAGATGGCACAAATCATTGGTGATCTATGGGGGAAGTGCAGTTGGGAAAGTTAGGGGAGGAGAAAGAAAAAAAAACGAAACCAGCGTCAGATCGAAGGATAGAATTAGCTGATGTAGGATCCGAATTGAGAGAGAAACAAACGTGTCTAGTGCTATGCCTCCTCAGCCTTGACTTTGGCGATGACGAACGAGGCGTTCCATGTGGCCGAAATATAAACCTTACGCTCTTCATCATTTCTGTGAGCGGAAGCAAAAGCCTTGTGTCTTTTTGTCACTGCTTTTTCCACTTTGGATGACCACTAACCAAGAGGATAATGAGAGTTGGAGTCCTTCAGAATGAAGAGGTTTCTGGAGAAAGACAGAACATGGAAAGAAGATTGGTTGATTCTACTATTCGTCAAAGAAGAACGACTAGGAGGAGTGTTTAAGAAAGAGAGAAGGGAGGAGATGCTCAGGGAAATGTTGACCCCCCCCCCTTTGTCAGAATTGGAGACAAGGATGGAGAGGGAGGAGGTTGAAAGTTAATAAAAAGGATGTTCTCTTTTTAGAAAAGGATAAAACCTGCTAAGAGTTCAGAAAAAATGACGACAACACCACCAATATGCGAGTCATTCAGTGAAAGAGAGCTAGACTGAAAGTGAGTGCCATCAGATCACAGAGCAGAATATGCAAGGATCGTGAAAGATGAAAAAGAGCTGAGGTTTAATTCCCGGATAGAGGTAAGATCGACAAAAAAGAGAAAAAGAAAGTCAAGTAGTTCAACGCTTCTGGCACAAAAACCTTCTTCGTTCCATTGGAGAACTCTTGAGGGAGTTAGAAGGGGAAAAGGGGGACGTGGAAGAAGAGCTGGAAGGTAAAGAGGGTGGGAAAGAGATGAAAGGATAGTAGGAGGTTTGTAAGCGGGAATGAGGGGTAAGAGCTGCATTGGTAGAGGAGCGTTTGCTTGGGTTGTAGTGAACAGTGGAGGTACACGTGTTGGAGAGCCCTCATTGAGAGTATCATGGTGTTGAGTAGACTGGGGACCTCAGGAGAAGTCGAGATGCAGCAGGAGCTCCGGAAGTGAGAGCTGGAGAAGGAGTTAAATTGCGGAGAAGAGAGAAGGTGCACCTTAAATGTATCCATTTAGAGCAGGTACATTATTGCGTTGACCTCCTGGCCACACTGCTCGCGTGCACAGAACCGAGAAAGATAGAACTAGGATTGGGATGAACTTTGTCGCACATCAGAAGTAAAAGAATAACAAGCAGGCGAGGCAGAAGAGCAAAAGAAAAGACAGACCACCGATTTTCGAGAGAGAGCGTTCTGCTCTTCTGCGATTGTTCTGAGTGCAAAAAATGTGTGGTTTGGGGTAAGCCCGGGGTGTCTGGCACCTTCGGGATGGCCAACAGCTATTTCGACCTAATCCAATGCGGGCGGATACCGCACCACCACGGTAAGCTGGCTGTCGGTGCAGAGAGAAGTTGATCGCTCAATATAGCGTAGGTTGCTACGTTTGAGCATAGTTCGCTTTGTTGGTGGCTGGGCGGCCAGTTTGCATTCATCACCGGTTTGAATAATCTTCCTCTTTCCCTTAGCCTAATTTTAATCAGGTTTTCATCATGAAAATAGATTTTCGTTTATGCCATGCCTTCGTCCTGACTAAAGGAGAGGAACACTCAACACGTACACACTCATGAACAGATCCTATATCGCCCCACTCATTTTGGTGGTATTTCGGGGAGTACTATATATCTGTGGCAATCCTTTTCACAGCTGCTTAGTGTTGAAAATGCAGAGTGTCTTTGAAGTCCCAATACCATTACATGCATTTTTTGGTTAGAAATGATATAACATGATGTAATGCGTTTTTTGCAGAATTTTCTACGCACTTTTATATTTACATTCATTCAGAGCACTTCAAGGCATACATTCCACATGCGCACCTCTAGTTGCCCTGACAATGTCAAAACAATATTCCATCTCCCTCCATAGGCGCTGCAGCATATCAACGTCAACTTGTTGGACAGCTTCAACAATGCGTGTACGAAGTGTGGCGAGATCATGTACAGGATTCTGGTAGACACGATCCTGACGTTCCCCCAAAGGAAGAACTCGAATAGGGTAAGATCGTGTCTATTAGAATCCTGTTCATGATCTCGCCACACTTCGTACACGCATTGTTATAGCTGTCCAACCACTTGACGTTGATATGCTGCAGTGCGTATGCAGAGAGACAGAATATTGTCTTGACACTGTGAGAGCAACTAGAGGTGCACGTGTGAAACGTATGCCATTGATATGTTCTGAATGAATGCAATTTGAAGGTGTATAGAAAATTCTCCAGAAAACCGCATTGCTCTATGTTAAATCGTTTCTGTAAATACTTGCAATACGCAACAGCCAATATTCGCCATTAGCAACAAGCTGCGTAACCAGCGGTTCCGTTCTAACCCAGTAAATGACTTTGTCTAGAATTCTAGAACCTTGCTTCACCAATGGTTAGCACTTATCAATACAATCATTTGCGCAACTTTGCGATCACGTGGCAATTTTCGCAAATACATGCATATCGTGTATATTTCATAAAAACAGTGCTGTTCTCGCCAAAAATCGAAAATTTATGTAAATAAAACCAATTGCTATCATTACTCTTCCAAAGATCGATATATATTTTTTGTACTGTATATTCTTTAGTATTTGATTGATCTTGAAACTTTGCAAATAACTGTGTGTAAATTTGACAGTGATTAAAACCGCTTTCCTCGCATTCGAGTGGCATGCTCTGGAGGTTAGTAACCGTTTTTGTGATTTTAACATATTTATATTGAAATCTAGTCACTCTTCGAAATCGATGTCTTTCATTGGAAGGATGAAAGGGAAAAAGAAGGGTCAATTATTACCAGTAGGTAGTATTTGCATGTCGTTATATAAGTGTATCTTTCGGGCTCAAGAAAACTTATATGCCTATACAGTAGAACTACGTGTATTACGGTCAGCAGTGGATTTTTTATATTCCACTGCTGTAAAGAGCAATTGAAAATTCCAGAGGACAAAGTTTGAGCAGGGAGAAGGGGATATAAGGAGACTGAAGCCCCCTCAATCGTGTGATTCTAAAAGTATATTTACTTTTAATTAAGTTTTAGTCGTAAAGTCTTTTCGTTTTAAAGTCATTTTGGCCGATACCATCTCGGTCTAAGCAGAACATCGATAAAGAACGAGCATTGTATAATCGGTGTGAATCATGTAATTATAGATGTAAATTGTAGAGTGAGCTCCCGCAAGCGCCTGTGTACCAGCCATTTAAAATCGAAAATGAAGAAGAGGAGGAAGTTGAAACTAGAAATGATGAAAAAATTGAATCAATAGTGAATGATAAAGTTACAAAATCAACTGAAGGTTTGTTTTCGTGAAAATATTTCTAGTAAGCTTCTTTTAACTGGCAAGTATGTTCAAATAGGTCGTTTTCAGGTGGCTTTGGTAGGAGAATTTTCCAGATTAACCTATGTGTACTCAGGGTGGTAACGCCTTTGACAAAGTCTGTGTAGCCACTTAACGCTTTTTTCGATATTTGGCTGCCATGTTTGTAGTAAGCATGCATTGTTTCAGCAGTACTGATAACTTTGCAACGGATTGAGCTCAAGTTGTGGAGCTGTTTAGTGGGTATGTCCGTAAAGGTTTTGCCACCAACTAGAGTTGAAATACCGGCGCGATGGCGTAGTGGTTAGAGCGTCCGCTTCGCAGTCGATAAACCTGGGGTTCATTTCCCTAGTCGAGTCATACCAAAAGACTAAAAAATTGGTATTCACAGCTTCCCTACTTGGCGCTCAGCACAATAGGGATAGTGTGGAGAACAAGCCGGCAAGCTTGCTTGTTGTGTCTTTGGGCAAAGCACGTAACGGGATGCCTCCATTTTCATGTGGCAGACAGGTGGTGGAGCCAAGCAGTCTACCCGTCGTGGTGGCCCAGTCTAACTGTAGACTCGCAAACCGAGCGTGAGCGCACACGCAGTGTATGTACATCTTCCTACATAATGCTTAGAACGAAAGCTTAAACGACGAAGAAGAGTTGAAATTAAGCTAGTATACATTTTGTTTGGTCGCAATTATTTCACAGTAGTAATGACTCTCTGTGTTGTACAGTACTTCAGTCTACTGCGCCCGACAATCAATCGGAACTTTCTCAATCTGTAATGTCATCATCAGATCCTGTGATGTCATCTACAGCTCCTGTGACTTTGTCATCAGCTTCAATAGCAGATCACCAGAACGGAAATGATGAAAAAACGGATCAGCGAAAAACTGTAGCAAAACTATTAGAAACTGTGCAAACTGAAGAGTCAAAACAAGAAGCAACTGATGAAAAAGCATCTCGAAAAAGAAGGTTTGGACCGACCTTGCCGCAGGAGTTAAAAGAAAGATTGCTAGACGGTGGAAGTAAGTCGCCAGATATATTTTATTCAAACGGTAGGTAATCTTTTAAAAGCCTGTAGTCTTATTTTGTGGGAAGTCATGTCTTCACCATGGAACATTGTGAAAAATTGAAACAGTTGAATTTCACAGTTTTACGTTGTCACATAGCGTCATAATTTTAGATGGCTTAGAGCAGAGGTTTCCGACTGTATGAATTTCTGACGCACTAATCTAGAACTAAACGACGCACTCCATAAGTTGACTTAAAAAAAGAGGTCAAGAAAGCCCTCTGCACATGTTGACCTACAAGAAACAGTGGTTATCAATTCAATGATGAAGACAAAAGGCTCTTAACGCTGATTGATTACACAAAAAAGTCATCAAGGATGTAAACTTGTGACGCACCTACATTTTTCAAACGACGCACCAGTGCGTGGCGATGCCACATTTGGGAACCCCTGGCCTGCAATATTCAAGTAAGAGCATTCAAATAGAGTGGGTGTTTCTTCTAAAAACAGAAAACCAACAAAAGTTTGAGTACTTAATATATAGGATTGAAACTAAAGTCTTCTCCGATGCAAGATAACATTTATTTAACCAATAAAGGCAGCATGTAAATTGAGATAAATAAAAAGAACCCTACTCATCAATGTCTCTGGAATATTAAAAACAATCCCCCTTATGGTCCACACATCTTTGCCAGCGTTCGGGAAGTTGTTTAATGTCATTTGCATAGAATTCTGCAGGTTTTGAAGCGAACGAGTTTTCGTCACGATTAACTTCTACAGCGGACTAATACTTTTTCCCGCGAAGTGAGTTTTTCTTAGGAGAAAACAGGTAATAGGCTGAAAGAGAAAGGTCTGGTGAGTGCGATGTATGCCGTATTACTGTGAAACCGATCTTTCGTGAAATCGAAGAAATAATTTAAATTTAACATCTGAATTGAATATTTAAACAAAACATTTAATAAAACATTCATACGTTTTAGATCCATTGGCGAGTGGCATGCATTGCATATCTCAATTTACATTTTGTCTTTATTGGTTAGATATTATTTTGTATCGGTCAACACTTTCGTTCCAATCCTATATTTTATTGATATCGTGCTGTTTTCCTTTGGTTGTTTTGTGTACCGCAAGATTGCGCAAAGAAAAATAAACTCACTCTTCCCAACGTTTTGGTTGCCAAACCAGCTTTCTTTGAGAATATAAAAATGTGATACCGTACAGTGCAACCTGCAGGTAGCCAACGCCTGTACGTCATTTTGGAAAAATACTTGGTTGCGCATTTTTTTCCATTGCATCATGGCATTCCCATGGTGGTTATTCGGTGGCTTGTAATTGTATGGCATTTTATCTGTAGTGCATGACCGGACAGAAGGAAGTCGAGGCAGTGACCGAAACGGCAAATGTTTGTCAACTCTTGGTTTTCCAAAAAAATGCTTTTAATCAGTGACTTGCCATTAATTTATAAACCTTAAGATTGCGTAAATGCACTCGTATTTTATACAAATACTTCGCCTAAGAATCGCGGGGATCTTCGCCATTCTGGTGCACTTTGCATTACATGCTCTCCTGAGCTGGCCATTGCGGAAGCAATAACTCGATTCATTTCATTGAACATCGTCGTTGACTCGTGCGCTTTGCAGTAGAGCTTTTTCACTTAGTTTTTATTGCCCAGCTTTAGCCGTCAACGATTACATCTGCTTGCTCAAATGATTTTGCTTCCCCGTCGATATCAAACAAATTGGTTAACTTCCGGTCCAGATTTCAGATTTGGCTCGTATGCAGACTTTCCACCATGCCTCAATCTTAAAATGGGATCGAGTGATGTTAATGATGTTAGGAAACTCATTACTAAATTAAATCATTCACTGATCGTGACGTTACTGTAACTTATTCGATGTTTAGGCACTAGTGATGAATCCAAAACAAAATCGAAAAAACGCAAAGTAAGTTCTCATATATTTTGGTATCACAAGGTCGTTTTGTATTTCTTAGCGCATAGTTGCATATAACCACTTAACGTTATTATCGGTAGTCGTCAGAAAAAGCATTCAGATCGTAAAATGTGATGTAGTAGTGTGCAAGAAAAGCATCCAGATTGCAAAAGTGTGATGCTAACGCAGCTGATCACATTGGCAACGTCTCATCTCCGCCTATTTCACTGGAAGAGTTGCGAGACTTGAAATGCCCGTGAATCATAGATGGTTGGCTTGGTTGTCATGTCTCTGTTGATGATGGTAGCGCAACTTCTTTCTTTGAAGTGAAAGCGCGGTATGAAGTAGAATATTCTGTCTTGATACCGTATCGAACAAGTCAGCGTACGATGATTAGAATAAATGAAAGCGATAGTTGATTTCAAGCTACTTATTTATGCATACTGGTAGATCGAAAAGTGCTTCGCTATTGGAGGTAGCCATTAGGTCCCTCTTACATCATTTTAAGTGAATAACTTCATCATTTTAACCCAGTTTACCACGGTAAAGCTTGTTCATATTTTTGATGTGATTGACCGTGTTGTGGGAGCCATTACTAAGTCATTTATTTCAACAGAAATCAAATACTCCAGTTGATTCTCATAATTGCAGTAACGATCCGAACTACGCTGATTGGATGCCACCTGAAAGTATGTTATAAAATTTTCGTTCAATTTATATTTTTTTTTCGCGCGGCCTTAATTCATGTTGCTGTGGTAATTGCAATAAAAATACCAAGCTTCGGGTACTTCATAAATGTTTACTGCTTAGCTTCTCGCTGGTCATTTTTTTGACATCAAGTGTGAAATAATAGCTAGTGATGAAGTTTTACAGCCACTTTTCACAGTATACGTTTTTGTCCGATTTTTTTATGTTTTTGCTTTCATACATTTTTGTACGAAAATTTTTATCCGCTTGGATGTTTATATAATGTTTTACAGTATATGTTGTTCACATATCCGGTTTTGTTCGCTAAGTACGTACCAATATCGTATACGTTTTTGCGAATCGAAATGTACAAAAAGTTTTTGCTGACTAAACCGGTTGTTTACGTAACAAGGTATACTACATAATACCATGTGAATATCCAAGCGGATGAAAATTCCGTACTGCCATCTGTGGTTGCAATTTTTTCCAACTCTAGAAAAATCAAACAGACGACGCAAAGCTTCGGTGTGTTTTTCTTTTGCTTTGTTATGTTTAATAGAGGCCTTTTGTTAGTGAATGTTTTTCCTTTTTGGGATTTTTTGGAAAAAATAGGAACTGCCGTGGTGTTATCTCTAACCACTCTTTCGCTAGTTACATAGGCGTATCTTCGTTAGCAGGTACGGAGAAGTCTACTATTTACAAAAAAACTCATCGTTATGTTTTTAGCTTAACACTTCACTCGTCCTTTTTTTATAGCTTAATTTGAGACTAGAATTTTAATTTCAGATCAAACGGGCGACGGTACCACAAGTTTGAATGCGAAGTATGGATATTGAAGTGCGATACGATCAATTTGCGTGATGATGGGAAAGAAGAGTACAACAACTGCGGTAATGAGTGATACATTCTATACATCGACTACAAAGAGAAGACTGGGTTGTTGCGTCAAAACTACCTTCGTAAAAGCAGATGTTCATTCGCACCGTTCACCATTGCATTCGGTGGTTGATAGGCTAACTCCAGCTCGGCACCAAAGCTTGGAGTGTGTTGTTGTGCTCTTTTTGTGCCTTTTTTAAGTTAAAAACTTAAATTGTTTGAAGTTTTTTTCTTCGTTGAGGAGAAGACTTCCTGATCAACTTTGTGAAATGCATTGTGTGTGTGTGTGTGTGTGTTCTTTGTTGGCGAGCCGCACATCTTCAAATTTCTGAGCTCCTTAAAAATTGCATGCCCGGGTCTGTAGTTGCCACACCCCCTGCCCACGCACAGTCAGTAGGTTGGCCTACCCCTACTTCTTACAAATGTACACCGAAGAGTTTTGCTAACATGCGAGCTGTAGTAGTCTTCAATAAGTCAAAGAATTACGTCAGGTTTATGCTTATTATATAGCAGACACTGATTCTAAAACTCGATAGTTGGATAAAAGTCCATTCTTAATTTTGTTTTACATCATGATGTACATTGTGTAAGACTTGCTGTCATCAAACGTTTTGCTTGAGGTAAATCTTTTGTTGAAATTTAGTCGAGGCAGCTGTACCATAACAGATAATATTTACCTGTAGTCATTCTGTCCGACATCTACAAACTACTTACTTTTTTGTTTTTCGATTAGGATTTTTTCAATATATTTTTGCTTTGCATTTAATTGTTATGTGATTTCCAATCTATGGCTACTTGTGTTAAGAACAGGGCTGCGAACTCCATGGATTTTTATGTGAGCTCGAGTTCACAAAAAATTTGCAAGTTTTTGAGTTCTTAATTTCAATCAGGGCTGCGAACTCGGTCGACTTTTATATCGAGTTTAAGTTAGAGTTAGAGTTCAGCTTGTTTTACGAGTTCGAGTTCGACATTTTCAATTTTGCGAGTTCGAGTCCGAGTCTTGTGAAAATTTATCAAGTTTTTTCGAGTTCAATAAATAAAGTGGTTGACTTAGCCTAAGCACGTTTGCAGTAAAATTGCGCATTCAAACTTATGTTCAAACATCTGTGATAATAAGCAAATGTCGTTGCCATAAGCCAGGCAGTATGTATACAGTGTTCCCTCGCTTATCGCGATTAATGCGTTCCAGACCCCACCGCGATAAATGAAAAACTGCGAAGTGGCGGTACTATAGAATTCCTGGCGCCTTTGGGCTAATACAGTACATGAACGCTTTTCTGAAAACTGAAGGATAAAGAACACGGAAAATTTGAAATGTTTTCTGTTTTGTTCTGCACACAATCCGATACTGTCATTGTAAGGGTTAACAGTACAGTACTGCAGTCACAAATAATGTACTGTACAATACTTACAACCCTAAAATACACGAGACAGTTAACAAGGTGAACGAGAATGGCGTGATTATGCGCAGACAATCAGCGATCTGATACGCAGTCAATCAAAAAAATTTTTTTGAAAATACCGCGATGCACTGAAGCCGCGAAACTTGAACCGCAAAGTAGCGAGGGAACACTGTATTGTGAATTTGCATTGAAAGCGAAAATTTATAAGTAACTTACAATTGAATCATTGTAGGTTCCCTGATTATGCGCTTTCGATCAAAACAAGGGCTATGTCTGCGATTCATTGTTTACGAAGAAAAAGTTAGCTGTCAATTAATCGCTCATTCTCTACTGTGACTGTTTACATTGCAAAACTGTAAAATCTGATTAGAGTGTTATTCTCAGTGTTCTTAATGTTTTCATAAAACATTTAGGTTTTTATGCAGAAAGTAGACTTAGTTTAGTTACTCAAAAGCCGAGCTTGCGTATATAGGCTTACAAAAGGCGGCTCTGAGATATGCAAAAGCTTAACTCAAACGAGACTTCTGAAAGCTAGGCTCCATGTATTACGACATTACCGTTATTGAAAACCCAGCTTATAAAGGGGTAATGAGGTTGCCGTTAAATATATTTTGTAGCGTCATATTAGCAGGTGACACGCTGTTCGTTATTATGATGCGATACAAATGGAAGTTATGTTCGCAAAAAGATTTGGTTAAAGCGGATACAGTTAGCGGTACGGCATGCAACATTACCGTGTTACTGATTTAACAGGGGCGTATCCAGAAATTTCAAAGGGGGGGACCGCAATTTAAAACCTAGACAGTTGAAACTTTTTGTGCTGGGACAAGCTTTTTCGCCTGTATCAGCTTATGCAGAGCTTCGCCTTCCACCCTGTGCGTTTTGCCACATTTCACCATTTAATACTTTAATTTTCTTTACATTGGTGTATCTAGGCCTTGGTAGTTTTCTGCGTTTGCTCAGTGCTGCAGTTTAACGCTACACTTTGTTTATCTCGGACTCCAATAGTCCATATCACAAAAAACGTCAAAGCAAAACACATACACACAAGCAATCAATTACACCTATATAGTTCCCTCCCGCTGAAAAATCAACTGGGGCAACCAGCATTGACTAACTCCTGACAAGCATATGAAAGGGGAATTCAAAGATGTGCTATATGTCTAGTACTTTCGAGGTATTGCATTGGAGATGAGAGACTATAGGCAGCAGGCACAGACCTACTTGACGAGCATTCTGAAAAGAATGCAACGATTTAGGATGCAGAGAATCAGGCACTTGCTCCGTCAGTTTTATTAAAAAGTGTTAACATAGTAGACTGTTGTTTTACCATAGCACGGCAGCGAAAGCAATCACACAAAATTCTTTTTGGCCCATACCTTTTTATTTCTACAGTAGGGTGGTCACTAACATCACTATTTAACTTAAAAGCACATTCTCCTTGTGCGAAAGAATTATATGGTCTTACATTACACGAATACGGTACACTAAGCTCATTCAAAAACTGTTTTATTCACACTTATTCAATTATGAACAAAAATATGAACTTAAATTGCTAAGCTACCCCTACAATTTTACATTTTGGTGACCTTTCCATACGCTTGTGCTTTTAGTTTAGTCAACTATAGGGCTGCTAAAGCAACAATATCTTCAGATTGAAGTTTGTAAATGAATTATGATGTTGTATGTAACTTGTGTACGAAACAGAGTTGTGGAGGCACAGCCAAAATCGCACGACTCCAACTCCGCCCTTTGCAAAAATTGGTTTACCAAACAGCCTATTAAAATACAGGGTGTCCGAAAAGTTACTGTGCAGTAGAAAATATTTTTAACAATGGCTGGTTTTGTGACGCAATATTTAGGTGCTAATATGAAAACAATTTAGTCATTATATCCAAATCAATACCCTTATACATTAATGGTACTGGCAATTAAGCAGCGAGCATTCTTAGTTGAGCATGTGTTCCGTAGTGGTGGAAAATACATAAATACTGTGCAAAAAAAGATTTTTCAAGCAATTTCCAGATGCAGAGGCGCCTCACAGTAATGCTGTGGGACCTTTGATAATGAAATTTCGCCAAACTGGCGATGTAAAAGACGCTCCCTAAACTGGTAGGTCTTCAACCACAAATGAGAAAGCTATGGAGATCCAGGAAATGATATTAAAGAAGTCTGTAAGAAGATTACAGTGCCTCCTCGATTATCCGTACCTTGTTTAACCGGTATTCAATTATCCGGTCGCTCTGTTTTGCTACAACATTTCAAAATTAGATTGCTTTTAACTAGATGTTGCAGGAATAGTTTCCGGGAAACTTACGCTACATCCTACTAAAACAGCAAAAATACTGTATTGTCGGCGAATTTTCTGTGGAAGAAAACGCAATTAATTCAGAGAGAGGGCTGAATGACGATTTCGTAGAACAATTTGCCGCAATAAACATTGAATTGACGACCTCTGATATTGATGGCTGGTTTCATACTGATGGGCCAGGTTATGAATATTTGGATGAGCAGGAAATAGTTTATCTTGTTTCAGTAGCGGAAGGAGACGAATGTGATGAGGAAGAGGATGCAGACGAGAATACACAACATTCAACGCAAAAAGCACAATGCTCTTTTTCTCGTGCAGAGGCAATGCAAATGTTTGATCATTGCCTAACGTGGCTACATATTCAGCCGGAAGCAACAGTCTCAAACCCTTCCACATTGGTACAACTTCGCGAGTTTGCTGCTGAAAAACGCGAATCTTCCCGCAAACAATCTAAAATTGATTCCTATTTTAGCAGATCTAGTGTTGCAAGTGATAGTTAAGCGGGAAATTTCTTAGAATATTGTAATGTTGAACTTCTATCATTTTTTAAACCATGAATGTGTTGTGGTTTTGTTTGTTTTTGTTCCCTTGACTTAAACGTTAAAAATTCAGTTATCCGGTTTTTTGCTTATCCGTTCAGATTTCCGAAAGTATTATTCCAACTGGACCGGATAATCGAGGGAGCACTGTATCCCAACAGGCCCTACGAAAAGACTTACATTTTGTGTTACAAACAATTTGCATACATTACAAACTAACTGTAGTATTGTAAACAAATGTAGCCTTGAATAAATAAAAATTGTATGAACTAAAAGTTTTCTAATAAACTTTACTGTAAATACGCTACATTTTTGTGTACCCATACCGCACCGTAACTTTTCGGACACCATGTACAACCTTACTATTATGGAGAGTAAGTATAACGTTGCCACCACAGTGCTTGATAACGACCAAGGTTAGAGCTATTCGTATATAATTGAAAACACTAGACGTCAGGATAAAATAATAAAACCACTACAGCTATTTCGCCAAGCGGCTCATCAAATGGCAACTGGTTACAACCTTATTATTATCTTTATTTACTCAAGAACAAAAATATTTTCTGCATGCACTTCGACGCAGATTAGGTTTTAAATATGCCTTAACGCTTCTTGTAAAAATTCTGCAATCCCCTTTACCCCTTCGCGTCGCTTATCATCATATGATGATGGCGAAGAGAACGCCGCTCATCCTCATATGATGATTTGCCGGCTACGGCGAAATGCGTGTATTGAAGAGAGATGTCAAAAAGGAAAGGAAGATCTCTCCCAAGCGAGCTTTAAATACACGCATTTCGCCGTAGCCGGCAAATCATCATATGAGGATGAGCGGCGTTCTCTTCGCCATCATCATATGATGATAAGCGACGCGGAGGGGTTAAAGATGTAAACAACCTGTTTCTTAGGCTTAAAACTTGCAATAAAAAATATTTTTAAATTTTGTAGGGAACTTGTTTCAGTTTGCTACCTCACCAATCTGATACCGGTATTCTAGGCAAAATACTGGTCTAGTAACCTAGTAAGCCGGCTTGCTGGCAATACATTTGATTGCTAGCAGTTAGGCTGTAGCTTCTAGCCTAAGCTAACGCCCGGTTATGCAGTAGCTTAGGCCCGCTGTACCTTCCACTAAAGTTCCTGTGATAAACTACTTCTCTGAAGTCCTTTTTTGAATAACTAGCTTAAACTATCACCAAATTATTCCATCTTAACCCTGCTGGCTTGTACGCTAAGTTTTTGTATTAACTTCGGTAAATAGGCACCAACATTGCAGAACTTGCAACCGTGACTGGTTTGTTCATTTATTTCTATCCTAACATGCTTGTTTTCGTTAGTTACGTTAGTTTTCGTTTCGTTAGTCATAAATTTGAGTACATAAATCTCACAAAATATTGAAGTTAACGGCAAATCGTGAGCTATATAAAATTTATAAGTTTTTTCACAGAAATTTATCATATACTGATTCAGTGGGGGGGAGGGAGCCGCTGTCCCAGCGGCTCCCCCCCTGGATTTAACCTACCTTGGGCCCATCGCCCAAATTTAGCAACAGCAATACAATAACTAGGGTTTTGCCTCATTGTCTACATAAGTCGCGATTTAAGCCATCTACAATGACAACTTATAAACGACTGACTTTAACAAGTATTTAAGCCAGGCCAATTTATACGCTATTCTGTGAAAAACATTAACAATTATGCTTTCAATCGCTCCTTCTTGCCTTCTGAATATATCGAAAGTTCATCTTTTCAATCAACAAAAACGCCTTCCATTTTCGGAAATAACTTCAGCCTTCTAGATTTTCCCCTAAATCTTCTATCAAGGTATGATGCCCTTTCACCTATCATTTGAAAAAGAGTCACCTGAAATAATCTTCCTGAGTGTCCAATTTGCAAGGTAAATCACTTCCTGAATAACGTTGAGGCGTAACTCGGCGACGAGGGAATTCAACTACGTTTGGCTCATTATCGCGAATGTATTCGTCACGCACAGAAAAAATCTTCTTGAATTCTTCATTGTCACGAAGTGTCTGGAGCCTTTTTTGTACTAATTCGACTGCTTCCATCACTGCAGTTACTGACGTATTTCCAGCTTGCAAGGATATGCTCAATTCATTTGAGGATATTGTAAAGCTTTTCAGCTGGTACGGTCGACAGGAAAGTGGAGTCACTTCGAAAAAATGCAAAAGCCATGAAGCTTTCCAAATAGCTTCAGATGAACATTCCTCTGCTATTTGTTGTAGCGATTCAATAATATCAAGGCATTGGGATAGGAGCCGAATCAACACACATGCTCTATACACCCATCCGGTTGGGCATAGGCCTAATAGGTTTATGATTAAACTATAGCCCAATTGAGACAACAAATGTCGGAATTTTTGGGATCGACTTAACTACTCACCAAGAGAGTAGCCTAAATCTCGTGTCACTCCACTAGGCAAAGCTCTACTTAACAAGTTGAGGCAATGTTTGGAGCAGTGAGAGTACTTTGCTGAAGGGTGTAATCTTGTTTTGTATTTGATTAGCAACCATTACAACAACCAGACGTTTTTGATGCTACAACGTAACTTTGCCTTCTCAAGTCTTTAAGCGACTAGTCCAACGCTGTCAAAACGTCTTGAAGTAGCGAGCTTAGCAATTTACATGTAATATCTGCATTCTGCAGGTTGCCTATTAAGCATTTTTTTACGTTAAGCAGATGGAACAAGAATCAAAGACAATGGACTCTTGCTCTTTTTTGTAAACATCCTGTGTGCCATCCACGATAATGGAGTAAAAGTTTGCATTTTGGCACAGCTAATTAGCGCCTTTAATTCGGCTTCCGAGAGCATGCCAATATTTCATTTTGGATCTCTGGTGATGCAAACGTAGTTAAGCGCTCTAAGAATGTATTCAATACAAATCGGTCTTTTGCTCCTAGACTAAAACTCTGCTGAAAATTTCCTTCCGAGTCATACAAATCTTCCAAAGCGAGTCCTTGTTTGGTCAAATATTTAATGGTTAAGATGAGAGCCAGAAATGCATTTTGAGCTACTTTTTGACTGTTGCCTAATAATTTGTTTCTGAGAGAATGATGCAGCAGTAATTTGTCTATGTAATACTGCTAAACTGCGGCACATGCTAGTCTTAAGATTGGCAATTTTTTCAGTGGCTTTCTTTCTATTCCAAAGACGTTTTTTCAAAATTCATGAACCAATTTATCTGCTTTTTCAACTGCTTTAGCGGCTTGAAGGCACGCCAAGCAAAGTACTGATCTAACTGAAAAATCATAACGAGGGAAATTAAAATTTTTTTACTAGTTACTTTGAACTCAAAGTTAGTGATTTAGCTATGCTGTCAAATGGTGATCCAGCTCTATTACACTGTTATGACCCATGAAATCTTCAATGTCGGCTCACAGGAAAACTGATATTAATGACAGTTATTTTGTAAGTGCAGTACGTTTCCGGAGGAGAGTGTTTGTGAACGTATTCGTGAAGTTGGCTGAAAAGGGAATTGATTGTCCATTAAAGAGCTGCAGTTTCGACGATGAAGGTGTTTAATTATGTTCCGTTGGCTACGTGACCTTCGCAATTTCGGTTTTATTGCCATTGTGATTAGAAACTTAACTATCCAATGCACTATTCACCAATATTAGTATTTACGACCTTCCGCTGGTAGATGGCATTAGCCAAAACCGATTTTATTAATTTTTGTTTTATTATTGTTTAAATAAAGATGTTTAAATGAGCGCTCTAACCGCTAGAAGATAAGCCTAGTTCTAATTAAAGCTGGGTTCAAAAGTTTCGAAACCAGCAAAACAAAAAAGAATAAAAATATTCTTTGTATCAGAACAATTGAGCGACAAATGTTATTCATAGTTTGCTGACGCAAAAACTCCTTATGCATGCACTCACGGTAACAAAGGACTGACCTCACTAGTAACGTTTGTGGTTAAAAATAATTCTTGTTGCTGGTGGCCCCCGCTATTGTATTAACTTAACTATGAGTGCTCCATTTCGGGTTAGTTTGCTCTTTCCATGGCTGCGTTTATGCCAGGACCAAGGAACATGTACGCGGTCAGAGACCGTAGCTCATACAAATTGGCCTTCACTTACGAAAAAAATCCTAAGTAGAGGTCCTAACATTTAATGGCTTAATCCCGGAAATACACATTAATCACCTTGGCGCCCTCCCACAACTTTGATATGCTTCGACGCATTTGCTGAATTTAATGAATAAAAGTCTGTTTAGTCAAAGATCGCCTATGGTGATAACAGGGAAAATAAGATGTTGCCAGGGACTTGATAAACTTGGGAAACATCTATTGGCTCTGCACACCCGCCCTTAATGTTTTTTAATCGGTTGCTTTTAAACAAACGTTATTTTTTGGTAAAAGTAATTATATAACACTTACGCTGTATCAAGATGCAATAAGCGATGATTTATTTAAGTGTTTTGTAAGCATCCACTTTTCTTCTGTCGTGAATCTTTTTACAAATCACTGTTACTTCGTAATCTTACATGACATCACAATGTTTGCCGCTATATAGTGAGAGCAGCAGCAAGCGGCATGATTATCCACTATTATTTTGATGGCAAACACAAACAGTAAAGCCCATTACAGTACTGATATTTGTAAACGATGGTCTCTTTATATTGGTACGAAACGCTGATCTATATTTAAAAATAGGAAGGTCTAGATTAGGGGAAAAGTTAAATGTAAATGTAAATCTAAAATTCCCAAGTTTAAGATAAGATCAAAATTAAACAATAATAGCATCAATTTGTAAGATTAAATTTGGAGGAAACGTTTTTGCTTGAAAAGAGCTTAATAGGCGTCTATTGAAATAGGTTGCATGACATTGGGGAAAGGCATGGCCCCTTTTCATGCCATTGCCGAATTAAAGCAAACAGCGCAGCTAAAGAACTTCATATCGCAAATGTAAATACGTGAGGGTGCCCACCAAATTGTCAAATAGGCCTGCCACTAAATAGCTCGCTTTTTTAATTGCCAAAACGACTACCATTTGGGCGCCGCCATTAATTTTGGCGATGTTTTAGTACCTCCTTACACTTTTCAAATAGGACGAATGACAGTTTTGACATCGTTGTACTACCAGTCTTGATTCATAGACCAAGGTAATCACCATTACGTTTACAGGAAGTATGGCCTATATTTTCTAGAACTTTTCGTTGCTGCTCTCGCAAATGTTTGTACGGTAAAGCCGGCGCAGCTGCCTCGATTGATACGTTTCAACTCGCTGCAGGTGATGTATGCTCTGCCGGGGCAAAATTGTACTGCAATTAGGGAAAATATTTTTTCTATTTTGTTTGACAATAGCTTTATGGATCTTCCGGATCAAACTTAAAAGTTTGGGGAAAAGCAAGGACTCTTTTAACTCTCCTGAGCACACCTAAGCAAGGAAAAATGGACATGCAACATAATGCGTAGCAGCAGAAACTTGAAAAAGTTTGAGGAGAAATCAAAAGAAAATAGCATTACTTTGTCAAATCGTACCACAAGGAAGATATTATTCGTATTTTGTTGCAATATCTTTACAGAGCTGCCGAGATCAAACCTAAAAATTTTGGGAAAAGCAAGGACTCCTTTAACTCCCCGGTCACGCCAGGCAGGGAGAAAAGAACGTGCAACATAATGCGTAGCCAGTAAGGACTTGAGAAAGTTTAAGGGGAAATCAAATGAAAACAACGTTACTGTGTAAAATCGCCCCACATGACAGACATTTTTGTTATTGTGCTCGAAAATAGTTTGATATCAGAAATGTGTTCCCTGCTTCCAAACTAACGGAAACCAAAGACTCCCTTGGGTTCACGTAAGCAATGAACAGAGTACGCATACCTCAGGCATAGCTAAAACATTAAAATCAGAAATTTTATAAGGAAAGGAGCGCACCAAGTCGTGAAAATCTTATGTACAGAAAATACATAAACTTTTCGTTACTGTTCGATTAAGTGACAAATGGGTGAAGCCGGCGCAGCCGGCCGAACGGTCACTCTCAATATTCAAGTTACTGATGGGGCCCTGTGGGCGATGCCGACATCTAGGATAAAGAAAGGATTTTTCTATTAGTGGTATGCTGCCTGTTAAAGATATCTATATTTCTATTATAAAGCAATGTAACAACATCCCAAGTTAGAGAAAAAGTCAGCATAAAACCATAAACTAAACAATATACAAAACTGAATTTAGAGAGAATATTTTGTTAGAAAATAACTTGACTGATGGGCGCCTACTAAAATATCGTGAAAAATGTTATGGAAGGTATAGGCGCTATTATCGCTATGCTGGAAACCCAGCAAATAGCGCAGCCAATGAACTTGCACCACAAATTGAATACACACGAGGCCACACCAAATCGCAAAATAAGCTTAGCATTAAGCAGCTGTAATTGTGAAAACATCCACCATTTGGCCGCCAGCATCACTTTTGATTGTGTTTTAATCCCCCTTCCTCTCATACATCTAAAATATTAACGATAGTTTGTGGCAACATTTCTTCTTTGTGAGCATTACCAGTGTTGATAAAGGAAATAAGATGATCACCCTCACGTGCACAGGATTTATGGAAATAAATAAAAAATATTAACTTTTTGTTAGGTTTCTTACAAGCGCCCACTGAGTGAAGCCGGAGCAGCCGCCTGAAGAGATATCGTTAATCTCGACGTTACTTACGGAAAGCCCTGCCGGGCGACGCCGGCTAGTTTGTTGTTATGAAAGTTGAAAAAGTTGCCTTCCTTCTGAAATCTACTGGTGTATTGACATTGTAATGGCTCAAAAGCACTCAAATTCACCTAGACCTGTCGCGATCGATGGTGTAGTGGAGAAAGCGTCCGCTTTGTAGTTGATAGCTCAGAGTTAGTTTTTTTGTTGAGTCATGCCAAAGTATGGGGCGCCGTTCGGAAAAAAATTACTTATTTTGTGTGAGTGTTTTCTGCGCAGTTATTTTAAAAAAGTCAACAAAATCAGCATCGAAATATGTCAGAAATTCCTGATGTATATGTCAGAAATTTCCAATATATATATCGGATAAAAATCAGCTGCAAAATTTATGGGAAACTTCCAACATTTATATCGGAAATTTCCGATATGTATATCGTACAAAAAACAGTTGCAAAATACATCGGAAATTTCTGATACATATATCGGACAAAAAACAGCAGCAAAATACATCGGTAATTTCTGATATAGCCTACATCATATGAGCTATATCAGAAATCTAGAAATAATTTGACATAATTTCGTGACCGTAGTGCAAATATGACATCATTTTAATGCAGAAAGCATTGTGCGATGCATTATAAACACCACCCCACAACTGCCAAAATCGTCCGCGTGAGCTCTAGATCAGTGCTTTTGAAATTTTGTACTTGCGGTCCGTAGAAATTGTTTTATGCTACGTGATTAGATTTTAGATTAAAGTTGTTTCTGCCTGCTTTAAATTGAAATTGAGATTTTGTGAGTTTTTTTTAATTCAATTCGTGGCGTTTCTTCAATAGCCTACTGTGGTTTGGTAGTTTTGTATTTCGTTCGTCATGTAATTGTTGATTTTGATCGACTGTTTTTCCACGTTCATTTCCATGGTGATGTCACGCTGCGTCTCATTTAACAAAATTAGTGCTTGCCTAGCATGAAGTTTCAAGTATTTTCTCGTTCTTTCCCTGTTGCACTAAGATCACGAAATCACGTGAAATTGCTTCTAGATTTCCGATATAGCTCATGTGGAGTATATACAAAAAAATTTTCATTATATATATCATAAATTTCCTATAGATTTTACAGCTGTTTTTTTGTCTTAGTTAATGTGGGTTTCGTCCGATATTTGTAGGGTACGCAGAAAAAAAGTAATAACCCTGTTTAATCAATAATAACTCAAAAACTAAGCTTTGCATACAAATTAAATTTCGTAGATGTCATGAGCAGCTAGTTTTAGTCAATGTAATATTAATCTCAGCGTGCAACTTGATGTAACTTGCCTTAACACATTGACCGAGAGAGACGGAATATTACATTCTTATTTTTCTGTTCTGTACGCTGAATACGTATTAATACGTCTTTCAGCTAAGTTTGCTTTCGATTGTTTCAGCGTCTGGTACAGTCGCCGCATCTTTTCCTATGAAAATATCTAAGCAAGTTCTTTTTTCTTTAGTTTCTCAAGCTTTTTCTGACGTTTTACTGGAGTTCTAAGCCATTGTAATTTTGGCAGAAAAACCAAACAGCATCGGTAGAAATTACCGCACAGTATCGAAAAGAAATAGACTTTACTTTTATTACTATTTTTTGCTGACAGTTTATTTGAAATCAGGCACAATGATAGAAAAGAGTGAGCTCGACAGTTCTAATGTTTGAAAGCGACTTGGGAAGGAAGGTGACTTGCAATTAGTTTGTTAGACTGTTTAGAGTTTATTTAGCTCTTACATTGTCTATAGAGTAATATATTTATGCCGAGCGTTTTTATTTTAGATTTTCTTTGCAGAGCTACTAAATTATCATGGCTACAAGAAAAAGAACCAAAGAGTATGATTTGAGGGATTTGGTCGATAATTTTGGATCGGTAGAGCACGTTTCGCTTTTTTTAGTTGTCAGACTTATCGGCAAAATATGCGAAATATATGCTTTTACGATAAGACGCGTTAACGTGCACCTAGAAAACTTCCCAGCGGTCAATGTGTTAATACATAGCCGTGTTGATTGCCTACGCTTGATTTGTCTAATTGTTTATCGATAAAACTGTCAATATCGATTTCATCCTTGGAATCAACCAGTCGAAGTCTCTTTTCTAGGAAGATATGGACTTACGAATTTCAGCCACTGATATTTCATCTCGTGGCAAATTGTGTTTAAAAAAAGTCTTCGCGCGTTGACAACTGCGGAGAAATGTCTGTCATGCAAAAAAGGTTCAAGTGTGCCTGTTGCTGCGATATCTACGTGAGACTTCGTAGCGCACTTGGTTCAAGTGCTAGTGGTCGTGGGTTCGACGCTCTGCTACGTGACTAATTTCTTTGTTTTAGTAGTGATCAAACTTTCAGTTACCATCTAAGTTTGGGCAGAGTAAGGAAATAGCAAATCTAAGCTCTCTTCTAAAAAATAACGAGTGGCATTGTATATTTTGACCTGAATTTTGTATTTCCTCATTATTCCGGTGTTTAAGAATATTTTTGGCTAAAAACTGCATCACCTGACCAAAACTAGCTGCTCATGACACGCACGAAATTTAATGTATGCAAAGCTTAGTTTTCGAGTTATTTTGATTAAACAGGATTATCACTTTTTTCTGCCCATCCGATACATATCGCAAATTTTCGACTTATTTTTTTGGTTGTTTTTGTCATATTTAAGGTGGATTTTGTCTGATATACTTTCAACTGTTTTTTGTCCGATAGATATATCAGAAATTTCCAATATACTTTGAGGCTGATTTTATTGACTGGCTTATGATAAATACGCAATAAGACACTCGCACAAAAGAAGTAATTCTTATCCAAACGGCGCCCCATATCAAAGATTAATAATAGTATGTACTGGTCCTCTGCTTGGCCTTCCACACAAAAGAAATAATGTACAGCAAACTCGACATGTCTTCTTGAGTCCTTGGAAAAGACATTGAACGAAATTTTTCCACCTCAACGTCGCAGGCAGATTGTGGGGCTGAGAAGGCTAGACGTCGCTTTGACCCAGTCTAACAAAAGACTTGGAAAAAATTCTTAAATTCAAACGCAAGAATAGATGAATGAACTCAAGCAAATCAAGTCGAAAATATATGCTTAATTGTGCTTTTGTGTCTCATATAAATTTAAGAACAAGAAGGAAGAGAGGTATTTTCCTTGACTGATCAAGCGGATAACTCCATGTTCAATTGTAGCAATTTGTGCTTAAGATAAAAATGCGTTGATTTTGGCAAATTTTGTTGTTTTGGTAGACTCCTTACATGACAGTATTCAATTATAAAAAAATTAGTCATGTTTTGGAAATAAAGCACATTTTTAGACTGGGTAAATCTATAATTTGTGTAGCCTACAGTTGCAAATTTTCTTGCAGACTATCCACTCTAATCAAGAAAGTTGCATTTACTTATCCCAAACATTTTTGCAAAGGAACAAAATGGCTGACTTCCGGTTTTGTAACTGAGTTTCATATTTTATCCTTCCGTATGGCTAAACATTGGTCTTGTCATACACTTCTTCTCTACCCAAAAGTCACATGGGTGTCGTTTTAATAGACCTAAATATTATTCTGATTGATCAACCAGAATGATGACTTTCATGTGACCTTTGTGTCTTTTTTTGGCTGTATTTCAGCAACAAGGCTGCCTGTTGTTTGTTATCTGAATAGTTGAAAACAGAAGTGCTATATAATTTTGTCTCAAAAAAGGTAAAGACCTTTTTCTAGAGGCATCTCAACAATTTGCCACAAAATGACCATTTTGTTATAGTTAGCTTTTTTCCCAAAATCCTGGTTACATTGCTGCTTGGAAATTGTTATAAGCTAAAAGTACGATTTTAATAAATTTAGTCACATCTACGTCCTGTAAATCTTGAATTCGTTTTAAGAGAGAAAAATGAGTTTCATAAAATCATCAAAAGCCAAAGGATTGCGAAAATTAGAAGTTCTCGACTATAAATACTAATTGACGAATTGTTGTAGTTAATTGCCATTGGTGGGTGCTCAAAGTCGTTGTACGACATGGTTGGTGAAAAGGTTCACTGATCTAAATCATTGTTGATATAGCACGGGACATTTAACAAATCGTATTTAAAAATAAATTTACCGTTGCTATCCCGATGCTTGATTTAAAAGTGGGTTTGAATCTCGATGTTGATCTCTTTAAACTCTTTTTTACTTTTACTTTTTTTCTGCAAAGCAATTCAGATTTACGTCCTTGCTTTTGAAAAACTGAAGTAACTTTAATCCACGAGAAGGTGGGAAGTATGTTAAAAATAACTGCCAATAGATACATCGATGTGATTAATCTCAAGGTTTTGCGATCTAACAGATCGCATTTTCTGATGGTGGGGCATCTTTAACATGATTTGGCTTCTTGCCATTCTGCTGCAAAAAAGTGCAAACAGTGTAACAAGAAAATAAAATAAAGTTATCACAGTGGCGTGGGAATTCGCCAGATTCAGATCCCAATTTATGGATTATAATTAAAAATCAACTAAGGTCGAAAGATTGGATCAATCTCACCAAACTGGTAAAAGTCCTCAATTCTGCTTGGTAGCGTGATTTCGAAATTGCCCGCAATTGCCATAAGTTGTTCGATTTTATGCACAAATGAGTGAAGGAAGTTCTAGAGAACAACTTAAGCCATACATCTTTCAAATTCTGAAATTTTTTATATGTTTTGATCAAATAAAACTATCTTGATTTAATTTTTAATAGATTGAAATTTATTTTTTTGACATTTCTCGGTTCTCCCTGTCATCCAAAAAAAAGTTTTGCTAAAATGCTGGATTGATTTTAAAAGCAATTGCTTGCAAAATTGCTATAGCACTTTTAACATATTGTAAGTTGGAAGCTCAAGCCTACGCGGCCATAAGCATTTTTGCTTTATCGTGGTTTTTTACGCAACGACTGTTTATCAACCAGTTAACCCTTACGGTTATAATGGTAACTCACAACGTTAGCATCAATAGTTCCGAGGCATGTAGACCTACTCTTTGGTACTTCAAGAACCGCAGATTTAGCTACAGCGCCAGCTGGTAAGCTCTTTCTACTGCTGCAATTAGTCTTGCTCATATAAGCGTGAGGCAACAAACCTTCCTAAAAAATCCCCAACATTAATGGGATAACTATTTTCATAAATGTACATTAATGTGTGTACATGGTTGAAAGTTAGAACACTCTAATATTAGAGCAAAAAACCCTGGCTTGCGTGAAAAGGGTTTGGAAAACTTGAAGTTGGACACGCCGAATTGTATTTTTGCTACAAAACATTACTAACCTGTCCTCGAAGAAAGCAACTTCTTGAGCAGTGGCAACTCGTAGTTTGTAAAGCGCATAGTACAAAGCCAGAACGCAAGCACTGCCACCAATAAACCATTTACAAATCATTGCCATGCAATAGAGGACTAATTTTAATTAGCTGATTTCTAACATTGCACTGAAAGCTTATTACTTCTCAATGTTTTTGTGCTTCCAATGGATTCAAATCAAGAACGCTATTAGTTACCGATCAGTTTTTCATAAATGATAAAAAGTTAGAGATCAAAACAGCTTCAAAACCTTTCATAATTAATAAAAAAGATTTAAACGATGACTTTTCTTATTATGCTGTCGTAATCTACTTCGAATCAGGCCAAGCCAACGAAATTGTCGGTTTCACGCAGTTTTACTGTGGGCCTACAGTTGCACGAGCCTCTCTCACCAATCGGTTTCGAAAAAAACTTTTGCGATAGGCTACCGCTTTTGGCAAAGCGTAGAAAACGGCTTTTTCAAAATGCTGATGAAATCAACTTTTTGTTTTCCAAACAGTTATTGCAGTTAGTCTTGTTACTAAATTTTGATAGGTGGTCGAGTGGGTTTGCTCGCCGTTCATGATGACAATGATTGTAATTTTGAACATCACCATGGTCCCGTTGTTGTATGGGAAAGACACTTTAGGGTAATTTGCCCTTGCTTGGTTGCAGGCTTGAGGTAAAAACGCACTGTGGCAGCTATAATGTAACTCCGCAGCGTGTAAAACCACAAGATGTTTAATGCATAACCCCAAGTGTTTTCCTGTGATCGGAGAATAAAAGTAAACGACAAAAAGATACTTTTTGATTTTCATGACAATTTAAGCTTCAACTACTTAACATTTACAAAACAACCAGCTTTTTCCAAACACAGTAAAAATCGCTATAACTTATTTATCCATAATGTCGCGCATTAGATTCTAACAAAAGACGGGAGTTGACAAGTGATCCGCTGTTGTTATTTTAAATATGAAGTAAAGATCTTAAAAATCAACACTGTTAAAAATAACTTCAAAATTTTGGACTAAATAGGCTGGAAATACGTCCAAGTCCACAAATGCCCTTCTCCATTAAATAAGTTAAATTATGATGGACTCACTGATGGTGCATCCGCCTGAACTCATAGGAAATCAGCTCTTGCTTTACGTTGAAGCAAGATTTACCAATTTTTAGGAAATAAGAAGAGTTTTTTGTCTGAAATGTTGAAAATTTGAAAATACGTCATGTTTTAATCACGAACTAAAGTAAGCTTTCTTTAGCAGTTTTGGTAGTATGCTTAACCAGTTTATGATTTAAGTTGGAATGACTTTCGCCAGGCGCAATCTAGCCCTTTCTTCAGACAGAGACAATGCAGCTTTTAAATCAATTTCGAATTCGATTGAATAACATCACAAAATGGCAGCCAGTTTGTATGCAATCAACAAATTACGAACCCTCCAAGTCACGGCTACTTATCAAAAACTTCAATTGATGAAAAGCGCTTAACGCTAGCCGGCGTGATGGCGTAGTGGTTAGAGCATTCGCTTTGCAGTCGGTAGACCTGGGGTTTATTTCCCCAGTCGAGTCATACCAAAAGACTTTAAAAATTGGTATTCACAGCGTCCCTGCTAGGCAAGGCGCTCAGCAAAATGGGGATAGTGTGGAGAACAAGCCGGAAAGCTTGCTTGTTGTGTCCTTGGGCAAGGCACTAAACGGGATGCTTCCATCTATATGTGGTAGTCAGGTGGTGGGGTCAAGCAGTCTCCCCGTCGTGGTGAAAACAAGCAAATACGTCTAAAGTCATATGTCCGAAATAAATTTTAATCGTTTAAACAAAAAACAACAAAAACAACGAGGTAAAATTGACATATTTTGGGTCAAAATATTCTTGAATGCTTGCAGCTCCCAAAATAATTTCTCAATACGCCTTAAAGTAGACAAAACCTGTGTTTATATTTTTACGTTTCATTAAATCAATAAATACCATAGTTACTCTGCCTAAAGTAAGGTATACGACTAAACACCATTTTTTCTCCTTTGTAACAGCTGTGAGAAATAAGCATAGATTATAGCTGTAGTCACGAATAGCAAGGTAGATTTAGAACTCGATCAACTTGCATTATTTTCTGTTTGAAAATCGCTGTATTAGTAAAATTGCTTAAAAAGTTTGTAATATATTTAGACAATGTTAATAAACTTAAGGAATTCTTTCATTAATTTTTTTTCAAATTGAAAGTGAAAATTTTATTTCTGCGAAGGAGAAAAAGTGTCAACAAAGGTAATTACTGGAAGAACATGCATCGCCTATCGCTCACATTTCTACTTGCTCTTGTAGCTGTGCCAGGTTGCGAAGGACAGCCTAATTTTTCGTCGTACACAAACGTCTGTAAGTTGTTTTAATTTTACTTATGTCATAAGTTACATTTTGTTTGAGGTACGTGCAAATGTTTTATGAGTTTGCAAAAGAGTTGAAAAATTCGTAGGTCTTTTGGAGATAATAATTTTTTTTTAAATGATCCTCATCTTTTACTCAAAAACTTTTTGGAAATTCACCTCTGCGTAGGATGAGTATTCCTCCAAAAATCCACAGGCTTGAAACGATTGTTGAAAGATCCGTAAATTGAATATGTTGAAACCAAAGTTAAAATTGTGTACAGTGAAACGATTTTTTTTCAAAAACGACTTAACCCATTACTGACAGAATTTTTTTTTTTGTCAAAATTTATTGAGTTGTTGACTAAAGCTATTGATGTCAAAAACATTACTGTGCCAATTTTTTGTTTTCATTAATTTTATTTAAGGGAAATTTAATGGCAACAAATGTTGCCGCTGGGCAGTAGAATTATCAAAACATTTGAGAATTGTCCATTATATACATTATACATTCAAACAGTGCGGTGCATTTCAGTAATTATTAACACACTGTTGACTTAAATTCTTGAGATTTCGTATTGCTTGAAACATTTAGAATTATGATAGGCTTTGAAGCAGACAGCTTGACGTAGGGGTACATCACACTTTGAACATTTATAGAGCATCTTCCTCCAACAATTTGCAACGAGAATAACGTGTCAGTAAAGCTTCTGGCCAATGATCAATTCGGTCGTAGCGGACAGCGATTTTGCTTCATATTTGTCTGTTTGAATATTTAACTTGTTTTGTAAAGTACAGGGTGCGCCAAAAAGACCTGACACATTTGAAAATTTAATAGAAATTAAACGCGTTGACGAAAATAATTGATGTTTACATTTTTGGAAAGCGTATAGCATGCCATTTTGTGCGGTGTCCAAAAAACAATCTACAATGCATTTGTGACGTCATAATGGTTGATTTTTAAATTAATGTAATTTTTAAAATTGTGCTTTATTTGCTAAAATGAAGTGGTTGGGCTCACACCGTTCTTTCGTTGTGGAAACTTTTTTACGAACAGTGGATCAATAACTGCAACTCAAAGATTATTTCGCACGCACTTCAAGCTTGGAAGACACGATCCAGTGCCAAGTCGAAACACAATTTTGTTGTGGATAAAGAACTTTAGAAAAAATGGATCTGCACTAAAACGACGATCGACCGGCCGACCTCGGACTTCCACAACTCCAGAAAATGCAATGGCTGTAAAAGCGTCAGTTCAACAATCTCCACAACGTTCTGCGAGAAAACACGCAGCTGCTTTGAGGATTTCCTCAACCAGCGTAAGAAGAATTCTTCACAAAGAACTGCAAATGCATCCGTACAAGATTATGTTGGCACAAGAATTAAACGAAAATGACTTTGAAACCCGAAGAGCTTTGTGTTTGGAAATTTAACAAAATGTTCGTATGGATGCTTTGATGCTATACAGCGATGAGGCTCATTTTCACTTGTGTGGTACCGTTAACAAGCAAAACTTTCGCTACTGGGCTGAATCTAACCCTCGTTCGCTGCATGAACGTCCGTTGCATTGTCCCAGAGTGACGGTGTGTTATGCAATAGCAAGGTTTGGCATATGGGGTCCGTATTTCTTTGAAGAAGAAAACGTTGTGGCAACTGTAAATTCTGATCGATATTGCAAAATGCTAGAGAATTTTTTTAAACCAAGATTGAACGAGCGTGAAGATCAACACCAACTTTGGTTTCAACAGGATGGAGCAACAGCCCACACTTCCCGAAATGCAATACAGACTTTGAAAGAAATGTTCCCTAATCATTTGATTTCCATGCGTGGTGACATTGGCTGGCCACCAAGATCACCTGACTTGAACCATGCGATTATTTTCTCTGGGGTTACCTGAAATCGAAAGTGTACACTCAACGCCCACGATCAGTAGAAGAGTTAAAAGACGCAATACGACATGAAATTGCTGCCATAACACCCATGATGATCAACCGAGTAATCGACAACTTTCGTAAGCGTGTTAACCTCTGCGTAAACAATCACGGCAAGCACCTAACTGATTTAATTTTTAAAACCTAATAAAATGCATCGTTGTTATTTTGTTATTTTACGTTTTTATTTAAAAATGTTGTAGTGTTTGGTTTTTAGTGTTATTTTGGTTTTTATATTGCATTAATATAATTGTTATTTTGCATTTAAAAAGCACTTTGCTTACAAAATGCCATAATTTTCAACATCAACTATTATTACGTCACAAAATGTAGTGTTCATGTTTCGCGTATTCCACACAAGATGGCATGCTGTACGCTTTCCAAAAATGTGAACATTTCCTGTTTTCGTCAACAGGCTTGATTTTTATTAAACTTTCAAATGTGTCAGGTCTTTTTGGCGCACCCTGTACTTTAGAAAAGTTTTGGGTTCTGCATGGTACAGGTAACCATCTGGAGATGCTAACAAAAACATTTTGAAACCAAATCTAATTGGCTTCCCTCGAATAAACTATTCTGCGCCGTGTTTTCCGTAGTACTTGATCATTGTTTTGTCTATGCTAATGTCAGGGCTGAGAGGAAAAATCTTAAACCTTCTATTGATTTCTGTGAAAAGTGGTCTGATTTTGTAGTAACGGCCTAAAGTTATGCAAGAATTTTTTGAAAAGTGCAAACATTGCCAATATTTCTTCAAACCTGTTTTTTCACATGGATTGTGCTACAAGCTGGTTGTAGACATCAGGCTGGTTTGACCAATACAAGCGACGAAACGGAACAGGATGATATCCTGACACCAGCAAAATCCGTATAAAGCAAATAATCTTTTTCTTTGTTAAGAAAAAGATTATGTTTCCTCTTTGCTGAGCGTAAATAATGGTTTGAGTGGCAATTTCCTCAATCAAACCGAGTGAGAATAGCATGAAAAAAGGCATCTAAAGGTATGCTAATGCTGGAATCAAGAAAGCAATCTATGCTCGAGCCATAAGTTTCGGTGATTCAAGTGGTATTGATGACGCTGGTTGTCCACTTTTTGGGTTTTTCTTACTCTTCTTCTTCGGACGTGGTGGACTCCCGCATGCAGTAGCAAGAAAGGAAGCAGTAACAGCAGGTGTTTACGCTTCTGTGGTCAATATACGTCTTCGCAAGTGCAAAAACGCCCCTGTAACTTCATTATCTGAGTCATCCGAATCTTTGACCATGAGACCATCCGCACTTGGCGGCAAGAACGTAGCTTAAACTTCGTGCTTATCTTCGCTGGCGTCAAGCTCATTTTTCTCTAAAGAAGTCAGCACTTCATTCAGAGTAAATCTAAAATCATGCAAAGAATACATAATCATAAAATATGTTTTCCTACAGATGCAGTAATAGTATAAGCTGCAGGTGAATAAAAATGCTTTACTGTAAATGAAGGCCATATAAAACTGAACTTTCAAAATTTAAAACTTTGAGTAGCTAAACACAAACAGAAGTTAGAAAGAAATATGCACATGCAGTAACAGCTTTCTTAAATTACAGTAACTACGCTTTTACAGCGGTAAACTTTTCAAAGGAATTGAATACGTTAGTGCCCAATGGCAACATTTGTTGCCAAAGGAAAACATTTGAATAAAAAAGTAACCAAAACGCACAAGATCGTGATGCAAGCGCGTTAAAATATCAGACGCAATCATATTTTACTGACTTTATTATAAAAATATTGCAATCGGAGTAATAACTTACCTGGTTTCCTACAACATACCCACTTTCAGCAACTAAAACTCGACTATTGTTTTCTAAAACGCTAACCACTGACTAAATGAAATATCTGTGAGCTGCAAACTGATTTAGTCCTCATCAGCTCAAAGTTGGTCTGCAGCGACCCAACAAATTTTCAAACGTTAAATTATACACGATATTGTTTTTAAAATAATTTGAAATTTCCTGACTTTTGCTACTTTTTATTATACTTTATTATGAACCCAAAATCATTATTGTACTTTCAGCATATTTTGAATAAAGAAGCATTTTTTGTAATATACTCATAAATTTTTGCCAAGAAGCAGCAATGATGCAAGTTAATCCGATTACGTGTGACGTCGCGTTGTTTGTTTTACTGCCAGTTCTCTGTTTAGAAGGTTTGCGTCTCTTTCTTACGTAGAGGCGAGACCGAAATTAGATCGTAGTAGGTAAACAAACTCTAATTACTAACTTCTTGATTCTTTCGTTGCGTTCACTACAGTGTGCAAACAAAATAATGTTTACATCAAACACAATGTTTAGTACAAATGCAATCTTCCAACAACGGTTTCTCACTTTTCATAAATATTTTTCAAAATTTCCATTTTTTCAGCAGAGTTCGCTTAATGAAACTGGTTCTGTAACATTGATTTCAGAATAAAAATCTTTTAATAAGAAGGAACAGAAATGCTTTGAGATATAAACTGGAAGTGTTATGAAGTTTTGTGCAGTAGGCCCTACTACCAACTACTAAGATAAAGCAGACAGAAACAATTCGGCCACAAAAAATAGCTACAGCAGATAATAAACAAACTAAAATATTTTTCGATTATATTCTGGGCCTAATGATAGATTGTGTTGTACGATACATCAATAAACGAATTGAAAGGTCATGCCAGGAATTCAAAAAGTATAAGCTTCTCTTTTGTCATTTACAAGAAATACTGACATCAAAATTCGTGCATTTATAAGGCTGATGTACATACGTGTTTTTGCTGGCGTGAACAATCATAATGCTGCTCTTTATATGATCCGATCATAGGACCGCCACCTTTTGAATCTACAATGAGGTTGCAGTTTTTTTACACCTGCATATCATTTGATGGTTATGATACAAGGGAACAGCGATAGAAGCATGATCGTTTCGCAGCTATTCGAAAATTTTTCGAATGCTTCAATAAAAATTGCTCAACTTGAGTTGTTCCTGAAAAGTACATGTGCATTGATGAAACCTTGTTTCCCACAAGTAATGAAATTAGTTTCAAGCAGTAAAATCCGAATAAGCCTGTTAAATATGATTTACTTTTGAAGTCTACCAATGCAGTCACTTACGCTTTCATGCACTTTATAACTTCATATTGTGGAAAACCTAACGAAGGAACAACAGCATACTACGTCAAAGGAGTGTAAGAGACAGTAAGGTGTCTTCAGAATTATGGTGATTTGAAAGAACGCAATATTTCCTTTGACCGCTTGTACACTAGTGTATCTCCGGTACAATGGCTTCTATCTCGCACAGCATAACATTTGTGGTTACTCTTCAATCAAATAGAAGGGATATACCTATTTAAGACAAAAACGTTGCAGAAAGAAAACGGTTTTCTTGTCAATGCTTTTGGGAGTCGTCGGAAAACAAGCTAGTGCTTCATTCTTATGTGTTTCCTACAAAGAGCTCTGGCCAGTGCAAAGTTTTGCACCTCTCAACTGTAGAACTTATCCTTGGAGAAACAATAGATGGTGGTAAAAAAAAAACCCGCTACATGCAAACTATATGATTTTGCTAAAGCTGACACGTATGTGATGGAACATCAAATTGGTGCCTAGTTGTAAAATACTTGTAAAGCCAAATCAAATCCCAGGACTTTAACAGTATTTTGTTACATATTGAATGTGCACCGTATCAATGCCGGCACTGCTTTTGCTTTCAACAAAACGATTGATCTATGCAAGCAAGATTTATATGATATTGGTATAAGCTTTGCTTTTTTCTCTATTTGTCCGCCAATCCAACGACGACCTGAGCTGATCTTGAACATAACGCTGTTCAGATGAGTAGGCAATGCTGTAAGTTGTCACAGCTAAGAAATTCACAACAGTATTTTATTTTTTATTTCTCTGCTCATTCTATCATTGTTTATTGCATAAAGTTTAATGGCTACAGTTTTGCAAACCAAATTCTTTTGTAGTCACTCATCAACAAGCACCAGAGATTGCTAACTGCACTAAAAATTATAGGTGACAGCAAATATGGGGAATTGTAACAATATCGAAACCATTTCGAAGCCAACTCTAAAGTCTTTTTTTTAATTCGACTCCGACGCCACAAAGTCAGCGTTAAATTTTAGCCTTTGCCTTTTTTTAACTGCAAAGTCATTAAAAATATTTTTGATCAACTGGGTACTTGTCTGTTTCTGATAAAAGATACAACAATATTTTTGTATTTTAATGTTACTTATTTCTGTTTTATTGCGCGTTGAAACTGTGATCTTTTCAAGCGCCAATTTCCAGCCAACACAAAACAAGTGAATTAAAGTATCCTTGAAATTTTAAGTACATCAAGTAGCATCGAACTCAAACTTATAGGTTCATCTTGTAAAGAGTGTCGTTTGATAAAATTAATTGCTCACAAATATTTGGAGCTCATTGTTGCGAAAATTTCTTCAGGACTAGCCACGCCTCTGCAATCTTGAAATAAAATTCCATCTTTTATCGAATGATACAGCTATGCCAACACTTCACCATTTATATCTAAAACTCCAACCCGGCGTTCGCTGTGGCGGATCTGGTAGCAGTTTCTTCGGTCAGGCAGTGCCACAGGGCCAAATACTGTATAAATCAGGGGTGTCAAACTCGCGGCCCGCGGGCCACAAGCGGCCCTCGGAGCCTTTCAGTGCGGCCCGAGAAGTTCTGAAATGATTCTGATTCTGAAATTACTAATGAATTTCGGCAGTATTGCAACGGATCATCGTCGAACAAACGTTTGAAGTCCTGATCACAGGCCACACTTGAGAGGTACAAATTTTCGTCATTCGGAGATAACTTTACTGATGCTGGAAAGGTGATGACCTTTTTTTTTGTAGATCGATCTTACTTCGAGCTACATTACAGAGATCGTTGCCCAGAGAAGAGGTGATCTCCAAATCAAAAATTTCGTGCGGCCCTCGGCACGATTGCTCATATATGCGACGTGGCCCCCAGAAGCCCACGAGTTTGACACTCCTGGTATAAATTACTCACCTCAAAGCTATCAATAAACTAAGAAACAACGAAAATGGACTCTGCGTTTTTCAATCTTTACTCGACTATCGTGATGGGAGCCAGAAAACTCTCAGTTAATTAAGCAACACTCTAATCAACTGAGCTGGAACTACAGCTGCAATAAAACAGAACTGGTAGATAGTGTTACTTTTTATGCAAATTATCGCTTGATTCCACCAAATTTACATCGCATTTATCGTAAAAGCACTGTTTACATAATTATTTTTGAGAACAATGAAGCAGTAAGAACCCTATATTCAGATTTCGTTGCGATTCTCTCAATCCTGCAAAATTCTTTGTGATTTCAAGTTACGAACTGAATATTCCTTTATTTTCACTCAGTTTCTATAAAAAAGAATCGCTACACTTTCAAATATCATGACTGTTTAGCCTTAAGTTTTATAGATTGCTCTAAATGCAAGAATTTGGTTAAAAATAGGATAAATAAGCCATACAATGCATTTTATTTTGATAAATTTCAAATTATTTCACGAAGAACAGATGCCACTCTTTCTAAAAAACTATTAAGAAGTAATCTAGCATTAGTAAAAAATACTAAAATTTTGTTAGTAAGCAAACAATATATAACCATTTTGTGCAATTTTCTTAACCTATAGGCTGTATCTTGATTCTCGACAAACCATTTTGAGTAGGAATTATCAGTAATTCCTTCTGGATGGGTGGTCTGATTTGATTCTAGAGCCGGCAAAACTAAAGACCGAATTACCAAACGTTTGACACCGCTGCAATATTTTCTGCATAAACTGCTCTGTTGATTGCGTTACAATTGCGGGGATGAGGTTGGATGAAGCTATTCCTTAGATACTTCGGTGAAGTACAAGCGAATTCAACAGTGCCGGCGCCAAGATGAGCTGCAGAAAGAGGCAATCCCACTATTTTTGAGATTTTGCCTCACCAATTTTGTGATGATTCTGCCACAATTCATTTGAATTAAAATAGATTTTTAGTCACAATCGAAACACGGATAGTTCATTTCAGCCAGATAGTATAAATATGAGGTGCATTGGTTGTATCATCTTACGCCAAAAAATAATTATAAACAGTTGGGTAAGCCTAGACGTGTAATCGTACTAATAAATGATTATTTTGATCTCTAAAATCGCAATACTTTTTAAGAGCGGCAGCTCTTACTGTAAACTCATCTACAAATTCCCGCTAAAGTATTTTTCTGGCAGCCGCTCTGGAATGATAAAATTGCTTTGTTATTTATAATCAAAATTGTGCATTATCCTACTTTTTTGGTTTCGTAAATTGGCACGGTCCATTACAAAGGCATGATATATCATGAAAAAAGCTTTATTGAAAATCAAGTAATTTCTAAACTCGGCCTTCCGGTATTTAGAAAACATCTGTAGACAGTAGGCTACGACAAAACCACAACGTCCGATAATAAGAAAAATTCATTATCCTTAGCTTTTTTCACTCGGTTTTTATTCTTAAATACACTATCAAGCAATCAAGCATATAAGCAGGAACCTGAATTGGTTTATGATTACTAAGAAATGCCCAACATTTTTTAAATATATCTTATAAAGCTCTATTATTAACTATGGGTAAACCGTTTGCTTTAGAGTATTAGTTGTAGCTCCGAATAATTTGGAATACATCCTGTTTGTAAGGTTGATGGATAATAAAAAAGCTTCTTTTTATAAGTTATACCATGCGCACTCACAAAAAAAAATTTTACTTGTAAACATATAAAAATCATTCTGACAATATTAGTAAGCGAATTGCAAACAAACCATTTTATGCAAACAATAGTTTAGCAAACCATGTTTCAAATGAAGTTAGAATACAAAACATGACAATGTCTAAAACAGGTGCCGACATGATGTTGTAAACCAGATTTATAAAAATAATTGAAAATTAATTATTAGTACACAAATTTTTGCTCTGATGCAAGCGTTTTGCAATTTTCGAATATGATAAGTTATAAATCATAAAAACAAGCTTTTTCTATAAAAAAACAAAGCATTCAAATGTTATTTGACTTTGCAGCTGCGATAAATCAACATTGAGTGTTTGCTGTTTGCCAAAGTCCTTACGTTACAGTTTGCGTCGTTTTTTCAACAGTTGGGACGTGACTTATAATCTGATTATTACGGATTAGCGTCGAAAGACAAATAGAAAACGTAAAATTTCGTGCACCTTCATAAAAAATTCAATTTTTCAAGTTTAAATAAATTCACATGGCGCAACAAAAAAGTTTATCATGTTTAGATATAAATTTGCTTTACAGTTGTGAAAAAAATTTTATGAAATCTTTAGTGGTATTTGAGACACAAGCGTTTAAAATTTGTTGTGCCGCTGCAGTTCAACGTTGAGTAGACTAACCAAAAAAATACCTTAAGCTTTTTAGGGTTGAGACGTCCAAAAAGACTGCACAATAGTTGGTAGCCCAAAAGCTGCGAAAAGATTAATTTAAACTTCCAAAAGAACAAGAACGCCTTGTTGGCAACAATTTTTGCCACCGGGCAGCAATGGGTTAATTTTTTTATTTAATGATATTTACTTTGAGTTGTATCGATTACTGAAACACATGTTCGAGCTTGTAATTCAAAAGAACATTCCAATCAATAGCATCATCTACAAGAAGAGTATTACTTTTCAAAGAACTCCAAACTTTTGTTGCGTTGTGCCCCGAAACGAGATACAATGGGACACGGCATAGGGAACACTGGGATATTGTTGACAAATTTTGATACAAAACATATCAAAGTTATATTTGATATAGGCATTTAGTCGTATTTTATCCCGTATTTTTGAGGTGATGACTGGATAATTTTTTATTTTCTTGAACAGATAGAAGGCCGATGATGAATGAAAAAAGTTAATTTTGTCAGATTTTTTTTTAACAACGACTATCACTTTGTTTTTTCCAGAAAACGGTTTAGTGACATTATACTGTCTAGGTGCTGTGAAAATTCGACAACAACGTAAATGAAATAGAAACTTTTTAAGGGAATAAATAATATTATTTTCTAGCCTTGGAACAACGTGCCTAGAAGATTAATGATACGGCATGTTCCTAAGAGAGTTCCTCCATCAGCGCCGCTTACATTATACACTTGATTAGCTTCTTTTAGCAGTAACTTTTTAGGGCAATCAAGCATTACTTCTGGAAGCGTGGTAAACATTGTACACACGTGATCCATCTGAAACTATAGCTTGCTTCACATATACTTTTTAGCAGGCTAAAAAAAGCACACGAATAATGGTTAAAAGCTACCGCTGTGGATAGGCTTCAGGATTCCGATTTTCGTATAGCTAAGACAGATTTTTAAAGTAACGCAAGAGGCTAGCGATGCACTTAACAAACTGCAGTCAGTGTCTTCTGTTTGCTTAGACAGATTTGTTTCATAAATTTTTTTAACTTTCTTGTTCAGCCAACTTGTAAATACTCTATGTTCTAGGAATGTTTAAGAAGTTTTTGATTTCCATGGAACATTAAGTGGCTCATCTTTTTCCATCCTCCATTTCAATACTTGTCAGTCATTTCTAAAATTTTCATGCACAAAGCACCAACCTAAGTCCTCTCAATCTTATCAGTTTCCTATCCTCCAGAGTTTACTTACCCCCACCACTGAACAAAACAACTTTAATATATCTTCATAATATTAAAAACTTAAAATTTTGTTTTTACTTTTATCTAAAAAATGATGGCATCTCAAGCAAAGGATAAGGAAGTAGTGAGGTTCCACAATTTTGTGATATTACTTGGCAGCAGATTAGCCTCATAATAGATATGACAATCTTATTGGAAGGACATGTAGTTTATTTTTGTGAAAAAATACTATTGCGTTGTGCCTGATATTCCACAATGGTAAACACTTTCTTACTGGGTTAGGGATCATAGATATATTGTAAAGTGCAATACTTCAAGATATAACTGAAATTGGATAAATTTGAATAATTTTAATGCAATACGTCATTAACTGTTGAAAGCAATTTAAATTACATGTCATTTATGCAAAAAGACAAAATTTGTCACCGTTACGCTGAATCATCATAGTCTACACAGAACAACGTTTAAGACCTATAAAGTTCTAAATTCAACATAAAACTGGCTGATTTAACAAAGCTTATCTGCCTGAAGAAAGCATGCTTGTGGTCCGGCTCGAACAAAGTTTTAATTTCAAATCTATGGTGTAGAAGAAAGGATTTAGATCATAATGGTGAAAAAATAGCCACCAAGCTGATTGAAGCCCTCCGATCTCCTTACTTACATCCATCGTTAGAAAATCACAATAACTAAAAGCAAATCAACAAATAAATAACCTGTTTCTTCCAAATCAAAATCCTGGCACAGCGGGTTTCCAGAAACTACCTAACTCTCAAAATACTTGTTAGGCTTATAATTAAAGTAGAGCAAACATATATAGCCCTCAGTAATTCAAGTTCCGAGGTTTGCTTTAAGCTTTATATCAAAAATTTAAATCAGTACGACTCCAAAATGCTGGCATCTAGTCCTTCGAAGCTGAGTGTTTGCGGTGTTTAGTCTGTCTTCAACTGAGCAAAAAACTTACGTTTGTCATGGAAGTTAGGACATCTCCAAATTTTTGCCAACGAAATTAAGTAATTATAGTCCCAAAGGCTTCAAATGTAGTATAGGTTACGTGAAAAACGACGAAACGTAAGATTTTTTTAAGGTCTTTGCTTTGAAAAAAATTAATTATTTTTTTGTTTATGAGAAAAAGTGTAAACAATTAACCAGTACACAATATAAGTTCAAATAGTCGTAGTTCTAAAATCACAATCAACACTTTTTCTTTGAGACAAATTGATGATAACATTCTATTCACAGAACAATTGCGCTTCATATCACTTTCTGTAGGTAAGCAGTTTCGTACTTTGGAAAAGTCATGAGTTACATATCGCATTGAAGGTTTAAAGTTTTTTACACTGATCAGCTTACAGAGTAATCTTTAAATGATCTCGTAAATACGTTGACGCTAATTTAGAAAGTTGCATCATTTAGTTTGTTTTGATCCTTTTGGGAAAAGCTTCAAACACCACTGGAGATCTGGCTGCGTTTATCAGCCGGCCGCATTGAAATACTAGCAATTTGCCAATTTTGAGATAACAATTAAGTCAATTATTGGTTACTAAGTTTGCTGTTATTTTTCTCTTCGTAGATGGAACCACAGCGCGGTGCATAAGACAACACCCAGGAAAAACCTCACCTACTCAATTGAAATGAATGTAGGGAAAAGTGACGATCTATTTCAGAATAGTCAACTATAAATATTGCAAATTGATAACCCCGTAACTGGCTCGGTGGACTCTCCAACTGCCGTGAATGGGTAGCCTTTAATAGTGGCTTTTCATGACATAATTCATTGGATAGCAAGTTTTTTATTCTAACCTAGTAAAGTACGATAATTTCCAGGAATCAGCATCGAAACTTGTGTGGCGAGGTTATTCCTCACTCAGGACACCAAGTTGATAGCGCTCAGCAAAACAGTTAACATGAAACAGTAGTCCATGGATCTGACTATCCATAGACTACTGCCTTATGTGCTTCAAAACTCAAAGTCGTTTTACTGGTCTTGCAATAACTTTTGCAGATCCTTTTGACATAGGTATCTGTGGGATTGATTTCTTTGTTATTGTCATTTACAGCGTACCAAAATCAGTTTGCAGTTTCACAAGCACAACCTGACAACTGCTTGGTCTGCCTTTACGAAGAGCAGAAGTAAAAAGAATTAGCCAAAGAGCAGATGAAAAAAGCGCGTAATTGTTGTACTGTATAGTGTGGTATTACATATAAATATTACGCACACTATAAAGCGCAATTTTGTCTGAGTGCTCTTGCGCACGTGTTTTAACTCCTCCAAAACTACTGAACATGCGAGCATGAAATTTGGTACGATTGATCACCACCTTAGGGTGAGTGTCATAAGGAGTTCATGACATCATGATGACGTCACAATAAAAGAATTTTCTAAAAATCCTATTTTTTACAAACGAAAGCGGTTCTTATCTTAAACCATAGCCAGTACCCGACCTACCAACTTCAACAAATTTTATTTAGAATCCCAGATAACGTCATAATTAACAATTACATGTAATTGTAAAATTTGTTTCCTTTATCTTTCAAAAAATACTGATCTTGGAAACGCGATTAAACGCTTTTTAGAGAGATTTTAACAAGGTGCTTTCGATAAAATGAACTCTTCAGCAATCAAAGCTCAATTGGCAATGCAACAACAGATTATTTTTCAAGCATTTTAAATCTTCTAATCATGCTTTTTGCTTTTTTCTACACGCTTGAAACTCGCTGTATGATGCCATAATGCTGCCTCGTAAGATCAACACAGTCTTTTCCTACCAAAAATCATCAAATTTTGATGATTTTTTCAAAAATTGCAAAATTTTTACACCTTTTTAAAAAAACGATTTGTGACTTCATTTCTCAATTGATTTTCAAAATTATTTTAATAAATAGTAGGTTATTTCAAGGCACTTACGATAATATATACGACATACTTTTACTATTTGTTTTTACACTAAAAAAGCTGAACTTTAACACCTGTAGTGCAACTTTTTACCCAACCACCAAAAGTGGTAAGCTGAGGGTAAGTTTGTAGGTAAGTTTGAGTTTAATATAGGGAGATTACGATAAGGTACTAACAATTATTGACGTTTTAAAGCTTAGAAAATTTGCTTTTGAGGAATATTTAACTCTAATTAGTTAGAGCAAACGCTTAGTCAATAATGGCTGATCAAAAATTTAATGCCATAGGTCTTTTTCAATTTTTATTCTAAAAATTATCCAACTAGATCAAATAAACTTGCAATTTTTAGACAAAGTTAATTCTTTGGTACATTTTCAACATGTTTTTGCAAGCATGGTTCTTCGGCAATATTTATCAAAATTTTGAAAAACATTCATCAAAAAACGAATTCTCTAAAAATTTAGAAAGGTAGTCTACCAGTCAAAAACACACAAAATTTTTGTCTGGGCTAAACAAAATTGCATTTTCTCGAAAAACTAAGTCCTTTGATAAATTTTGACCATTCTTCCTCAAAAGTATGCCTCTTTGGCATTAGACTATCCATCAAAATTTTCTAAAAGCTTTATCAAAATTGTTCTACTAACTCCAAAACTTTGAAATTATGCTTTCTTGCACTTCCTAAAATAAAGGAATACATTTTTTCAAATCGTTGGCTGTTTGAATTGTGAGCAAGACCCCCTTCCTAATTAACAAATCGGGCAAGCAAGATGTAGGCAGAAACTCCAGAAACTTGGGGTGAAATATTGCAGTACTGTGCAACCACCTGCAATGTTTTATTTCGGCTTTATTTGGATTTTCTTTAAAAAAACGATATTTTTGATTTTGTAACGAGGTTTGACTATATCAGCAGCGCATTAACTTTTCATTACCGTTCTCACAAATATCCAAATTCTAAACCTCGACATTACTGATGGGGGCGCTGCAATTGTAATTACTTAATTGTATATGCGTCACTTCGGGTTAGTTTGTTCTTTACATGGCTGCATTTATGCCAGCAACAAGCAATGTGCTTGTAGCCAGAAGCTTTATGTCGTACAAATAGGCATAAAACTACAAAAAAAGTCGTAGGTAGTGGTCCTAATATTTAATAGATTTTTCCTCCAAATACATATCAATTCCTTGGCGCTCTTCCACATCTATGATATGCTTTTAAGCACTTGCTCAATTTAAAGGATAAAAGTTGGTTAAGTTTTAGGAGGCCTATGGTAAAAACGGTCAAATAAGACGTCGCCAAGGACTCGAAAAACAGAAAAAACGTGTAGTGGCTATACGCAACGACCTAAAATGTTTTTAATCCACTGCGTTTCAAAAAACGATAGTTTTGTTTTGGAAGGAGATTTGCCTATGTCAAGAAGATTAACTTTTTATAACTCCTATCACAACTATCCATTGGGTGAAGCCGGCTTTGTTGGCTGAACTGATAATCTTTATCTTGACATTACTGATGGGGACCCTGCAGGCGACGTTGGTAGAGCCGGCTAGTAGGGAATAAGGGAGAGCTGATGGTGTAAAAGGTTCGCAATTATTGCATTACATAGTTTATCATATGAGCATTGAGGAGGTAATCTTTGGGTGAGTTTGTTAAGGTGAATAGCTGTTAGTAACTGGGAATTGCTATCAAAAGGAAAAACAGGTGAAAATATTCTACTTTGATACGTCTTAAAATTACTTAAAAGACAAACTGCGTTGTGGCTTACACAAAAAAAAGAGCACAGATCGATGAGATACTGGTACACTACTTTTGCATCAAAGATCATAATAAGGAGTGTTCAAAAATTTCTTTGGTTGATAAGTCAAAATTATCTGTTAACATTAGCAGTTAAAGCCTAGAAAAACTTTTAAAAAGATAGCTATCACTGCCTGTAATCTTGCTAAAAATTAGCGGATTTTCTGATCTTTCGGTCAATATATTTTACCATCTAGTCACAGAAAGCCTATGATAAATGCTAGCGGAACATCATTGTGTTCAGACCTATTTCAGAATTTCCAATACGGCTCTTACATTGCTTTTCTACTACAAGCAGTCATTGGCGTATTGAGATTACAATTTTTTGAGGAGCCTAGCATTTAAGAAAATTGAGCATCTTTTTTTCGGAAATCCACTTTTAGAAATTAAGAATTTTACTCCAAACAGGCAAGAGGATTTTTTCTTTTCGTGTATTTGCCACTATCATACAGTTTATGAGGGACATCGCGGTTTATTCCCCCATTAATACGCCACTGCATCAAGCAGGAAACACTGCCATCAAGTTTTTCTTACAATACTTGTAAGTCTCAAACGCACGATCATCGTCATCATTAAATGCTCTCCACTTCGAAACCACTTGAGCATATTCTCAATTAATAAACTCGAATGTTGAATATGGTTCAGCTTGTTTGACTGGTTGTTTAGTTGTGAATTCATATGCTACTCTTCTCTTTGTTTTATACAGGTTGGAGGTAAGGCGTATAAAATCCAGCAGAATCAGATTTGATTATTAATTGTTTTGATGCATTAACCTATGACATGATTAAATCGTAAAACAAAATGCATTGCAAAACATGCTGCTAGCAGTGCAAGCTATTGCAAATTGCACGGTTTTATAGATTAAATTGCCATTACCGATACTGATATATGATCAATATTCTTGCAGCTATTTTCACTTGCGGCAATCGCGTGTTGGAACTAATCAGTATTAGAACATCAACTGCTATTCTCCTTTCTCCGTGCTATCCTATGAACTACCCACTTGGAATTTTACCCGAAAGTATTTTTTGGGACATTGATGCCAGAAATGCAAGCATTCTTCCGATCACTGGTAAGAAATTGAAAATTATTTGAACACTATATGCGTGTAATAATATGAAACCTTAAAAACTTTAAAAATAACGTTTACCAATTACAAATAAAGGTTAAAAGTTCAAACCAACCAGCAATACAAGCAAAATGTAAAACATACAGGGTGACACAAAAAAAACGGTCATCACCAAAATTCGAATAACTTCCAAAGTTTTATTTATATTGACACAAAATTTCGGCTACGTTAGGTCACGTCCTGTGTAGCAGACAACTCGAAAATTTCAAGTCTGTACTACAAAACCTCTTTGTTTCACTGGAGCTCAAAAAATGTGCTCGAAATGAGCTCCCCGGCGCTGCAGGCACACTTGGATCCGGCGGGCAAAATTCTCGATGACCCTCCCGCATTCCTCCCTTGGGATCGCTCTTGTTGCTGCTGTGATTGCTGCCTTCAGATCAGGGATACTTTGGGGGTTGTTGGCATAGACCCGGTCCTTAAGGTATCCCCACAGATAAAAATCTGGGGGGTTCAAGTCCGGTGAATACGGCGACCACTGCGGGTCACACCTGCGGCTGATCAGTCGGTCAGGAAAACGCTGCTGTAGCCATGCCAATGATTCTTTTGAGGTGTGGGGGGTGGCACCATCCTGCTGGAACCACTGGAGGACCCTGACGACCTCTCTCCGTCGACCAAGTGCTGTCCAGAACTTGCCAAGCACCTGGACATATCGCTCGGTGTTGATTGTCACACACTGCTCATTGTCGTCCTCGAACCAGAATGGTCCAATGATGCCATGTTTGGAGATGGCAACCCAGGAAGTGCACTTCAGAGAGTGTAATGGCCTTTGCAGACAGTGTTCAGGGGATGTGCTTCCCCAGAAGATGTTGTTTTTAGAGTTCACGTGACCCGACAACAGAAAATGTGCCTCGTCCGAAAACCAGACATTGTCAAGAAAGTCTGGCACAGCGTCAATCTTGTCGCAAAACCACTGGCACATGATCACGCGCTTCCTCATGTCATCAAGTGTAAGCTTTTGTTTAATCTGTATCCTGTAAGGATACAGGTTGAGATCTGCGATCAAAATTCTCCGCACGGACTCTCGGTTGATTCCAAGCTCCTGACTTCGCCGACGCACAGACTTGCTTGGGCTGCGGACAACAGAGTCTCTGACTGCAGCAACGTTGTGCGGTGTCCTTGATGATTTCGGTCGTCCAGAGTATGATTGTCTGCTAGTGTCTTTACGATTGAGGTTATGCACAGTCCCATGGGTTCTGAACTTGTTGACCCATCTGTAGATCATTGAATGAACAGGAAATTCACGACATCTAAACCGTTCTTTGAATTGCAATGGAGCTGCGTGGATAGACTTCTGCCGAAAATATGCCTCAACTATAAATATCTTTTGCTCAGTAGTCCATGGCACCTCGAGGGTCAAATTTGGTAGACTCTTATAACATTAATACTTATTGATAAATCTGAAAAATGGAAAGAATTGATTAATTATTTCAAACGTTATTCAACTTTAGGTGATGACCGTTTTTTTTGTGTCACCCTGTATTACTTAATTTTGGGAAGTACAATTTGACTGATGTTGATAGACGCATTAACTTATGAAACGAAACATCTTCACACGGTCTAAAAGTGTTTTCCCAGTCTTTGAAAGAAATATGACTTGAAATAAACTAAAAAAATCAGGCACAGGTATGATAACATTTGCATGGTAGTTGACACAGCTTACATTTTGCGAGCATTGCAACAAATCAAATCCTTTAAATATGTTCAATTCCAAAAAATCAAACGTAGCTTGTCCAAGATTGAATTTCGAGCAATGAAAGTAAAGACAATTGGATCCAGCGGCTTTCATGAATTTATCCGTTGAAACTTTTTGACAGCATCGGCCTTCTGCTTCAAAATTAGTTTGTGTCTCAAATCCAACCCAACTCCAAAATATCCCATGCGTTTTCCAGCACAGACCATTAGTATTTGTTGCGGTACAAGCCGTCTTAATGGAAATTGAACGACGACATACTTGTCTACTCACATCAAAATGCATTACATACTATCAAAACTAAGAGATGTTTTGTTGTATATCAACATTTAATCATTTTATGCACCTTTTGCCACAGATCTTGCCCAGCCCCAAAATAATTGATGCATTCTACAGCACGCCCCATTTTTGTATTTGCTGTTTCCGTTGAGGTCTTTTTGGGTTGCATGGTTGAATTTCACTACCAAAAATGGCCCAGAGCATTTTGCAATACACGCAGAGTTAATCCCATAGCTTGTAAAAATCGCTGCGTTAGTGACTCGGTCAAGGTGTCCGAGGACTTGCCCAACGATGAGATACTATATTTGATGTTTTCATTTTTGTGGCTTTAGATTTTAATTAATATGTTGGTACACTACAAAAACAAGCCAAAATGAAAATTTAATTATAAAATCTAGGTAATAGACTAATTGCTAAAGCAAATTACGGTAAACAGAACCGTGTACTTTGGATTGGGCTAATTTATGTTGGTTTACAGAAAATGCCCTTATTGTACACGATGATCCCATGAGACACAAAGTGTTCTAGTGGCGTCTTAGAAAGCCTGCAAGAGAAAACTTGTCTTTAATCTACGGCGAGGGCGCATTTAGCAATTGGTTTCCGGAACTTGAAAGAAAATTTCTCCACAAACACAAATTGTCAGGTCCAGAAGGGTGCAAATTTTTGTTATAAGCAGCTTCTTTACACAATATTTCAAGGGTCTGAACCACTTGTATATCACAATATGGTCTTGTAATAATGTATAATTACTTTGCAGGGTATCGATTTGTGATCAATAATTTTGTCACAGAGAGAGAAGTGGTACCTGTTCTGGTTGCTTCAAATATAACCTTCATTCCTCCGCCTTTTCAAAGAAATACTATTTCTAATGGGTAAATATAAAAAAGCTGTTTAAGTTTGACTAAGCGGATGAAAAACTCGAACGCCCTCTTATTCTTTACCTGCCATTTGCAATATTTTAGTTGAGTTATACATGATTTACGGAGAGTTTACCTGGTTGATAAAGATACTCTACAAAATAGAGACTCCGCATGCTTAGAGTTAATTTTTGACTCGAAAAAAGTTAATTTCTTTGCAATAAATGGGAATGAAAAATATTTGTGAAAACTTATACCGTATATGACGGTTTACACTCACCCAGGCGCTCCTAATACACCATTAATTAGACTTGCAAAAAAACTTCCAACTTGATCATGTTCTTTGGCCTTTGAAAAACCAACTAGTGCGGCATTACTGTCGTTAGAGCATTATAGGTTCCATTCTCATATCGAATCATATCACAGGCTATCAAAATAAGTAAAACTTATCCGTATGGCAAGCAGCAGGAACGGTAGACTGTGGTGGAAAAGTTGTTAAGTTTGTTTGTTGTGATTTTTAGAATGACGTTTAACCGGATTCTACCACTTGTATTTGGAAAACAGGTGGTGAAACCTAGCTGTCTTTCCATTGCGGTGATCTATTTTGACTAAAAATCAGCATACACCACATGAACTCATGTGCATAATTAATTGGATCAATGCTTTATGTCGGGCGGCAGTCCAAACAAAAACTTGAATATTAAAAAAATGCATTTGTATCTTTTGTTTTCAAGAAAAAAAATCCCTCTTTCGCAGCCCGGGCTTCAATTATCTCTAGAAATACAACAGGCTACCTTTCACGTGGCTGCTACCAAACCGCCTAGCCCATTAAAACGGAAAATTGTTGACTCATTATAATTAGTTCTTCTTTAACCCGTCTTTCAAAAACACGAAGCCTTTTCAACTAGGGGCGTGACTGGAGTTTGTGACAGCTGGCTGCTGCAAAAGATGTCAACCCTCAAATCGAAAAGTGCCATTGAGGTGGTCTATTAAAATTTAACTGTGTTCTCTGAAAAAAGGTCAGATTGTTGGAAGTGTTTTCTAAAAAGTAAAAATTTAAGTGCTTTTAAGAAAAGCTTTACTCCTTATTATACAGAAGTGTCACAAGATGTAAGGCGCCCTACTTTTTACCTAGAAACGGCACTGCTTTCAACTCAATTGAAAGCATTTGTTTCCAATGAGTCACGTTAGCTTGTAAAATTTCGTGGGTTTACAATTTGATTTTTGAAATTAACTCTCTAACAGAGACAAGACTAAGGGTCTTTTGGCGCTAAATTCATCTTTCATCATAGGCATATTATTCATTTACATTTGCGTTTTACGGCCTGGCTCTTATCCCAAATCATCAGGGTTGATCAGGTGTGTGCTGCAACGTCTCCAATTATCTCTATCTGTAGCATCTTCGAGAGTCAAATTTCTTTTATTTAAGGCAATGTTTACTTCCTTCTCCCCAGTTCATGTCGGTTTTTCTTCTCTCTCATTTTTCACAATCGTGTTTTCTCGAATTCTTCCAGTCAAATCATCCCATTCTTCTGCTGAAGATGACTTAAGAAACTTTAAACCATCTTTTATCAAAATCATGCCAGACATGTTGATCTTCGCAAACCAAACAATAGAAACTAGATGAAATACAATCAGATGTCTAGTTCAACACCATCTTAGACCATGATAAGAAGCAGGGTCAACATTTTATATTAAATTTAACTCTTCTTCTGGCTCAGCCCAATTTGTAAAACTCTTGTTGCGCACCAACTTTTCTCTATGCATAAAATAACACTTCTTTTTGTCCTATGCAATTTATAACACAAACGAGTTGCCTCACCTCATTTCCAATGGTTTTAGTTGACATAATTGTTTAGAGATCGAATTTTGACGTTATCCGGAAATGCGAACACCAGAGGAGTACTGGTTGAAAGAACAGACGGCTCAAAAAATATGAATAAGGCTGCCGGTGAATACGTGGAAGTCAAGCAAAGCCAACTGTATGTTACATTTGAAACTTCTAGAGGATCTACTCGACAACTAGGATTTAACCTTACGGTTGAGACAGGTAAACTAGGATCACTATTCTTTTTTATTAGTCTTTTTGTAGTTCTTTCTTTAATGATTCATTTACATCACAGTCTCGGTAAAAGGAAAGATTTGTGTAAATAGATTGTGAAAAAAAGGAAGTTATTAAGGACGTGTGGCAGAGTGTTATGGTGATTTCAAGCCCAAATTTTTTGAAAACGCAACCCCGAATCTGACTCATGAAACTTGGCTCGACTTACTACTTTAAATCCTTCCTTGTTTGCCCATAGACAAACCACCTAAGGAAGCAACCAGATTTTTGCTATTGGAGCTTTTTTAGAAAGAGCAACTCGAAGACCAGTCCAGATTTAAGGATTTGTGGACCAGGAAACAGATATGTCACATCTAAACACAAGTTTTCAATATATTTTTTCTGGAACAATATACAGTAGTATGAAGCTTGCCCAAGAGGAACTGCAAAAAGTCCAAGTAAAAATCGGAAGTTATATGACCAAAATGCTAGAGAAAGAGCTCTTAGTGGGGAGAAAAAGTATTGCTATCGTTACTACTACTGTATTTACTGACGCCTATAAACTTTAATGTAATTGCTGGTTTTTTCATGATATCCTGTAGATAGGAAAAAAGGAATGATCATCGCGTGGAAGTAAGCAAAAAGGCAAAACATTTGACGCAAATATGTTACAACTGTGTGTCTATATCAAAAGATAGAATGATGACGAAACATTAGAAGTAAAATTTGTAGATTAACAGATAACATCTTGCACTGCTTCTGCTGGAGTTTTTTGATTAGAGTAAGATTTAACGTAGGTAATGATAAACTAATGAAGTTACCGGTAGTTAATAATCATCAGAAGGAAACAATACGTAGTTTTAAGTGGGATTTTTAATTAATTAAATTATAGTAAGATAACATCCTAAATACTTTGTCAAAACATGGAGAAGTTTACGGTGATGTTCCCGCCAAATTAAATGTAATGGAACACAAATTGAGTTGATTGATTAAGTCCAGTAAGATCTCGGCCATATTCATTCACACATGCCGGGAGGGAGAATCTCAAGATAATTCACGATACGCTTAAACTTGGGATTATTTGCTAGTCAAAACCACCATTTCCATCGTCAGTTGTCATTGTGAAGAAGAAGGATGAAGCAAATCGCATATGAGTTGATTACAAAAAATTAGCTAACTTACGGTTGCCTATCCAGAGTCTACGACTCTTGCAGAGGATTCATTTCAGTAATTGGAAAAAAATCAAATGGTTTTCTGAGATTTATCAGAATAAAGGATGTTGGCAGACACTAGCGTACCGAGGGAGGAGGCCACTGTGCCATGGCCCCTCGGTACGCTTGTGTCTGCCAATATCCTTTACTTTGATCAATCCAAGAAAAGTATTTGATTTTTGCCAATTGCTGAAATAAATGCTAAAAATGAAAAAATCTAAAGCAAAACCAAGCAGTTTTAGAAAAAGCAAAGCTGGATTTTCGCGAGTATTCGGGGTTCGCCCTGGATTTCGATTTTCCTGTGAAAAACCACTCGTCGCTCACACCACTTGCTGGTAGAAATCTGGACTTTCGCAACGTTGCCAGTTACAACGGCAACGGGCGAACGGTCATTTAGCGCCCTAAAACTGATCAAAACGTACTTACGTACAAGCATGCAAGAAAATCGGTTTGATACATTGGCTCTTTTGTATATAAACAACGACATTAAACTTGATTACAGTCAAGTAATTGACCAATTTGCGAAAGGAAACCGTCGCCTCAATTTAAAATAAACTGACTTTGTTTTATTCTTGATTTTCACTTTACGATTTCATTCTTCTGGTAAGTCTCGTAAAAGCATTATACTGAAACTTGCTTCCAGAATGCACAAAAATGTAATTTTTAGGTGTAATTTTGCAAAATTTTTCCGGGGCATGCCCCAGACCACCATAGAATGGTCGTGCCTTTGGCACTTCTCATGAAGTTGAATTGTGACGTTACACGATTGTGACGAAACTTTAGCCGCCTCGGAAACTTTCTGCGCTCGCCACTGTTGGCAGATTTCAGATGCTGAAGCAGATATTGAGGAAAATATTTTCATCACACCTGATAGTACTTCCAATTTCTCGAGGATACCATTTAAGATAAAAAATTTTGGAGCTACGTTAGTGCGTGGAATCGGAAAAATTGTGGGCGGTTTGGATAACGTTGACAGTTTTACCGACCATCTAATTGTGCATATGGACTACCAAAAGACGCATTCGTAAGTACTAGAACTGCTTTGGCGTTCTCAACACAGAGACGTAGCAGCCGCCCCCCAAACCCCCCAATTGGGGGGGCCCAGGCCAACTTTGGGGGCCCAAGTTAGTCTGAAATTGCTTTTTGGCTACGTGACTATTTTCAGTTCAGCAGACTTGTTTACAACCGATTTAAACTGTAGGAAGAAATTGGCTTGTGACATCATAAGTGAATGCAACGTCATTTTATCTCGCAGAATCTAGAATATTTCGATTGATTTTCTGGTAGAATCTTGAATATTCGATTGACGTAACAATGCCGTTGTTACGCAACAATCATAGAATGGTCTGGAATTTTGTTTGGCTATAAATATCGGGACAATATACAGGGTGGGCCATAAATAACGCACCAAAGATATAAAATAAATTGTGATTAAATAATGTAAAAAACGTTCTCTGGGACTTAAATTAATTCAATATCAGTTACTATAACTATTAAAGTTAATTCAAAGCAAAGTTTTTAGTAAATGATTAGCCTGTTAAAACAAGATTAATAGCAATTTTAGTGGGCATCGGACAGCTTAACAATTAAAGAACGAGCACTAATTCAACTCGTTCTTTAATTGTTAAGTGCATACCCTAAAAATGATATAAATTTTTTTTAAAAGGCAAATCATAACTAAAAAACTTTGATTGAAATTAAATTTAACAGTTATAGTAACTGATATTGAAATTAAATTTAACAGATACCCAGAGAAAAGATATTTACATTATTTCACATCACAATTTATTTTAAATCTTTGGTGCGTTATTTACGGCCCACCCTGTATATACACTGCAGAGTGCAGATAAAGTATTTTATTGACATTGTATAGAATGAAACGTTCAAAAAGTGGTGCTCAAAAGAGAAAAGAAGTAGCCACTGCTCGAGATGCTGTAGCGAAATTGCCCAAGATGACAGATTTTTTCAAGATTACTGAGCAGAGTAGACCTGGCACTAGTACCGAGAGGGATGAAGAAAAATATAGTGTACAAGAAAAAGAAGACTATGACGATCAGCATCAAAGTGATTGTGAATTTCCAGAAAATGTAAGTTGTGATCTACCTGCCAATACGCAACCTTCAATATCAAAAATAACTGAATCTCAATTTACCCCTATCCCTGATGACCCATGTAAATGGCCTGAAAGTATTTCTGATGCTCAACGATGTGATATAGTAAAGCGTGGACCACATGAACTAATAATGAATTTTCCATATAATAACACAACTCCAAGGCGACGTTTTTCCTCCAACCATTATAAACGTGTGTTACCTAATGGTGAAAGTGTTTCACGGTCGTGGCTAGTTTATTCTGGGGAATCAGATCAAGTTTTTTGCTTTTGTTGTAAGCTATTTGGAAAAACACTAAGCCCCTTTTGTAGTGGTATAAATACATGGGAGGGTTTTCCGAAAAAACTGAAAGACCATGAAAACGGCATTTCCCACCAAGAATGCTGCAGTCAATGGATGTTGCTAGCTGAAGGGATAAGAAATTCATCCACTATCGACAAACGCGAGATGAATATTTTTTTCAATGAAAGACGTTTTTGGAGAAATGTTTTAGAGAGACTTATCGACATTGCCTTGTTTCTATCGGAAAGGAATCTTGCTTTTAGAGGATCTGAAGAAGTCTTAGGACCTCCTCACAATGGAAATTTTCTGGGTATATTTGAGCTTTTGGCAAGAAGAGATCCGATCCTAAAAGAGCTTCAAGACAGAATCAAGAATAAAAACACTAAAGATCGCTATTTGAGTCCTACCATACAAAATGAACTAATTGAATTGCTAGCGACAGAAGTTGAAAAAGAAAATTTACAGCAATTGAAATTGGCAAAATATTTTTCTATAATTTTGGACTGCACTCCAGATATGTCACATCATGAACAAATGTCTGTCATTCTCCGTTATGTACTATGTAATGAAGAAGCTACTGTTGTTAAAGAAACATTTTTTGGCTACTTGAGAATAAGTGACAGTACTGGGAAAGGCTTGTTGGACGCTTTCTTAGAAAAAGCGACCGAACTGCAACTCGAATTGTCTGATTGTCGAGGTCAGTCATATGATAATGGTGCTAACATGAAAGGAAAACATTCTGGGGTCCAAGCAAGAATGCTCGACATCAATCCCAAAGCTGTTTATGTGCCCTGTGCAAACCATGCCCTTAACTTAGTTGTTGTTGACAGTGCTAATTGATCGACGGAAGCATTGACATTTTTTGGAGTACTTACAAGGTTGTATGTGCTGTTTTCTTCCTCTGCTCAGCGTTGGGAAATTTTGAAGAAACATGTGGAGCTGTCCATAAAGTCACAATCTGATACTCGTTGGGAAAGCAGAATTAAATGCATCAAACCTCTTCGATACAATTTAAAAGAGGTGTTGCTGGCACTGAAAGACTTGGAAGCCATTTCCATAGAAAGAAAAGATGGAAGAGCTGCCTCAGAAACAAAATCGTTGATAGCTCATTTATCAAAATGGAGTTTTCTTTTGTCGGTGTTTATTTGGTATGATATCCTATTCCAAGTCAATAAAGCAAGCAAGATTCTTCAATCGTATGGAGTCTCCCTTCATACAATGGAAACGGAAATCCAGGCAACTGAAAAGTTTTTGCAAAACTATCGCACAACGGGTTATGACAGTGCCGCAACATCTGCTGTTGAAATAGCACAGGAATTGGATATTGATCCTTCTTTTCCTCCGTCAAGAAGTGGAAAGAAAAGAAGATTGTTTGATTACCAAGGTGAAGAGGAACAACGAGCTACTCCTGAACTGAAATTTAAAAGCAACTTTTTCTATCCATTAGTAGACCAGGCTATTATGTCAATAAAGGAGCGCTTTAATTTGTTACGTGAGGTTTCTTCCGCCTTTTCGTTTTTGTACACACGAGACAAACTTTTGCTTGTGCAACAAGAAAATGCTCTTCTTACTTGCTGTAAAGAGTTCCAAAAAAAGTTCGGTGACATTGATTCTGATGAAATGAGCGCTGAGCTACAGCGGTTTGTTTTAATTTTACAAAAAAAACGCAATCTCATTACGGCTCAAGACTTTCTGAACTATCTTCTAAAGACTCATTTATTTGAATTGTATCCGAATGTGTACATCGCACTTCGAATCTTACTAACTTGCCCCGTGACTGTTGCCAGCGCTGAAAGAAGCTTCACCAAATTGAAACTGATCAAAACTTTTAATAGAACGTCTATGACAGACAGTAGACTATCTTTATTAGCCATGTTGTCAATCGAAAATGACTGCGCCCGATCTCTTGATTATGACAATGTCATAACAGCATTTGCGAACAAAAAGGTTCGCTCCAGACTATTTAAATGATACTGTGTTTTTATAACTTTTTCATGTTTTTCAGTGTCATTGCTTTCGTTTCGCAGTGTCTGCATAAATGTCCTACTGAACTCTGGCATCGGTGCCGAATTTTTTATGACTTGCACCTTCGGTATCGGCATGCTTTATTCTGACATTAGCCTGTTTACTTATGTACAAATTGTGGTGTATTTTCTTAATGCAGCTTTTCAATTTTACACCTCTAAAGTGATATGACCTGTGCGCAGGGGCTCTTGCGCTTACTTTGGGGGGGGCCGAAGTTGGAGCGCTACGGGACTGCCTCAACATGATAGTTTGACGGCACAATCACCGACGTGCGTGTTTGTATCTGAATCGATCGAATTTCTCAAATATCATATCGGTTGTGATTAGTTCACTGTCAACGATGGAAATTTGGAGAAGATTCGTACTGTCAGAAAACCTAAGACAAAAGAAGTGAGATTACTTACTGGACTAGCGAACTATTCCCATGCTTATATTTAATCATTGACAGTTATCGCTGCACCGTGGAGCAATTTAATGCGCAAGGAATAACCTAATAAGATTCTTTGGGAGCAAGCACAAAAAGGTTTTGGCAAATTGCAAGAGAGGTTGATTAAGAAATCAATATTGAGCTTGCCGAACCTCAACACACTGTTTGTGTCACAAGCTGATGCATTAAACTGCGCAATGGGTGCTGGTCTCTTGAAACTACAAAATGACAAGTTATCCTAGCAAGAAGCTGATATCTGCTGAAGGGAGATACTCCACTCTGGAAAAATAATGTTTGGGATCCATTTCCTGTCGGTATCAGGTGCTGACAGTGGTGGTATTAAGCCAGCATCGAGTATCGTCATTGAAAACCGTCAGAACAGCCACCTTTCGAAGTGCCCGATGTATGGGAAACGCTGAGATAACGTGGTCTGCGGTTTGTTCGGTTGCTCCACATTCGCAATTCGACTGGAGAGCGAGATCTCATTTGTACTTGGACCAATGAAAACGTGCAACGCTAGTCCGCAGGCGATTGAGCTTAGTCCTAAATGTTCTTGGCAAGCCCATTCCAAGAGGCCTATTACTCGCCCAAGGAATGAAAACATGGAGTATGAATGTGTTTTTAAAGTACTCACTGCTCCGTCTATAAATCGTCCACCGAGCGACGCAGATGCCTAGTTCCGACAGGTCATTTCATAATTTCCGCGCATCAGGCACAAATGGGCATCTACACTTCAGCTTCTGTTGGTGCACATCTGGTAACCCAGCTAGATGATTGTGTAGAATATGATCTGGGTCCAGGGTGACACGCTTGGCCAAGGAGAGTGTCGCCCCCAAGCGGCGAAACTCAGTTGGCTGGATGCCTAAAAGGATTGGCAAGTGGTCCGTTGGGGTAGAACGCAAGCAACCAGTGACAATGAGCAAGGCGTCATTCAGAACACAGTCGATGAGACGAGTGTGTGCGCTGCGACACCAAACTAGTGCGCGTTACTCAGCTATAGAGTAAACCAAGGATAGGGCAGCAGTTCGCAATGTTTTAGTGCCAGCACACCATCCCGAACCTGCAAGTCGCCTCAGAAGCGTTACATGGGTAGATAGTTTTTTGTGCTATTTCTGGAAGTGGTGGCGGAACGTGAATCATCTGTCCGGTTTTAACCCAAGGTAGATTGGAACTGGGAAGAATGACAAAATTTATCGTTAGCGTAGACTTAAAGCTCGCGTTTGACCTCTCAATTTTGTAAATGAAGGCTACCATCACCGTCTTTGCGTGTCAGGATTTCAGGCTACAAGTCTTGAGATTCGCTAAAAGTGTAGCAATGTCTTGGCTTAAAGTTTCCTCCAAGGCCTTTTGGTCCCCAGAGGAATGCAATAAAGCCAGATCATTGGCATAAGCATACTTTCTGGAGATTGTGAAGGAAACCTCGTAGGCTACATATGTGATATTAAAGAGGAAGGGAGAAAAATCAATCCCTGAGGGAAACCATTTCACAGACGTCGAAGCTTGCTTCGCTTGCTGTCACCGGTTCTGAGGGTAAAACTTCTATTCCGGATAAGCTCCAAGATCATCCGGGCCATGTGCATATCCGGCAGAATTCTCAGCAGCTTGCAGGTGACGCCGCGGTGTCAAACAGTGTCATATCAGCTGTCAGGTCGACAAACATGGCACCAGCCTCGTTCTTTGCCTAAAAAAGTCCTCGATGTTTTGCGTGAGCAAAATTGCTTGGTCTACAGTTGATCTTCCCTGTCGAAATCCAGTCTGCTCCCTAAAGAGCTGTGAATCGATAATCGGTTCAACACGGGTGTGAATAAGCCTTTCGGAATCTTGTTGGAGGCACAAAGCAGAGATGTTGGGCGATTGCTTTTAGGGTTTTCCATTAGCTTTTATGGTTTTGGGGTGGCAACTACTAGTGCTCTTCTGCAGATTTTGGAAATTTTGAGTCGACGCAAGCAGGAAGAGAGGGAGCCACATAACCAGGATTTCAGAGCAGCTCCAGCATGGAGTGTAAGGCCCGGGAAAGTAGAGTTAAGACCAGGCGCTTTACCTGGCTTTAATTGTTGAAGGGGCAATGGTGAATTCTCTTAGTGTAAAGTTTCCAGAAATATCCACTGGACTTGATGTTGTGGCTCTCCAGAGGTCATGCACTTCTTGAGATGCAAGTCGAGATGACTCGCAGCATCTTTATATTTTCTGTTTCTAACTAGCTGAGATGCGATGGCGTCAGCTGAAACCGGACAGTGACGAGGAGAGTGTCGTAACCTCTCAGTAAGATTATTCAAAATACCCTATGCTTTTCGGTTGGAGTGTGAAAAGTTGATGCGCTGAACTGCTTCATACCATTGATTTCTCTGTTTCCTGTCGAGCCAGGTGAGCAGGTTTGTGGCAGTCCTGCTATAGTTGTTTCCATCAGGAGATCGCAAGAACACTTGTTAGAGGTTCTTACACTCTGCATCCCAGCACGGTATGTGGTTGTTTCGACGACTAAGTGGGATAGATCTTTTGGCTGCTAAGCCGATGGCGTCGCAAAAGTTCACTAGACCTCATCCATGTCCGGTGAATCATGTAGTAAATGAGCCTTGGCGAATTTATTCGTCGAGTTATGTAATGACTCCTCTTGGCCTTACGAAAGTTCCATCGTTTTAACGGCCATGGTTGGCACTGGAAAAGCAAACCTTGGTGATGTAATTACCAATGGTCGATGTTGCGTTCTGGGTAACTTCTCTAAAACATGTCTGTCAAGTCAGCGGCTGTCCGAGCCAACACTAGCAAAAGCAAGATCAGGGTTAGTACCATTGTTCTAGCGGCCAGAGTGGAATCTGGAAGAATCCTTTGGGTTATAAAGAAGAACAAGACTGTTAATACTTGCCCAACCTGACAGACACTCTCTATCTGCACTGTTGACACCATGCCCCTGTTAGCATGCCGCAAGTTAAAGTCGCAGTGCAAAGACAGGGGTGAAAGAACCCTGGGAGATCAGAGGCATGCTATCGTATTGGTAGAGGTTTGTAGACATCGACTATTTGGCACTTATCCCCACGCCACCATTCGGTCTCCGATTTAAGTAAAATTGTTTTGAAATTGTGTATTTTAGTCGCTCATGGACAAACGTAGAAAGGCCGTGGTTCCAGCTTAAGAAAAACCCAGCTGTGCAAAGTTTGGAAGTATTAGCTTTTCCGCAGAAGTGCAGTGGGTTTCCAATGGTGGGATAACGAGAGCCTCATACTGTACAGCAAGACAGTGAACAATGTTCATCTTGCTTGCAGTGAGACCTTCGATGTCTAGCTGTAGAATTGTGGGCCTTCAGAACGTACTGACGATGTGCCCTGTAAAAGGCAGGTTTGATCAACATGCATTGCCGCGGCCTGAAAAGGACGTTTGCCGATTAGCAAGCCCAGGCTGAACATCGAGATGGGTAGGTACCCTTTCATTTTGGTTGATTCAGTTTTGGTCTGTCATGCAGGCTGCAACGATAGACTTACTCACTGCCCGGGAAGAGAGAAGGGATCTGCCATTTGCGCCCGCTGTTTCACCTTGTGGGTGATGAATTGTTGCTAGCCCTTTTCTCCATTTGCCTCAAAATACTGAATTTGCATTCACGATAATCTTCCCTTTTAAAAAATTCCTAATGTCTCATTTTTTGATCACAGTAGATAGTCATGGCGAGGGAAGAGTAGACAAAGTTAAGAAGAAAAAAATTTTACCTGAAATAGATTTTGGACAACCAGCAAAATTAAGAATATGCCTTGATTCTACCAGAAAAACCTCGTCAATAGTGAAGCCTTGCTATTTCTTAAAGGTTTTGACATAAAACCAAATTTTTGTTTTTACCTGCAAGAGAATAGCAGTGCGATGTGTTTTTTAATCAACTGCGCAACATTGACGGCGATATTCAATAAAAGCAATGAATTATGTTGCAGAGCACACAGTCAAAATCAAAAGAGAATATATCAACATTGCTGCACCAGATAAAATTAACAACAGACAATACTTTAAGAAGCAGAATAATTTCCTAGAAAAATGTACATACATTAAAATCAGCAAACAACACTTTCTTCAGATCAGAATTGGAAAGGGACCGGGCTTTTCGGATTCGGGTTCGGGCCGGGCCGGGTTCGGGTTCGGGTCGGGCCGGGTTCGGGCTTAAGTTCTAAAAAATTTTCGGGCCGATTTCGGGCCCGTAAGCAAAATTTTTTCACAGTAGATTTATTAAGAGTAAGGATATATTTCAGCTCGGCAACCACTTCTTTTTCGTTGTAAAGGAAAAACATCACTGTTACGATAGTGCCTTCAATCACAGCGGGTAGTCAATTGAAGTGCTGCTAGTAATTTCATGAAAACCATCTGTGTTTAATATAGTGACTTCAAGTTCAATCACAATGGGTGGTCAATTGAAGCGCTGCTTATAATCGCTTTATTTTAATTGTCAGTTGATTTCACAAGATGCGACGTTGGATTCTCACACACAATTTTGTGTAATTGTGGAGATTATGGTTGAACACATTGGGGCTGGATCTAGGATCGTGTTTTCAATCGGTTTGTGCTGATAGATCATGCTGTGAAATCAACCATCATTGAAATGTTTTGAAAAGACGACAAAAAGTTTTTGATCTTCCCATTTGTACGCGTTTATAATGCAGGCTTATAGACAGTGCTGCCATAACGTCCTTATTTCTAAGATTTGCCCTTTTTTTTGAAGGTCTATGTCTTGAAAATATTTTTGTCCTTTTTTCTAAGAAATGTCCTTATTTTGACTTGTGTCCTTATTTTTGCTTAATGTTTGAGTCAGAGGTTCTCATACCTGGCACTTCGATTAGTCAATCAAACGATTGATTTGTTGTTCGCCATTCAAGTTTCATTGTTATACTGGTAGATAATTAATTGAACCTCATTGAATGCCATGTGCAATTGTGCATTCATGACGTAACAGCAGCAAAATAGACGGTGATTTCCACAATGACAAAGTTCAACCTCAAAGATCAGTTCATTTAACTGGAAGTTAAATGGAAGTGGATGTGCGCAATTAGAAAGAGACTTCTCATGTTGCCGACAAACATTATCTCAACGACGAACACTTTTCTCGCCAGACACTGTTAAAGCAATTGAACTGATAAATTCTTCAGTTAAAAAATGATCAACGTACTGTGAATTGTTTTGTGGTTCAGATAAATCCTTCAATTAAAAAATGATTAACTGTGAATTGTTTTGTGATGTTTATTTTGTTGCTTCACCTATATAGCCTATTCCGCAGTTTCATGCATTTTCACGTCGTTTGGGGAATTTAAATTTCGGGCCAAGTCGGGCTACAAAATAAATGTCGGGTTCAGACCGGGTTCAGGTTTGTATTTTCGGGTTCGGGCCTTACAATTGGGCTCGTTTCCAACTCTGCTTTAGATATGCTTTTAAGAAAACGACTGTAACTCACACGCAATAGAAAGAAATTACACTAAAAGTTAATATCTCAAGAAGTACCAAATCAATTTTAATGATTTTTTACATCGTATTGCTAGCTAGCAAATTTCAGGCAATCTTCTCGTTAAAGGGATCTGCTTCCACATCACACTAAGGTGAAATATAAAAATTGCTCAAAAGCGATTACCAACATCTTACCGTACAACAATCCATTATCACCTGTCAGTAGCCCGCGATTTTTTAGATTGTGTAGAATTAAACGTTTTTTCATACAAGATTAGTGCCAAGACTGTATTGAACAACTTTTTGTGTTATCGACAACTTTAGCCAAATTTGAAAAACAGTCAATAAAATTCCCATATCTTTTCAAAAGTTGATTGGATCCATTAGTTAAGCATATATCCTGAATGAGCACACACACTGTATAAAAATAGTTATAAAAAATCAGAGAACTAAGCAAAAGCAGGGGATCTGAGCTTCCTATTTTACAATTCATAACATATTGATTTAACTTTAAAATTTGAAAGCAGCCATCATTCTAGGCTAGTCATAACAGTTTGGTTGAAAACTTGTAGAAAAACTAAAGATAAGGTTTATTTGTGGTGACATTTTTGCAACTTTTTCAGAAAAATCAAACTCCTATTCACACGCAGAAAGATACTTTTTGTTCAATATTGCTCCAAGTGTAGCACACTCAGAGTAAGCTATTACTGCAAGATTCTTTGCCAAGAAAACTTACTCGTCTAGTCCAGGCTTTAAGCAAGATTATATTTAAGAAGAAGTTAGCCATTTATTCCCGAAATGAGTAAAGCACACTCTTAATGGAGCTTTCAATTTTGTAGCACCAGATCAACTGGTTTATAAAAGCCATTTCTTGTCATTTTTTGCTAAAATTCAGCTTCTAAATAATACGGCTCTGGTTTTTACATTTTGCTGTGTGATAGTCAGGAAGATTCTTACGAAAATCATTTTAAAAGTTTTTTCTTCTGTTTCACCAGTTATGTTTTTACATCTTTGATTTCGTTTCTTCTTCCATTCAGTTAAAAACTAACTACCGGTATGCATTCTTATGTTTACTCGAAGCAAGCAAAAACAAGCCGACGCTGTCGCAATAAATTCATTACAAGCCTGGATAACCTTAGCCAAATTAAACATAGGCTTATGCCTGATAATAGAGCTTGAAGCGCAAAACTTGGCCTAAACCAATTACTTTACACCAAACTGCAAGCCAAAAATACTTTTTCAAGGTAATTATTGTCAGAGTATCCGGCCGGATATCGGCTAGTTACCACATATCTGACGCAGCTCTATTAAGAATGAATTGATGAACACTTTACAACATATTTTAATAATCATATGTTTTGTATGTTTTCAAGGTATATCATTACAGAAAACAATAAAAGAAGCCAATGCCTTTGCTAGCATTTTAAACAATTAGTGTCAGCCCTATGATTCTATGCTTTTCTATGAAATCTTCAGATATGTTATACAATGCTGTGACGTACTTGCATGCTTAAAAATATTGATGTTGTTTCAGATTTTGATTTATGTGATAGCAGCAATCCTAATCCTGTTTGTCCTCCTTCTGCTAATAGTACAGGAATGTGCAGTAGACAGTCGTTCAATAATTATGCATGCCAATGCTTTGCAGGTTACGGTGGCCCCAGCTGCACAGGTTTGCCAATTTTGTTAATAACATTTGTACAAAAATAACTTCAAAAAACGCAGTTTTATCGCTTTAAACTTATTTTCTGAAAAAATCTTGTATCTCTAAGAATTTAAATCTTTTAAAACCGATCTCAATTACCTTACTTTTTTTTCTTTTTTTGACTTTTGTCCTTGCGAGAAGACTTCTGTGGCATTCATTGCTCTACATGACAGAATTGGAAGTGTTTTGACAACAGACAAAACAACGCAGACCTTTGTGAAAATTTTAACTCTTCTAAATATCTTGCAAAAATGTTTTCCAGACATTGATGAGTGCGATGGAATGTCCTGCAGTACTTTTGCTAATTGTACAAATACGATTGGAAGTTTTTTCTGCAACTGCACAAGCGGTTTTCAAGGAGATGGTTTCAATTGCACAGGTGATTGTGGTGTTTAGTTACGCGGATTTTATACACAGTACTCACACAGCCACACGGTAGAGACAAGTGTGGCATACGCCACGAGACTTGCGCTTTTACCTTATTGCTTTGTCGAAGATGAAGATTGACCAAGGACACAAGTACAAAGAACTAAGGCCTACCTTGAGCCATGAAACTTGGTGTTTGAAAACCAGAGCGTCAAATTACAAAATAACGCTCTGGTTCGGGTTGAGCAAAATTTATTTTTATCCGTTCAGGTTCAACGCTTTAAAAAAAATGTGGTTGAGGTTTGGTTTGAGTTCACCAGTATCGAATCTTAGAGGTTGGGGTTCAAATCTTAACTGTTCGAATTTGGTTCAGATTCTGTTCGGGTTCAAGAATAAAAACAACATAAAACTGGCTTTGGTGTCGATTTTTTGCCTGCTTTTATTGCATTTTTCAACGGTTTTCGTTTTCGTTGCATTTTTATTTTTTTTGTACCTTGAATTTATAAAAAAATTGAGCAATGAATTTAGTTGGCTGGAAAATCAAATGAAACCGAACTTAATTGAAATGTGACTGAGTTTGTGACCGTCAGGAGTAGGATAATAAAGCCATTTTTTAATGGCTAAACAAATCGGAAAGTAGGATTTTATTTTTTGAAATATAACTGTACAAAAACAAAGTTCTATTGATACATATGTATCTCCTACAAAGCTTCTTGGTGTACAAATATTAAAGTTGGCCCGAGTGATCAACATTCTGTGCTGAGTATCATAAAAGGATTGGTGACGTCATAACCTAAGATAATTATTCTATATTTGCATTTTTTAATTAAAAAAACGTTTATTTTTGCTTAAACGAAAATCAGCCCCCTACTTACCAACTTGAAAATATTTTACAAAATGACGTCACAATTTACGCCTAATTACACATTTTGTTTATTTTATTTTGTCAAGAAATACTAGATGTAGAAACGCGATTAAACACTTTTTCGGGAGATTTTAAAAAGGTACTTTTGACAAAAAAATTGATGATGCAACAAGAGAATTTTTTAAGGATTTTGCGCATTCTAAGCATGCTTTTTATGTTTTCTTGAACGCTTAGAAAATGTCTGTTTTGTCTCAATACTATCTGGTAACATTATAATGATAACAGACAGCATCATCCAGTAGCTGTACTTAAAGTTTTCAGTCACTGTAATTTCAAAAGTAAATAACTGATATGCTGCTTATTAAACTACAAGGACACATTATAGTATGGGCATACTGGTAGGCCACCAAAACCTGTTGTTTATTAATACAATGGCAAGTCGACATAACTTCGTACAGTTGTGTCGCAAGCCTGACTAATCTAAACTTCTAAGATGCATTAATCAAGTTTAGTAAAGTCCAACAAACCAGTGATTTTTCTTGTGAAATCTTGCTGGAATTACAAATAATTATCTGCATTTTTAACAGAAAAACCTGGTTGATTGATTACACACTTAAAACATAACTAAACTTGTTGCAGTTACTTAACTGCAAGTGCTTGACTTCGGATTAGTTTGCTCTTACCCTAGCCGCGCTAATGCGAGTACCAAGCAACATGAACGCAGCCAGAGCTTTTAGGTGATACAATTAAGTTTACGATTTCAAAAACTTCGTAGGAGGTTTGCCTAACATTAAAATAGCTTATACATGTATTTGAAAATACACTACAATCACTTTAGCGCCCTCTTACAACTTTGTGTTTATGCTTCCAAGCACTAGGTGAAATGGACGTATAAAAGCTTGTAAAATTATTGCCTGTTTTAATTGTGACCAAGTTCAGTTTCTAAGTGTGCCATGATAGAAATATGGTAAACAAAACTTTTTCAGAATCTTTAGGGAAATAGAGCGGCTACGGGTAACCCCTAATGTTCTTTTAATCGATTCCTTTTCAAACAAAGATACTTTTCATTTTGCAATGGCAATTGTCTTTTTCAAAAAATATTAACTTTTCACTACTTTTCTCACAAGTAGGAAACCCACCATTGGAGAGGGCCGGCTTATCCGGCTGAACCTAGTTTTAACCTCCATATTACTGATTAGGGGCCCTGTGGGTGACACTCGTCGAGCTGGCCAGTGACAATATATGACTTTATTTTTTGGCATAAAATTTATGCCGAGCTCCGTAATCAGCAACTCGTATGTAAGTTTTTCGAATATTTTGAACAATAATACACTCAAACAACAAACAAAACAATTCTGCTTCACTTGAAAATTGCTGAAAAATTTAAATGCATCTAATCAACAGGGTTTTGAGTGCAATTGTTTAAAGTATTCAAAGTTTGCGTCTGCCAAATTTTGGTTTGGACGAAGCCCTAATCACTTGTAGCTACGAAATAATAACAGTCAAAGCTCTGAGCTTGATAAGTTTTCTAATTTTATAATCTTGCCGTTGCAGTACAATCCCCTCAGCTTGCCACTAGCCAACATGGTGGCTGACAATCAAGAGGCACATGAAACATAAACTGCAAGTTTTCCAATTTTTTTTTAATAAGCTAGTAAAAAAGTGTACCCAAGCGTATGATAAATCATACCCTGGGCATTAATGAGTTGCGTAATTTTATTCAAATTACAGAAAATTCGTTGACAACGAATTAATCAGACCCCAAAACAACAAATTTAATATATATACCGGCATAGAAGTCTGCAAGTCTACATTTTTATGAAGACTTTTGCAACTCAAAGTCGCTATACGCAGTATGCATTTTTGTCCGGTTTCGTTTATTTTTTGCTCTCGTACGTTTTTTACAAAAGTTTTGATTCGCTTGAATTTTTATTTGATGTTTCACGGTATATGCTGCCGTTGTTTGAACATTGGATATTCCACATTGTACGTAACAAAAGCGTATGCGATTTTGCAGACAAAAACGTACAAAAAAGTTTTTGTTGGTCAAACCGGCTGTTCACTCAAGTTAAACTCTATAGCGCCCATTTCTCGCTTATAAGACGCTTGCTCTCTATCGATCGTAACCTCTTGGAACTAGCAATATAAATATCCAAGTGGATGAAACTTTTTATAAAAAAATGCTTGAGAGCCAAAAACGTACCAAACCGGACAATAAACCAAAAACGTATACTGCATACAGCGATCTTTACGTTTTACGTAGAAACGCAAGGACAAATAGTAGAAAAGTAGAGTAATATAAATGAACCCTCTCCGGATTCTAAAATGAGTTACGACATCTATGGGAAACAAATTATATGGTGACATGACAATTCTAAACACACATTAAAAAAAACTCTTTTCAGTACATTTTCAATTTAATTTTGTTTTCTTGCACTAACTTGAAATAAACTTTTTGTTATTTAGCTTATCATTCGAAATCATACTTTTGGATATCACGCAAAGTCAATGCAACGACATAGACAATTAGTGTGGTCAGTTTTTTAAATGAACACGCTGCAATAGAGGAGCCGTTTAAATGTTTACTTCCTGATTCAAGTTTAGCAAATATTATTTTTATTGGTTTAGCTCCAGCTCTTGCAGATTTAAAACTTTATAAAAATTGTGGTTCAGATTTAATTTGGGTGTACCAGTATTAAATCTTGGAGATACGAGTTTGGTTCAAGTTCAGGAAAAATAAACGATTGACGCCAATTATCGGCTCGGGATCGGTTTAACGCCCTACTAAAAACTGAAGACCTTTTTACAAACACCCAACAAGTTTGTAATAAGTTCATTTCAGAACAAAGTAATTTTCCACAAAAATACATCAATACACGATAAAAAATCTTATTTGGAGAGTGATTCAACTACCTTATTATAAGATTATACTGTTGGTTAGCCTCGTTCTTACAAAATCCTGGTAGCAAGCTTGACTGTAACTGATGAGTTTATTTCGTTTGATGTTTCGATCCAACTTATTTATTTGATTTCACTTATATTGCATTTTCTAGATATTGACGAGTGCCAAAATTCAATTCACGATTGCGATATTAATGCATTATGTAACAACATGGTAGGAAACTTTTCTTGTACTTGTATGGAGGGGTACACTGGAAACGGTACTTTTTGTGAAGGTAATGATATTGGTATTGTGACGATTTGCATAGATACATCTTGACCCATCTTTTTTTCGCACTTTAACTCTTTTGAAGCTTGCTGGCTAGTAGCCCTCGTACTTCCCTATATACCTCACAATCTTTAAAGCTACATTCACTAATTGATCAAGTTTAAGTCCAAGGATTTACCGAGCCAAGCAGAAGCTAATAAATAGTAGGTGGAGCTCTGTACTTATATAGTTGCAGGGCACTTACAGCTCAGCGAATTTCCAAAGACATATGAAACGTAAGAATGCATATAGAAAAGGAAATTACAGCACTGATGCTATGCAGTAACCTGTACGTCGGTACATTTGGGTTTAGTCTTTTACTTTGGGCGTTGCAAAGTAAAATCGTCTTAGCAAGTTCGTTTTGTCGCTTTTCTCAAGGCTTTAATGTAACAGATCTTGTTCATTAGTATTTCAAAATTAAAGTACAATGAATGCACGGTGTCGTGTTTAATAGACGTAAGAGAGAACGATGAAACTCGGTTTTGTATTATAGTAATGTTCTGAATTCGTTTTTGTTTCTCGTTATTCAAGAAAATGTTTTTTCTCCGGTGCAGTTTAAAGCCATCATAAATAGGCTAAATAGTGCGGGAAAGAACGCGCACGATAGTTCAATCAACGCCTCTGTAACGGAGACAAGCAAAAACGCTGCAAGCATGACATAAAATCACGCTTTGCTTCAGCTACGTCGGAGCAAGTTAGTCTCTGTAACGCAACTCATTTTTCCGGATAAAACGTCATAAAGTTAGACCGCTTTGCCCAAAGCAGACCCACCATACTATAGTCGAGCAAACAAACTGATAGTGAAAGCCAATTGCTACGATGATAAGTGATACGCATCATTTTATGAATCAAAATTTAGGGAAAAGGGGAGTGGAGCAAGAATATATGTTTAGCTCAAAAAGTTTCTCAATTTTGTTGGATAACTATTATTCTGTAAATAATTTTCCAATCTGTGCTTCAAATTGGTCCGATGACCTTCTTTATATATCGAGTTGTAACCCCCATTTTGTACCTACGAAACTGATAAAGCTAACTGAGTTGGCCAAATATAAAATTCAGACATCATAGTCCAAAAGCTATCTAAACTTACACATTTAAAACCAATAAACTATTTTTAATAAATATTATTTTTGTGAGCTGGTAAATCCCAGTTGACTAACTTATTCCTAAACCGTAAATTCTGTGACTATTAAACATTTGTGCACGGATGGCCAGACTACGGCCCGCTGACAATTTAATCGTGCCCGTCAAACACCTTGCACATGTGGCGTATTTTATTGTGAATATTGCACTACAATACATTTTAACAATCTTTTTTTGCATAGATTACGCAGATCTTATTGCATCCGGCTCTCCGGTCGCGAATTCAGCCTTTGGGTCAAAAAATTTGGCCCCCCTTCGTAGTGCCTACAACCTTACCCTTTACCACCACTGCCCTTATCATTGGGGTATTATAAATTAAAAATTTACTTGTAAAGTTGCCCACTTAAAAACGAGCTAGCTATTATGACATTGCAAAACATTTCAGAAAACAATCAACACTGTGGCGTGCAAGATAAACTAATACAGCTTGCTTTACAGCACGATTTCCAATTCTGCGCTTTTTGTGAAGTAAATTTTGTGATAAAATTCAATATTAATTTATTTACTGTCAACGTAACGCAACACAAATGCAAATTTTACGAGGCACTTAAATTTTAGGGGTCTCCTGAATTTTGCAAAGTCCCATGTTTCATCCCTCTCTCCTTAATGGGCCATTGAAGCCAAGTCGCTTGTGTACCTCGCCCATCGGGTTGTTGAGTGACCAAGAGGTCAGTTTCCAGTTGATGTGGCAAAACCAATTTGACTAGTGATTCTTCTTGGAGCATTCTACATACGTGGTCAAACTAACTCAGCAAATACCTCTCAATACAAAAACTAGCAACGCGATGTGACGATATTTTTAAATTTCAGTTCTACAAATTTCATTCAATCGTGATTAAATCTGGTTTCGTAAGCCCCAATTCCGCAGCTTGTACTCGAGGTCGCACTATTTTGGTCCCTATTTAAGATTCATCAATATAGATGATAAGAACAAAACTCGATTTAAACATCAAAAACTTAGCATGTTAGACAGCTCCCGTTTCATGACAACTGAATGCAAAAGTTCACAGCTTGCAGCACTTATCTTGCCAATTCAAATATCAAGTTATTTTTTTCTGTTCCTATCATCACTGGCAAATGCTACTCCAAGCATCTCAAACTTATTTATCTTCTTCATAGTTTCTGCATAAAATGGCTGATCTGTTTGATCAGGTTTTTGTTAAAATACAATATCTCAGTTTTCTTAGCATTTTTATTTAACTCAGCACTATCACAACGATTTTCCTAACAGCCAGGTACAAGTTTAAAGTCAGATCAGATTGAATTTGCCAAAAATACTAATGTAGATCCTGTGAAAAAATCAAACGCTTATGTAGGCATCTATATTAAATTTGACATCATTTTTTAAAAATTAGTTCTCCTCAATCTACTCAGTGAGCAAAGTGGTACACGTACAGGCCCTTGCCAAAGAGTAACACCAACAATTAGATGGGTTAATAAAATGTAGAAGCATAATTTATTGTTTTGGACGTCGTATGACTGGGTTAAGAAATAAACAAGCACACACACGCATACACTCAGAAGTGGTACTATTCCAATCGAATGAGCAACAAAAGCTTCGGTATTGAATAGAAAAAGAAAGGCTGAATCCGGAAAATTTTTTTTTTCTTTTTTCCAACCGTAAAGTTGTATGACTGTTTTGGAAGATGAGGCCAAAATCAGATTGGGTAGTATTATGTGTGGTACGCTATTTTGACCATTTATTGCAGTTAGCGTTGAAGAAGCTATGATCAGCGTTGCCAGAGTTGTTACATTTGGTAACAAATTGTTGTCTTTTGCTTGCAAGTTTGAAATTTGCTACGACGTTAGCAAAAGTTGTTACTATTTCACTTGATTATTAATATATATTTCTTAACAAAAATCACACTGGTTTTCTTCCCTGTCACTACTTTTTCTGCTAAAATAGCCGGAAAATGTGTTGATCTCCGAATAAAAGTCCAAAATGAGTATCTGCATGAGCGATGATCTCCAAAAAAAAAAGTCATTACCTTACCCTCGATCAAATATTTGGAAGGATTAAGCTCCAACAAACCAACTAAGGTTTCACGCACGTGATAAAACGTTATCCAATTTTGACACTACATTACTGGCGACGACACCTGCTTGATGATGACTGATAAAAATCTGAAAAACCTGGAACACAAAGTTCAAATAGAACTCAGGAAAGTTAACTTTTGGTTTTGTCAAAATAAGCTATCCCTAAATTTTATAAAAGCTAACTACATGATAATAAACAAGTAACCCCTCAATACTTGTCAGTGTAATTTTGGAATAGCTCTTAACAATAATACTATTAATAGAGCACACACTGCCAAATACCTTGGGTTATTTTTTGACGGATAATCTCAAATGGACGTTGCAAATAAATTATTTGTCCATGCCGCTTGCCAGATGCGCCAGATGCGGCAGGCGGCAATTTTGTTTCAAGGGAAACTCTTTGCATGCTTTACTATAGTCTTGTGAAAAAGAATTCTATATGGAATTACTGCGTGGGCAACAGCAAATAAGACTTCACAAGAAATAATTCGGGTTAGGCATAATAAAACTTTGAGAATAATATTGTTTCGTAACTTATATACGCCAATTTCACAATTGTATAAAGAACTTCAAGTCTTAAAAGTGGAAGACATATATCAACTTGAATTAGGTAAATTTATGTATCGACTCCATTATAATCAACTGCCTAAAAACTGTTATCACTCTTTTCATAAGATAAACACTATTCATTAACATGAAACGAGGTTGATAAATTCAACAGCTTATAGTCCGTGGGCTAACTAGGCCCACCGTGCACCCCCCACAAATAAACGAAACTGTGTTTTTCTGGTAGTTTTTTATGTGCTTTTTGATATTAAATATGTTAACATTGAATAAACTCTTACGCACTACCGGTTTTGAGCCACTTGATTTGTTGTACCAACAAAAAATGTTTTTCCGATTTTGGGGGGGGTAACAAAAACATGAATGGCAATATTTTTCTATTGAAATATCACAAATACACAAGTGACCACTCAAAATATTGATACTGGAGAGCTCTACAATGTAAGTTTTGATTTAAGAAAATTCGATAAAGAGAATGTCACCAACGGCCATTATGTAATCACAAGTTTTAACCACCGCTTGAAAGTTTGGTACGTAGTTTCTGTTTATGACAGTTTAACATACAATGAAGTGTGATTACATTAAAGCAATCTTTACTGTAATGCTTTGTGTTGAAATTCATCAAGCTTGTTAACTTTCATTTCTTTTCTTTTTGCTTGGCAACACTTCCACGGGCTATTTTGTTTTTCTTTGTCTCGTGTTAATCGAAATGGTGTTTAGTAGACTAGTGCAATTGTAAACGGTTGCCAAACTGCTAAGTCACAGGTGCAATTAAGTTTGTGGTGATTGAAAGTCGTTTCGAGTGATTTTGTTGGATTTTGGAAGACTAACTGAGTTTTTCTAGGTGAACAAGATTAAAACGCAAAGACAATTCAACACCGTAATTATTGCTTCAAAACGTCCTAAACATTTACAACAAATTACTTAAGTTATATTTGAAGCATAGAAAGAATTTTGTGAGTTTAGTTTTTGAACAAAAGTTTATCTTTTCGAGCCTAACAACTGAAAACCCTCCCCTAAACAATTTGCAACTTTTCTTGCGCATTCTCGTTAATGGGAAAGCTGAGAGATCAGAATCAGAGAGAATAGAGTTTTTCGTTTCATCCATTGGTCAGCATCTGTGCCGGGCAGCAACTAGAGGCCAGTGGTCACTACCGAAACACATTCTGCTTTGCATGACATTAAGCCACCTCTCACAGAGTGTCAAACTGAGCATGTTAATGAACAAACTGGGTCATTCAGAGAGTTACTTCTTTTTATTAGAACTTGAAACCGCACTTGCAGAGGCTCTTGAACATACTAACACCCCAAATAATACGAAATCCTTGTCACCTATCATAATTTCGCAGCGACTTTGATAATTTTGATCAACTTGTTAATGACATTTCTGGTGCAGATTGGAATCACATCTGCCACGGGATAATGTCACAAAATATTCCTTCTGAGCCTGCTGTTGATGAGAACATAACTGATAACCAGGAAGAAAGCCAGCTATCTCTGCCAAGGACAGGGTACGCTCTCTGAAGTCCTTGACAAATAATGCCCTACTTCCATGCTATAGGAGTAAGAGGTTTAACCTAAAAATGACGATTTCTCACCAAACATTGGTAGAATGTGAAATGCTCTGTCAAAGCTGATGTTGAAGTATTTCCTGTGGTGTATCTGGCGTTTGCATAGCAGCACTGTATCTCAGCATATACCTAGGTGAACGGGCTTCATATCTGAAACAGGTCAAGTTTCAAAGCGCTTTACCACAATAGATTATCACCCAACCATTGATAACCTTACAACAGACTACTCCACTGTGCAAGAGTGCCTTAGAGCAGGGGTGTCAAACTCGTGGCCATCGGAGCCTTTCAATGCGGCCCGCGAGAGGATTCTAAAATTCTTAATGAATTTCACTTCGAGCCACAGAACTTGATATCTGATTAACGAAGCCTAAAGAAGGTCGATGGCGTGGAGATGCTGGAGAGGTAGCGACCTTTTTTTTTGAGATCAACCTCGCTGTGGGCTACATTATAGAGACCGTTGCCCGGAGAAGTGGTGATCTCCAAATCGAAAAACATCATGCGGCACGATTGCCATCATGCAATGTGGCCCCCAAAAGCCCACGAATTTGTCACCCCTGCCTTAGAGTATCAAAAAATGCATCGCGAGAGGTCGGTCACAAATACGCTGTCACAACATTTGACTTAGGCTCGTGCATGAAGGCTTACCCTATTATTTGGAAGAGTCCAGACTTCTATGATGACCACATTGTAATAATAGGATCCTTTCATTTGATCTGTGCATACCTAAAAATGATTGGTAAAAAAATGAATGAGTCCGGATTAGCTGATGTGCTGTTGGAAGCGGGGGTTATATCTGTTGGTTTCATCAATGGTGTGATATCCGGCAAAAACTACAGTCGTGCAATAAATTGCCACAAAGTCATGGCTAAACGCCTGGAAAGACTGCTTCTTGACAGATATTTGGAAACTAGATATTTAAAAGGCTTGCCAGGTGATCTGCTACAAGCAATCAATCGCATTAATCATAGTATTAATGAGAGAACTTCAGAAAACTTGCATGCTGCTATGCAAAACAAAGCACTTGCTAACTTTCTTGAAGAATATTCTTCGTTCAGGCAACAGGTCCGTGGCGGAAGCCAGGGTAAAACTGTCCAATTTGGGCTGGCGTACATGAATCATGTTTCGTTGGCCTTTTCCTTGCTGTATGCTGTGAAAATCAATAATTACTATTTGTGTGGTGCTTGTTTAAGTAAGATAGTGAATCTATTTTTCAACTTGGTCAAAATTATGCCAGATATCTCTGTTACTTCTCGTTGTTCTTATTCAATATTGTGAAAACTTACCCGGAGTTAATGAAATCAGATGCAACAAGTGTGGCAAGGTCATTCATACCAGCGACCAGGTGTACAGTAGATAAAACCATCGAAGAAACATTTTTGCAACATGCCAAATCTTAAGCTGGCTCGGGCCGGCGGGGTGCCGACATTTCAGGTCTCCTGATTAACTATGAAGCTTATCGTCGTTGGGCACGTACAGCTCACGAAAGATCGAGGTATGTTGAAGTAATGCTCCAGATTGCAAATATATCCAATGATGGTAGTGGCAGAAAACACTGTGATACTCGGGCATCGCAAGTAAAAGAAAAGTGAAAAAGCAGCATTTGGTAGGACAATGAAAGCAATTCAGAATTTCATGGACCCATGCCAAGTAGAGATGGATGATAAACTTTACCTCATTTCATCTGGTGCTGCAGTACCATTTACATAGAATTAGATACAGTATCATGAATGCTGAATTGTCTGGTACTGCAGCAAAGGAAGCTTTCATATGTAATAGGTTGCGAAAGAAAGAGCAGTTTTTTGAGCCAATAAAAAATCTGAACAAAAAACATTAACGGTTATGGGGAAGGCATCAGTTGTAAAGACATTAAGCAATCGTGAAGCTCAGTACAAGCAGCAAGCAAATATTGCATTTCAATTGTTAGTGCTTTCACAAAAACAATCAGAAAAGATTGGTATGAGAGAACTGATGAAATATCTGCTCATGCCAATGCCCGATGGCTACCTTTTGAAGACATATAAGAGCAAAGGATTTACTTATCTCACAAAAAATTAGATGACTTTACCATGCAGTCAAATGCCAAAACATTGAATGTTAAAGATAGGAATGCAATTTTCTACTGGATGAAAGAAGTGCCAGCAACATTTAAACAGATATGCCAAAAAATACACGATGTCAGTATCACGGGAATGTCTGACCTCCTATTTAGCACGGACATGTTGGCTAGAAGAAAAATTCTATCAAGACCTTGGAAAGGACAAGCCACGATAGTGGTCAAAAACGCATAATTAAAGGCCAAAATACAAAACGACCTAAAAACTGAAAGTCATTTCTTAGCAATGACTCCAACAAATAGCAGCTTGTGAGATTGCTTCTAAAGGTGTGAAGCAGATTTCGGGAGGAAGCTTCAAGACAAATAGGTTATATTTATCTGTGAAGAGAATGCCTACCTACTTAAAGACAAGAAGAATTAGTGATGATGACAGAGATTCCCAAGTTGGAGTCTGATCAAGAGGAAATAGACACTAGGGTTGTTCTATATTGCTCCTATGCAGTGGATGAAGAATATAACTATGTTCGAGTCAGAAGCGCAGATAGTGATATTTTCTTCATATTATGCATCAAAAATAAACATCGCTCTCCTGTTTGACACAGGCTCCAGGTGCAAGAGAAGGTTGTTGAATATCTCTCAACTGACACATGACTTCACGCCTTTTTACTAAAATGCTCTGCTGGGTCTACATGTTTTTTCAAGGTGTGACACAGCCATTGCTTTTAAAGGCATTTGGAAAAGTGAAGCCGATAAAACTCCTTCAAAAGAAATCACGTGATCAGGCTGTTTTCAAGAGCCCTAAAAAATCATGGGATGTGTTGGAAGATCTTTTTTTCAAGTGGAAGAATTCACATGTTCCATGTACAAGCCCAGAGGTAGCCATTTAACTGCTGATGATCTTCGCTATGAAATAGTTTTAAAGAAATGCTGTGGCAAAGAAAATCAACTGAATCTAAAGAAGAGTGCCGAATGGTCATCACTTCCACCCTTAGAGCCTGCTTAAGAGAACACCTAACAAAAGTGAACTATCAAGAAGCAATTTGGAAACATTTCCGTAGTTCCAAACCAGTTATTCCATCACCAACTGGGTACAATGGATGGATTTTAGTAAACAAAGTCATTGAGCCAAAATAGGCTGATGGGGATATACTCCCAACTCATCTCGCTGGCATTTCGGACAAAGCACTTGAGACAAAAAATGAGCAAAGACTAGTTGATGGGAGCATAGACAAAATATCCACTGACGATGTAAGTGATGAAGAACCTGAATCTAAAACAAACAATGATAGTGACTAAAATTAAATCAAAGCACACAAAAAATTTACATAAAAAGAGGACCTGTTAATGATTAATAGGCGTTTAGTTGATATATTCCAGTTGCATAATTGGAATATTTTCTTGAATAAATCAAAACTTACATTGTAGAGCTCTCCAGTATCAATATTTTGAGTGGTCACTTGTGTATTTGTGATATTTCAATAGAAAAATATTGCCATTCATGTTTTTGTTACCCCCCCCAAAATCGGAAAAACATTTTTTGTTGGTACAACAAATCAAGTGGCTCAAAACCGGTAGTGCGTAAGAGTTTATTCAATGTTAACATATTTAATATCAAAAAGTACATAAAAAACTACTAGAAAAACACAGTTTCGTTTATTTGTGGGGGGTGCACGGTGGGCCTAGTTAGCCCACGGACTATTACTATCGTCCCCGAATAAATAAATTATTTTGCCAAAAGTTATTTTCTCACAGAGGTTCAAAGTTATGAGGTGACCTCGATTTAGAATTAAAGCGCATGCAATGGGTTTCTTTTAAAAATGCATATAAAGTAAAATTATTACAAGAATATTAACTCTTGCAAAAACATTGGATTGAGTAACAAACATTATTGTTATTGCCTTCCATTTCTTTAAAGAAAAGAACAAAGAAAAGGAAGACAATATCAATAAAGATCTCTAGACGTCTTAGACAATTCACTCAAATTATAACACTGCCATTTAATGTTTTCGCTAATATCTAAATCTGATGAGATCAGGGAGTATCTCGACTTGGTAACCGAAAGGTTCCTCGATGCTCCCGGACTTTTGCTACAAGTGTTTTTTTCTTTTTGCAATATTACTGTGAAAATTGTGTTGGTGTGCAAAAGCAAAAATAAATAAACTTTCTCTCTCCCATCAAAATGCGCTTTCAAAAGAAGTGGCTGACTACTTTCAGTGTTTTTGCATTGAATTGAATAGGAATAATACCGTTTTTTGCAAATTACATGTAAATGGACAAACTAGACAGTTGTTAAATGAACGTTAAATATGTTGTTTTACTTATGTTATGAAATGAATCTGAAGACAAAGTAAGGTAAGAGGTGCTATGGTTTGCTTGTTATTGCTACTAGTTAGGCTAATTATATGGGCCAAACATGCAGGATTATTTGTAGGCAGCTTCTGATAGTGTTTTATATTCGATTAATTAGGGTGTTTGGGAATGCTGAGTTTAAGTTAATTGTAATGTACAATTTATGCAGTATATTTAATTGCATAAGCACATTGAAAAATTGTAAACCTAAATTATAATATAGCTTGAATGACAGAGCAGATTTCTGTACCATTTGTCATATGTTGGATTAGATATTGATGGATAAAATCAGTAATTCTTTGTCAATAATGCTTGCAAACTAGTTATGTTGATATATCAAATGCAATTTTGTGACCTTAACTATTCATTCAACAATTTTTTGGGCTATTGCCTAGGCTGCTGGATCAAGGGTAATTTAAAAACTTATGATACCAGTTCTAATAATCAGCTATTGGTTGTTTTTGCTAATGTATTTGCAAATATCTAATTGACATAGAGATATTTTTAACTAAGGAACAAATGGTATTTTTATGGCACTTCTCTTAGGGCCGATTTTATGGCCAATTGACACACAGTACTAAACTTAGACTAGCCAATTGAAAAGCTTAATCTCAACCAAATCGCTTTTGATTAAATTTTTGTTTCCGAGAAGCAAACTAGCGATAATTCATTCCAATTTTTAATTATTTTCTAATTAGGTTTCAAAATAACCCCAAAAGTTGGTGTTCGCCCTTTACCTTTCCAGTATAAATTACAACTTTTGGTGAGCCACTTTTTTTCGCGCAAAATGTGCGACGTTGTGTGCAACCTTCTTATCACTTTTTGACTTATACTTTGCAATTTACTAGACTGTAATTAACATTTTGAAAAGTAAATAAGTAAATATATGTTTTTTATTGATTATATCAACATATTTACCTTATTTTATAAATTTGTTGCCTTTTCAATCAATTTGTTACTTTCTGACGATGGCATTTGCTGCTTTTTGAAATATTTTGCTGGAAACTTTGCCTATGATATGAAATTATCGATGACAAAAGCAGCCGTTTCATTTCAAAAAAGGCGTGAGCTTTGCGAAGAGAACCAGTCCAAAAAATTTCTAGCTTTTTACTTTTGCGCCCGCATGTTCAAAAAAGCCTTTGAAATCCTAAGTTTTTTTGTTTATAATATGAAATGAGAATACACTTCTACATTATAAACAGATTTTTCTAAAGAGGCGTTTTTTACTGCAATGTTACATTAAGCGATAAAAATATTGTCAGATATTAATTGGTTTTAGGTAGTTTCAGATACATGAGGTAACTTAAGATGTACCGGTTTGCCTTCTTGCATTACCCTAATCGGCTTGCAGAATCGTAAAATTTATCTATTAATATTACCATACAATAAAATATTTCATTTGGGTCGTCTATGATGAATATAAGCATGTGAGATAGTGATCAATAATAAATATTTGTAACTTGATCCCGTTTCTGTTATTGTGCTGTGCCAACGTACAAGTACATTTAATACAGCATATGTAAGCTAGGACATTAGGTCAATATATAAAGGAAGATATTTAAGAAAATTGCTTTTGGAGATACTAATAAGCTACTTTATAACCAAATAAGTCTACCATACTTAAACTACTTGCCAACATTCAGTTGAATTATCTTATCTTTCATACGCTTAAGTTCTAGGACTAAGACTTTAATCTGCTTAAACATAGTTACAAAACTCTAATCTAGTTATGTCAATAATATTATTGCTTTGGAATATTGAAAAACTAGGACCTGAGATAGTATAGCTTAGAAAAACCACACATTTTGACAAAGACCAGGTTCTCATGTTACTATTTAACTGGGCCGAAAAAAACCCCAATGTCTCTTGTTCTGCCCCATGCTTTTTGTGACTGAGAAAAAATGCGAGCAAAAATCCCGCAACCTTTGAGCATGTCGATTGGCTAAACGAAGGCCCAGTATTCTTGTTTTCTGACGAATAACGCAGTTCAAGCAAATCGTTGCTTTTTACGTTATGTGAAATAAAAGTCAATATTGTTTCAACTCCATAGTGACGGATGTTAACATAACAGATGTTGATGAATGCATAATCGAGGAACTGAATATTTGTAACGTTTATTCTAATTGTACCAACACCAATGGTTCGTTTACCTGTACTTGTATTGATGGTTACAGTGGAAATGGAGTCGTTTGCACAGGTAGTGTTGCCGAAATCTGTGAAAAACACAAAAAAATTTCTTTTTAATTTCCTGAACTATTTTTTGAGTTTGACTTGAGGCAGAGGCTCTTAAAAGTAATCTATACTTCAGAAACTACAGATTGTTGTTAATTCCATCAAAATTCTAATCTCCCATTGCAAAAAGGTATTTTTCAATTAAAGTGAACCCCGGTGTCACCTGGCCGTAAATTGGTCCAAATGATTTAAATGATCTACAACAATTGTGCATTTTTGTGCCAATAAACTTCCTTCAACGTTTATGTTTGACAATAGATATTAACGAATGTGAGAATAACATCCACATTTGCGATTTAAATGCGACATGCAGAAACACTAACGGAAGTTTTACATGCTCTTGCAATGAAGGTTATAGCGGTGATGGAATGACATGTTCAGGTTGGTAGAGTTTTGATAAATCAGCAATAGATTGTTAACTAAAACCTGACATTAAATGTGATATCAAAAAGGTATTTGAAAATTGAGAGTATCATTTTTTCCGATTTGTCGGAATTTATGAAATATAAAAAGGTATTGCCGGTGATTTTTCAGTTCTCCATGTGATTCACCAATGTGCGGAAAGGGAAGATACAGTAAACCTCGTACATAACGGATAAGTCGGGACCAGCGATATTTTTCCGTTATACAGTAGATTCCGGTTAATTGGGCCGCCGGTTAATCGGGTCAGCCGTTTAATTTGGCCAAATTGTGAAGAACAAAATCCAATCAAAGATAATGCACTACGTTAAATCCGCATAATCGGGCCACTATTCCGCTTAATCGGGCCACAACTGTAGTCAGAAATACACTGGTTTAATTGCAAAACCGCCTTTGTAATGTAATAGAACTCAATATCACAAAGCCAACTATATTATGCAACAATTGAAAAATACAGGCGCAAATTATTTTGTCATTTCATGCCCTTGGACATGGTAATTGTTGTGTTTTGTTGCAAATTTTGTGAAGTCCCAAACAGAGATGCCACAAAAAAATTAACAATTGCTAAAAGGGTTGTTGTCCTTAGAAAAATTAGAGAGCAACCTCCAAACATTAATCATCGCCAGCTAGCTGAGATAACTGGTGTACCTAGGACAACTCTGGCACAGATACTGCAAGACTTCGGATAATCGGGTCAGCCGCTTAATCGGGCCAAATGGTGCTTATCCCGATGTGGCCCGATTAAGCGGAATCTACTGTATACGAAATTAATCCGATGCTCACTATACAAATTCATTAAGCTCCAGCTCAGATTTTTTACGTTTTGTGTTCCTGAGTTTTTTGCAAGACCCACTCAACACAAAACCAATGTATTTAGTCATTATATTTCTCCAATACAGAAGACTATACACAAATACGACGGTACGGAAAGCTGTTTATGTGTTGTTGGGACGGAAATATTTCGTGATTGTTGGCTGCTTAGCCCTCGATCCTTTTTCCTTCACTACTTTTAGTTTGCTATTGTTTTGTCACAACTTAACAATAAGTTATAATTTGCTTTGGTGAAGAATGAATCCGTTATAGGCGAGGTAGTTTACGTTGTTTCATCTCAACGGAACTGAAAAGTTGGTCTGTTATATACGACAAAGTATCCGTTATAGACAAAGTTGAAATGCAGTAAGATCAATAGGAGACCACCCGAACTTTGTCCGTTGTATACAATTGTCCGTTATATTTGAGTCCGTTCATAGGCGCCGAGTTTGTGATTTTACCGGGCATGCGCAAACTTTATGACGTCAAAATTAAAACATTACCGTTTGATTATCTATGACAGGGGTGCCAAACATACGGCCCGTGTAAGGATTTCGTGCCACAGTGCGAGCGCCTGGTCTCCGAAGTTGGTCTGCGAAATTTACGTGAAAATGTTTGTAAAGTAATGGCCGACAATCTCCAGAAGTTGCGGCAGGCATGACGGGTTGCGGTGAGAGAGGCGATGACCTTTTTTTTTGGAGATCAGCATTTCGGGCTACATCCCATAACTTCCGGAGATCGTTTGATCAAAGTTTGGGGACCATTGATATACACTCTTGCCTGCTTATGTTGTTTTTCAACTGACTCTAGCTTGTATCTGACCTCCATGTGTTGAGTGTAGTCAAATGTGCGGGCATGCGTGGCATGACCGCATGCCCGTAGTCGGCGCCCCTGAGTCCGTTATATACGAGGTTTACTTTAGCTGCCTCAAATCTTTGGTTATGATTTATTTGCAAATCTCATTTCCGCATCAAGCTAAGGTTCTGATTGATTTTAAATTGGAAAGTTTAACTCTCTCTTCTTATTCAAAATACGATATGGTATTTATTGATAATGCCTTGTAACAATTTCAGTAACCTCGAACTGTTACAGTGTGAACGTTGCCAACATTTCTTAATAATTTTGTTTCTATCTAATTTCTTGAAAACTTTTGACAGATATTAACGAATGTGCAAGGGGAATTAGCAATTGTAACGTAAATGCAACATGTGCAAACACGAACGGTAGTTTCACATGCATGTGCAATGATGGTTACAGCGGAGATGGAGTAAATTGCTCAGGTGAGCAGATGTGTATTTAACAATTAATTCTTATAATTACCGTAAGGAAAACTTCTGTATTAGCCTACCTACAGTGTCCAGTAGCATCACTATTGTCCTTTGCAATAAGAGCGGTTTTGAAATGCGTCACCCCAAAATAGGTAAATATTACTCAATAATAAAAATATTACTCAATAATTTCCCAAGTAAAGAAAGTTGTCCCAAGAAAAATTTTAAACAGCAAAATCATTTTTTGTAGAAGTGTTCTCAAATTTGTGTGTTGTTTGGACTAAACAACAAACATCAGCTTTAATTGCCCAAGAACTTGCTGATCATTGATTGTGGTGTAACGTCTAACTATATTATCAGTGCAGTTACAATTTAAGAAAAAATATTTGCAGTTTTAGATAAATTCTAGATAGCCAGATAGCTTTCATCAGATGCAGTATGGGATGTTGAGGGACAATCTTGCAGGGTTTGCATCACTGCAATGCATTCTTTTGGTTTGAGTTATATGTTTGATGTTGTTAGAAGTTCAACAACATTTATGCAGTGGTGGGTAGTGTAAGTATCGGCAGAAAGAAGAAACAATGGGAATAATGCAAAAGATAAAGTCAGGAACGGCAGCGGGAACATCGGAGGTAAAGGTGGCGATAATAATTGCAAGTCGTGAAATTAGGGTTAAAGTGATGACGGATCTGCGTCAGCGCGTTTTGGACGGTAAATGAATGCCTAATGACTGGCAAACTAGCGTAATTTTGCTTATTTTTAAAAGAAAAGGTGATGCGATCACCTATAGACGAAATAAAAGAGTAAAACTGCTAGAGCATACCATGAAAATTGTTGAGATGATGCTAAAGAGCCAAATGCAAACACTACTCACTTTGAATAAAATGCTGTGTTAATTTATGCCTGGAAGAGAAAACGTGAATATAATGCTCATTTGATGAGAACGAGGGGCAAATATCAAAAAAAGGAAAAAAGTTGTATCTGTGTTTTGTTGACATGGAAAATGCATTTGATTGAGTTCCAAGAAAGATGGCAAAGCGGGCCGTGAAAAAGAAGGGTTTATTAGCAGTGTTGGTTTGAGTAGTTATGAGCTTGCATGATGGAGCAAAGACAGAGTGATGGAGGGATCTGCGTGCTCAGAGGAGTTTGAAGTAAAGCTTCGTGTACATCAAGGATTTGTGCTGTCGCCATTCTTATTTGCAATAGCTGTAGATGTTATAGCAGATGTGGTGTGATTAATGGGCTATTACACGCAGATGACTTTGTTACCATGAGCAAAACTATATATGATTTGAAAGAAACGTTTGAAATTGGAAGGAATAGCATTTAAAGGTAAGGGTTTGTTGGTCAACATAAAAAAACAAAAGCGATGATTAGCGGGTCCGAAGAAGAACTGTTTAAAAGCAGAATAGACCTATGTAGAGTTTGTGGGAAGAGAGTGATGGCCAATTTAGTGTTGTGCACGAATTGTGGGAAATGGGTTCATGGCGGATGTGCGAAAATAAAAAGTTACCTCTAATTATTTGCCAATGCGTTTTGTTTGTTCAAGATGTTGGGAAGTGATGGATGGTACGGTGGATTCGATCGAAAAGTTGTGCTGTGAGGTGGAGACAATGAATCAATTTCGTTAGTTAGGAGACAGGCTGATTGCTAGTGGTTGTTTTGAAGCGGCAATCATAGCAAGAGTGAGACTCGATTGGGTGAGATTTCTTACTTGGATAAGTGGAGAGTACTTACTTGGAAATAGGTTTCCCCTGAAGATTAAAGTTAAAGTTTGTCGTTGTTGCGTAGGATCAGCAATATTGTATGAAAGAGAGATATGGTGTTTGAGAGAAAATGAAAAAGCAATTTTGAGAAGAACGGAGAGAAGAATAGTGAGAGCCATGTACGGTCTGAAAGTTACTGTAGAACTGATGGGCATGCTGGGGTTGAAGGAAACTGCAGATAGACTGGCAAATGCAAACTGAGTTAGTTGGCACAGTTATCTACTGAAAAGGAATAATGATGATCGTGTTTTGAGAATTGCTCTAGATCTTGACGTAAGTGGAAAAGAAAGTGAGGACGACCAACGAAGACTTGGAAGAAGTAAGTGGAGGAAGAAAAAGAAAAGATTGGTTTGAAGACGGAAGATGCACTGAATTGAGCAATATGGCGGGATGGAGCGCGAGCATTTGCGAAAGGAATGAAGTGAATTCAGCCAACTCTGTTAAGGGGACAAAACCGAATTAAAATTAAACAACTACTATTGTTACATCTTTTTATTTACCACAGACCTATTTTGAACGATTAGGACGTCATCAACTCAAAAATTCTTTTAGAAAAAATGCCAGGTTTTTATCTAATTGAGATACAAAAGGCAATGACGCATACTATTCAATTCTATTGAAAAGTAATTTTTTGGCAGACATTTTGTGATATATATTTGATGTTAAACAGTTTTGCCATGCTCATATAATTCTATCACTTATATAAGTGTTCATATCACACCTTTAAGCATGCTACCACGAAACAAAAAATTGAAAACATAAACTTGGGTTAGACACAGTCACAAGATGGCATTTATAGTATTGCTTACCACCAACCTCAGTTTTTGACTTGAGTGGTCCAACCAAGCAGTTAAGCGGGTAACCCCACCATTAATAATCAGACTGCAGATAGTAAATGCCCAATACTCTTTCAACATGCCAGGTAAGCGGCTTCACTATTGTTAAATTGGTGACGCACGGTAATGCACTATTCTTAAAAACGTGGCAAACTATTACTTACATACAGTTTGCAAACGGTTTTTGTGTAATTGTTAAATTTAAGTCAAAATGATCAGGGGGGGGGGGGGGGACTGACGGAGAGACTGTGTGAGTTTCATGTTATATGCTCAGCAAGTTTCTCTGGAAAATTAAATGATGTCATTCTGTTGAAAGATACTCAATTAAATCTCGGTATGATTTTTTTAAAAGCATTTATTCTAGGCACATACAACAAAACATACTTCGAATCAATTTAACGATGTAATTTACAATCAATAAAGTTTCTGGGCTAGCACCTTTCAACAAAAATGCTATTTTCGCCTGAAAGTGCATACTTGAATATTTGAACTGATATCAAGCACAAGCATGGTTCAGACTTATGAAAAGATGTGTATGTGTGAGTCAATGTTTAGATTTAGAATCTAGCGCAGACATGGGCAAACTACGGCCCGCCGGGTCTTTTATTCTGGCCCGCCGGATGTTATCGACATGTTGCAAGACTTATTACTGTGAAGGTTCAATAGGAAAATTAGATAACTCTTGTCTCTAAATAACGATACATGCTAAATTATGATGTCACAGCTACATTTGTGCGTCGCTTGACGCAACAGTGCTTTCTGGTTTTAACCAGTAATGTACTATGTTTCTTAGTTTAGTGTTTTTTTATTAGCAGTTTCGTCAGTGCGGAATCTAAGCAAAATGGACTTATTGCTAAGTTGTTGATAAATTGTATTGTTAAAATGAGAGCAGCGAAGAAGCGAAAAGTCGATAGTGAGCGCAGAGTGTTCAAAAAGGAGTGGACAACGAAAAACTTTTTTACCGAAGTGGGATCAACTGCGGTTTGCCTTATTTGCCAAAAAAACGTTGCTGTTGTGAAAGAATACAACATCCGCCGCCATTTTGAAACCAATCGTGCAAGCTATCGTAGCAGCCAGTCAACTCAGCAACGAGAGGTGACTTCTCAGAGATTAGTGGCAAATTTTCGGATTCAGCAAAACATTCTTTTTCAGCAGAGTGCGGTTCATGAGTCAATCACCAAGGCAAGTTTTTTACTGGCTTTCAAAATAGCACAAGCAAGCAAACCATTTTCCGATGGAGAATTTATCAAGCGGTCCATGGTTGAGACAGCAGGTCTCTTGTGTCCAGATACAAAAAGCAAATATGAACAAATCAGTTTATCATGCAGAACAGTAACTCGCCGTACAGAACAAATTGATGAGCACTAAGCTAACGAGTTGAAAGGAAAAGCAGATATTTTTGTATTTTATTCATTAGCGCTGGACGAAAGTAATGACGTAAGAGACACGGCACAGCTTTTGATTTTCGTCAGAGGGATTAATGACAATTTTGAGATAACAGAAGAACTTTTAGCAAAGGAGTCGCTAAAAGGGACAACTCGAGAAGAGGACCTTTTTCTTAAAGTCACTGGTGTGATCGACCGGTTTAAATTACCATGAAACAAACATACGAATGTTACCACTGATGGATCACCAAACTTGACAGGAAAAAACATCGACTGCTGAAAAGACTTCAAGACAAGATGAATGAGGAAAATACTGGGGTGGATATAACTTTTTTGCACTGCATTATCCATCAAGAAGCCCTGTGTAAATCTGTACCACAGCTCAATCATGTAGTGAAAGCAGTGGTAAAACTGATCAACTACATAAAAGGGAGAGGACTTCACCATCGCCAATTCATCAAGTTTCTTGAGGAAATTGATTCCGATCACCAGGACTTGCTTTACCATTCTCATGTGCGCTGGTTAAGCTTGGGTAAAGCATGTAAACGCGTCTGGGAACTTAAAGAGACCATTACCTCATTTTTGAAATCAATCGAGAAAGCTGATGACTTCTCTGGACTGGAGGACAGAGATTGGTTCTGTAATTTTGCTTTTTCTGTGGATATATTAACACATATGAATGAGCTAAATGCAAATCTGCAAGGGAAAGAACTCTTCTCTTACGATATGTACACAGGCGTTACGGCTTTCAAATCAAAATTGGCTTTATTCTCAGCACAAATGTCCAACAATTCTTTTGTGCATTTCCACACACTATTGACTATGAAAGAAGCCCTTTAACATGGGAATAAATACAGAAAATCACTAAATGATCTGCACCACGAATTTTGCCGTAGATTCCTTGATTTCGAAAAACTACAAAAATCATTTCAGATTATTTCGGCTCCACTTTCACAAGTCGCTGCAACAGCACCACAAGAAGCGCAGTTGGAATTGATCGATCTTCAGAGTGACTACGTTTTAAAGGAGAAATTCAAAACCATGAAGCCGATTGAGTTTTATGCATCGCCAAGCCACACCAGATTTCCAGAAATTCGAAAGATGGCACAGAAAATGCTGGTATTATTTGGCTCCACATATATTTGTGAACAGACGTTCAGCCTGATGAATTTCAACAAATTTAACCGCAGGTCCCAGTTGAGTGATGCACACCTCAAATCTGTCGTGACTATCGCCACAATCAAAATGATGCCAAATTTTGATGCTTTGGCAAGAAATAAAGCTTAACAATTCTGTCAGACGTATTTGAATTAGGTTTTGTTTTTCGGTTGCTTTTTCAGTTAGTTGTTAATTTAATCTTCCGTTGTTTTTGTCCCTTTGTTTTTCGTGTAACAAACTATATTTGAGTGGCAGCTCGATCACTTGGCCAGCCTGTCTAAGAATGAAATAATTTTGGCCCCTGATTCAAAAAGTGTGCCCACCTATGATCTAGCGCGAACTTATAGATTCTAACCACTTTACCTTTACAAAAACAGAGGTTTCGAGTAAAGATAAATTTACCTGTTTACTTGCCGTATACTTTGCACTGCTAATAAAAGATCTACAGTTATTAAAAAACAATGCTTCTTTTACATGTAGACCTAAGTTGTTCAATGAGTCAATAGTCTTTTTTTTATAACGTTTGTTTTTGACAACAGATATTGACGAGTGTGAGACTGGCACAAACACTTGCGATATAAATGCGATATGCATGAATACTAACGGAAGTTTTTCTTGTACTTGCAAAGGAGGGTACAGCGGAAATGGAGCAAACTGCTCAGGTCAGTAGACGCACAATACATTGGCAGTTGCAAATTTATAGCATAGTTTAGATGAAGGTAACTTAACTATCAGTTAGCGCCACTCCACTGGTTGGAAGAACAAGGCTGAAACACTTTAATTTTGGTAGTCTTTGAAGGGTAACAAAATCACTAATCATCCGAAAGATCAAAAATATTTTGCGTTAGTTGTATGGTTAACCTTACCGGAACAATACTTAGAGTCCTACTACAATCATCATTTGATAACCAGCGTCACTTCTGCGCCACCACAGATAACGAAGTAGGATTTGCAGCAGTCTTCAAATGATAAAAATAATATAATAGCCATCACCAGCTTCTTTCTATGTCTCTTTGTAATACGGCAATCAAGTGTTTGAAGTGAACATTGAGTTAATGGTTTATTACCAACAAAACTGCCCATTTTTACTTTAAACTAAGATTTTTCCTATCATCGAAATAAACGATTAACTGCCCTTTACCCCTTTCATTTTGTTCTCCCTTTATATTCCGTCACAATGGAAATGAAATTGCTTTGTGTGTTTTATCTTTTAACTAGTTTATAACGTTTTTGCCAATAATGTCATTAAATAAAACAAAGAAAGCAATTTTGTTCCAGCAACACCGAACTCTTACTGTGTAATCAAAGGAGCTATAACATTTTACTTCTACCTGGTTTAATTGAAATTTTGAGCAGATATTAACGAATGTATGGGTAGCATCGACACCTGCGATGTAAATGCAACGTGTGCAAACACCAACGGAAGTTTCACGTGTACTTGCAATGAAGGTTACAGCGGAAATGGAGTAAATTGCTCAGGTGAGTATTTAACAACTAATGTATCACGTTGTCTTTCTTTATTGGCTTCCGTATTACTTGTTATCATTAAGTTCATAATTTTCAAATATAGTTTGAGGTTACATTGTTTGAAACGAATTTGTAATTCGCGATATTTGCTAAAAGTTTTAAAAAACAGGATCATATAGGGGCACGAGCAATTAGAAAAATTCCTTTGTTTACTAGATTGTTTTGCAGTCATGTGACTCAGCAATGTTTGGAATTTGAAAAATTTGTTTTTTGTTATCCATATCCAGTAGACTAGCTACCTGGGTGGTGAAAGCGTTCTAGAAAGAAGCATGTGACCTGTGCTTTGTTGACTAGCTTTTCATTTTGATGTCGCATTTGTTAAGTGGCCATTTAAATATCAAAGTTTCACATCATGTAATACTAGTACAAAGATCATTTATCCGTATCCAACCCAGCTTGCTGACTTTGCCTGTTGGCGGTACTAGTGCACTATTCGAGCACTTTTTAGTTAGTGCGCTTATTAGTGCACTTTTTTATAAGTGCACTAATAGTGTATTTGTGCACTGTTGTTGGCAAAAGGAATGCTATCGAATCGTTATTATCACATTTCACTTACTAGTTGTGATCTATGCTGGAGCATTAATGTGTGAGCTACTAAGGCTTGCGCTTAAGCAATTAATGGGCGCTTTAACTTCAGGCATTTCGTATTTACGGTCAAACGATACACCTGTAACGCGAATGCTTCTGACCATTCAGAGACAAACCAATCAAGAAAAATGTTGCAGTATGCCTACACTGTGCGAATCAGCAGAGGGGTGCCTGATAAAACAGAAAGATTTTCAGTACTTCATGGTTTCAGGCATCCAGCTTTTTGGTTTGCTAGCAAGCATAAAGTTGCTGCTTTTGCTTTCCAGCTCATGATCCCACATAGCGTCTAAACATGAAAATCTTGTCCACGCCATCAAGACAACTTAACAAAAAGCCGGAATTTTCTATTTATTAAAATGCTCAACTCACGCTTGTTTATTCGGCGGTCAAGTAGAAAGTCTTTAGGGTGACGCAATTTTGAACTTTTACCTCCGCTTGGACAGTTCATTGAAATGGTTCCTGAAACCCGATTTAAAATTTTTTGTGGCTGATCATGTCATGGCGAGCCTAAATGAAATTTGTAAGGTTATACTTTTTTTGAAGATACAAATGCATCAGGGTTTGACAACATTCCCACTTGCTTAATACGAATAGCAGCTAATGTCCTAAAATGATCTCTCCCTGTATTGTGTAATCGCTCTCTTTCTCAAAGTATTTTCCCAGACGTTTTGAAAATTGCTGCAGTAATACCGGTTCATAAATTAAATAATAAAAGTTACTTGACTGACTATCCTATAATTTCTGTTATATCTTGTTTATTTGAAATTCGAGAAAAGTTGATATACTGTTAGTCTAGACTTGATTCGTTGTTGATCAAGCATAATGTCATTCTCTTATCCAATATGACTTCAAATCAAACACGTCTACTAGTGATGCCTTGCTTGATACAACTACAATGTTATATGATAATATTGACAAAAGCGATCACTCTGCGCTGATTATGCTAAATTTTTAGAAGATTTTTGATACAATGAACAATGATATTCGTTTAAAAAAGCTTCACTTTTATGAAATACCGGGTGTTGCACATAATTTATTGAGATCATTTCTTCAGGACAGAAGACAGCTAGTGATAATTAACTACATACCTTCAAGTACTGATAACATTACATCTGGGGATTACTCCAAGGCTCAGTTTTCGGCTCCTTATTGTGTCTGTCACTTATTACAAATCTTCGGTAAATGAAGATTTGTCCACAAGTTCCCGGAGGAACTCCAGGGCCTTCGCTCCTTCTTCAACACAACAACTAAGTACAAACTTTTTTATTACGGGCAGCTCAATTAAATAAAATGGAATGCAGAAAACTCACTAAAAATAACTTCTAATAGCAAATAAAAAGAAAGAGCAAAAATTCATCGAGGGCTTCTTCGTAAAATAAATTGAATGCAGTAAAAATTCAACCTTCGTGGAGCAACAAGAATTAAGCAACTACTTTTGAAATGCAAAAACGTTACTATTTACCGTTTGAAGCGAGAGGCCAGCCAATCAAAATGCAAATCGCACGGTTTGAGGCAAAAAATGCTCGAGAGTTGCATTTCAGCCTCAAGCTACCAAACGCCAAATAGACAAAAAATAAAGGCGTGCGAGAACAAAGGGCGCTAGTTCAGTTCAGCCACGGAAATCAAAAAAAATTTTTTTTTCCGAAGCCAATTCTGTAACATAGCGGCCCCTTTGAAACAGAACAAAAAGGTGAGATTTCAAATAATAATAACAATAACATAAACAGTAATCGGCAAACAAACAAAAACGTAAGACAAATCAACAATAATCAAGAAAAAATAAAACAAATATAAATACTGTATTAACCGGTGTTAAAACCCTCAGCGAGCATAATCATTTCGTACATAAAATAAACGCAAGTTTAATAATTTACAGCATAAACAAGTTTCATAGTAACGAAATAAAACATTTTCATGGGGGAGCAAATCTTAGAGACATCCCTCAAGACATACTCAATCTCCTTGGAGCTGGAATTTTTCAGTACCGCTATTGTGACTGCGGACTATTTCTTTCCCTCTACGTAGCTGTGGGTGAACACAATGGATTCTTCCCAGCCAGTAGGTCCCACGCTTGTTGGTATCCTCAGCATTTCCAACTAATACTAGTTGGCTTTCAGCAGAATTCCGACAGCATCCCGCCATTTACCGCGGTCTTGCAACGTCGGTAAATAACCCTTGAACCAAGATTTCCGAATCTTATTTGCAAGGGTGACGTTATGCAAATAATCACGTCGTAAATCTCCCCGATCGTAAAAGGCGCTAATAGGGGTATTCGGAGCAAGCTGCTGACCGAGAAAAGGGGAAGGAGAAATAGGAAGCAAATCATTAGCGACCTCAAAACGATATTGAACGTAATTGACTAGGTCCATAAAGACCTCATTCAAAGTATGCGCGTTTAAAATCTGTTTCACAAAGGATTTCTTTTTTGCTTTAGCAGCGAGAAGCTGTTTAAACGCAACAAGATAAGCTGCGCGCTTTTTTAATACGTAAAGATCCGGCGAGATCTCAATTAGTCGATCCAAATCTCTGCTGCCAATATTTAAATGGGTCTTCACCAACGCCGGCCCTATGCACTGTGACTGTGGAAACTGAAGGCTGAGACTTCAGGTCTCTTTGCAGCAGAAAGTCGGGTCCGTTAAGCCAGAGTGAGTGACTACCAGACCGTTTAACAATTCCCACACGCGTTTCCTCATCAGCAGAATTTAACGACGTGTTAACATAACTCCAAGCATCGGCAGAGGCCACTAAAAAGATTCTGTCAACTCGGCGCTTTACGAAAAGCGGCAAATGAAGGTCAGAGTTTATAATCCATCTCAAAAACACTTGCGAGTCCGACCAGAAGTGGAGATTACATCAGACATGCTTCAACAATTTCGACACATCCTGCATCAACTTCATGCACATCTCGGCAGCCTCCAGCTCCTTACATGAAATATCCCAATTGGTTTGATTTACCAACACAACTTTGGTCTTGCTCTGTACAAAGGCAACACACATGCGTTTTAGATGCACCACGTAAGAGAGGACTTGATTTGACGCGTCACAAAACCCATGGAGTTGGTACGTGACATTTTCATCGTCCTCAATCACTGGTCCCTCCAAGAAACAATAGCAGGGAATATACAAGCCAGCAAAGCTCCCCATTACATTTGCTCATTTGCTCCAGTTTTTAAGGATATCCTATGGGAGTTTATCGTCCCAGCCGAGACCTAAAATGGTCACTTTTTTTTGAAGAATTAGTTTTCCTTCTAGCAAGCAAGGTGTCAGGATACCCAAGGGGTCAAACTGGCCCGCCAGTGCACCTTCACCCTTGTGCAAATTAATTGAATCACTTGAAAAAATACAAAAAAAAAAGTTTTTTTTTATTTTTAAAACATAAACAAAACAAGCTAGTCAAAGCACAGTTTTTAATAACGGATGTGACCACCACAACTAATTAGAACCGATTTCACTTGTTTGGGCATCGAATCTATTAATTTTTTGCAGTTTTCTTGGATTTGAGGGTCACAATATCAGCAGTCAATAATGGCTTCTATCAGCTTCACCATGGTGGTACAATCTCTTCTTCGCAGACGTAGTTTTATTATACTCCAAAGATTTTCAATCGGATTTAAATCTGGAGAGTTTCCAGGCCAATCCAACACCGAAATATTGTTCAAATTGATAAAATTTTTGACTTTTCGACTGGTATGGCATGGTGCCAAATCTTGGTGAAAAATCCCTGAATCTTCTGGGAATTTTCTTTGCCATTTCTGGTATTACTTTCTTTGTCAAAACATCAAGGTATTTTTCAGAATTCATTATGACTTCAACTGGCTTGAGTGGTCCAACCCAATAATAGCTGAAACAACCCCAAAACATTTTTTTTGGGGGGTGTTTGACAGCTTGATCAATGTGGTCTTTTTTAACTGTTGGCCGGAAAGCAAGTCGACTAATAAAAAATCTGCTCTCGACCACCAAGATGAAAAAGAAACGTTTCATTTGGGCCAAAAAATATAAGGACTGGACACGTGAACAATGGCGTTAAGTTTTAATTTCTGATGAGAGTCACTTTTTAGTGCAGGGAGTGAGGAGTCAGCATGTCCGAATATCACAAGGAGAGCCCCTTAAAAGAAAACCACATTGATCAAGCTGTCAAACACCCCCCAAAAAAATGTTTTGGGGTTGTTTCAGCTATTATTGGGTTGGACCACTCAAGCCAGTTGAAGTCATGATGAATTCTGAAAAATACCTTGATGTTTTGACAAAGAAAGTAATACCAGAAATGGCAAAGAAAATTCCCAGAAGATTCAGGGATTTTTCACCAAGATTTGGCACCATGCCATACCAGTCGAAAAGTCAAAAATTTTATCAATTTGAACAATATTTCGGTGTTGGATTGGCCTGGAAACTCTCCAGATTTAAATCCGATTGAAAATCTTTGGAGTATAATAAAACTACGTCTGCGAAGAAGAGATTGTACCACCATGGTGAAGCTGATAGAAGCCATAATTGACTGCTGATATTGTGACCCTCAAATCCAAGAAAACTGCAAAAAATTAATAGATTCGATGCCCAAGCAAGTGAAATCGGTTCTAATTAGTTGTGGTGGTCACATCCGTTATTAAAAACTGTGCTTTGACTAGCTTGTTTTGTTTATGTTTTAAAAATAAAAAAAAACTTTTTTTTTTGTATTTTTTCAAGTGATTCAATTAATTTGCACAAGGGTGTAACATTTTGCCTCTGGTAGTGACCTCACCTAATTTTTGACGGTTAAACACAATCGCAACCTGTCGTTTTCAACGTCCCACACCAGCAGATCAAGTGTTTTTGAGTCGAGCACAGGTTCAACACTTAAATCTATTTCCCGGGTATTGGAACCGAGATCACACTTTGGGATTCCAGACAGACAGTTTTAGAACTGCCATTAGCTACCCATTTGCGCAATTTAAAACCTCTACTTTCAAACAGCAAGGTTGATTCGCAAGAGATTCTTTTAAGACCATCGAGCGAACCTGAGGCCAGCAAAAGATTATCTATGTACCGATTATTTTCAATAGCCGTTAAAGTTATCCTACCAGCATTTGTGGGGTTTTCAGCGATCAACTTTTCAATTGAAAAAGTGCAATAAAAGGGCTAGAATTAATTTCCCAAGCGTGTCTCATAAATCGATATAGTTAAACTTTTCCTTTATCTAAATCATTGTTTCCTTACGATATCAAATGGAACAAATCCCTTTGACTCGCAGGCATAGCCACTTGGAAAAAACACTTGATCAGATCAGACGTGCAAGCGTACTTTCCCACTCGAAATCTTGTTCGACTAAACCGTTTAACAAATTGATTCCAGAATGGACAGCATCATTTAGTTCCGCTCCTTTAAAAGTAGCGGCCCCGTCAAACACTATCCTGGCTTTATCTTGCTTAGTGACAAAAAAGGGAAAATACCAGCATTTGATATCAGACAAGATCGTGTCACCAATAGGTACTATCCAACCCTCGGAAATCATCTCCTGAAATATTTTCTCACGTATATCCTTCAGCTTTACGTTTTTTAAGGCGTTTCAGCGCAAATTCGTAGTCCGATTTAGAGCGCAAACGTAATTATCCAGCAAATTAGTCACAACATCTATTTTTAATGGGACTGAAATTTAGTAGCGCCCATTGATTATTTTTACATTAGACTCGACCAACTGACGTGCGATCTCATCATTTATAGACTGGTGCTTAACTTCGTTTTCTATTTCATAATTACGCAAAGACTCTTTCAGCTCAGCGATTTTTTGTTGGAGTTGTTTACACTCACACCCATCGCAATCCCTGTCCACTTGAATTTTAAAGTTATTGCAAACGCCCGCCGCTAGCAATCGACCCAAGTCGAGAACAACAACAACACTACAACACTCTCGCTCCCGCGACGGTATGGATACCGGCTGCGATTTTAATCGCCAGCCCGCGACGGTATACCTACTGGCAAAGGAATTTGCTTACGCGCGCGCTTTTATTTGCGCTCGTTTCGTTCGAGCAAAAATCCTTTATATATAAACCTTTCCAACTTTCTATTTGTGGTTTGCAATTGAATTTTTTTGTGTGCTTCGCTCCCGCGACGGTAAATATACCAGTAAAAAAATTTTTGATGGAAACTCTGTTTACGTGCACGCCAGTGTTACAAAATGGCGGACGGGAGCTAAAGTGTTAATGCGTAATTAGGGTAATCAAAATGCTTACTTTCTCGTTCCTCTGACACAGTAAGCAAAGATTTATCGGTTTGTCCGATTAAAATATAGATGCTTTACGCTGAGCAATTACTGGAATGGTCACACCTTGAAATTGCCCTAATTTTTCGACGTTCATAGTGTGAGGACGAGTGCCTTCATCGTCAGAAAACTCTGGCACAACTAAAGCATTTTTTGTTTAAAAGGTTTCATCAGTGGACAGCGACTGAAGATTAAACTCTGTTGGTGGTTTGCTGAGCAAGAGTTCGAATAGTCATATTCCGTTTTTTATCAACAGCCAGATTAAGTTCATTTTTCAGCCTCTCAGAAATTAATGTTGCCTGTGATGCAGTGTCATGTCGCGTGTAAACAACAGTCGGCCCCCCGGTGGTGGGATTAATGACCTTCACTGAACTGGTACGAAGCAACACAGTATTATTATTATTTGGCGCCAATTTTCTGACCATAAGCTCCTCATCCTAGGACAAGGACTCGCGTGTTTCAGTGTCAATAACTTTTGATAATCCGGAATTTCCGTTCCCGCTGCCAACGCGAGAATGGGCATAAAGCTTATGCAGCGCGCCAGCGTGCTTGCTGCTACATGCGGGACCGCACCTGCGACACTTCGAAGGGGCCATGCAGTTCCGCACCATATAACCCAATAAAAGGCCATTAAAGCACCGTCTCGCATCCACAACAACACGCTTTTTGCGTTCATTTGAAAAGATTTTAAACGTTTTGTAATCTCCTAGAAAACGTTTTGACACGGAGTCATTACACACATAGCAAAGCGGGGGTGGTTTAGTTAGCTGAGGCCTCTGATATCCTCCAGAATTATTACGCAAATCAGGTCCTTTAGTATTAGTTTGCGATGCCTGCACTACAGGTGCTTTAACCGCGACCTGTCAAAGACGAACAGAACCAAGTCCTATTCTGGACTCACGTGACTTTTCTTTATCATCGGATTTTAAAAAGGTTTGGGCCTAATCCGATGTCATTATGCATAGTTCTTCAACGAAGAATTTACGCAAAGATTAGAACCCAGGACGGTTCAAATCAGGGCTCGATTTTTTAAGATAATCAAGATACCGTCATTTAAGCACACCTAGGAGGCGATTGGAAACATCCATCAGCAATTGCCCCGACAATTTTTCCACTTCGTCGTGCGCGTAAGCAAAAACCTCTAAGGTATTTAAATCCTCGTTGTAAGATTTCAGTGCAGTATTAAACACCACTTTGGGCCCAAGGTGAATATCGAAGCTAAAAAATGTTAATCACGCCTAAGCTCTTTCATGGTTGAGTTACTGGTCACTGCGCAGCGAGAATTTACACTCAACATAACTGAATTTCAACTAGCAAAAGTGCTGATTGAGTACAATCAAGCTGAAGCCATGATATGCTCAAAAGAAAAACAAACCTATGCACCATTCAATAACACAATTTTTTAACAAACAATATGAGTATAAAACTACGTTATTCAATTCGACAATATTTGTATCTTTACGTGTAGCAGCAGAAAAAAGCATAAAATGTATGCGAATGTGATGGTGTAGATTTTTCATGCAAAATTTCGGTAATGCATAAAAAAATATTAGTCCATAACAACGAAAAACAAAGCACCGGGCGATGGCTTAGTGGCCCCCTAGCCTAATTTCAATGAGGTTGACGGCGTGAACCTGAATTGCCGTTCATGCCGTACCTCCATCCCGAGAATGAGGAGGGGTAACCACAAACAAACAAAACAAACAATGGCTTAGTGGTTGGAGCATCCGCTTTGTAGTCGTTGACTTGGGGTTCATTCCCTAAGTCAAATCATACCAGAAGACTTTAAAAAATAGTACTTACAGCTTTCCTGCTTGGTGCTCAGCATAAAAAAGGGATTGTGTAGGGAACAAGCCGGCAAGCTTGCTTGTCGTGTCCTCGGGCAAGGCACTTAACGAGACGCCTCCACCTTTATGTGGCAGACAGGTGGCCTAGCCGCACTTCGCCGGGTTACAGTTGTGAAGTTGCTAACCTAGCATGTCGTAAGAGGCAACTCTTGGGTACCAACCAATGGCAGTCAGACTTGTTGGTGGTGGGGCAACCTGTCATTCATGGCTGGTTCAAAATGGGCTGCCATCTTTCCCCTAGTCCAATTTCAATTAGGTTGACGGCATGAACCTGAATTGCCGTTCGTGGTGTACCTCCATTCCGAAGAAGAGGATGGGTAATCATAACAACAACAAAAACAAAAAACAAAGCAATCCTTTTTCTTTTTCATGTGGTCTTTAGCAAACCAATCTACTCTGCCACAGCTGTATCATTAATCATCTGGGATCAGATAAAGTCAGTGATAGAATGCATGCATTTCTGAAAGTCATGGAATTATGATGGCACCAATTCTGGTAGACCCTGCAAAGCTATTTCTATCAGCTTTGCTTTTCATCTATATTTAAACCCCAAAAATTACAATGCTTTTAAAAATCTACAGTTTTCAAAAGCTTACTACTCAGTGACTTGGCATGTCACATAAAAGATCATGATTAATTAGTTATACAGTGCCTCCTCGATTATCCGGTCTAGTTGGGATAATACTTTTGGAAATCTGAACGGATAAGCAAAAAAACGGAGAACTGAATTCTTAACGTTTAAATCAAGGGAACAAAAACAAACAAAACCACAACACATTCGTGGTTTAAAAAATGATAGAAATTCAACATTACAATTTTCTAAGAAATGTCCTGCTTAACTATCACTTGCAACACTAGATCTATAAAATAGAATTCAATTTTAGATTGCTTGCGGGAAGATTTGTGTTTTTCAGCAGCAAACTCGCGAAGTTATACCAATGTGGAAGTGTTTGAAACTGTTGCTTCCGACTGAATACGGAGCCACGTTAGGCAATGATTAAACATTCGCATTGCCTCTGCATGAAAAAAGAGTATTGTGCTTCTGATCATCGTAATCACTGCACAAGCGTCATAAACCAACAAAAACAACTCGTACAAAGCAGTCCTTGTTTAAACATGAATAGCTTTTTTGAGACCATTTTAAATAACTTAGCAATCACGCCTTGGTGACATCATAGTTTTGGGATTGGACTTCAGCACACCGAAGGCTTTAGTCGGATTTTACATTTAATCAAAAAGACAACATGTTACAAGGAAGCAACAATGGTTTATAGCATCAAATTTTCGCAGTGCAATAGCCCTAGTAGGGTACAAACGTGACATTTAATTCTTTCACAATACTCACCAGTGCATAGAATCTCTTCCAACTGATTTTAATTCCAAGTAATTGCATTCCAGAATTTCTTTATAAAAGCTACATAACACCAACAAGAGGAAAGATTAATGAATCTCATTATACACAGCTGTCTTCAAAAATGAAGATTTAGTCGCAACTAAAAGTGGATAACGCCAAACGAAGGTTAAGAGCTAGTGATTTATTTGGCACTATTAAAAATAGATTTAGTCTCCAGAAGCTAATTACTTATACACCTAAATTATAACTTTCAGATAGCAAATATAACAGCAAAAATATACTTAAGTGACACACAGCCACAGAAAATTAGATCTGTTGCAAAAGTGTTTGTAAAAAGATATGAAACACCGGGTATTGGTTGTATCTGTGGGGACCAGGTGATATTTTTTTGTTAAAAAACAATAAGGTAAAATAGAAAATTTTACTCAAAAATGATCACCAACATCTTACGGTGCCGTACAACCATCTACTACATCATGTCAATAACCTGCTACCGGTTTTGAACATATTGGGTCTCATCACGCGAGTATAAAAATCACTCAGTAATAAAAATGCAAAAATTGCTACCCTAGCAACCTCTATATTTTGTTAAAAAACCAATAAATTCCATAATCGAAAGTGCACCCTTTGTCTTGCATTTTAAGAACCTATCTTTTGGTATCGAATTTATTTAAATGAAAAAATTTATACAGTTTAAAGAATAGATTGCATATTTTAATTTAGTTACTTTCAGATAGTGGAACCAGTACTAAATTATCTTTCAACTTCTTGTTGACGTCATTCTTGAGCACAGAATCCGAAAGCGGACATTTTGTGCAGCAGGTCAAAAAAGTATTGTAATTTCTTAACACCAACAGCTTTAATAATTCTTTCATATAACCTGAAACAAAAAGTTACGTTTAACTAGCTAGAAATATATTTTTAACCATTTAATGAGTAGCAGATAAAGTTTAATTAGTGGACACAGTTGAGTGGTGAGTTTAAAAGCAGCACCGGTTCTCTACACCAAGGGTGTCAAACTCGTGGGCTTCTGGGGGCCACATTGCATGTATAAGCAGTCGTGCCGAGGGCCGCATGAAGCTTTGGATTTGGAGATCACCACTTCTCTGGGCAACGATTTTTCTAATGAAGCCCGAAGTAAGATCGATTTCCAAAAAAAAAGGTCATCACCTTTCCAGCATCAGTAAAGTTATCTCCGAATGACAAAAATTTGTACCTCCCAAGTGTGGCCTGTGATCAGAGCTTCAAACGTTTGTTCGGCAATGATCCATTGCAATACTGCCGAAATTCATTAGTAATTACAAAATCGTCTCGCGGGCCGCACTGAAATGTTCCGAGGGCCGCGAGTTTGACTCCCCTGCTCTACACCATGTCATAAGCACTTTGATGTGCTGACATTATAACTTAAGTTCGTTGGGGCATAGCAACAAATTCCGTGGCTGGGGCTTTCGCTGACAGATGTAGACTTCAGACCTATTCTTTCTTATCACCCAAATTGGGAAGGCAGCTATGCTTGGTGCTAATTGTTTTCTCAGGCAGGTTGATGGTTTGCAACAAATTTGCTGCTAAACAAAGCTTACATTTGGAATATGCGTTAAATTTGGATGATGATCAAAGCAAAGAAAGGATAGTCAAAAACAATTAATCAGAAACTCGGATTAGACCCATACAACAAGTTTTAACACTAGAAGCCCGGACCGGTCATTTTTGACCGGTTTTGAAGTTTGACATTCAATACTTCTCGCGCCGTTGCGATTTGTACACACATACTCCTTGACTTTTCCTAACTTTGGATGAACTTTTAGCGGCTGCAAGAATTTTTTTATTATCCATTTTGTAGACGGAGTAATTTGTACACCTATCTAGAAGCCCGGACCGGTCAATAATGACCGGTCCTTTACTAAGGGATTTATCTGTCTCGCAAGTACGAACGAAAGCGTGAGAAAAATAGTAACAATGGTCTCAAGTAACAATGCGACAGCTGTTGACCTGATTTACGATTTACTTCTGAGAAGTGCGAAGAGGTTTGATGCTGTTATTGCTGGATATATTCTAACTCCATGGTCTCAAGCAACAATACGACAATAGTTGACCTGATTTACTTCTGAGAAGTGCGAAGAGGTTTGTTGCTGTTATTGTTTGATTTAGTCTAACTCCAGACAGTTCCATTTTACTGGCTGTTCAGTAGTTAATAGTTGCAAGAACTATCTTAGCAGCACAAAGCTTAGCAGTTGTACATAATGCAGATAGTGAGCAATTTACCGTACTGCTCAGATATTTAGCATGTTTATTTCGCTGTACCAGACTGCTGTATCATTATTCCTAGCCAATATATCTTTGTCCATACAGGTATGTGTACGCAGCTGAGTTTAATAGCTAGTTTAGCTTTCATTTATCGCTCATTTATTTTCAAACATTGTTATGACTCGTGGAAACAACTATACTGTGCAACAAGTGCTACAACGGCTCTGAACAGATCAGCTTGATGATTTGTGTGATGAAGAGGAAGAAAATGAACTGCAAGATGAAGATTTTATTTCCACTTACGTTGCTGCAGGTGAACTATCTGACAGTGATACAGACAGTGATGAAGACATCCGGACTTCATCATCTACTGCTACATTAGACACCCTTTCTGGAAGTAATAATTACACCTCTGCTACTCCAGACATTCCTGGTCAGTTGAGAGCATGAAATGGAACTCTTTGGAAAAATATAACAGGTGCTACAGCTGTAGGAAGAGCTTGTGCAGCTAATGTGTTTTCAGAGCGTCCTGGCCCAACATCATATTGCCATAGGTACATTGTGCACGGTAACCCCTACAGTGCTTTTCACTTGTTTATTGACGAACACATCCTAAAGTGTGTTCAAAAGCACACGATCAACCACGGAAGAATTGATGATAGCGATTTCAATTTGCACTTGGATGAAATGGAGAGTTTCATTGGTCTCCAACTTGCTCGAGGTGTGTTGGTTGGAAGAAATACTCCAATCAAACAGCTTTGGAACAAAGACTGGGGACAACCAATTTTCCGAAATACCATGAGTCGTGACAGATACGAGAAAATTATGAAACATTTGAGGTTTGATGACTTCCAGAGAAGAAGACAAAGGAGAGAAACCGACAAGTTTTGCCTGATTTCTGAGGTGTGGAATAGTTTTATAGAAAACTGTAAGAAGTATTACGTGCCGAACTTTGATTTGACTATTGACCAACAACTTTTTCCTTGCAAAACTAGATGCCCCTTTATCCAGTACTGTACATGGCAAACAAGCCAGACAAATTTGGTATTAAGTTTTGGCTATTGGCTGATGCGCAGACAAAATACTTATGCAATGGAAAACCATATTTAGGAAAAGACCCCACTCGAAGCAGATGTACAGATCTCCCAGGAGATGTTTGCTTGAATCTATTGCAACCGTACTTTGGAAAAGGTTACAACGTGACCACTGATAATTACTTCACAAGCCTAAAGTTAGCAGAAGAATTGATGACAAAGAAAACAACCGTCTTAGAAACTATTAGAAAACAACGACGAGAGGTGCCGAACACGGAGTCCTTGATGAAAGACAAACTATTGCACGATTCTCAGATCTTTTCTTCTCCATATGATTGCAGCTTGACAGTGTACAAGGCTAAAAAAAAAGAAAATCGTTTGCATCTTGAGTTCAACGCACAAACACGTAAAAGTTGATGAAAGCCACAAAAAGAAGCTGCCAGAAACTGTGCAGTATTACAATAAATCTAAGGTAGGCGTTGATGTGCTGGCAGTCCCGTAGCACTCCAACTTCGGGCCCCCCCAAAGTAAGCGCAAGAGCCCCTGCGCACAGGTCATATCACTTTAGAGGTGTAAAATTGAAAAGCTGCATTAAGAAAATACACCACAATTTGTACATAAGTAAACAGGCTAATGTCATAATAAAGCATGCCGATACCGAAGGTGCAAGTCATAAAAAATTCGGCACCGATGCCAGAGTTCAGTAGGACATTTATGCAGACACTGCGAAACGAAAGCAATGACACTGAAAAACATGAAAAAGCTATAAAAACACAGTATCATTTAAATAGTCTGGAGCGAACCTTTTTGTTCGCAAATGCTGTTATGACATTGTCATAATCAAGAGATCGGGCGCAGTCATTTTCGATTGACAACATGGCTTAATGAAGATAGTCTACTGTCTGTCATAGACGTTCTATTAAAAGTTTTGATCAGTTTCAATTTGCTGAAGCTTCTTTCAGCGCTGGCAACAGTCACGGGGCAAGTTAGTAAGATTCGAAGTGCGATGTACACATTCGGATACAATTCAAATAAATGAGTCTTTAGAAGATAGTTCAGAAAGTCTTGAGCCGTATTGAGATTGCGTTTTTTTGTAAAATTAAAACAAACCGCTGTAGCTCAGCGCTCATTTCATCAGAATCAATGTCACCGAACTTTTTTTGGAACTCTTTACAGCAAGTAAGAAGAGCATTTTCTTGTTGCACAAGCAAAAGTTTGTCTCGTGTGTACAAAAACGAAAAGGCGGAAGAAACCTCACGTAACAAATTAAAGCGCTCCTTTATTGACATAACAGCCTGGTCTACTAATGGATAGAAAAAGTTGCTTTTAAATTTCAGTTCAGGAGTAGCTCGTTGTTCCTCTTCACCTTGGTAATCAAACAATCTTCTTTTCTTTCCACTTCTTGACGGAGGAAAAGAAGGATCAATATCCAATTCCTGTGCTATTTCAACAGCAGATGTTGCGGTACTGTCATAACCCGTTGTGCGATAGTTTTGCAAAAACTTTTCAGTTGCCTGGATTTCCGTTTCCATTGTATGAAGGGAAACTCCATACGATTGAAGAATCTTGCTTGCTTTATTGACTTGGAATAGGATATCATACCAAATAAACACCGACAAAAGAAAACTCCATTTTGATAAATGAGCAATCAACGATTTTGTTTCTGAGGCAGCTCTTCCATCTTTTCTTTCTATGGAAATGGCTTCCAAGTCTTTCAGTGCCAGCAACACCTCTTTTAAATTGTATCGAAGAGGTTTGATGCATTTAATTCTGCTTTCCCAACGAGTATCAGATTGTGACTTTATGGACAGCTCCACATGTTTCTTCAAAATTTCCCAACGCTGAGCAGAGGAAGAAAACAGCACATACAACCTTGTAAGTACTCCAAAAAATGTCAATGCTTCCGTCGATCAATTAGCACTGTCAACAACAACTAAGTTAAGGGTATGGTTTGCACAGGGCACGTAAACAGCTTTGGGATTGATGTCTAGCATTCTTGCTTGGACCCCAGAATGTTTTCCTTTCATGTTAGCACCATTATCATATGACTGACCTCGACAATCAGACAATTCGAGTTGCAGTTCGGTCGCTTTTTCTAAGAAAGCGTCCAACAAGCCTTTCCCAGTACTGTCACTTATTCTCAAGTAGCCAAAAAATGTTTCTTTAACAACAACAGCTTCTTTATTACATAGTACATAACGGAGAATGACAGACATTTGTTCATGATGTGACATATCTGGAGTGCAGTCCAAAATTATAGAAAAATATTTTGCCAATTTCAATTGCTGTAAATTTTCTTTTTCAACTTCTGTCGCTAGCAATTCAATTAGTTCATTTTGTATGGTAGGACTCAAATAGTGATCTTTAGTGTTTTTATTCTTGATTCTGTCTTGAAGCTCTTTTAGGATCGGATCTCTTCTTGCCAAAAGCTCAAATATACCCAGAAAATTTCCATTGTGAGGAGATCCTAAGACTCCTTCAGATCCTCTAAAAGCAAGATTCCTTTCCGATAGAAACAAGGCAATGTCGATAAGTCTCTCTAAAACATTTCTCCAAAAACGTCTTTCATTGAAAAAAATATTCATCTCGCGTTTGTCGATAGTGGATGAATTTCTTATCCCTTCAGCTAGCAACATCCATTGACTGCAGCATTCTTGGTGGGAAATGCCGTTTTCATGGTCTTTCAGTTTTTTCGAAAAACCCTCCCATGTATTTATACCACTACAAAAGGGGCTTAGTGTTTTTCCAAATAGCTTACAACAAAAGCAAAAAACTTGATCTGATTCCCCAGAATAAACTAGCCACGACCGTGAAACACTTTCACCATTAGGTGACACACGTTTATAATGGTTGGAGGAAAAACGTCGCCTTGGAGTTGTGTTATTATATGGAAAATTCATTATTAGTTGATGTGGTCCACGCTTTACTATATCACATCGTTGAGCATCAGAAATACTTTCAGGCCATTTACATGGGTCATCAGGGATAGGGGTAAATTGAGATTCAGTTATTTTTGATATTGAAGGTTGCGTATTGGCAGGTAGATCACAACTTACATTTTCTGGAAATTCACAATCACTTTGATGCTGATTGTCATAGTCTTCTTTTTCTTGTACACTATAGTTTTCTTCATCCCTCTCGGTACTAGTGCCAGGTCTACTCTGCTCAGTAATCTTGAAAAAATCTGTCATCTTGGGCAATTTCGCTACAGCATCTCGAGCAGTGGCTGCTTCTTTTCTCTTTTGAGCACCACTTTTTGAACGTTTCATTCTATACAATGTCAATAAAATACTTTATCTGCACTCTGCAGTGTATATATATTGTCCCGGTATTTATAGCCAAACAGAATTCCAGACCATTCTATGATTGTTGCGTAACAACGGCATTGTTACGTCAATCGAATATTCAAGATTCTACCAGAAAATCAATCGAAATATTCTAGATTCTGCGAGATAAAATGACGTTGCATTCACTTATGATGTCACAAGCCAATTTCTTCCTACAGTTTAAATCGGTTGTAAACAAGTCTGCTGAACTGAAAATAGTCACGTAGCCAAAAAGCAATTTCAGACTAACTTGGGCCCCCAACGTTGGCCTGGGCCCTCCCCCCAATTGGGGGGTTTGGGGGGCGGCTGCTACGTCTCTGTGTGCTGGATCAAATGGCTAGATACCACACGTGCAAGAGTTCAAGCCGGCGATGGCCTGTTGCAGTGTTTTTCAATATCTTTGATTGCGCGTCCATCAATTCATTCATCATTTACTCCCTTGTTACAAAAACAAAGTTGACAAGGAGGCAGTTTCTACTGGAGCTCATAAAAGAGCTTTGCAAGTCAAAAGATGGCATAGATTCATCTGCTCTACGCCGAGTTTCAACTGAAACACCCAGTACTTCAAACCCTGTCGAGGTTCAAAGAAGCAGAAAAAGAAGAGAATGTCAATTTACACCATGTGGCAACAAATCAGTATCAAGTTGCCAAAATTGTGGAAAAGTCTGTTGCGGCAAACACACATTTGAAAAAGTGACAATCGTGACATGCAAAAATTGTAAAAATTAAAATTGAAGTAGTGTTCTGTTGTGTTTCAATAAAATGATTTGATGCTGCATAGAATTCAAAAAATATGCTAATTTGAGTTGTTTTGTCATCAAATAATGGAACTTCGTTATTCCGAATCACGCAAAACTGATTATTTTCCGGGAATTGGTGACTCAGGAACAACTTTGCTTTCTTATTTATGACAATTTCGGTGATAAAATTTTAGGTTTTTTTTAATTTTCTAAATACCTCTTTTAACCGAAACTTACCTTAATTTTTTGAAACCTCGTTAAACCGACACTTTAAGCTACCTAACAATCGTCAAAATGAATGTGTATGATAAAGCATGTTGGAGAATTAATTAAAACAAAAAGACTGCTTACAAACTGATTTACTGCCAACCGGTGAAAAATGACCTCTGCCGTCCTTCTAGGTAGGGAGAAATTTCCGCGTTTCTAGTGTTAACAAATCAGGACTACATCAGCAGATGGAAAATAGCTGGCAGTCTACTGGTTGAACTGTTAAAAGACATTTCAGCCGTTCAAGCAGCCCGCAGACATACTGGTATTACAGTGTACAGCAGCAAACTATTCCAGTTAAGCTTGATGCACCTTCTAAAAAATGTTCATTGGAAGCTCGAAGATATGTGTCACTACTCTTCCATATTTCTTTTAATATTTGAAAGCCACTTGATTTAACTTTTGAACAGCTGAAAGATAAATGATCCAGCTGCTTTCTTTTACAGCTTTATGCATGATAATTTTAGGCATCAAAAAAACCTAGTTGTTCTTTTGCTAGCTCTAATAACACATCAAATAACGGCACAAAAAAGATCATTATTATATTCTATCCCTATAAAAGCATAGAAGATGAACCATTAAGTTTACTGTTGTGAGTCCTTTATAGAACGATGAAGGTTAGGTTACTCTTTTGCTGTTATGGCAAACGTTTAGTCATAAGAAATGCGACAATTTTACAGATTTAAATCACAATTTGCTAATTTTCTTGACGAAACTTGCCTCTAATAAAAAACTTTCCTAACAATCATATCTTTCAATTTTATTAAATTATTTCGCTTCGTAAAACTTTACATTATAAAAACAAAACTTTAGTCCTCCAAGACTTTTCAAATATTTTTACAACGATTGGAGCAGGCAATTTATGACGTCAATGCAACTGATCTATTGGTTATGTTTACTGTATCACTAACAAGATAAAATTACTTTGCTTTGGCGAAATGAAGTGAAAACCTTAATAAAATCATAGGCTTATAGCCAAGATGTCGCAGAAAGGTTATAGGTATCAGCTTTGAATAATATGGAGCCGGGACATATTTCTAAGCAAAATTGTTTATCATATGTTCTGACCTGCTAATCATAGACTACTTCCGTTAGGAGTTTGCAGTAGATCAGCTGCTTTCGGCCGCATGTAGATCGGTCAGTTGGTCTAAGCGTATAGTTTGTAGACGAGGCCAGGTACCACACTGTCTCTTTAGATGCTGTAAGTCAAATAACACAGCACCGGCTACCTTTTTCTCATCAAAGATATTCTTAGTTTATTGGCTCATGCATGTGACCTGGTTGGTAGATAACCTACTAATTCGATTATTCGCTTGCTGTTTGCATTTTTATCAGCGATTTCTTTATAATTACTCAAGGATATGAGCTCATGCTCTGTTTCCATTCTAGATATACCGGAACGTACCGACGAGTTAAGTACTCGACAATACTACCGGTCTCCCTTAAATCGCAAAAATGTGAAGATTAATTACAACAAAACGTATGAGGTCATCAAGACAAATTTTCATGAAAAAATATTTTCTACTCCTAAAGACAGATATGAAAAAAAAACAGTTTGTTTATATCACATTTGTATGATCAGTGGTGAACGTTAAAAGTTATTTTCCAATAGTGGAACAATTGTCCAATAAGGGTTATTATTTTTTGCGGTATATACACATCATTATCAACATACAATCAAGAGTGACTTATTTTACTTTAATTTGCTTTGCTAGATATTAAAAAAAAATTAAAGCTCCAAAAAAGTTTGCACTTTAGGATTGAAAATCACATTTCACTATGGCCAAATAAAATGTGACCCATGGCGGCTGATAAAGCGAGTACTAAGTAATCAACTGCATATAGTCACACCACAGGCTTGCCCAAACCAAACCATATTACTGCGTCTCTGGCTAGAATTAAGCAGTTCTCAATTAAGTATTAAAAATTAGGTCTAATCAAACGACGTTGCGTGTAGTTCTTGCTTGTATAATGCATCAACAATAGTGATAACAAGCCAAGAAAACTTTGAACCTAGAAAATTATGTTAGCTAACCCAACTTACAACTGTTTGGCTTCGTAATTTTCCTGTGTTTAAAAAATCCAGCTATGACACTAATTATGGTTTTTCGTGTAGGTTGTTTACGCGTAATTATTCCTCAAAAAAAATAAATCATCGCATTCCGCTTACAAAAAAGTCAGAATCAAAATGTTAGGACACTTCTAAACGCTTTGAAATTCGAAATTAACTTATGATCCCAAAATTTGGCAACAAACAATTAGGAAAAAAAATTACCTCTAAATGACGAAACACCACCGACACGTTACGATATCAACATGGACTAAAAAGGACGATTATTTCTTGATTCAAGAACGACATTATGTTTCCTTATAATTTTTCCTTTAAAAAACGAAATAACATGTTCAGGTTAGTAGTTATTCCACTGCTAATAATGATTATGAATTAATATTTGTAATCAAGACCGTGTTTAGTAGCCAAAAAATGCATGTTTTATTGAGTGCAAAGTTGTCTTTAAATATTCCAAGAATTTTGAGCTACTAATACATGCTTCCTTGGTATTTACCAAATGTGTATCAAACTTTTGATCTATTGCATCAAAGTTATCTCCAAACACCATTTGTTTGTGACACTTTCATTGAGCAGTTGTGTTTCACATCAGATATTAACGAATGTGATCAGAACATGCACGGTTGTGATTCAAATGCAACGTGCACGAACACCAATGGAAGTTTCACATGCTCTTGCAATGACGGTTACAGCGGTGATGGAATGACATGCTCAGGTTAGTAGTTATTCCATTACAAATAATCGAGATCAAGGCCGTGTTTAGCAGCTGAGAAATGGATGTATTTTATTGTACAAAGATTTTTTGAAACGTTCAAAGCAGATTAAAGGCTTGACGTGTCCTTCTATGTCATATGCCAATTGTGTATCAAGAGTTTGATCTATTTTTTGGAAGTCTAGACCAGTGGTTCTCAAACTTTTTTCGATGCGACGCATTTAAAAAAGCTTGCGAGACTTTGCGACGCACCAGACAGCATCCTGCGGTTTAGTTTGCCGTACTGCGAGATAAATGTGACCCATAATCTACATAAATAACTGTCCTTATGCTTCCGAGATTTTGGATTGATCCGTCATCTTCAATCGTAAAATTACGTTCTTCTAAGTTTGTAACTTATCTTTCCTGTTTTCGTCCAACATACAACTAAATGCTTTATTCTTTGTATATTTTTCGCCAATTAAGTTAAACTTGGAATTTGATTCTTGAATAACAAGTCAACAGTTACAACAGTGTATTTAAAACACTATTGTGGAAATGTCAGAAGAAAGTACTGTAAGAAAGGAATCTACGATCAGAGTTCTTTTGACGCAATAAAACCTAGACTTAATGGCACAAAACCCAAATATTGCGCGACGCCCTTGGAAAATTGAAACGACGCACCGGGGCGTCGCGACACACAGTTTGAGAACCACTGGTCTAGACAAATCACAATATGTTTATGGCACTTTTATTGAACTGTTGTGTTTGACAAGAGATACTAACGAATGTGATAAACACATGCACAATTGCGATTCAAATGCAACATGCACAAACACCAATGGAAGTTTCACACACTCTTGCAGGTACGGTTACACCAGCGATCAAATGACATGCTCGTGTTAATATTTATTCCACTACCAATAATGACTATGCAGTAATAATCGAAATCAAGGTCATGTTTGACAGCTCAAAAAAGGATGTGTTTTTGTTTACGCAATTGTCTTGAAATATACAAAGAACTTTGACTTTTTCTTACCTCCTTCTTTGTCATACACCAATTCCGTATCAAGCTTTTGATTAGTTATTTGCTTCAAAGTAAAGACCAATCATCATTTCCTTGTGACAACTTCATTGAACATTTGTGTTTCACATCAGATATTAACAAATGTGATCAGAACATGTACAGTTGCGATTCAAATGCAACATGCACAAACACCAACGGAAGTTTCACATGCTATTGCATTGACGGTTACAGCGGTGATGAAATGACATGCACATGTTATTAGTTAGGCCACTACAAATAGTGAATATCCAGTAACAACCAAGACCAAGGTGGTATTTGGCAGCTAAAAAGTGCATGTGCTTCTGTGTCCAATGTTTTGTTCAAATAAACACAAGACCTTGAAACACTGATGTCTCCTTTCTTAGTCTGTAACAAATGTGGGCGAGGCTTTTGATTCATTGCTTGGAAGTGTAGACCAATCACCATTGGTTGGAGGCAATTTTTTTGTTGGTGGCAATCACCATTAGCAGTTATTTTGTTACAAATACTAACTATGCAGTACAAACCAAGAGCAAGGCCATGTTTGACAGCTGAGTAATGGATGTATTTCATTTTGTAAACAGTTTCTTAAAATGTTGAGAGCACATTAAATGCTTGATACGTCCTTCTTCATCATATAAAAAATGTGTATCAAGATTCTCATATATAGCATCAAAGTATAGACCAATCACCATTTGTTTGTAGCATATTCAATGAATATTTGTGTTTGACCACAGATATCAACAGAATGTGATCATTAATAATCGTAATCAAAACCGTGTTTAGTAGCTGAAAAATGAATATTTTATTGTGTGTTTGACAACAGATATTAACGAATGTGATCAGAACATGCACACTTGCGATTTAAATGCAAAATGCACAAACACAAATGGAAGTTTCACATGCTCTTGCAATGATGGTTACAGCGGTGATGGAATGACATGCTCCGGTTAGTAGGTATTCCACTACAAATAGTGAATATCCAGTAACAATCAAAATCAAGACCGCGTTTGGCAGCTAAAAAGTGCATGTGTTTTTGTGTCCAAAGTTTTGTTTAAATAAACACAAGACTTTGAAATATTGATGTCTCCTTTCTTAGTCTGTTCCAAATGTGGATAAAGCTTCTGATTTATTGCTTGGAAGTGTAGAGCAATCATCATTTGTTGGAGGCACTTTTATTGAACATTTCTGTTTGACAACAGATATTAACGAATGTGATCAGAACATACACAGTTGCGATTCAAATGCAACATGCACGAACACCAACGGAAGTTTCACATGCAATTGCAATAATGGTTACAGCGGTAATGGAATAACATGCTCAGGTTAGTAGTTATTCGACTACTAATAATGACTATGCATTAATAATCGAGATAAAGGCCGTTTTTAGCAGCTGAGTAATGGATGAGTTTCATTGCGCAAAATCTTCTTGAATAATTTCGAGCACATTAAATGCTTGATGTGTTGTTCCATATCATATGCCAATTGTGAATCAAGCTTTTGATTGATTGCTTCAATGTGTAGACCAATCACCATTTGTTTGTGGCAATTTTATTGAACTGTTGTGTTTGACAACAGATATTAACGAATGTGATAAACACATGCACAGTTGTGATTCAAATGCAATATGTGCAAACACCAAAGGAAGTTTCACACGCTCTCGCAATGAGAGTTACACTGGTGATGGAATGACATGCTCAGTCTAGTAGTTATTCCATCACAAATAATGACTGTACAATAATAATCAAAATCAAAGACGTGGTTAGAAGCCGAATGATGCAGGTGTTCTTTTGTCCACAGTTGTCTTTAAATATTTGAATCACATTAAATTCATGATAGATTTTCTTTGTCATATACCAATTGTGTATAAAGCGTTTGATCTATGCTTGGAAATCTAGATCAATCACCATTTGTTGGTGGCAATTTCATTGAAGTGTTGTGTTTGACAACAGATATTGACGAATGTGATCAGAATATGCACAGTTGCGATTCAAATGCAATCTGCTCGAACACCAACGGAAGTTTCACATGCTCTTGCAATAATGGTTACACTGATGATGGAATGACATGCACAGGTTAGTAGTTATTCCACTACAAATAATGACTATGCATTAATAATCGAGATCAAGGCCATGTTTGGCAGCTGAAAAATGAATTTATTTCATTGTACAAAACTTTCTTGAAACGTTTAGAGCACATTAAAAGCTTGATGCGTTCTAGCTTGGCATATCCTCCTCTGACATTGGTGTCAAGTGTTTCATCATCAACATAAAAGTGTGGTCGAACAACCATTGGTTTGTGACACTTTCATTGACCTGTTGTGTTTGACAACAGATATTAACGAATGTGATCAGAACATGCACAGTTGCGATTTAAATGCAACCTGCACAAACATGAATGGAAGTTTCACATGCAATTGCAATGCCGGTTACACCGGTGATGGAATGACATGCACAGGTTAGTAGTTATTCCACTACAATTATTGACTATCCACTAATAGTCAAGATCATAACGATGTTTGGCAGCTATAAAATAGATGTATTATTTGTGCAAAGATTTCTTGAAACATTCAGAGCACATTAATTGTTTGATGCGTTTTTCCATGTGATAAGGCAATTGTGTATCGAGCTTTTGATAGGTTGCTTTGAAGAGTAAACCAATCACCATTTGTTGATATAGCAGTTGTGCTTGACAACAGATATTAACGAATGTGATCAGAACATGCACGGTTGTGATTCAAATGCAACATGCACGAACACCAATTGAAGTTTCACATGCTCTTGCAAGGATGGTTACACCGGTGATGGAATGACATGCTGAGGCTGGTAGTTATTCCACTGAAAATAATGACTATGCAGTAATAATCGAAATCAAGGGCATGGTTAGTAGCCGAATAGTGTAAGTGTCTTTTTGTCCACAGTTGTCATTAAATATTTATAGCACATTAAACTCTTGATATATTCCTTTGTCATATACCAATTACGTATCAAACGTTTGTTCTATGCTTGGAAGTCTGGATGAATCACCATTTGTTGATGGCAATTTCATTGAAGTGTTGTGTTTGACAACAGATATTAACGAATGTCATAAAAACACGTACAGTTGCGATTTAAATGCAACCTGTACGAACACCAACGGAAGTTTCACATGCAATTGCAATAATGGTTACACTGGTGATGGAATGACATGCTCAGGTTATTAGTTATTCCACTACAAATAACGACTATGCATTAATAATCAAGATCAAGACCATGTTTGACAGCTGAGAAATGAATGTATTTCATTTTATAAATAGTTACTTGAAACGTTCAGAGCGCATTAAATCCTTGATACATCATTCCTTGACATATCCTCGTACCAATTGTGCATCAAGCGTTTCACATATTGCTCGAAAATGTAGACCAATTTTCATTTGTTGTGGCGGTTTCATTGAAATGTTGTGCTTGACAACAGATATTAACGAATGTGATCCGAACAGGCACAATTGCGTGTTAAATGCAACATGCACAAACACCAACAGAAGTTTCACACGCTATTGCAATGACGGTTACACCGGTGATGGAATCACATGTTCAATTTAGTAGTTATTTCACCACTTATCATGACTATGCAGTAATAATTGTAATCAAGACCGTGTTTAGTATCTGAAAAATGCATGTTCTATTTAGTGCAAAATTGTCCTTAGATATACCAAAAACTTTCAACTGATAATACGTGCTACCTTCGTATATACCAAATGTGTATCAAGTTATGTCCAAACACCATTTGTTTGTGACACTTTCATGGAACATTTGTGTTTCACATCAGATATTAACGAATGTGATCAGAACATGCACAGTTGTGATTCAAATGCAACGTGCACAAACACCAATGGAAGTTTCACATGCTCTTGCAATGATGATGTAGGAAATAAGTTCCTTAGAGCAATAACGTGCTGACTGAATCCCAATTGCTGGGAACTATGGCAGTCACAAGGAAGAAAGCACTACAGCAATATTTTATTCCATCAATTCGCGCAAGCTGTGGCAGATAATCAAAAATCACGTCCTTCTGCCACGACGATCAACAACGAACGAGAAACATGACAGACAACCAGAACACGTCCGTCCGCCACGGCGATCGACGAAGAAAGAGAGCACAATATTTCCGACCACATGGTCGGTAACAAAATCTGCACGCGACACCAAGAATTAGGTCGCTGCACACATCTATGTAAACAGGACACTGCACACGTCACATTAACAAAAAAAAATAACGGATAAACAACCTAATGGCGGGAAAGGCAAGCCAATCACCGAGCTACCAAGAGAAAACAAAAATAAACATTATCTATCCCTAATAAAAAAAATAAAAATATGTGTGTGTGATTTTAGACGCATACAATAATAACACACGAATGCACATAGTAAAAACTAGAATCACACACAACAGCCGAAAGCAAACTAACAAAAAAATAAAAAAAAGGACAAAAAGATGTTTTGCATGGCAGCTTGATGAAGAGCGAGGCGCGACACGCAACAGAACTCCCCCCCGCAAGCATGCGCAGCCAGCAGAGACGTGCGAAAGGACAGAGGAAGATATCGTTGTCGATCTCGGGCTTGTCTTCCAGACGTCCAAAAGGTGAAAAGGATCAGAGAGCAGCAGCACAGGATCAGTGTACGAGAAGCTAGAAAATAAAATATAAACACGCATCAATACAGCACAAGTTAGCGAGACGTGGCAGCGATCAGGCGAATTTTAAAGTCCTAACTAGGCCTAATAATGAAAACAGTAAGATCCCCACAAGAAATGAAGCATGAAACATAGCTGCAAGGCTAAACCAAAAAAAAGGGGTAAGGCCAAACTTAATCGTCTAGTGATCTCCTGTAACGGACCGGGAGCCTTATAGTTCTACCTCGGCGCGAACGAAATTCGGGTGCCGGCTCCTCGTCAGGGTGTGCAGAAAAGCCGACGTTAGTGGCGATGGAAGGGATTTCAATGGCAGCCGACCCGTCGTGGACTTCGTAGTCTTCCTGACAGTTCAGGTGTTGGGGCATATACATGTGTGCGGCCTTAAGTCTATCGATTGAGACCGAATCAGTCCGGTCTCCAAGATCTAAAATAAAGTATTTGTTTTCCTTATCAAGAACGGGGTAAGGTCCTGTGTACGCTGGTTGCAATGACGTAGCAGAACCATCGTCTCGCACAAAGACATGCGTGCAAGTGCGTAGAGCCTTCTCCAAATAGGAACTACGACGACATGGCTCTCGAGGCAGGGAAGGTTTGAGTGATTTCATAAACGTTAGAAGTCTTCGACGATATGCTGTGTGCGAAACAGTTTCGTCACTGTGTGAAAAAAATAGTCCTGGCAAGCGCAGCGTGGTGCCAAGGGTGAGCTCAGAAGAGCTGCAGCCAATATCCTCCTTGACCGTAGAGTGGATACCAAGTAAAACGAGGCCGAGATTTTCATACCAAGCGGTGGGATTATCGTTGCACTTAAGAGCTGTTTTAACCGTACAATGGACGCGTTCAACCATCCCATTGGCAGCGGGGTGGTATGCTGTGGTATGTGACAGCTTCGTCCCCAGGAACTCACACATTTCCTTCCATAGGTAAGAGGTAAATTGCCGACCTCTATCGGTAGTCATCTGAGTGGGACAGCCAAAACATCCAACCCAGTGTAAAAGGAACGCGTTAGCACACTCCGTCGCAGTTACGTCACGCAAGGGGATTAACTCTACGTGTCTGGTGAAACGGCAGATGATGGACAAAAGGTAAGAGTAACCATGGGAAACCGGTAAGGGGCCAACGATGTCAACATGAATGTGTGAAAACCTTTTATTAGGGGCCTTAAATGAATGCAATGGGGCTCGATTGTGTCTTATAACCTTCGCTTGTTGGCATTTAATACACGTCTGAACAAAAGTTCTGATGTCAGACCTCATTCCGAACCAAACAAACCTCTGGCCAACAAGCTTCTGGCTAGCCCGGACTCCGGGATGTAACAAAGCATGCAACGAATCAAGACCTTTTTTCGGAAGCCAACAGGGACTAGCGGTCTAAAAACTACTTGCGAAAGGTCCCCGAGCAGGGGCTGGTCACAGCCAGGCACAGACTCCTTCACAATCTTCAGAGAATGATCTGTTCTCAATAAAGTGATAATTGAATCATCGGTCTGCTGCGCACGACTCATAGCGGTGAAATCCACAGCTTGGACTTCGTTGCACAAGGCATTTAAATCCGGTGGTCAGCTCAAACAATCGGCGACCACATTATTTTCACCGGAAATATGTCTCACATCAGCGGTCAGTTGGGCTACATAAGAAAGTTGGAGCAGCTGCCGGGCAGTAGCTTGTTTCATGGGAGATGTCACAGCACTGACTAATGGCTTGTGATCGATAAAAAGAGTAAAAGCGCGACCCTCCAAAAAGTACCTAAAATGTCGCAATGACAAGTACATGGCAAGCAATTCCCGGTCGAACACAGAATAGTTAACTTGAGCATAATTAAGAGCCTTAGAAAAGAAGGCCAATGGTTTAGCATGACCATCAATAACTTGCTGCAGGACCCCGCCAATTGCAGATGTCGAGGCGTCTACCACTACCTGTGTCTCTGCACCTAACACCGGAAAAGCGAGTAAGGTCGCATTGGCGAGCTTAGTTTTAATGGCAGAAAAAGCTTGTTCTGCCTCCTCGTTTCAACGTAAGGTTTGTCTGCTGTACTTACGCGGGGATAGCATTCTATTCAAAGGTTGCAAGGTGGCTGCAGCCGCAGGGATAAATCTCCGGTAATAATTTAACATGCCCAAAAATCTACGCAACTGTTTCATGTTACTGGGCCTCGGGAAGTTTTGAATGGCGGTTACCTTGGATTCAAGGGGCGCCAATCCCTCTCGGTTCACCTTGTGACCGAGAAACACAATTTCTTCCACGTCAAAAATGCACTTGTCCTTATTTAAAATGAGACCAAAATGCTTTAATCTATCAAACACAAGAGTAAAGTGCCTCATATGTTCTTCTCGTGACTTGGAAAAAATTAAAACATCGTCAATATACACAAATACGAAGGAAAGTCCCCTTAAAACTTCATTAACGAAGCGCTGAAACGAGGCGCCAGCATTGCACAATCCCATGGGCATTTTACGAAAACAAAAGCTACCCAGAGGCGTCACCATGGCAGTCTTAGGGATATCTTGTTCGGCAATTTCGATCTGATGGTAAGATTTGTACAAGTCCAAACTCGAAAAGTGCTTACTACCAGACATAAAATCCACAAAATCGGTGAGTAGCGGCAATGCGTACCTATCCGGTACGGTTTGTTTATTTAAGAGCCGAAAGTCACCCGTGACTCTGTAAGAACCGTCTTTCTTAGGGACAAGATGAACAGGGCTCCCGTATGGGGAATTAGCCGGCTCAATGACATTCAAATCCTGCAGCTTCTGCAGCTCCACTCGTAGGATTTCCAACTTCTCCGGCGACAGGCGTCGCACTCTTTGACAGGTAGGAGGTCCCCGGGTATTAATAAAATGCTTGGTCTTATGCCGCGCAGGTTTCTTAAAATTCTTTAAATCGAAAACCTCAGAGTATCGATCAAACAACTCCTTGGGGTCCTGAATGAGCGTGACCTCACTATCAATGCAAACAGGTGGCGAAGCACAATCAATCTCAGGGGACGTGCCAGCGACAGCCTCGCTGGAACGCGTGTCTCCAAAAATGTAAGGCGGCTTAACAGGGTTCTCGTCTGGTAGCACTAACCTGCCTCGACGGGCGTCGACCAAGAGACCGAAATGGGTCAGAAAATCAAGCCCCAATGTAGCGAACAAGACGTCAGCTTTGACAAAAGTCCAAGTGAATGAACGACCTAAGTTTAATGATAACTCCAATTCTACGCTCTCAAAAGTGGGTACTTCAGACCCATTTAGGCATGACATAAATCCAGTTACACTCGGGTGTGTGGCAGGCCTGTGGCATGGGATTACGGAACGGCGGCTACCACTGTCCACCATAAATTCGATGTGGGTTTTAGGATCGCGTACGATTAACATTCCCGTCCTTAGCGCTTTGCGATCTATAGCATCCAAACCCCCCACTACAAAGCCTGGATGAGCTACTCGTTTTTTTGGCAAAGTAGCATCAGTATTTGCTGGGCGGCGAGCAACAGGGCCCCTTCAAGCACAAGGCGATATGCAGTGAAAAGCATCGCCGCCAAACCTTGAGTGGTAAAAACATAAATCTCCCAACGGTGGGCGAGGAGCCGGCGAAAAACGACCCCTACGAGGCCCTCGGTAAGGACTACTGCTAAATCTAGGACGTGAAAATGAAGGGCGCTGAAAATTACTATTTTGATTGGTTGATGCCATGGGTGTAGCAAAAGAATTAATTTGTAAGGTGACTGTTTGCGGGGCTGGGCATTGCTGCAAAAATAAATTGAACGACTCCGCTAGTCGATCAACCTTCTCCACAAGGAGTTTATCTGGAGCAGCAACAAAACGGGGTGCAGAGGTCGACGATCGGTCTTCTGCAAATACGCGATCGGCACGACGTGCTACGTCATCCAAGTTGTTAATGGGGCCAGCCACTAGAACTCGTCTCACGCTTGAGGGCAGTCTATCCATAAATAATTTTTTTAGCAGAACAGGGGAGCCCTCAGTCCCTAACAGCTTGCGCATCTCGGCAAGCAGCTCAGTAGGTTTGCGGTCGCCTAACTCACAAGCATGTAGCAACTGATCAAACTTGTGCTCCTCGGTTTGGTCAAAAATCTTGATAAGTGCCGCCTTTAAATAGGAGTATGGGAACACAGGGTCCAAGTCAAGTAGCACGTGCTCGACACGCTGTAAATGTCGCAGATCTAAAGAACTCAATAAAAGCTCGTGCCTCTGACACTCGGAATCAATCTTCCTCATGGAAAAAATGTTCTCTACCATAAGGAACCACAGACTGACGTCATTTTCCCAAAACTTGGGGAGGTTAATGGTAATATGACCCATAGCGACAGCGGGATAAGGTTCAGAAAAATCTGACGATCCTACGCGGATGGGCGGCCCCGTTGACTGTGGCGGAAGAACTTCAGGGGCCCTTGACGAACAAAATGCCGGGACGGCTTCAGCAGCATCATTGTAGGACGCGCCGACAGGGTTCTCTGCCGGTCAATTCGGCAACACCGAAAGCTGCTCACTTGAGCCTCTTGTCACCTGCTGCCGCCTTATGGCGCCTCGGCGTCTTAAGGACATGCGGTAGGCCGACTTCTGGCCTATCATACTGAAAAGTGTTGGGTGAAAAAGAATATACGGAAGCAAACGAAAAATAAACACTTAACTTTGAAATTCGCGGACGGATTAGTCAAAATTTCTTCTGAAAAATCAGTGATTGATTTAGCTCCTTCTTCCCTCCTTTTGCTGTCTTCTTTCTTCCTTCTTGAAATCACGTCGGGGTCACCAATGTAAGAAATAAGTTCCTTAGAGCAATAACGTGCTGACTGAATCCCAATTGCTGGGAACTATGGCAGTCACAAGGAAGAAAGCACTACAGCAATATTTTATTCCATCAATTCGCGCAAGCTGTGGCAGATAATCAAAAATCACGTCCTTCTGCCACGACGATCAACAACGAACGAGAAACATGACAGACAACCAGAACACGTCCGTCCGCCACGGCGATCGACGAAGAAAGAGAGCACAATATTTCCGACCACATGGTCGGTAACAAAATCTGCACGCGACACCAAGAATTAGGTCGCTGCACACGTCTATGTAAACAGGACACTGCACACGTCACATTAACAAAAAAAAATAACGGATAAACAACCTAATGGCGGGAAAGGCAAGCCGATCACCGAGCTACCAAGAGAAAACAAAAATAAATATTATCTATCCCTAATAAAAAAAATATTTTTTCTTATTTTATTCATGACCACCACCATTACACACGACACTGAACAACAATAATAATGAGAGAAATGGAGTCAAGAAAAGGAAGAAGCGACACAACGTCAGACGTTAAAACATGCAAATGAAAACAGTGGATCCATAAAACTAGAGCAATAGTTGCATGGCCGCTAAACCCTAAATTCAAGCAATAAAAATATGTGTGTGTGATTTTAGACGCATACAATAATAAAACACACGAATGCACATAGTAAAAACTAGAATCACACACAACAGCCGAAAGCAAACTAACAAAAAAATAAAAAAAAAAACAAATACATGTTTCGCATGGCAGCTTGATGAAGAGCGAGGCGCGACACGTTACAATGGTTACACCGGTGATGGAATGACATGCTGAGGCTGGTAGTTATTCCACTGAAAATAATGACTATGCAGTAATAATCGAAATCAAGGGCATGGTTAGTAGCCGAATAGTGTAAGTGTCTTTTTGTCCACAGTTGTCATTAAATATTTATAGCACATTAAACTCTTGATATATTCCTTTGTCATATACCAATTACGTATCAAACGTTTGTTCTATGCTTGGAAGTCTGGATGAATCACCATTTGTTGATGGCAATTTCATTGAAGTGTTGTGTTTGACAACAGATATTAACGAATGTCATAAAAACACGTACAGTTGCGATTTAAATGCAACCTGTACGAACACCAACGGAAGTTTCACATGCAATTGCAATAATGGTTACACTGGTGATGGAATGACATGCTCAGGTTATTAGTTATTCCACTACAAATAACGACTATGCATTAATAATCAAGATCAAGATCATGTTTGACAGCTGAGAAATGAATGTATTTCATTTTACAAATAGTTACTTGAAACGTTCAGAGCGCATTAAATCCTTGATACATCATTCCTTGACATATCCTCGTACCAATTGTGCATCAAGCGTTTCACAAATTGCTCAAAAATGTAAACCAATTTTCATTTGTTGTGGCAGTTTCATTGAAATGTTGTGTTTGACAACAGATATTAACGAATGTGATCCGAACAGGCACAATTGCGTGTTAAATGCAACATGCACAAACACCAACAGAAGTTTCACACGCTATTGCAATTATGGTGTAGGAAATAAGTTCCTTAGAGCAATAACGTGCAATAACGTTCCTTAGAGCAATAGCTTCTCATATACAGCATCAAAGTGTAGGCCAATCACCCTTTCTTTGTGGCAGTTTCATTGAAATGTTGTGTTTGACCATAGATATTAACGAATGTGATCAGAACATGCACAGTTGCGATTCAAATGCAACATGCACGAACACCAACGGAAGTTTCACATGCAATTGCAATGATGGTTACACTGGTGATGGAATGACATGCACAGGTTAGTAGCTATTCGACTACAAATAATGACTATGCAGTAACAATCAAGATCAAAACCACGTTTGACAGCTGAGTAATGGATTTATTTCATTTTGTAAAATGTTTCTTGAAACGTTCAGAGCACATTAAATGCTTGATGCACCCTAGCTTAGCATATCTTTTTGTGACATTGGTGTCATATCTTTCATTCTCAACATCAAAATGTAGTCCAATAACATTGGTTTGTGACACTTTCATTGAGCAGTTGTGTTTGACAACAGATATTAACGAATGTGATCAGAACATGCACGGTTGCGATTCAAATGCAACATGCACGAACACCAACGGAAGTTTCACATGCTCTTGCAATGCCGGTAACACCGGTGACGGAATGACGTGCACAGGTTAATAGTTATTCCACTACAAATAATGACTATGCATTAATAATCGAGATCAAGACCATGTTTGGCAGCTGAGTAATGGATGTATTTCATTGTGTGTAAACTTTCTTGAAATGTTCAGAGCGCATTACATGCTCGATGGGTCCTAGCTTGGCAAATCCTCGTACCATATGTGTACTAAGCTTCTGAACAATTGCTTGAAAGTGTAGTCGAATCACCTCTGGTGTGTGACAATTTCATTGAGCAGTTGTGTTTGACAACAGATATTAACGAATGTGATCAGAACATGCACAAATGCGATATAAATGCAACCTGCACGAACACCAACGGAAGTTTCACATGCTCTTGCAATGATGGTTACACTGGTGACGGAATGACATGCACAGGTTATTAGTTATTCGACTACAAATAATGACTATGCAGTAATAATCGAGATCAAGACCATCCTTGGCAGCTGACGAATGGATGTATTTCATTGTGCAAAACTTTCATGAAACGTTCAGAGCGCATGAAATGCTCGATGGGTCCTAGCTTGGCATATCATTGTACCATTTGTATATCAAGCTTCTGGCCTATTGCTTGAAAGTGTAGACCAATCACCATTCGTTTGTGACGATTTCATTGAAGCAGTTGTGTTTGACCATAGATATTAACGAATGTGATCAGAACATGTACAGTTGCGATATAAATGCAACATGCACGAACACCAACGGAAGTTTCACATGCAATTGTAATGATGGTTACACTGGTGATGGAATGACATGCACAGGTTAGTAGTTAATCCACTACAAATAATGACTATGCAGTAACAATCAAGAATAAGACCATGTTTGACATCTGTGTAATAAATCTATTTCATTTTGTAAAATGTTAAATGCTTGATGCGTTCTTCCTTGGCATACACCAACGTGTATCAAGCTTCTCATATATAGCATCAAAGTGTAAATCAATCACCCTTTGTTTGTGGCAGTTTCAATGAACTGTTGTGTTTGACAACAGATATTAACGAATGTGATCAGAACATGCACAGTTGCGATTTAAATGCAACATGCACGAACACCAACGGAAGTTTCACATGCTCTTGCAATGATGGTTACACTGGTAATGGAATGACATGCTCAGGTTAGTAGTTACTCGACTACAAATAATGACTATGCATTACTGATCAAATTCAAGGCCATGTTTGACAGCTGAGTAATGTATGTATTTCATTGTGTGTAAACATTTTTGAAATGGTCAAAGCACACTAAATGCTTGATGCACTCTAGCTTAGCATATCTTTTTGTGACATTGGTGTCATATCTTTCATTCTCAACATCAAAATGTAGTCCAATAACATTGGTTTGTGACACTTTCATTGAGCAGTTGTGTTTGACAACAGATATTAACGAATGTGATCAGAACATGCACGGTTGCGATTCAAATGCAACATGCACGAACACCAACGGAAGTTTCACATGCTCTTGCAATGCCGGTAACACCGGTGACGGAATGACGTGCACAGGTTAATAGTTATTCCACTACAAATAATGACTATGCATTAATAATCGAGATCAAGACCATGTTTGGCAGCTGAGTAATGGATGTATTTCATTGTGTGTAAACTTTCTTGAAATGTTCAGAGCGCATTACATGCTCGATGGGTCCTAGCTTGGCAAATCCTCGTACCATATGTGTACTAAGCTTCTGAACAATTGCTTGAAAGTGTAGTCGAATCACCTCTGGTGTGTGACAATTTCATTGAGCAGTTGTGTTTGACAACAGATATTAACGAATGTGATCAGAACATGCACAAATGCGATATAAATGCAACCTGCACGAACACCAACGGAAGTTTCACATGCTCTTGCAATGATGGTTACACTGGTGACGGAATGACATGCACAGGTTATTAGTTATTCGACTACAAATAATGACTATGCAGTAATAATCGAGATCAAGACCATCCTTGGCAGCTGACGAATGGATGTATTTCATTGTGCAAAACTTTCATGAAACGTTCAGAGCGCATGAAATGCTCGATGGGTCCTAGCTTGGCATATCATTGTACCATTTGTATATCAAGCTTCTGGCCTATTGCTTGAAAGTGTAGACCAATCACCATTCGTTTGTGACGATTTCATTGAAGCAGTTGTGTTTGACCATAGATATTAACGAATGTGATCAGAACATGTACAGTTGCGATATAAATGCAACATGCACGAACACCAACGGAAGTTTCACATGCAATTGTAATGATGGTTACACTGGTGATGGAATGACATGCACAGGTTAGTAGTTAATCCACTACAAATAATGACTATGCAGTAACAATCAAGAATAAGACCATGTTTGACATCTGTGTAATAAATCTATTTCATTTTGTAAAATGTTAAATGCTTGATGCGTTCTTCCTTGGCATACACCAACGTGTATCAAGCTTCTCATATATAGCATCAAAGTGTAAATCAATCACCCTTTGTTTGTGGCAGTTTCAATGAACTGTTGTGTTTGACAACAGATATTAACGAATGTGATCAGAACATGCACAGTTGCGATTTAAATGCAACATGCACGAACACCAACGGAAGTTTCACATGCTCTTGCAATGATGGTTACACTGGTAATGGAATGACATGCTCAGGTTAGTAGTTACTCGACTACAAATAATGACTATGCATTACTGATCAAATTCAAGGCCATGTTTGACAGCTGAGTAATGTATGTATTTCATTGTGTGTAAACATTTTTGAAATGGTCAAAGCACACTAAATGCTTGATGCACTCTAGCTTAGCATATCTTTTTGTGACATTGGTGTCAAAACTTTCATTCTCAACATCAAAATGTAATCCAATAACATTGGTTTGTCACACTTTCATTGAGCAGTTGTGTTTGACAACAGATATTAACGAATGTGATCAGAACATGCACGGTTGCAATTCAAATGCAACATGCACGAACACCAACGGAAGTTTCACATGCTCTTGCAATGCCGCTTACACCAATGATAGAGTAACATGCTCAGATAAGTAGTTATTCCACTGCAAATAATGACTATGCAGTAATAATCGAGATCAAGACCATGTTTGGCAGCTGAGTAATGGATGTATTTCATTGTGTGTAAACTTTCTTGAAATGTTCAGAGCACATTAAATGCTCGATGGGTCCTAGCTTGGCAACTCCTCGTATCACATGTGTACTAAGCTTCTGAACGATTGCTTGAAAGTGTGGTCGAATCACCATTGGTTTTTGACAATTTCATTGAAGTGTTGTGTTTGACAACAGACATTAACGAATGTGATCTGAACATGCACAATTGCGATATAAATGCAACCTGCATGAACACCAACGGAAGTTTCACATGCAATTGCAATGATGGTTACACTGGTGATGGAATGACATGCACGGGTTAGTAGTTACTCGACTACAAATAATGACTATGCATTAATGATCAAATTCAAGGCCATGTTTGACCGTTGACAAATGGATGTATTTCATTGTGTGTAAACTTTCTTGAAATGTTCAGACAAGACCAAAGCATGATGCATCCTAGCTTGGCATATACTCGTACCAATTGTATATCAAGCTTCTGATTTATTCCTTGAAAGTGTGGTGGAGTCACCATTGGTTTTTGACAATTTCATTGAGCAGTTGTGTTTGACAACAGATATTAACGAATGTGATCAGAACATGTACAGTTGCGATTTAAATGCAACATGCACGAACACCAACGGAAGTTTCACATGCAATTGCAATGATGGTTACACTGGTGATGGAATGACATGTACAGGTTAGTAGTTATTTGACTACAATTACTGACAATGCAGTAATAATCAAGATCAAAACCATGTTTGACAGCTGAGTAATAAATGTATTTCGTTTTGTAAATAGTTACTTGAAATGTTCAGAGCACATTAAATGTTTGATGCGTCTTTACTTGGCATATACTAACGTGTATCAAGCTTCTCATATATAGCAAGAACGTGCAGACCAATCACCATTTGTTGGTGGCAGTTTCATTGAACTGTTGTGTTTGATAACAGATATTAACGAATGTGATCAGAACATGCACAGTTGCGATTCAAATGCAACATGCACGAACACCAACGGAAGTTTCACATGCAATTGCAATGATGGTTACACTGGTGATGGAATGACATGCTCAGGTTAGTAGTTATTCGACTACAAATAATGACTATGCATTACTGATCAATGTCAAGGCCATGTTTGACAGCTGAGTAATGTATGTATTTCATTGTGGGTAAACATTTTTGAAATGGTCAAAGCACACTAAATGCTTGATGCGTCCTAGCTTGGCATATCCTCGTACCATTTGTATATCAAGCTTCCGATCTATTCTTTCGAAGTTTAGATCAATCACCATTGGTTTGTGACATTTTCATTGAGCAGTTGTGTTTGACCATAGATATTAACGAATGTGATCAGAACATGTACAGTTGCGATTCAAATGCAACATGCACGAACACCAACGGAAGTTTCACATGCTCGTGCAATGATGGTTACACCGGTGATGGAATGACATGCACAGGTTAGTAGTTATTCCATTACAAATAATGACTATGCAGTAATAATCGAGATCAAGACCATGTTTGGCAGCTGAGTAATGGATGTATTTCATTGTGTGTAAACTTTCTTGAAATGTTTAGAGCACATTAAATGCTCGATGGGTCCTAGCTTGGCATATCCTCGTACCAATTGTGTACCAATCTTCTGAACAATTGCTTGAAAGTGTGGTCGAATCACCATTTGTTGATGTCACTTTCATTGAGTAGTTGTGTTTGACCATAGATATTAACGAATGTGATCAAAACATGCACAGTTGCGATTCAAATGCAACATGCACAAAAACTAAGGGAAGTTTCACATGCTCGTGCAATGATGGTTACACTGGTGATGGAATGACATGCACGGGTTAGTAGTTATTCGACTACTAAAATCGACTGTACATTAATGATCAAATTCAAGGCCATGTTTGACCGTTGACAAATGAATGTATTTCATTGTGTGTAAACTTTCTTGAAATGTTCAGACCAAATCCAAAGCATGATGCATCCTAGCTTGGTATATTGTCACACCAATTGTGTATCAAACGTTTGTTTTATGCTTAAAAGTTTAAATCAATCACCATTTGTTGGTGTCAATTTCATTGAACTGTTGTGTTTGACAACAGATATTAACGAATGTGATCAGAACATGCACAGTTGCGATTCAAATGCAATATGCACGAACACCAACGGAAGTTTCACATGCAATTGCAATGATGGTTACACTGGTGATGGAATGACATGCTCAGGTTAGTAGCTGTTCGACTACAAATAATGACTATGCAGTAACAATCAAGATCAAGACCATGTTTGACAGCTGAGTAATGGATTTATTTCATTTTGTAAAATGTTTCTTGAAACGTTCAAAGCACATTAAATGCTTGATGCACTCTAGCTTAGCATATCCTTTTATGACATTGGTGTCAAGTCTTTCATTCTCAACATCAAAATGTAGTCCAATAACATTGGTTTGTGACATTTTCATTGAGCAGTTGTGTTTGACCATAGATATTAACGAATGTGATCAGAACATGCACGGTTGCAATTCAAATGCAACATGCACGAACACCAACGGAAGTTTCACATGCTCTTGCAATGCCGCTTACATCAATGATGGAATGACATGCTCAGACTAGTAGTTATTCCACTATAAATAATGACTATGCAGTAATAATCGAGATCAAGACCATGTTTGGCAGCTGAGTAATGGATGTATTTCATTGTGTGTAAACTTTCTTGAAATGTTCAGAACACATTACATGCTCGATGGGTCCTACCTTGGCAAATCCTCGTACCACATGTGTACTAAGCTTCTGAACAATTGCTTGAAAGTGTGGGCCAATCACCATTAGTTTTTGACAATTTCATTGAGTAGTTGTGTTTGATATCAGATATTAACGAATGTGATCAGAACATGCACAGTTGCGATTCAAATGCAACATGCACGAACACCAACGGAAGTTTCACATGCAATTGCAATGATGGTTACACCGGTGATGGAATGACATGCTCAGGTTAGTAGTTATTCGACTACAAATAATGACTATGCATTAATGATCAAATTCAAGGCAATGTTTGACAACTGAGTAATGGATGTATTTCATTGTGTGTAAACAGTTTTGAAATGGTCAAAGCACACTAAATGCTTGATGCGTCCTAGCTTGGCATATCCTCGTACCAATTGTATATCAAGCTTCCGATTTATTCTTTCGAAGTTTAGATCAATCACCATTGGTTTGTCACATTTTCATTGAGCAGTTGTGTTTAACCATAGATATTAACGAATGTGATCAGAACATGCACAGTTGCGATTCAAATGCAATCTGCACGAACACCAACGGAAGTTTCACATGCAATTGCAATGATGGTTACACTGGTGATGGAATGACATGCACGGGTTAATTGTTATTCCACTACAAATAATGACTATGCATTAATGATCAAATTCAAGGCCATGTTTGACAACTGAGTAATGGATGTATTTCATTGTGTGTAAACAGTTTTGAAATGGTCAAAGCACACTAAATGCTTGATGCGTCCTAGCTTGGCATATCCTCGTACCAATTGTATATCAAGCTTCCGATCTATTCTTTCGAAGTTTAGATCAATCACCATTGGTTTGTCACATTTTCATTGAGCAGTTGTGTTTGACCATAGATATTAACGAATGTGATCAGAACATGCACAGTTGCGATTCAAATGCAATCTGCACGAACACCAACGGAAGTTTCACATGCAATTGCAATGATGGTTACACTGGTGATGGAATGACATGCACAGGTTAGTAGTTATTCCATTACAAATAATGACTATGCAGTAATAATCGAGATCAAGGCCATGTTTGGCAGCTGAGTAATGGATGTATTTCATTGTGTGTAAACTTTCTTGAAATGTTCAGAGCACATTAAATGCTCGATGGGTCCTAGCTTGGCATATCCTCGTATTAATTGTGTACCAATCTTCTGAACGATTGCTTGAAAGTGTGGTCGAATCACCATTTGTTGGTGACACTTTCATTGAGTAGTTGTGTTTGATCATAGATATTAACGAATGTGATCAGAACATGCACAGTTGCGATTTAAATGCAAAATGCACAAAAACTAAGGGAAGTTTCACATGCTCGTGCAATGATGGTTACACTGGTGATGGAATGACATGCACGGGTTAGTAGTTATTCGACTACTAAAAATGACTGTACATTAATGATCAAATTCAAGGCCGTGTTTGACCGTTGACAAATGGATGTATTTCATTGTGTGTAAACTTTCTTGAAATGTTCAGACCAAATCCAAAGCATGATGCATCCTAGCTTGGCATATTGTCGCACCAATTGTGTATCAAACGTTTGTTTTATGTTTAAAAGTTTAAATCAATCACCATTTGTTGGTGTCAATTTCATTGAAGTGTTGTGTTTGACAACAGATATTAACGAATGTGATCAGAACATGCACAGTTGCGATTTAAATGCAACATGCACGAACACCAACGGAAGTTTCACATGCAATTGCAATAATGGTTACACTGGTGATGGAAAAAGATGCACAGGTTAGTAGTTATTCGACTACAAATAATGACTATGCATTAATAATCGAGATCATGACCGTGTTTGGCAGGTGACCAATGGATGTATTTCATTGTGTGTAAACTTTCTTGAAACGTTCAGAGCGCATTAAATGCTTGATGCACCCTAGCTTAGCGTATCCTTTTGTGACGTTGGTGTCAAGTCTTTCATTCTCAACATCAAAATGTAGTCCAATAACATTGGTTTGTGACATTTTCATTGAGCAGTTGTGTTTGACAACAGATATTAACGAATGTGATCAGAACATGCACGGTTGCAATTCAAATGCAATCTGCACGAACACCAACGGAAGTTTCACATGCTCTTGCAATGCCGGTTACACCGGTGACGAAATGACATGCACAGGTTAGTAGTTATTCCACTACAAATAATGACTATGCATTAATAATCGAGATCAAGACCATGTTTGGCAGCTGAGTAATGGATGTATTTCATTGTGTGTAAACTTTCTTCAAATGTTCAGAGCACAATAAATGCCCGATGGGTCCTAGCTTGGCAAATCCTCGTACCATATGTGTACTAAGCTTCTGAACAATTGCTTGAAATTGTGATCGAATCACCATTGGTTTTTGACAATTTCATTGAAGTGTTGTGTTTGACAACAGACATTAACGAATGTGATCTGAACATGCACAGTTGCGATATAAATGCAATCTGCATGAACACCAATGGAAGTTTCACATGCTCTTGCAATGATGGTTACACCGGTGATGGAATGACATGCACGGGTTAGTAGTTACTCGACTACAAATAATGGCTATGCATTACTGATCAAATTCAAGGCCGTGTTTGACCGTTGACAAATGAATGTATTTCGTTGTGTGTAAACTTTCTTGAAATGTTTAGAGCACATTAAATGCTCGATGGGTCCTAACTTGGCATATCCTCGTACCAATTGTGTACCAATTTTCTGAACGATTGCTTGAAAGTGTGGTCGAATCACCATTTGTTGGTGTCACTTTCATTGAGTAGTTGTGTTTGACCATAGATATTAACGAATGTGATCAGAACATGCACAGTTGCGATTCAAATGCAACATGCACAAAAAGTAAGGGAAGTTTCACATGATCATGCAATGATGGTTACACTGGTGATGGAATGACATGCACGGGTTAGTAGTTATTCGACTACTAAAAATGACTGTACATTAATGATCAAATTCAAGGCATGTTTGACCGTTGACAAATGGATTCATTTTCTGTGTGTAAACTTTCTTGAAATGTTCAGACCAAATCCAAAGCATGATGCATCCTAGCTTGGTATATTGTCACACCAATTGTGTATCAAACGTTTGTTTTATGCTTAAAAGTTTAAATCAATCACCATTTGTTGGTGTCAATTTCATTGAACTGTTGTGTTTGACAACAGATATTAACGAATGTGATCAGAACATGCACAGTTGCGATTCAAATGCAACATGCACGAACACCAACGGAAGTTTCACATGCAAATGCAATGATGGTTACACTGGTGATGGAATGACATGCTCAGGTTAGTAGCTATTCGACTACAAATAATGACTATGCAGTAACAATCAAGATCAAGACCATGTTTGACAGCTGAGTAATGGATTTATTTCATTTTGTAAAATGTTTCTTGAAACGTTCAGAGCACATTAAATGCTTGATGCACCCTAGCTTAGCATATCCTTTTATGACATTGGTGTCAAGTCTTTCATTCTCAACATCAAAATGTAGTCCAATAACATTGGTTTGTGACACTTTCATTGAGCAGTTGTGTTTGACAACAGATATTAACGAATGTGATCAGAACATGCACGGTTGCGATTTAAATGCAAAATGCACGAACACCAACGGAAGTTTTACATGCTCTTGCAATGCCGCTTACATCAATGATGGAATGACATGCTCAGACTAGTAGTTATTCCACTATAAATAATGACTATGCATTAATAATTGAGATCAAGACCATGTTTGGCAGCTGAGTAATGGATGTATTTCATTGTGTGTAAACTTTCTTGAAATGTTCACAACACATTACATGCTCGATGGGTCCTAGCTTGGCAAATCCTCGTACCACATGTGTACTAAGCTTCTGAACAATTGCTTGAAAGTGTAGGCCAATCACCATTGGTTTTTGACAATTTCACTGAGTAGTTGTGTTTGATATCAGATATTAACGAATGTGATCAGAACATGCACAGTTGCGATTCAAATGCAACATGCACGAACACCAACGGAAGTTTCACATGCAATTGCAATGATGGTTACACTGGTGATGGAATGACATGCTCAAATTAATAGTTATTCGACTACAAATAATGACTATGCACTAATGATCGAAATTAAGGCCGTGTTTGACAACTGAGTAATGGATGTATTTCATTGCGTGTAAATTTTTTTGAAATGGTCAAAGCACACTAAATGCTTGATGCGTCCTAGCTTGGCAAATCCTCGTACCAATTGTATATCAAGCTTCCGATTTATTCTTTCGAAATTTAGATCAATCACCATTTGTTTTTGACGATTTCATTGAAGTGTTGTGTTTGACCATAGATATTAACGAATGTGATCAGAACATGCACAGTTGCGATTCAAATGCAATCTGCACGAACACCAACGGAAGTTTCACATGCAATTGCAATAATGGTTACACTGGTGATGGAATGACATGCTCAGGTTAGTAGTTATTCCATTACAAATAATGACTATGCAGTAATAATCGAGATCAAGACCATGTTTGGCAGCTGAGTAATGGATGTATTTCATTGTGTGTAAACTTTCTTGAAATGTTCAGAGCACATTAAATGCTCGATGGGTCCTAGCTTGGCATATCCCTGTACCAATTATGTACCAATTTTCTGAACGATTGCTTGAAAGTGTGGTCGAATCACCATTTGTTGATGACACTTTCATTGAGTAGTTGTGTTTGACCATAGATATTAACGAATGTGATCAGAACATGCACAGTTGCGATTTAAATGCAAAATGCACAAAAACTAAGGGAAGTTTCACATGCTCGTGCAATGATGGTTACACTGGTGATGGAATGACATGCACGGGTTAGTAGTTATTCGACTACTAAAAATGACTGTACATTAATGATCAAATTCAAGGCCGTGTTTGACCGTTGACAAATGGATGTATTTCATTGTGTGTAAACTTTCTTGAAATGTTCAGACCAAATCCAAAGCATGATGCATCCTAGCTTGGCATTATGTCGCACCAATTGTGTTTCAAACGTTTGTTTTATGCTTAAAAGTTTAAATCAATCACCATTTGTTGGTGTCAATTTCATTGAACTGTTGTGTTTGACAACAGATATTAACGAATGTGATCAGAACATGCACGGTTGCGATTCAATTGCAACATGCACGAACACCAACGAAAGTTTCACATGCAATTGCAATAATGGTTACACCGGTGATGGAAAAAGATGCACAGGTTAGTAGTTATTCGACTACAAATAATGACTATGCATTAATAATCGAGATCATGACCGTGTTTGGCAGGTGACCAATGGATGTATTTCATTGTGTGTAAACTTTCTTGAAACGTTCAGAGCGCATTAAATGCTTGATGCACTTTAGCTTAGCGTATCCTTTTGTAACATTGGTGTCAAGTCTTTAATTCTCAACATCAAAATGTAGTCCAATAACATTGGTTTGTGACATTTTCATTGAGCAGTTGTGTTTGACAACAGATATTAACGAATGTGATCAGAACATGCACGGTTGCAATTCAAATGCAACATGCACGAACACCAACGGAAGTTTCACATGCTCTTGCAATGCCGGTTACACCGGTGACGAAATGACATGCACAGGTTAGTAGTTATTCCACTACAAATAATGACTATGCATTAATAATCGAGATCAAGACCATGTTTGGCAGCTGAGTAATGGATGTATTTCATTGTGTGTAAACTTTCTTCAAATGTTCAGAGCACAATAAATGCCCGATGGGTCCTAGCTTGGCAAATCCTCGTACCATATGTGTACTAAGCTTCTGAACAATTGCTTGAAATTGTGATCGAATCACCATTGGTTTTTGACAATTTCATTGAAGTGTTGTGTTTGACAACAGACATTAACGAATGTGATCTGAACATGCACAGTTGCGATATAAATGCAATCTGCATGAACACCAACGGAAGTTTCACATGCTCTTGCAATGATGGTTACACCGGTGATGGAATGACATGCACGGGTTAGTAGTTACTCGACTACAAATAATGGCTATGCATTACTGATCAAATTCAAGGCCGTGTTTGACCGTTGACAAATGAATGTATTTCGTTGTGTGTAAACTTTCTTGAAATGTTTAGAGCACATTAAATGCTCGATGGGTCCTAACTTGGCATATCCTCGTACCAATTGTGTACCAATTTTCTGAACAATTGCTTGAAAGTGTGGTCGAATCACCATTTGTTGGTGTCACTTTCATTGAGTAGTTGTGTTTTACCATAGATATTAACGAATGTGATCAAAACATGCACAGTTGCGATTCAAATGCAACATGCACAAAAAGTAAGGGAAGTTTCACATGATCATGCAATGATGGTTACACTGGTGATGGAATGACATGCACGGGTTAGTAGTTATTCGACTACTAAAAATGACTGTACATTAATGATCAAATTCAAGGCATGTTTGACCGTTGACAAATGGATTCATTTTCTGTGTGTAAACTTTCTTGAAATGTTCAGACCAAATCCAAAGCATGATGCATCCTAGCTTGTTATATTGTCACACCAATTGTGTATCAAACGTTTGTTTTATGCTTAAAAGTTTAAATCAATCACCATTTGTTGGTGTCAATTTCATTGAACTGTTGTGTTTGACAACAGATATTAACGAATGTGATCAGAACATGCACAGTTGCGATTCAAATGCAATATGCACGAACACCAACGGAAGTTTCACATGCAATTGCAATGATGGTTACACTGGTGATGGAATGACATGCTCAGGTTAGTAGCTATTCGACTACAAATAATGACTATGCAGTAACAATCAAGATCAAGACCATGTTTGACAGCTGAGTAATGGATTTATTTCATTTTGTAAAATGTTTCTTGAAACGTTCAGAGCACATTAAATGCTTGATGCACCCTAGCTTAGCATATCCTTTTATGACATTGGTGTCAAGTCTTTCATTCTCAACATCAAAATGTAGTCCAATAACATTGGTTTGTGACACTTTCATTGAGCAGTTGTGTTTGACAACAGATATTAACGAATGTGATCAGAACATGCACGGTTGCGATTTAAATGCAAAATGCACGAACACCAACGGAAGTTTCACATGCTCTTGCAATGCCGCTTACATCAATGATGGAATGACATGCTCAGACTAGTAGTTATTCCACTATAAATAATGACTATGCATTAATAATTGAGATCAAGACCATGTTTGGCAGCTGAGTAATGGATGTATTTCATTGTGTGTAAACTTTCTTGAAATGTTCACAACACATTACATGCTCGATGGGTCCTAGCTTGGCATATCCTCGTACCACATGTGTACTAAGCTTCTGAACACGTGCTTGAAAGTGTAGGCCAATCACCATTGGTTTTCGACGATTTCATTGAGTAGTTGTGTTTGATATCAGATACTAACGAATGTGATCAGAACATGCACAGTTGCGATTCAAATGCAACATGCACGAACACCAACGGAAGTTTCACATGCAATTGCAATGATGGTTACACTGGTGATGGAATGACATGCTCAGGTTAGTAGTTATTCGACTACAAATAATGACTATGCATTACTGATCAAATTCAAGGCCATGTTTGACAACTGAATAATGGATGTATTTCATTGTGTGTAAACAGTTTTGAAATGGTCAAAGCACACTAAATGCTTGATGCGTCCTAGCTTGGCAAATCCTCGTACCAATTGTATATCAAGCTTCCAATTTATTATTTCGAAGTTTAGATCAATCACCATTTGTTTTTGACGATTTCATTGAAGTGTTGTGTTTGACCATAGATATTAACGAATGTGATCAGAACATGCACAGTTGCGATTCAAATGCAATCTGCACGAACACCAACGGAAGTTTCACATGCAATTGCAATGATGGTTACACTGGTGATGGAATGACATGCTCAGGTTAGTAGTTATTCCATTACAAATAATGACTATACAGTAATAATCGAGATCAAGACCATGTTTGGCAGCTGAGTAATGGATGTATTTCATTGTGTGTAAACTTTCTTGAAATGTTCAGAGCACATTAAATGCTCGATGGGTCCTAGCTTGGCATATCCCTGTACCAATTATGTACCAATTTTCTGAACGATTGCTTGAAAGTGTGGTCGAATCACCATTTGTTGATGACACTTTCATTGAGTAGTTGTGTTTGACCATAGATATTAACGAATGTGATCAGAACATGCACAGTTGCGATTTAAATGCAAAATGCACAAAAACTAAGGGAAGTTTCACATGCTCGTGCAATGATGGTTACACTGGTGATGGAATGACATGCACGGGTTAGTAGTTATTCGACTACTAAAAATGACTGTACATTAATGATCAAATTCAAGGCCGTGTTTGACCGTTGACAAATGGATGTATTTCATTGTGTGTAAACTTTCTTGAAATGTTCAGACCAAATCCAAAGCATGATGCATCCTAGCTTGGCATATTGTCGCACCAATTGTGTTTCAAACGTTTGTTTTATGCTTAAAAGTTTAAATCAATCACCATTTGTTGGTGTCAATTTCATTGAAGTGTTGTGTTTGACAACAGATATTAACGAATGTGATCAGAACATGCACGGTTGCGATTTAAATGCAACATGCACGAACACCAACGGAAGTTTCACATGCAATTGCAATAATGGTTACACCGGTGATGGAAAAAGATGCACAGGTTAGTAGTTATTCGACTACAAATAATGACTATGCATTAATAATCGAGATCATGACCGTGGTTGGCAGGTGACCAATGGATGTATTTCATTGTGTGTAAACTTTCTTGAAACGTTCAGAGCGCATTAAATGCTTGATGCACTTTAGCTTAGCGTATCCTTTTGTGACATTGGTGTCAAGTCTTTAACTCTCAACATCAAAATGTAGTCCAATAACATTGGTTTGTGACATTTTCATTGAGCAGTTGTGTTTGACAACAGATATTAACGAATGTGATCAGAACATGCACGGTTGCGATTCAAATGCAACATGCACGAACACCAACGGAAGTTTCACATGCTCTTGCAATGCCGGTTACACCGGTGACGAAATGACATGCACAGGTTAGTAGTTATTCCACTACAAATAATGACTATGCATTAATAATCGAGATCAAGACCATGTTTGGCAGCTGAGTAATGGATGTATTTCATTGTGTGTAAACTTTCTTCAAATGTTCAGAGCACAATAAATGCTCGATGGGTCCTAGCTTGGCATATCCTCGTACCATATGTGTACTAAGCTTCTGAACAATTGCTTGAAATAGTGGTCGAATCACCATTGGTTTTTGACAATTTCATTGAAGTGTTGTGTTTGACAACAGACATTAACGAATGTGATCTGAACATGCACAATTGCGATATAAATGCAATCTGCATGAACACCAACGGAAGTTTCACATGCTCTTGCAATGATGGTTACACTGGTGATGGAATGACATGCACGGGTTAGTAGTTATTCGACTACAAATAATGGCTATGCATTACTGATCAAATTCAAGGCCGTGTTTGACCGTTGACAAATGGATGTATTTCATTGTGTGTAAACTTTCTTGAAATGTTCAGACCAGATCGAAAGCTTGATGCATCCTAGCTTGGCATATCCTCGTACCAATTGTATATCAAGCTTCTGACCTATTGCTTGAAAGTGTGGTCGAATCACCATTTGTTTTTGACAATTTCATTGAGCAGTTGTGTTTGACAACAGATATTAACGAATGTGATCAGAACATGTACAGTTGCAATTTAAATGCAACATGCACGAACACCAACGGAAGTTTCACATGCAATTGCAATGATGGTTACACTGGTGATGGAATGACATGCACAGGTTAGTAGTTATTTCACTACAATTACTGACAATGCAGTAATAATCGAGATCAAGACCATGTTTGACAGCTGAGTAATGGATGTATTTCGTTTTGTAAATAGTTACTTGAAATGTTCAGAGCACATTAAATGTTTGATGCGTCCTTACTTGGCATATACTAACGTGTATCAAGCTTCTCATATATAGCATCAAAGTGCAGACCAATCACCATTTGTTGGTGGCAGTTTCATTGAACTGTTGTGTTTGATAACAGATATTAACGAATGTGATCAGAACATGCACAGTTGCGATTCAAATGCAATATGCACGAACACCAACGGAAGTTTCACATGCAATTGCAATGATGGTTACACTGGTGATGGAATGACATGCTCAGGTTAGCAGTTATTCGACTACAAATAATGACTATGCTTTACTGATCAAATTCAAGGCCATGTTTGACAGCTGAGTAATGTATGTATTTCATTGTGTGTAAACAGTTTTGAAATGGTCAAAGCACACTAAATGCTTGATGTGTCCTAGCTTATCATATCCTCGTACCAATTGTATATCAAGCTTCCGATTTATTCTTTCGAAATTTAGATCAATCACCATTGGTTTTTGACGATTTCATTGAAGTGTTGTGTTTGACCATAGATATTAACGAATGTGATCAGAACATGCACAGTTGCGATTCAAATGCAAAATGCACGAACACCAACGGAAGTTTCACATGCAATTGCAATAATGGTTACACTGGTGATGGAATGACATGCTCAGGTTAGTAGTTATTCCATTACAAATAATGACTATGCAGTAATAATCGAGATCAAGACCATGTTTGGCAGCTGAGTAATGGATGTATTTCATTGTGTGTAAACTTTCTTGAAATGTTTAGAGCACATTAAATGCTCGATGGGTCCTAGCTTGGCATATCCTCGTACCAATTATGTACCAATTTTCTGAACGATTGCTTGAAAGTGTGGTCGAATCACCATTTGTTGGTGACACTTTCATTGAGTAGTTGTGTTTGACCATAGATATTAACGAATGTGATCAGAACATGCACAGTTGCGATTTAAATGCAAAATGCACAAAAACTAAGGGAAGTTTCACATGCTCGTGCAATGATGGTTACACTGGTGATGGAATGACATGCACGGGTTAGTAGTTATTCGACTACTAAAAATGACTGTACATTACTGATCAAATTCAAGGCCGTGTTTGACCGTTGACAAATGGATGTATTTCATTGTGTGTAAACTTTCTTGAAATGTTCAGACCAAATCCAAAGCATGATGCATCCTAGCTTGGCATATTGTCGCACCAATTGTGTATCAAACGTTTGTTTTATGTTTAAAAGTTTAAATCAATCACCATTTGTTGGTGTCAATTTCATTGAAGTGTTGTGTTTGACAACAGATATTAACGAATGTGATCAGAACATGCACGGTTGCGATTCAAATGCAACATGCACGAACACCAACGGAAGTTTCACATGCAATTGCAATAATGGTTACACCGGTGATGGAAAAAGATGCACGGGTTAGTAGTTATTCGACTACAAATAATGACTATGCATTAATATTCGATATCATGACCGTGGTTGGCAGGTGACCAATGGATGTATTTCATTGTGTGTAAACTTTCTTGAAACGTTCAGAGCACAATAAATGCTTGATGCACTTTAGCTTAGCGTATCCTTTTGTAACATTGGTGTCAAGTCTTTAACTCTCAACATCAAAATGTAGTCCAATAACATTGGTTTGTGACATTTTCATTGAGCAGTTGTGTTTGACAACAGATATTAACGAATGTGATCAGAACATGCACGGTTGCAATATAAATGCAAAATGCACGAACACCAACGGAAGTTTCACATGCTCTTGCAATGCCGCTTACACCGGTGACGGAATGACATGCACAGGTTAGTAGTTATTCCACTACAAATAATGACTATGCATTAATAATCGAGATCAAGACCATGTTTGGCAGCTGAGTAATGGATGTATTTCATTGTGTGTAAACTTTCTTCAAATGTTCAGAGCACAATAAATGCTCGATGGGTCCTAGCTTGGCAAATCCTCGTACCATATGTGTACTAAGCTTCTGAACAATTGCTTGAAAGTGTGGTCGAATCACCATTGGTTTTTGACACTTTCATTGAAGTGTTGTGTTTGACAACAGACATTAACGAATGTGATCTGAACATGCACAATTGCGATATAAATGCAATCTGCATGAACACCAACGGAAGTTTCACATGCTCTTGCAATGATGGTTACACTGGTGATGGAATGACATGCACGGGTTAGTAGTTACTCGACTACAAATAATGGCTATGCATTAATGATCAAATTCAAGGCCGTGTTTGACCGTTGACAAATAAATGTATTTCATTGTGTGTAAACTTTCTTGAAATGTTCAGACCAGATCGAAAGCTTGATGCGTCCTAGCTTGGCATATCCTCGTACCAATTGTATATCAAGCTTCTGACCTATTGCTTGAAAGTGTGGTCGAATCACCATTTGTTTTTGACAATTTCATTGAGCAGTTGTGTTTGACAACAGATATTAACGAATGTGATCAGAACATGTACAGTTGCAATTTAAATGCAACATGCACGAACACCAACGGAAGTTTCACATGCAATTGCAATGATGGTTACACTGGTGATGGAATGACATGCACAGGTTAGTAGTTATTTCACTACAATTACTGACAATGCAGTAATAATCGAGATCAAGACCATGTTTGACAGCTGAGTAATGGATGTATTTCGTTTTGTAAATAGTTACTTGAAATGTTCAGAGCACATTAAATGTTTGATGCGTCCTTACTTGGCATATACTAACGTGTATCAAGCTTCTCATATATAGCATCAAAGTGCAGACCAATCGCCTTTTGTTGGTGGCAGTTTCATTGAAGTGTTGTGTTTGATAACAGATATTAACGAATGTGATCAGAACATGCACAGTTGCGATTCAAATGCAACATGCACGAACACCAACGGAAGTTTCACATGCAATTGCAATGATGGTTACACTGGTAATGGAATGACATGCACAGGTTAGTAGTTATTCGACTACAAATAATGACTATGCATTAATAATCGAGATCATGACCGTGGTTGGCAGGTGACCAATGGATGTATTTCATTGTGTGTAAACTTTCTTGAAATGTTCAGAGCACATCAAATGCTTGATGCACCCTAGCTTAGCGTATCCTTTTGTGACATTGGTGTCAAGTCTTTCATTCTCAACATCAAAATGTAGTCCAATAACATTGGTTTGTGACACTTTCATTGAGCAGTTGTGTTTGACAACAGATATTAACGAATGTGATCAGAACATGCACGGTTGCAATTCAAATGCAACATGCACGAACACCAATGGAAGTTTCACATGCTCTTGCAATGATGGTTACACCGGTGACGAAATGACATGCACAGGTTAGTAGTTATTCCATTACAAATAATGACTATGCAGTAATAATCGAGATCAAGACCATGTTTGGCAGCTGAGTAATGGATGTATTTCATTGTGTGTAAACTTTCTTGAAATGTTCAGAGCACAATAAATGCTCGATGGGTCCTAGCTTGGCATATCCTCGTACCATATGTGTACTAAGCTTCTGAACTATTGCTTGAAAGTGTGGTCGAATCACCATTGGTTTTTGACAATTTCATTGAAGTGTTGTGTTTGACAACAGATATTAACGAATGTGATCAGAACATGTACAGTTGCGATTTAAATGCAACATGCACGAACACCAACGGAAGTTTCACATGCAATTGCAATGATGGTTACACTGGTGATGGAATGACATGCACAGGTTAGTAGTTATTTTACTACAATTACTGACAATGCAGTAATAATCGAGATCCAGACCATGTTTGACAGCTGAGTAATGGATGTATTTCGTTTTGTAAATAGTTACTTGAAATGTTCAGAGCACATTAAATGTTTGATGCGTCCTTACTTGGCATATACTAACATGTATCAAGCTTCTCATATATAGCATCAAAGTGCAGACCAATCACCATTTGTTGGTGGCAGTTTCATTGAAGTGTTGTGTTTGATAACAGATATTAACGAATGTGATCAGAACATGCACAGTTGCGATTCAAATGCAACATGCACGAACACCAACGGAAGTTTTACATGCAATTGCAATGATGGTTACACTGGTAATGGAATGACATGCTCAGGTTAGCAGTTATTCGACTACAAATAATGACTATGCATTACTGATCAAATTCAAGGCCATGTTTGACAGCTGAGTAATGTATGCATTTCATTGTGTGTAAACATTTTTGAAATGGTCAAAGCACACTAAATGCTTGATGCGTCCTAGCTTGGCATATCCTCGTACCAATTGTATATCAAGCTTCCGATCTATTCTTTCGAAGTTTAGATCAATCACCATTGGTTTGTCACATTTTCATTGAGCAGTTGTGTTTGACCATAGATATTAACGAATGTGATCAGAACATGCACAGTTGCGATTCAAATGCAGCATGCACGAACACCAACGGAAGTTTCACATGCAATTGCAATAATGGTTACACTGGTGATGGAATGACATGCTCAGGTTAGTAGTTATTCCATTACAAATAATGACTATGCAGTAATAATCGAGATCAAGACCATGTTTGGCAGCTGAGTAATGGATGTATTTCATTGTGTGTAAACTTTCTTGAAATGTTCAGAGCACATTAAATGCTCGATGGGTCCTAGCTTGGCAAATCCTCGTACCAATTGTGTACCAATCTTCTGAACAATTGCTTGAAAGTGTGGTCGAATCACCATTTGTTGGTGACACTTTCATTGAGTAGTTGTGTTTGACCATAGATATTAACGAATGTGATCAGAACATGCACAGTTGCGATTTAAATGCAAAATGCACAAAAACTAAGGGAAGTTTCACATGATCGTGCAATGATGGTTACACTGGTGATGGAATGACATGCACGGGTTAGTAGTTATTCGACTACTAAAAATGACTGTACATTAATGATCAAATTCAAGGCCATGTTTGACCGTTGACAAATGGATGTATTTCATTGTGTGTAAACTTTCTTGAAATGTTCAGACCAAATCCAAAGCATGATGCATCCTAGCTTGGCATATTGTCGCACCAATTGTGTATCAAACGTTTGTTTTATGTTTAAAAGTTTAAATCAATCACCATTTGTTGGTGTCAATTTCATTGAAGTGTTGTGTTTGACAACAGATATTAACGAATGTGATCAGAACATGCACAGTTGCGATTCAAATGCAACATGCACGAACACCAACGGAAGTTTCACATGCAATTGCAATGATGGTTACACTGGTGATGGAAAAAGATGCACAGGTTAGTAGTTATTCGACTACAAATAATGACTATGCATTAATAATCGATATCATGACCGTGTTTGGCAGGTGACAAATGGATGTATTTCATTGTGTGTAAACTTTCTTGAAACGTTCAGAGCGAATTAAATGTTTGATGCACCCTAGCTTAGCGTATCCTTTTGTGACATTGGTGTCAAGTCTTTCATTCTCAACATCAAAATGTAGTCCAATAACATTGGTTTGTGACACTTTCATTGAGCAGTTGTGTTTGACAACAGATATTAACGAATGTGATCAGAACATGCACGGTTGCAATTTAAATGCAACATGCACGAACACCAACGGAAGTTTCACATGCTCTTGCAATGCCGGTTACACCGGTGACGGAATGACATGCACAGGTTAGTAGTTATTCCATTACAAATAATGACTATGCAGTAATAATCGAGATCAAGACCATGTTTGGCAGCTGAGTAATGGATGTATTTCATTGTGTGTAAACTTTCTTGAAATGTTCAGAGCACAATAAATGCTCGATGGGTCCTAGCTTGGCATATCCTCGTACCACATGTGTACTAAGCTTCTGAACAATTGCTTGAAATAGTGGTCGAATCACCATTGGTTTTTGACACTTTCATTGAAGTGTTGTGTTTGACAACAGACATTAACGAATGTGATCTGAACATGCACAATTGCGATATAAATGCAATCTGCATGAACACCAACGGAAGTTTCACATGCTCTTGCAATGATGGTTACACTGGTGATGGAATGACATGCACGGGTTAGTAGTTACTCGACTACAAATAATGGCTATGCATTAATGATCAAATTCAAGGCCGTGTTTGACCGTTGACAAATGGATGTATTTCATTGTGTGTAAACTTTCTTGAAATGTTCAGACCAGATCGAAAGCTTGATGCATCCTAGCTTGGCATATCCTCGTACCAATTGTATATCAAGCTTCTGACCTATTGCTTGAAAGTGTGGTCGAATCACCATTGGTTTTTGACAATTTCATTGAGCAGTTGTGTTTGACAACAGATATTAACGAATGTGATCAGAACATGTACCGTTGCGATTTAAATGCAACATGCACGAACACCAACGGAAGTTTCACATGCAATTGCAATGATGGTTACACTGGTGATGGAATGACATGCACAGGTTAGTAGTTATTTCACTACAATTACTGACAATGCAGTAATAATCGAGATCAAGACCATGTTTGACAGCTGAGTAATGAATGTATTTCGTTTTGTAAATAGTTACTTGAAATGTTCAGAGCACATTAAATGTTTGATGCGTCCTTACTTGGCATATACTAACGTGTATCAAGCTTCTCATATATAGCATCAAAGTGCAGACCAATAACCATTTGTTGGTGGCAGATTCAGTGAACTGTTGTGTTTGATAACAGATTTTAACGAATGTGATCAGAACATGCACAGTTGCGATTCAAACGCAACATGCACGAACACCAACGGAAGTTTCACATGCAATTGCAATGATGGTTACACTGGTAATGGAATGACATGCTCAGGTTAGTAGTTATTCGACTTCAAATAATGACTATGCTTTACTGATCAAATTCAAGGCCATGTTTGACAGCTGAGTAATGTATGTATTTCATTGTGTGTAAAATTTTTGAAATAGTAAAAGCACACTAAATGCTTGATGTGTCCTAGCTTGGCATATCCTCGTACCAATTGTATATCAAGCTTCCGATCTATTCTTTCGAAGTTTAGATCAATCACCATTGGTTTTTGACGATTTCATTGAAGTGTTGTGTTTGACCATAGATATTAACGAATGTGATCCGAACATGTACAATTGCGATTCAAATGCAAAATGCACGAACACCAACGGAAGTTTCACATGCAATTGCAATAATGGTTACACTGGTGATGGAATGACATGCTCAGGTTAGTAGTTATTCCATTACAAATAATGACTATGCAGTAATAATCGAGATCAAGACCATGTTTGGCAGCTGAGTAATGGATGTATTTCATTGTGTGTAAACTTTCTTGAAATGTTCAGAGCACATTAAATGCTCGATGGGTCCTAGCTTGGCATATCCTCGTACCAATTGTGTACCAATCTTCTGAACGATTGCTTGAAAGTGTGGTCGAATCACCATTTGTTGGTGACACTTTCATTGAGTAGTTGTGTTTGACCATAGATATTAACGAATGTGATCAGAACATGCACAGTTGCGATTCAAATGCAACATGCACAAAAACTAAGGGAAGTTTCACATGCTTGAGCAATGATGGTTACACTGGTGATGGAATGACATGCACGGGTTAGTAGTTATTCGACTACTAAAAATGACTGTACATTAATGATCAAATTCAAGGCCATGTTTGACCGTTGACAAATGAATGTATTTCATTCTGTGTAAACTTTCTTGAAATGTTCAGACCAAATCCAAAGCATGATGCATCCTAGCTTGGCATATTGTCGCACCAATTGTGTATTAAACGTTTGTTTTATGTTTAAAAGTTTAAATCAATCACCATTTGTTGGTGTCAATTTCATTGAAGTGTTGTGTTTGACAACAGATATTAACGAATGTGATCAGAACATGCACAATTGCGATTCAAATGCAACATGCACGAACACCAACGGAAGTTTCACATGCAATTGCAATAATGGTTACACTGGTGATGGAATGATATGCTCAGGTTAGTAGTTATTCGACTACAAATAATGACTATGCATTACTGATCAAATTCAAGGCCGTGTTTGACAACTGAGTAATGGATGTATTTCATTGTGTGTAATCTTTCTTGAAACGTTCAGTGCGCATTAAATGCTTGATGCGTCCGAGCTTGGCATATCCTCGTACCAATTGTATATCAAGCTTCCGATTTATTCTTTCGAAGTTTAGATCAATCACCATTGGTTTGTGACATTTTCATTGAGCAGTTGTGTTTGACCATAGATATTAACGAATGTGATCAGAACATGCACAGTTGCGATTCAAATGCAATCTGCACGAACACCAACGGAAGTTTCACATGCAATTGCAATGATGGTTACTCTGGTGATGGAATGACATGCACAGGTTAGTAGTTATTCCATTACAAATAATGACTATGCAGTAATAATCGAGATCAAGACCATGTTTGGCAGCTGAGTAATGGATGTATTTCATTGTGTGTAAACTTTCTTGAAATGTTCAGAGCACATTAAATGCTCGATGGGTCCTAGCTTGGCATATCCCTGTACCAATTGTGTACCAATTTTCTGAACGATTGCTTGAAAGTGTGGTCGAATCACCATTTGTTGGTGACACTTTCATTGAGTAGTTGTGTTTGACCATAGATATTAACGAATGTGATCAAAACATGCACAGTTGCGATTTAAATGCAACATGCACAAAAACTAAGGGAAGTTTCACATGATCGTGCAATGATGGTTACACTGGTGATGGAATGACATGCGCGGGTTAGTAGTTATTCGACTACTAAAAATGACTGTACATTAATGATCAAATTCAAGGCCATGTTTGACCGTTGACAAATGGATGTATTTCATTGTGTGTAAACTTTCTTGAAATGTTCAGACCAAATCCAAAGCATGATGCATCCTAGCTTGGCATATACTCGCACCAATTGTGTATTAAACGTTTGTTTTATGTTTAAAAGTTTAAATCAATCACCATTTGTTGGTGTCAATTTCATTGAAGTGTTGTGTTTGACAACAGATATTAACGAATGTGATCAGAACATGCACAGTTGCGATTCAAATGCAACATGCACGAACACCAACGGAAGTTTCACATGCAATTGCAATAATGGTTACACTGGTGATGGAAAAAGATGCACAGGTTAGTAGTTATTCGACTACAAATAATGACTATGCATTAATAATCGAGATCATGACCGTGGTTGGCAGCTGAGTAATGGATGTATTTCATTGTGTGTAAACTTTCTTGAAATGTTCAGAGCGCATTAAATGCTCGATGGGTCCTAGCTTGGCATATCCCTGTACCAATTGTGCACCAATTTTCTGAACGATTGCTTGAAAGTGTGGTCGAATCACCATTTGTTGGTGACACTTTCATTGAGTAGTTGTGTTTGACCATAGATATTAACGAATGTGATCCGAACATGCACAGTTGCGATTTAAATGCAAAATGCACAAAAACTAAGGGAAGTTTCACATGATCGTGAAATGATGGTTACACTGGTGATGGAATGACATGCACGGGTTAGTAGGTATTTCACTACGATTACTGACAATGCTGCAAAAATCAAGATCAAGACCATGTTTGACATCTGTGTAATGGATGTATTTCATTTTGTAAAATGTTAAATGCTTGATGCGTTCTTCCTTGGCATACACCAACGTGTACCAAGCTTCTCATATACAGTAACAAAGTGTAGATCAATCACCATTTTTTTGTGGCACTTTCATTGAACTGTTGTGTTTGACAACAGATATTAACGAATGTGATCCGAACATGCACAGTTGCGATTCAAATGCAAAATGCATGAACACCAACGGAAGTTTCACATGCTCTTGCAATGATGGTTACACTGGTGATGGAATGACATGCACGGGTTAGTAGTTATTCGACTACAAATAATGACTATGCACTAATGATCAAATTCAAGGCGTGTTTGACCGTTGACAAATGGATGTATTTCATTGTGTGTAAACTTTCTTGAAATGTTCAGACCAGATCAAAGGCTTGATGCATCCTAGCTTGGCATATCCTCGTACCAATTGTATATCAAGCTTTTGATTTATTGCTTGAAAGTGTGGTCGAATCACCATTGGTTTTTGACAATTTCATTGAAGTGTTGTGTTTGACCATAGATATTAACCAATGTGATCAGAACATGTACAGTTGCGATTCAAATGCAACATGCACGAACATCAATGGAAGTTTCACATGCAATTGCAATGATGGTTACACTGGTGATGGAATGACATGCTCAAATTAATAGTTATTCGACTACAAATAATGACTATGCACTAATGATCGAAATTAAGGCCGTGTTTGACAACTGAGTAATGGATGTATTTCATTGCGTGTAAATTTTTTTGAAATGGTCAAAGCACACTAAATGCTTGATGCACCCTAGCTTGGCATATCCTCGTACCATTTGTATATCAAGCTTCCGATCTATTCTGTCGAAGTTTAGATCAATCACCATTGGTTTGTTACATTTTCATTGAAGTGTTGTGTTTGACCACAGATATTAACGAATGTGATCAGAACATGCACAGTTGCGATTCAAATGCAACATGCACGAACACCAACGGAAGTTTCACATGCAATTGCAATAATGGTTACACCGGTGATGGAATGACATGCTCAGGTTAGTAGTTATTCCATTACAAATAATGACTATGCAGTAATAATCGAGATCAAGACCATGTTTGGCAGCTGAGTAATGGGTGTATTTCATTGTGTGTAAACTTTCTTGAAATGTTCAGAGCACATTAAATGCTCGATGGGTCCTAGCTTGACATATCATCGTACCAATAGTGTACTAAGCTTCTGAACAATTGCTTGAAAGCGTAGTCGAATCACCTCTGGTGTGTGACAATCTCATTGAACTGTTGTGTTTGACCATAGATATTAACGAATGTGATCAGAACATGCATAGTTGCAATTTAAATGCAACCTGCACGAACACTAACGGAAGTTTCACATGCTCGTGCAATGATGGTTACACTGGTGATGGAATGACATGCACGGGTTAATGGTTATTCCACTACAAATAACGAGTATACATTAATGATCAAATTGAAGGCCGTGTTTGACCGTTGACAAATGGATGTATTTCATTGTGTGTAAACTTTCTTGAAATGTTCAGACCAGATCAAAAGCTTGATGCATCCTAGCTTGGCATATCCTCGTACCAATTGTATAACAAGCTTTTGATTTATTGCTTGAAAGTGTGGTCGAATCACCATTGGTTTTTGACAATTTCATTGAAGTGTTGTGTTTGATCATAGATATTAACGAATGTGATCCAAACATGTACAATTGCGATTTAAATGCAACATGCACGAACACCAACGGAAGTTTCACATGCTATTGCAATGATGGTTACACTGGTGATGGAATGACATGCAAAGGTTAATAGTTATTTGACTACAATTACTGACAATGCAGTAACAATCAAAATCAAGATCATGTTTGACATCTGTGTAATAAATGTATTTCATTTTGTGAAATGTTAAACGCTTGATGTGTCCTTCCTTGGCATATATCAACGTGTACCAAGCTTCTCATATATAGCAACAAAGTGTAGACCAATCACCATTTGTTGGTGGCAGTTTCATTGAACTGTTGTGTTTGGCAACAGATATTACCGAATGTGAACCGAACATGTACAATTGCGATTTAAATGCAACCTGCACGAACATTAACGGAAGTTTCACATGCACCTGCAATGATGGTTACACTGGTGATGGAATGACATGCTCAGATTAGTAGTTATTCCACTACAAATAATGACTATGCATTAATGATCGAATTCAAGGCCGTGTTTGACAACAGAGTAATGGATGTATTTCATTGTGTGTAAACTTTCTTGAAATGTTCCGAGCACACTAAATGCTGGATGCATCCTAGCTTGGCATATCCTCGTACCAATTGCATATCAAGCTTCTGCTTCATTGCTTGAAAGTGTAAACCAATCACCATTTGTTTGTGATATTTTCATTGAACTGTTGTGTTTGACCATAGATATTAACGAATGTGATCCGAACATGTACAATTGCGATTTAAATGCAACATGCATGAACACCCATGGAAGTTTCACATGCAATTGCAATGATGGTTACACTGGTGATGGGATGACATGCACAGGTTAGTAGTTATTTCACTACAATTACTGACAATGCAATAACAATCAAAATCAAGACCATGTTTGACATCTGTGTAATAAATGTATTTCATTTTGTAAAATGTTAAATCCTGGATGTGTCCTAGCTTGGTATATACCAACGTGTATTATGCTTTTCATATATAGCAAGAAAGTGTAGACCAATCACCATTTGTTTGGGGCAGTTTCATTGAAGTGTTGTGTTTGATAACAGATATTAACGAATGTAATCAGAACATGCACAGTTGCGATTCAAATGCAACATGCACGAACACCAACGGAAGTTTCACCTGCAATTGCAATGATGGTTACACTGGTGATGGAATGACATGCTCAGGTTAGTAGTTATTCGACTACAATTACTGACAATGCAGTTATAATCAAGATCAAGACGATGTTTGCGAGCTAAGTAATGGATATATTTCGTTTTGTAAATAGTTACTTGAAACGTTCAGAGCACATTAAATGCTTGATGCATCCTTATTTGGCCTATACAAACGTGTACCAAGCTTTTCATTTATAGCAACAAAGTGTAGACCAATCACCATTTGTTGGTGGCACTTTCATTGAACTGTTGTGTTTGACCATAGATATTAACGAATGTGATCAGAACATGCACAGTTGCAATTTAAATGCAAATTGCACGAACATTAACGGAAGTTTCACATGCAATTGCAATGATGGTTACACTGGTGATGGAATGACATGCTCAGATTAGTAGTTATTCGACTACAAATAATGACTATGCATTAATGATCAAATTCAAGGCCGTGTTTGACAACAGAGTAATGGATGTATTTCATTGTGTGTAAACTTTCTTGAAATGTTCAGAGCACACTAAATGCTTGATGCATCCTAGCTTGGCATATCCTCGTACCAATTGTATATCAAGCTTTTGATTTATTGCTTGAAAGTGTGGTCGAATCACCATTGGTTTTTGACAATTTCATTGAAGTGTTGTGTTTGACCATAGATATTAACCAATGTGATCAGAACATGTACAGTTGCGATTCAAATGCAACATGCACGAACATCAATGGAAGTTTCACATGCAATTGCAATGATGGTTACACTGGTGATGGAATGACATGCTCAAATTAATAGTTATTCGACTACAAATAATGACTATGCACTAATGATCGAAATTAAGGCCGTGTTTGACAACTGAGTAATGGATGTATTTCATTGCGTGTAAATTTTTTTGAAATGGTCAAAGCACACTAAATGCTTGATGCACCCTAGCTTGGCATATCCTCGTACCATTTGTATATCAAGCTTCCGATCTATTCTGTCGAAGTTTAGATCAATCACCATTGGTTTGTTACATTTTCATTGAAGTGTTGTGTTTGACCACAGATATTAACGAATGTGATCAGAACATGCACAGTTGCGATTCAAATGCAACATGCACGAACACCAACGGAAGTTTCACATGCAATTGCAATGATGGTTACACCGGTGATGGAATGACATGCTCAGGTTAGTAGTTATTCCATTACAAATAATGACTATGCAGTAATAATCGAGATCAAGACCATGTTTGGCAGCTGAGTAATGGGTGTATTTCATTGTGTGTAAACTTTCTTGAAATGTTCAGAGCACATTAAATGCTCGATGGGTCCTAGCTTGACATATCATCGTACCAATAGTGTACTAAGCTTCTGAACAATTGCTTGAAAGCGTAGTCGAATCACCTCTGGTGTGTGACAATCTCATTGAACTGTTGTGTTTGACCATAGATATTAACGAATGTGATCAGAACATGCATAGTTGCCATTTAAATGCAACCTGCACGAACACTAACGGAAGTTTCACATGCTCGTGCAATGATGGTTACACTGGTGATGGAATGACATGCACGGGTTAATGGTTATTCCACTACAAATAACGAGTATACATTAATGATCAAATTGAAGGCCGTGTTTGACCGTTGACAAATGGATGTATTTCATTGTGTGTAAACTTTCTTGAAATGTTCAGACCAGATCAAAAGCTTGATGCATCCTAGCTTGGCATATCCTCGTACCAATTGTATAACAAGCTTTTGATTTATTGCTTGAAAGTGTGGTCGAATCACCATTGGTTTTTGACAATTTCATTGAAGTGTTGTGTTTGATCATAGATATTAACGAATGTGATCCAAACATGTACAATTGCGATTTAAATGCAACATGCACGAACACCAACGGAAGTTTCACATGCTATTGCAATGATGGTTACACTGGTGATGGAATGACATGCAAAGGTTAATAGTTATTTGACTACAATTACTGACAATGCAGTAACAATCAAAATCAAGATCATATTTGACATCTGTGTAATAAATGTATTTCATTTTGTGAAATGTTAAACGCTTGATGTGTCCTTCCTTGGCATATATCAACGTGTACCAAGCTTCTCATATATAGCAACAAAGTGTAGACCAATCACCATTTGTTGGTGGCAGTTTCATTGAACTGTTGTGTTTGGCAACAGATATTACCGAATGTGAACCGAACATGTACAATTGCGATTTAAATGCAACCTGCACGAACATTAACGGAAGTTTCACATGCACCTGCAATGATGGTTACACTGGTGATGGAATGACATGCTCAGATTAGTAGTTATTCCACTACAAATAATGACTATGCATTAATGATCGAATTCAAGGCCGTGTTTGACAACAGAGTAATGGATGTATTTCATTGTGTGTAAACTTTCTTGAAATGTTCCGAGCACACTAAATGCTTGATGCATCCTAGCTTGGCATATCCTCGTACCAATTGCATATCAAGCTTCTGCTTCATTGCTTGAAAGTGTAAACCAATCACCATTTGTTTGTGATATTTTCATTGAACTGTTGTGTTTGACCATAGATATTAACGAATGTGATCCGAACATGTACAATTGCGATTTAAATGCAACATGCACGAACACCCATGGAAGTTTCACATGCAATTGCAATGATGGTTACACTGGTGATGGGATGACATGCACAGGTTAGTAGTTATTTCACTACAATTACTGACAATGCAATAACAATCAAAATCAAGACCATGTTTGACATCTGTGTAATAAATGTATTTCATTTTGTAAAATGTTAAATCCTGGATGTGTCCTAGCTTGGTATATACCAACGTGTATTATGCTTTTCATATATAGCAAGAAAGTGTGGACCAATCACCATTTGTTTGTGGCAGTTTCATTGAAGTGTTGTGTTTGATAACAGATATTAACGAATGTAATCAGAACATGCACAGTTGCGATTCAAATGCAACATGCACGAACACCAACGGAAGTTTCACATGCAATTGCAATGATGGTTACACTGGTGATGGAATGACATGCTCAGGTTAGTAGTTATTCGACTACAATTACTGACTATGCAGTAATAATCAAGATCAAGACGATGTTTGCGAGCTAAGTAATGGATATATTTCGTTTTGTAAATAGTTACTTGAAACGTTCAGAGCACATTAAATGCTTGATGCATCCTTATTTGGCCTATACAAACGTGTACCAAGCTTTTCATTTATAGCAACAAAGTGTAGACCAATCACCATTTGTTGGTGGCAGTTTCATTGAAGTGTTGTGTTTGACCATAGATATTAACGAATGTGATCAGAACATGCACAGTTGCAATTTAAATGCAAAATGCACGAACACCAACGGAAGTTTCAAATGCACCTGCAATGATGGTTACACTGGTGATGGAATGACATGCTCAGATTAGTAGTTATTCGACTACAAATAATGACTATGCATTAATGATCAAATTCAAGGCCGTGTTTGACAACAGAGTAATGTATGTATTTCATTGTGTGTAAACTTTCTTGAAATGTTCAGAGCACACTAAATGCTTGATGCGTCCTAGCTTGGCATATCCTCGTACCAATTGTATATCAAGCTTCTGATCCATTGACTGAAAGTGTGGTCGAATCACCATTGGTTTGTGACATTTTCATTGAACTGTTGTGTTTGATCATAGATTTTAACGAATGTGATCCGAACATTTACAATTGCGATTCAAATGCAACATGCACGAACATCAATGGAAGTTTCACATGCAATTGCAATGATGGTTACACTGGTGATGGAATGACATGCACGGGTTAGTAGTTATTTCACTACGATTACTGACAATGCTGCAAAAATCAAGATCAAGACCATGTTTGACATCTGTGTAATGGATGTATTTCATTTTGTAAAATGTTAAATGCTTGATGCGTTCTTCCTTGGCATACACCAACGTGTACCAAGCTTCTCATATACAGTAACAAAGTGTAGATCAATCACCATTTGTTGGTGGCACTTTCATTGAACTGTTGTGTTTGACAACAGATATTAACGAATGTGATCCGAACATGCACAGTTGCGATTCAAATGCAAAATGCATGAACACCAACGGAAGTTTCACATGCTCTTGCAATGATGGTTACACTGGTGATGGAATGACATGCACGGGTTAGTAGTTATTCGACTACAAATAATGACTATGCACTAATGATCAAATTCAAGGCGTGTTTGACCGTTGACAAATGGATGTATTTCATTGTGTGTAAACTTTCTTGAAATGTTCAGACCAGATCAAAGGCTTGATGCATCCTAGCTTGGCATATCCTCGTACCAATTGTATATCAAGCTTTTGATTTATTGCTTGAAAGTGTGGTCGAATCACCATTGGTTTTTGACAATTTCATTGAAGTGTTGTGTTTGACCATAGATATTAACCAATGTGATCAGAACATGTACAGTTGCGATTCAAATGCAACATGCACGAACATCAATGGAAGTTTCACATGCAATTGCAATGATGGTTACACTGGTGATGGAATGACATGCTCAAATTAATAGTTATTCGACTACAAATAATGACTATGCACTAATGATCGAAATTAAGGCCGTGTTTGACAACTGAGTAATGGATGTATTTCATTGCGTGTAAATTTTTTTGAAATGGTCAAAGCACACTAAATGCTTGATGCACCCTAGCTTGGCATATCCTCGTACCATTTGTATATCAAGCTTCCGATCTATTCTGTCGAAGTTTAGATCAATCACCATTGGTTTGTTACATTTTCATTGAAGTGTTGTGTTTGACCACAGATATTAACGAATGTGATCAGAACATGCACAGTTGCGATTCAAATGCAACATGCACGAACACCAACGGAAGTTTCACATGCAATTGCAATGATGGTTACACCGGTGATGGAATGACATGCTCAGGTTAGTAGTTATTCCATTACAAATAATGACTATGCAGTAATAATCGAGATCAAGACCATGTTTGGCAGCTGAGTAATGGGTGTATTTCATTGTGTGTAAACTTTCTTGAAATGTTCAGAGCACATTAAATGCTCGATGGGTCCTAGCTTGACATATCATCGTACCAATAGTGTACTAAGCTTCTGAACAATTGCTTGAAAGCGTAGTCGAATCACCTCTGGTGTGTGACAATCTCATTGAACTGTTGTGTTTGACCATAGATATTAACGAATGTGATCAGAACATGCATAGTTGCCATTTAAATGCAACCTGCACGAACACTAACGGAAGTTTCACATGCTCGTGCAATGATGGTTACACTGGTGATGGAATGACATGCACGGGTTAATGGTTATTCCACTACAAATAACGAGTATACATTAATGATCAAATTGAAGGCCGTGTTTGACCGTTGACAAATGGATGTATTTCATTGTGTGTAAACTTTCTTGAAATGTTCAGACCAGATCAAAAGCTTGATGCATCCTAGCTTGGCATATCCTCGTACCAATTGTATAACAAGCTTTTGATTTATTGCTTGAAAGTGTGGTCGAATCACCATTGGTTTTTGACAATTTCATTGAAGTGTTGTGTTTGATCATAGATATTAACGAATGTGATCCAAACATGTACAATTGCGATTTAAATGCAACATGCACGAACACCAACGGAAGTTTCACATGCTATTGCAATGATGGTTACACTGGTGATGGAATGACATGCAAAGGTTAATAGTTATTTGACTACAATTACTGACAATGCAGTAACAATCAAAATCAAGATCATGTTTGACATCTGTGTAATAAATGTATTTCATTTTGTGAAATGTTAAACGCTTGATGTGTCCTTCCTTGGCATATATCAACGTGTACCAAGCTTCTCATATATAGCAACAAAGTGTAGACCAATCACCATTTGTTGGTGGCAGTTTCATTGAACTGTTGTGTTTGGCAACAGATATTACCGAATGTGAACCGAACATGTACAATTGCGATTTAAATGCAACCTGCACGAACATTAACGGAAGTTTCACATGCACCTGCAATGATGGTTACACTGGTGATGGAATGACATGCTCAGATTAGTAGTTATTCCACTACAAATAATGACTATGCATTAATGATCGAATTCAAGGCCGTGTTTGACAACAGAGTAATGGATGTATTTCATTGTGTGTAAACTTTCTTGAAATGTTCCGAGCACATTAAATGCTCGATGCATCCTAGCTTGGCATATCCTCGTACCAATTGCATATCAAGCTTCTGCTTCATTGCTTGAAAGTGTAGACCAATCACCATTTGTTTGTGATATTTTCATTGAACTGTTGTGTTTGACCATAGATATTAACGAATGTGATCCGAACATGTACAATTGCGATTTAAATGCAACATGCACGAACACCCATGGAAGTTTCACATGCAATTGCAATGATGGTTACACTGGTGATGGGATGACATGCACAGGTTAGTAGTTATTTCACTACAATTACTGACAATGCAATAACAATCAAAATCAAGGCCATGTTTGACATCTGTGTAATAAATGTATTTCATTTTGTAAAATGTTAAATCCTGGATGTGTCCTAGCTTGGTATATACCAACGTGTATTATGCTTTTCATATATAGCAAGAAAGTGTGGACCAATCACCATTTGTTTGTGGCAGTTTCATTGAAGTGTTGTGTTTGACAACAGATATTAACGAATGTAATCAGAACATGCACAGTTGCGATTCAAATGCAACATGCACGAACACCAACGGAAGTTTCACATGTAATTGCAATGATGGTTACACTGGTGATGGAATGACATGCTCAGGTTAGTAGTTATTCGACTACAAATAATGACTATGGAGTAATAATCGAGAATAAGACCGTGTTTGGCAGCTGAGTAATGGATATATTTCATTGTTCACAACTTTCTTGAAACTTTCAGAGCGCATTAAATGCTTGATGCACCCTAGCTTGGCATATCCTTTTGTGACATTGGTGTGAAGTCTTTAATTCTCAACATCAAAATGTAGTCCAATAACATTGGTTTGTGACACTTTCTTTGAAGTGTTGTGTTTGACAACAGATATTAACGAATGTGATCAGAACATGCACAATTGCGATATAAATGCAACCTGCACGAACACCAACGGAAGTTTCACATGCTCTTGCAATGATGGTTACACTGGTGATGGAATGACATGCACGGGTTAGTAGTTATTCCATTACAAATAATGACTATGCATTAATGATCAAATTCAAGGCCGTGTTTGACCGTTGACAAATGGATGTATTTCATTGTGTGTAAACTTTCTTGAAATGTTCAGACCAGATCAAAGGCTTGATGCATTCTTCCTTGGCATATCCTCGTACCAATTGTATATCAAGCTTTTGATTTATTGCTTGAAAGTGTGGTCGAATCACCATTTGTTTTTGATAATTTCATTGAACTGTTGTGTTTGACAACAGATATTAACGAATGTGATCAGAACATACACAACTGCGATTTAAATGCAAAATGCACGAACATCAACGGAAGTTTCACATGCAATTGCAATGATGGTTACACTGGCAATGGAATGACATGCTCAGGTTAATGGTTTTTTGATTGCAATTGGTGACTATGCGATAATAGTCGATATCAAGACCATGTTTAATGGCTGTAAGTTGCATGTTTTATATCAGGGTTTCCCAAGCTTTTGCTGCTGTGTATCACTTATGGAGTTATTCTGTAGCTTTATACCACCTAACGTGTACGATTTGTTTTTGTTTTTAAAAGAACTGCACCAAAAGTTTAACAGACCAATAACATGCAAATATAATAAAGGTAAAAGAGTTCACAATTAAAAAATATGCAAAACTAAAGTTATTTTGTTTGCACATGTACATGAACATAAACAACCAAAATACTTAACTTTTTGTCCAATAAGTACTCGTAGGTCAATGCGATGACTGCTTGCGCTTGCTTTTCTTCAATCGGTTTTGCAGGCCGAGAGAATATTTTGCTTGAAGAACATCGGAAATTGTGTTCTAGGTTTACACGACGATTTCTTGCCTTCGACTTGATTGTAAGAAAAGTAAAGATTCCTTGTTTGCATTTCCATGTTCCTAGAATTAAGAGAAGCTGAGAAATTGCTTAAGAGGGGCTTACATTTAACTAGAAGTTGGCCAATTTATGATTTTTAATCTTTTCCTGTGTACTTTTATTGCACTGCAAATCAATGAGTTCTTCTTGTTCACCAACTCCCGCTGGGAGGTCATCAGGCTTAACACTGAATGGATTCTGAATGTATTCCAAACCGTCTGTTTTGAATGTTTTTTATCCAGAAGTTGAGCTTTCGGGTAAATGGAGTAAATTTGATTGAGAAATCAATGATGCTGCTCTTAAACTCCTGAAGAAAACAATTGAACTAATTCATGATTCCAAAAATATTTGGCAGGTTGGCAAGGTGAAGAATGGAGTTTTTGTCTTTATGAATCTTCTGAAATTTGAAATGTGTTGTTATTAAACACTAAAGCAGTTCCTTTCTTAGCACAAAAAGCGCATCGTGGTATTTTCCCGAAACAGTCACCTCACTTCCGTATGAAATAGCGATGACGTGTATTCTGATCCGATATCCTCACACATGACCTTGAAGAGACTATCTATGGCAGATGTCTTAATATAGTTTACCATTTTAACAAGCAGTTTCAAGCTTGTCTTCCTATTGGGAGGTAGAAGTTTAGCAGTGAGGACGAATGGGTGTATGAAGCAGTGAAGGAAAGAGACAGATGGAGACACTGCTTTCACTTGAAATTGGAATCCAGATTTTCTGCCAAGCATAGCAGGGGCGTCTTCAGTTGAGCAAACTACTAGCTTGGTCCATTGGAGATCCTTTTCTTTGAAAAAGCTATCAACAAGCTCGCAAACCTATTCTCCTTTGTTCTAACAATAATTGACTTCAAATTGCATTCTTAGTAAAACAACGCACATAGACCAGAAGCTATGCTCAGTTTTACACGTCGGTTGATTCGTCCAGTTGTATATCAAATCCATATTTTGAGCCCTGTACATCCGTAATGACTTGTTTGTTGATATTAAAAGACATTTTTGTAATATGCCGCAGTATGATATTATTTGACACCAAAACACTGTTTCATTTTTACTCTGCTTCATCGCCGATGACATGCTTTACTAGCACTTTTGTTGCAAGCATGATAAGTTTCTCAGCTATTGTGGGAAGCTTTTTGTTCTTCGCCACAAGAAGTGCAATTTTATAGGAGGCTGTCACAATCCACACCTTGCGTTTCTCGTAGTTAGGAAGTAGGGATTTCAATTCTGATGTTAAGCTCTTCTAAAAAAAAACGGCAAAAATGTCTTTCGTAAGGTGCGATTTTACGCAATGACGCTGTTTTCTTTTGATTTTCCTTTAAACTTTCTCGAGTCCTTGCTGGCTACGCATTAAGTAGCATGTTCTTTTCTCCCTGCTTGACGTGCCCTGGAGAGTGGAAAGAGTCCTTGCTTTTCCTCAAATGTTTGGTTCGACCCCGATAGCTCTATAAAGCAATTACAAGGCAAAATACCAATGATATCTTCCATGTGGTGCGATTTAACACAGAGACGTTGTTTATTTTAATTTCGCCTCAAACTTTCCTAACTCTCTACTGGCTACGCATTATGATTCGTATTTGTTTTTCCTTGCTTAGGTATGCTCATAGAAGTTAAATAAGTTCTTGCTTTTCCCAAATTTTCAGGTTTGATTCCGGTAGTTCTATAAAGCTATTATAAAGCAAAATAGAAAAAATGTTTCTCCCAAGTATGGTACGATTTTACCCCGGCAGGCCATATTATCAGCCGTGCCAATTCAAAACGTATCAATTATTGCAGCTTCACCAGCTTAACCGTACAAACATTTGTTAGAGCCACAACGAAATGTTTTACTAAATATAAGTCATAGCTCCTGTACATGTAATGGTGATCATTAGGGCCCGCTAAAGTCAATAAAGTCAAAATTTTTTCAGGATCTTGTTACATGATCAAACGTGTACTAACGTTCGTTTCAGGTGTTCAGGAGTATGTTTTGGTAGAGTTTATAAGTCAAAATTTTGCATAAAGTCAAAACTTGTCAAAATTGTCTTCATCAAAAATTTCCTTACAAAAACGAACGAATTTATATTTTTTTATATTTTTTTGAATTTTTGAGCTGCTATTAAAATTTTATGCGCAGTTTTATTTGATTTTAAGCTTTTGAAATAGTTGCAATGGTAAAAATGCGTGCGGTGCATAAAATCGTCATTGTTGATGCATAAACACATAATTGTTAGACAATTAATCTATTCCTATAAAACCTTTGCGCTCTTTACACGTGGTCTTTTTAAGTCGTAGCTTTCAAAGCAAAGAATGCCTAAACAAGCCAAATCTTCTACAGCGAAAGTTAGGCAAATTTTCAAGGAATATCCGGATGAGTTTTCGGCAACTCCTGCCCGCGACTTGCGATGCAATCTTTGCGACGTGTTAGTCAAATGCGACAAAAAGTTTTTTGTGGAAAGCCACCGAAAAAGTAAGCAACACCAAAGAAAATCGGAGACGAAGAGCAAATCCCAAAGTAAGCAAACCTTTTTACAACTCGATCAAGTAAACTTCAAGGAACAGGTTGTCTCTTCATTCTTAGCTGCAGATATCCCACTTCATAAACTGAACCATCCTTCTTTAAAGTCTCTGTTTGCTACAATGGGAAAACTATTGCCTTCAGAAACTGCAGCCCAGGCATGTGTTGCTAAATTGGCATCCCAAAAAGAAGAACAAATTCAAGAATTGCTTCGTGACAAAACAATTTTTTTAATTGTGGATGAAGCAGATATTGCTAAACAAAGGTATATTAGTGTGCTTGTGGGCAGCTTAAATGCCCCAAATCAGACATTCCCCGTTGATTGCCATTCACTTGACAGCGGTAGCAATGTTAATTGCAGTATTATTCTGCACACTGTGGATGACATATTGGGACAACTTGAAATAAAACGCGAGAATTTTTCATTGTTCTTGACTGATGCTGCTCGGTACATGTCTTTGGCTGGAAAGATATTAAAGGAATTATACCCTTCTTTGATGCATGTCACCTGCGTTGCGCACTTAGTACATAACTGCGCTATGCGTGTGCGTGCTCATTTAAAAAATATTGATGAAATAATAGCAACGATCAAGGCAGCAACAATCAAAAACAAAGATCGCAAGAAAGATTTTCATGATGCTGGTCATCCATCTTCTCCTGACCCTGTAATTACAAGATGGGCAACTTGGCTTAGAGCTGCCTTATATCACAGTGAGAACCTTTCAGCTGTTCGTACCATTGTCAACAATTGGACAAGTGCAAGCCTCTTAGTCAGCAGAGCAAAAGACGCTATCAATGTGGAAAATTTGGTGCCGGACTTGGTTAAAATAAATCATTACCGGACTCTAGCAGTCAACGTAGAGTTCTTAGAAGGAAGTGTCTGCACGATAACCGAAGCATAGGGACTGCTGAAGAATGTGCAATTTGATGATGATCCGTGCGCAATTAAAAATTACATTAAAAAACGACTATCCAACTCTGATTTAGAAACAATAATAAACTGTACCAACTTGACAATTGATCCAACAAGCAACGCATTATTGCAAAAAGCCCAGCCAACCTCTGCTGCTGTTGAGAGGTCGTTTTCTATGCTCAGTAAATTACTGAGAAAAGACAGAAATTTTGACGTTAAGAACGTAAAAAAATATGTGATGCTGTATTACAATAAAAAGTCCTGGTAATTATACTGTGTGGCTTTCGTTAAAAACATTATAGACAAACTGTTAATGCACAGTACAGTTGCGATAACAACGCATTTTTTGTATTACACACTAATTGATACCGGTACACACAATGGCTCGTTATCCTAGGTTTTGACGTCATGCGTCGCTTTGTTGCATTAGCTTCAAGACTGAGTGATTGAGAAAATATTTAAAGTAGGCTACCTTCTTCTTTAAAACCTTATGTAAATTGCGGATTACAAAACATTTTTAATCAAAAAAGTGCAACAAGACATAAATAATAGGCGAAAGCGGTTAGGTCAAAATAAGGTCAAAATTTTGCTAAAATAAAGTCAAAAATATATTTTTTTAGGTCAAATAAAAATGTCCCTACTCATAGGGCAATTAGCTGTGTTGTGGTAGGCATGTTCGACTGTTTGGTGGGCCCGCTTTTGTGATAATATTGGTGACATTAAGACTTTTGCCTGCGCTGCTTTAATGCTTTGCTTTAATTCGGCCTTAGCATGAAAAAGAGCCATGTCTTTCCCTTCAGTCATACAATCTCTTGCATTAGGCGCTTATTAAGCTCTTTTCAAATAAAAGCATTTCCTCTTAATCCAGTGTTACAGATTGATGCTAGTGTATTATTGTTTAATTGTGATCTTTTTTTAAACTCGAGACTTTATTACATTTAACTTTAAATTATCTACTCGCAACACTGTCCATATGTGCTGCCATTGAATTGTGCACATGCAACTTTTAATATAGTTCGAATATGTGAAATGTGTGACAGTGTTTGTAAACCTTTTAAGTAGCAGCATATATTGGTGACGTTTCTGAAAAAGATGAAAAGCCCAAATATTGCATAGTAACATGAAGAAAACGAAGTATGAAGAAGCAGTTAATGCAAATGCTGATGGCTAGGCCTACGTTGAAGTTAATCTATGAAAAAAGGGAACCTCTACAAAAACTCCAACGTTTTGAGATTGTCGCAAAAAAAAGTGATAAATGAAAAAACTACGTTGTATTGAATTTAATCGTCGAAAAGATGATAGCGATAAGTGGAAAAAATTCAAATGTTTAACCTTAATTTGGTAACAAAAAAATAAGTGTTAGGTTTGAAAAGCATTATGTCCCGTTATATGTATAAGCTTGGAAGAGCCTCCAAAACGATTGCGTACCCTAAAATGTATAATGCACACGGTCGACAAACACTGCTGCACAGTACAGGTTGCACCGTCGTGCATTGATGATGCTGGCGCCAGTGTGATTTGACACAGTGATGTTGTTAACTTTGACTTCCCCTCAAACATTCTGAAGTCCCTGCTGGCTACACATTATGATCCATATTCGTTTTTTCTTGCTTAGGTATGCTTCGAGAATTTAAAAGAGTCCTTGCTTTTCCCAAATTTTCAGGTTTGATCCCTGTAGCTCTATAAAGCTATTATCAAACAAAATAGAAAAATGTTTCTGCTAACTTTGGTGCGTTTTTACCCCGGCAGGGCGTGCCATCACCCGCGCCAATTTAAAAACATATCTTGCACCTAATTGGCAAAGCAGCATACGGGCGTAAGGGGCATTAACAATTTATTAAAATGAATATGCCAGGAAACAATAATGAGTATACCACCCAACCAATTTAGACGAGACCATCCCACTATATTAGGTGCAAGGTTAACAATTTTCATCTTTTCCTATAATTTTCAAATCTAAAAACATATCAATCTTTTAGTAAATATAAGCCATAGTTCCTATACATGTACTGGTGGTCATTTTGTTATATTAATCAAGACTGGAAGTATTCAAAAAGGAAGAACGATGACACAAATTAACATTTGTAATATTTAAAAGCGTAAGGAGGTGGTGAAACATCGTCAAAATTGTTGGTGTTTCCCAAATGGTGGTCGTTTTGGCAATTAAAGAAATGAATCATTTATTGGTAGGCCTATTTGACAATTTGGTGGCCCCGCTTTTGTATTTTTATTTGTGACATTAACATCTTTGCCTGCGCTGTTTTCTTTTGATTCGTCCATAGCATGAAAAAGAGCCATGCCTTTACCGTAAGTCATATAACCTATTGCAATACACGCCTATGAATCTCTTTTCTAGCAAAAGCATTTCCTTTTAATCCAGTGTCACAATGGATGCTATTATTGTTTAATTTTGATCTTTTGCTAAACTTGGAATTTCATTACATTTAACTTTGCCCCTAATCCAGACCTCTTTACTGTTTAATAAAGATTAATGTTTTGTAGCGATATCCTTGCTATTACAAATATTGATAATGTGTTTTGCCATTTGTGTTTAACTATCAAAACGATAGTGGATAATTTTGCTGCCTGCTGCTGTCCTCAGTGTACAATGGCAAGCTTTGTGATGTCATTTAACATTATGACCACTTTTTCGTTTTGAAGGTGAATAAATATGATCTAACGCCTCTGAACTAAAGGCCATGCTCCTTGGCTTTGGCAAAAACCCCGCCATGCAAAGAGCAAACTAACTCGAAATGAAGCACTCACAGTTAAGTTATAGCAATAGCCGGGGCCCCCATTAATAATGTCGAGGCTAAGAACATCAAATCAGCTGGCTGCTGCGGCAGCCTCGCCCAATTGCAAACGAAATTGCTTTAACATTTAGATTAACCTAACTCAGTCAACTGAATGTGTGTGTATGCGTTCCTGCGTCTATGCCGCCAACTCAGGGAAGGTTGCTCAAAAGCTATTGGCAGTAGCACTTTCGATTTTGCTTTCCTAACTAGCTGGGAAAAGAAAGACAAAATCCACAGCAAGATTTGGGGTTCAATCTTCTGTATTCAATTGACGTACACAATTAGCTACGAGCACCTATCGCAGCCTCACGAGCATATATAGCAGCCAGTTTCCAACCGCAAAGAAAAATATAGCCCTGTAGGAGAGCAGATACAAATATAGCTAGCTAAGACAGCAGAATTTTATTTCGAAATTTACAAAGCTTCTATCATTCTATCACTGAATGAACTCCCAAATGCCAATAAAAAAATATAAAGCACAAGCGATCTTATTTATACTGACGAAAAAACCTTCGAGAAGGTTCTTCATTTTTAAGGCAATCGCATTTTCTCCTAAAAAATACGTGTGAACCAGTTCTTTCTGAATCTGTTGCTTCATAATAAGCTTTAACTAGCTGTGAGCTCGTCATTGAAGATATTATGTAACAAGCTAGCTTGAATATTCAGTCGTGTTGCAACTTGCCGCTGCAGCTGCAGATTTGCTACAAAAGGAAAAAAGGCACCCAGCGAGCCAACTAGCCCACGTAACAGCACAGTTGAGAAGCAGAATAAAATGCATTGGAACCAACTTTGCATTGACGGTACTACATTTCTCTATGTGGGAATTCTTGCAAAAATAAATATATTTTGTACTTTTGAATAACATCTCGCGTACCACTTGGAAAAATTCCATTCCACATACCACCCTTGGTAGACATACCACAGGTAGGAATCACCTGTCTTATTGTGTAGAAAGTTGTTTTGAAATCCACCAAGAACTTAGAGTTATTGATAGATCGTTTCTTGGTATATACCAATTGTGTATCAAGCTTTTGATCTATAGCATCAAAGTTATGTCCAAACACCATTTGTTTGTGGCAATTTCATTGAACATTTATGTTTGACAACAGATATTAACGAATGTGATCAAAACATGCACAGTTGCAATTCAAATGCAACATGCACGAACACCAACGGAAGCTTTAGATGCTCTTGCAATGATGGTTACACCAGTGATGGAATGACATGCACAGGTTAGTAGTAAGTCCACGGCAATTAATGACTATGCATTAATAATCAAAACCGTGTTTGGCGGGTGGGAAATGAATGTGTTTCTATGGACAAAAAACTTCTTGAAATGTTCAAAGCACAGTAAATTCGTGATACATATTTTTTGGCATCTATCAATTGTGTATCAAGCGTTTGATCTATTGCTTGAATGTGTAAATCAATTATCATTTGTTTGTGACACTTTCATTGAACTGTTGTGTTTGACAACAGATATTAGCGAATGTGATAAAAACTTGCACTGTTGCGATTCAAATGCAACATGCACATACACCAACGGCAGTTTCACATGCTCTTGCAATAAGGGTTACACTGGTAATAAAACGGCATGCTCTGGTGAGTAGGTAGTCCACTGCAATGACTATGAATTAATAATTGAGATCAAGCCGTGTTTGGCAGCTCAAAAATGGATGTGTATTGTTGTGTAAAATGATTCTTGAAATGTTCAGAGCACATTAAATTCGCGATACTTATTCTTTGGCACATACCAATTGTGTATCAAGCTTCTCATTTATTGCTTGAAAGTGTAAACCAATCACCATTTGTTTGTGGCACTTTCACTGAACTGTTGTGTTTGATAACAGATATTAACGAATGTGATAAACACATGCACAGTTGCGATTCAAATGCAACATGCAATAAAACCAACGGCAGTTTCACATGCTCTTGCAATGAGGGTTACAGTGGTGATAGAATGAAATGTTTAGCGCTAGTAGTTATTCCACTACAAATAATGAATATACAGTAAAGCTGAAAATTGCATGTGTTTATCTGTCCACAGTTGTCTTGAAACATTCAAAACATATTAATTTCATGATAACTTTTTCTTTGGCACATACCAATTGTATATCTAGCGTTTGATCTATTGATTGAAAGTGTACACCGATCACTATTTGTTTGTGGCACTTTCAATAAACTATTGGGTTTGACCACAGATATTAACGAATGTGACAAAAGCAAGCACAATTGCGATTTAAATGCAACCTGCACGAACACCAACGGAAGTTTCACATGCTCTTGCATTGACGGTTACACCGGCAATGGAATGACATGCACAGGTTAGTATTTATTCCGTGGCAAATAATGACAATGCATAAAAGTTGATAGAAAACCGTGCTTAGTAGCTGAATAGTGTATGTTTTATTGTGTGAAAAGTTGTCTTCAAATATACCAAGAACTTTGAGTTATTGATACGTCCTTTCTTGGTATATGCCAATTGTGTATCAAGCTTTTGACCCATAAAATAAAAGTTATGTCCAAAAACTATTTCTTTGTGACAACTTCATTGAACGATTGTGTTTGACCACAGATATTAACGAATGTGATAAGAACTTGCACAATTGCGATTCAAATGCAACATGCATGAACATCAATGGAAGTTTCACATGCTCTTGCAATGAGGGTTACACCGGTGATGGAATGGCATGCACAGGTAAGTAGTTATTCCACTGCAAACAATGAATATGCACTAGCAATGGAGATCAAGGCCGTATTTGGCAGCTAAAACACGCATGTGTTATTGTGTCCAAAGTTATGTTCAAATAAACACAAGACTTTGAATTATTGATGCGTCTTTCTTGGCATATACCAAATATGGGCAAAACTTTTGACTTATTGCTTGGAAGCGTAAACCAATTACCATTTGTTGGTGGCACCTTTTTTAAACATTTGTGGTTGACAACAGATATTAATAAATGCGATCAGATCTTGCACAGTTGCGATTCAAATGCAACCTGCACAAACACCAATGGAAGTTTCAAATGCTATTGCAATGATGGTTACACCGGTGATGGAATGACATGCACAGGTTAGTAGTTATTCCACTGCAAAGAATGACCATGCATTAATAATCGAAATCAAGACCGTGTTTGGCAGCTGAGAAATGGATGTATTTCATTGTGCAAAAGCTTTTTGAAACGTTCAGAGCACATTAAATGCTTGATGTGTTCTTCTTTGACATAACCTCGTACCAATTGTGTATCAAATCTTTCATTCTCAACATTAAAATGTACACCAATTACCATTTGTTTGTGACAATTTAATTGAACTGTTGTGTTTGACACCAGATATTGACGAATGCAACCAGAACATGCACAGTTGCGATTCAAGTGCAACCTGCACAAATACCAACGGAAGTTTCATATGCTCTTGCAATGAGGGTTACATCGGTGATGGATTGACATGCTCAGGTTAGTAGTTATTTAACTACAATTAGTGACTATGCAGTAATGATCAAGATCAAGGCCGAGTTTGGCAGCTGATACATAGATGTATTTCATTGTGCAAAACTTACTTGAAATGTTCGCAACGCATTAAATGCTTGATGTGTTCTTTGATGTCATATGCCAATTGTGTATCGAGCTTTTAATACCTTGCTTATAAATGTATACCAATTGCAATTGGTTTATGATACTTTTATTGAGCTGTTGTGTTTGACAACAAATGTTCACAAATGTGATCAGAACATGCACAGTTGCGATTTAAATACAACATGCACAAACACCAATGGAAATATCACATGCTCTTGCAATGACTGTTACACCGGTGATGGAATGACATGCTCAGGCTAGTAGTTATTCCACTGAAAATAATAATGATTGTGTATCAATAATCAAGATCAAGGCCGTGGTTAGTAGCCGAATAGTGCAGGTGTTCTTTTATCCACAGTTGTCTTTAAATATTTGTAGCACATTAAATTCCAGGTATTTTTCTGTGTATAACAATTGTGTATCAAAAATTTGATCAATGTTCGGAAGTCTAGGTGAATCTCCATTTGTTGGAGCCAATTTCATTGACCTATTGTGTTTGACAACAGATATTAACGAATGTGATAAGATCACGCTCAGTTGCGATTCAAATGCAAGTTGCACAAGCAGCAATGGAAGCTTTTCATGCTCTTGCAATGACGGTTACACTGGTGATGGAATGACATGCTCAGGTAAGTAGTTGTTCCACTGCAAATGATGACTATGCAGTACCAATCATGATCAAGACCGTGATTGGCAGCGGAGAAATGGATGTGTATCGTTGAGTAAAATGATTCTTGAAATGTTCAGAGCTCATTAAATGCTTGATGCGTCCTTCCTTGGCATATCGCAAATATGTATCACACTTCTGTCACAAACAATCACCATTTGTTTGTGACACTTTTATTGAACGATTGTGTTTGACCACAGATATTAACGAATGTAATCAGAACATGCACAGTTGCGATTCAAATGCAACATGCACGAACACCAACGGAAGTTTCACGTGCTCGTGCAATGATGGTTACACTGGTGATGGAATAACATGCTCAGGTAAGTGGTTATTCCACTGCAAATAATGACTATGCAGTGATAATCGAGATCAAGTTCGTATTTTGCAGCAGAAAAGTGCATGTGTTTCGGTGTACAAAGTTGTCTTTAATTATATAGAGTACTTTGTATTTTTGATGCATTTTTCCTTGACATATAACAGTTGTGAATCGAGCTTTTGATTGATTGCTTCAAAGTGTGGACCAATCACCATTTGTTTGTGACACTTTCATTGAACAATTGTGTTTGACAACAGATATTAGCGAATGTGATCAGAACATGCACAGTTGCAATTTGAATGCAACATGCACGAACACCAACGGAAGTTTCACATGCTCTTGCAATGAGGGTTACATCGGTGATGGAATAACATGCTCAGGTTAGTAGTTATTCCACTGCAAATAATGACTATACATTAATAATCAAGATCAAGGCGGTATTTGGCAACTGAGTAATGGATGTATTTCATTGTGCAAAGATTTCTTAAAATGTTCAGAGCACATCAGTTTCGGTATAATTTTTCTTTAACCTATACCAATTGTGTATCAATCTTTTGATATATTGCTTGGAAATGTAGACGAATTACCATTTGTTAATGGCACTTTCATTGAGCTGTTGCGTTTGACAACAGATATTAACGAATGTGATCAGAACATGCACAGTTGTGATTCAAATGCAAAATGCACGAACACCAACGGAAGTTTCAGATGCTTTTGCAATGATGGTTATACTGGTGATGGAATGACATGCTCAGGTGAGTGGTTATTCCAGTGCAAATAATGACTATGATGTAATTATCTAGATCAAGTTCGTATTTGGCAGTTGAGAGGTGCATGGGTTTCGGTGTTCAAAGTTGTGTTTAAATGTAGAGAGCACATTAAATGCTTGATGCGTTTTTTCTTGACATATACCAATTGTGAATCAAGCTTTTGATTGATTGCTTCAAAGTTTTTACCAGTCCACATTTGTTTGTGACACTTTCCTTGAACGATTGTGTTTGACAACAGATATTAACGAGTGTGATAAACACAAGCATGGTTGCAATTTAAATGCAACATGCACGAACACCAATGGCAGTTTTACATGCTGCTGCAATGAGGGTTAGATTGGTGATTGAATGGCATGTTCAGGCTAGTAGTTATTCCATGGCAAATAATGATTTTGGACTATTAATCGATATCAAGCTCATATTTGGCAGCTGGGAAGTGCTTGTTTTGCAAATGCAAAAATTGTCTTCAAATATTCTTAGCAGTTTGAATTGTTGATTTGTCCTTCCTTGCCATTTGCCAATCGTGTATCTAGCTTTTCAACTATTGCTTGGAAAGTTAGACTAATCACCATTTGTTTGTGGCACTTTCATTGAACTGTTGTGTTTGACCGTAGATATTGACGAATGTGATCAGAACATACACAGTTGCAATTCAAATGCAACCTGCACAAACACCAACGGAAGTTTCACATGCTATTGCAATGATGGTTACACCGATGATGGAATAACATGCTCAGGTTAGTAGTTATTCCACTGCAAATAATGACTACGCATTAATAATCGAAATCAACGCGGTATTTGGCAGCTGAGAAATGGATGTATTTCATTGTGCAAAGATTTCTTGAAATGTTCAGAGCACATTAAGTGCTTGATGTGTTCTTTCTTGACATATACCAATAGTGTATCAAGCGTTTGCTATATTGCTTGAAAGTGTAGACCAATCACCATTTGTTTGTGGCACTTTCATTGATCGGTTGTGTTTGACCATAGATATTAACGAATGTGATCAGAACATGCACAGTTGCAATTTAAATGGAACGTGCACAAACACCAACGGAAGTTTTACATGCTATTGCAATAATGGTTACACTGGCGATGGAATAACATGCACAGGTTAGTAGTTATATTCCACTGCAACTAATGACTATGGACTAATAATCGAGATCAAGACTGTTTTTGGCAGCTGAGAAATGGATGTTTTGTTGTGCGACAAGTTGTCTTTAAATTTACCAAGAACTTTAAAATATTGATAAGTCTTTTTTTTGTTATATACCAATTGTGTATCAAGCTTTTGATCTATAGCATCAATGTTATGTCAAACACCTATTGTTTGAAACAATTTCAATGAGTAGTTGTGTTTGACAACAGATATTGACGAGTGTGTTGAATACTTGCACAGCTGCGATTCAAATGCAACATGTACAAACACCAACGGAAGTTTCACATGCTTTTGCAATGATGGTTACACCGGTGATGGAATGACATGCTCAGGTTAGTAGTTATTGCATTGAAAATGGTGGATATGCAGCAACAATCGAGATCAAGGCGGTATTTGGCAGCTAAAAAACTCATGTGTTTTTGTATCCAAAGTTTTGTTCAAATTAACACATGACTTTGAATTCTTGGTGGCGTTTTTCTTGGTATATATTTAATGTGGGAAAGCTTTTGATTTATTGCTTGGAAGTGTAGACCAATCACCATTTGTGTGTGGCACTTTCATTGATCGGTTGTATTTGACAACAGATATTAACGAATGTGATCAGAAGATGCGCAGTTGCGATTTAAATGCAACCTGCACGAACACCAACGGAAGTTTCATATGCTCTTGCAATAACGGTTACACCGGTGATGGAATAACATGCTCAGGTGAGTAGTTATTTCGCTGCAATTAATGGTTTTGCTGTGATAATCGTGATCAAGCTTATGTTTGGTAGCACAAAAGTGCACATCTTTTTAGGTGCATAGTTTTTTGAAATACACCGAGCGTTTTGAATTTTATTGCTTTTTTGGCATGTAATAAATGTATACCAAGAATTTGATTCATTGTTTCAAAGGTAGATCAGTTGTTCTCAACAATTTTTGCTAATGGATTGTTTTTACATTACCACAAGTATTTGCAGACTGAAGTCGCAGAAACAAAAATAAGTTAGTTTGTTACACACTGTAATAGCTATAACAAAAAGTTAAAAAGCAAATGAGTTTTATTTATTGAGCACACACGCAATGTATATATCTCAATGAGAACTCTGTCCCGGAGCTTGCTTGACAAGTTTGTCGAAATCAGGAATTATTGTCATCAATGCAATTTGATATCCTCTTTCGGTTGCAGTTTGTGGCAGTGCTTGGTATATTGAAAAGCTAGTTTCACAGTAGAATGTTGTTGGAAAAGGTAAAAGGGCAACTGCCCCTTGCTGGCAGAGATCAGAAAGATTTGGTTCCATCGACTGAACGTTTGCTAAAAATTGAGTAAGAGAAACAGTCTTAAACTTGTCTCTCCACATCTGTTGACTTTGCAGTTGATTCAACTCTTCTGCAATGCAATCGATTTGTGAATGTACTTCTAGTTCTGCGAGTTTAAAGGGACTTTGTTCCCAGTTAAATTTGGCTATAAGTTTGGGAAGGAATATACCAATCCAACTCGGAAACAAATGTAGTGAGGTGCTCAAAAAAAATTGAACAAATGGCACGCAAATTAATATTTTTCTATTCCACAGTGCCGTAAAAGCAGCCAACTTCCCGGTATCCATTCGACGCATTCACAATTTATTTTAGCTTTGAATGCATCAAGGCTTTCTGCTACATCTAAAAAGACTCTCTGTTGTTTTTGCATAGTACCATTCAGTTGGTTCACATGGCTGAAAAAATCAGCCAAGAAAAGCAATTTGGCTATGCATATGTCTTTGCTAAAGCGATCAAAAAGTTCATCCTATTGTTCTTTTAAAAAATGATAATTTTGTCTCGTAGGTTAGCCACTCTCTCCAGCACCTTTCCTCGCGATAACCAACAAATGTTTGATTGAAACAGAAGCCCATTGTGTTCTGCATCCAATTCGCCACACAAGACACGAAATAAATAAATGTGCAGGGGGCAGACTTAATGTAATTGACCACAGATACAACCTCTTTGAAAACTATGGCTAGGTTTTTTGTATTTCTTTTACTGCAAGATTTCTCTTTGGAAAAAACAATGAACCACTGAAATATCTTTGTTTTGCCTTTTTTACGAAACTCGAAACCCCATTTACTCCCCATCATGGACTGAGCGCCGTCAGTGTAAACAGGGACACAGTTAGACCTTTCAAGTTGATGCTCTATAAAGAACAAACCCACTTTCTGAAAATATTTCCTCTCCTGTGGTATTTTTTGCAAGTAGACGACAAAACAAAAACTGCTCCACTTAGTAGTTTGTGTCAAGATATCGCACAAACACAATGAACTGCTGAGCATCGTAGCCGATATCTGTTGTCTCGTCTAGTTGCAAACTGAATTTTCAACAACACAGAAGCAATGGTTTGTGGCAAAACATCATCTGAGAGTGCGTGAATACGCCACTTGATTGTGTCTTTTGATAAAAGAACCATGGCCAAATTCTTAGCAACAGCATCACCACACTATTCTTGCTATTTCTACAGCTTGCTGGTTTAATTAAATTCTCTCCTGCTGCATGAGGCGCCTATGCTCGAGCAATTTTCCAAGCAACAGAGAAAGAAGCGCGCACTGCTATATTGTGAGAATAAGCTATTCCTTCCCAAGTGATTAGGCGATCAATGCGACTTCGTTTTACCTGTTGTTCTTTTTTTAAACACTTCAAAAGTTTTATAAACGCATTTTTCATGGTTTGATTCTAGATGCCGACAAAGTTTTGCTTCCTTTAACTCATATCTTCCTTAATTAAGGCATTTTATTCATTTCTCCAAGGTAGCTTTGCAATGATGTACTGTAATTTGAAGGGAAGAAATGTTTTTTTCGCGAGAAACCGTTTTTCTGATGACTTAATTGACTTAATGACTTCACTTCCGTCAGTTTGAAGTGACGCAAGTAGCAGGAGGGTACATGTGAAACAAAACTCAAGTGTGCTTTTCGAATTTTTTATAATTGAATGAAACTGTTTTTGGTTAACAAAGAAACCAACAAACAAATAACATCATTAACAGAGGAAAAATTTTAATTTTGATATTTTCAGCAAAACTGGTTAAGTTAATACAACTGAAAAATATCACAAGTCCAACTAAGTAACATTGTCTATTGTAAATGGTATTCTTTGAAACCGTCAGGATTTAGACCAACATTGTAGGCTTCACAGGAGTACCTGGAGGTTCCAGAGCATCCTGGTTTTGCACATCGTTGTTGCGTCCCCTTCACAATACAGTGATTTGTAGCACTGAAACGTGCATGTTTACGCGGCTGTGACCTTGATACAGGAAATAGTATCTGTGGCATATCTGTACTGTGTTGCAAATAACATGCTTCAACAATAGTTCGTCTGAATTCTAGATCATCCAATTTTGACTCACCAGCATCTGGTTTGCGTAGACGATAGAGTTAAAAGGCATTGTTAACCGCAACATCAACACAGAAGCAAAACAATGGCCACCACCAATTCTTGCTTGTCAAGTGAATCATGTATGTCGAGATGTTCTGATCTATTTGATCAACCCCACCCATAAAGCGGTTGTAAATATTGACCACGTTTGGCTGCAGAACGTCGAAGTTTTTCTTTTCCTTTTGACTGTATCATTTAACTTTCTTTTGTAGCTCTTTTCCTTCAAATATAGTAAGTACATTTCGACAACTTTATTGTCTTTCTGTTGAACAGCTGAAATGTTGGATGACTTTCTATAGCAACAACTAATGTACCTCGCTGCGATTTTTCAACTTCTTTGACACTTTTTACAAGAGGTTTCCCATACAGAAAAGTTTAACTGTACAGGTAGTGCAATGGACTGTTTCTGAAGATGGCACAGAAATCCTGGAGATGTAAAAAAATTATCCATTTCAGTTGATGCACAACAACTGTTTCACCTACTTCCAGTCCAATGTCACCGTATACATTTAGCTGAGTGTCTTTGCCAGCATAAAGTCGGAATTGAGCACAGTATCCCAACGGCTTTGGCAGCACCCATAGTTTATAACCAAACTTAATTGATTTCCATTGATTTATTGCTGGGCACTATGCTTGCCAAAGTATGGTACCATGGATTCGTCAACGCTTTGATGTTGCTCGGGTTTGTAGTGAGCCATACACTGATAGTTTATAGCATCAAACAAAGATCGAACTTTGGCAAATCTGCCTGTTTTTTCCAAGTTTTCATTGTCAGCAAGATGAAGAAACTGCTCGCAACCTTCAAACTCTTTCTTGATCATTAGCGCTGTGACCATTCGGTTATGGCAGTTCTCCCTCCTCTGCCACTACATTTCTTGTCGTGGCAATTTATTATAACTGCTCAACTAGAGGATGGCAATGCATGACTTCAACTTTTTTATGGTTATCATAAATGAGTGATTGCCTTTGTGTCGAGCATACTTATTTGATTTTAAACATATTCTTTTAATCTCTTTAGTCGTGAAGAACTTTTCAAATATTTCATGTGGCAGGATAGGCTCACCAAAGGAAGATGGTGCCAAGGTCCAGTTATCAAGAACTATATGAGCATCTATGTCACTCTTCTTCCATTTCGGTTTTGGAGCAGGAAATTTCATCATACTTCTCTAAAAAACACATTTTAAAGTTGAGTAACAACATCAAAGACAAAAATCGTGTGATTTGAAAATATTTAGATTTGTTTACTAAGTTCAGGTAATGAAAACATTTCAGTAAGACCACAAAAAAAGAGCTGAATGAAGGCATATCCTAGTATAGCAAAAGCTAAACTCACTGTTAAAGTATGTACAGTATATATGTTAACCTTTTTGTTGCTGGCTGACCACCATGTTTTTCTGAAAGGGATACATTTTCCGGTTGAAAGTCAATAGTGGGTAACCCAGTATTTTAGAAACAAGAGAAAATGTGCATGTGTTTTTATGTGCAAAATTGTTTTGAAATATTCAACGCACATTATATTCGAGATACTTTTTTTCTTGGCATACACTAATTGTGTATCAAGCGTTTGATCTATTTTTTTTTCAAAATCGAGATCAATTTCCATTTGATTGTGGCAATTTCATTGAACATTTGTGTTTGACAACAAATGTTTGACACCAACGGAAGTTTTACATGCTTTTTCAATAACGCTTACATCGGTGATGGAATGACATGCTCAGATTAGTAGTTATTCCGCTGCAATTAACGACCAGGCAGTAGTAATCACAATCAAGGCCGTGGTTGGTAGCTGAAAAGGGCATACTTTGTTGTGTGCAAAGTTGTCTTAAAATATTCCGAGCATTTAAAAATGTTGATGCGTCCTTCCTTAGTATACATCAATTGTGTATCAAGTATTTGATCTATAACAGCATGGTCTAGCTGCAAGCTAGCGGACCAATTTTGGCATACAAACTAAATTTTATTCGCCCGAGAATAAATACGGTAATTAGCATGATTACAATAGGGTTGCCATGCGTCCCGAAAATTCTGGACATATCTGGATTTCAGGTGGTTTGTCCAGAGATAATATGGCTGTCCGAAAATTTGCTCAAATGGAGGTGTCGTGGACCATGGAATAAATTTTCAGTTTCTGATGGCTCGCTAAAAAATTAGGTCGGACCACAATGATCTATAGCAGTGGTCTCAACCTTTTTTTACCCATGGACCCCTTTTCCCTTCTTTTTTTCTTGGTGGACCCCCTATTAGCTATTGGACATAAGAACAATCACCTTCGCTTGTCCTTACCACTGACTGATGGGTGGACCCCTAGTGACGAATATTACATGGACCCTAGGGGTCCATGTGGACCCCGGTTGAAAACCACTAATCTATAGCATCAAAGGTTTGACTAATCACCATTTGTTGGTGGCACTTTCATTGAACTGTTGTGTTTGACCATAGATATTAACGAATGTGATCAGAACATGCACAGTTGTGATTTAAATGCAACATGCACGAACACCAACGGAAGTTTCACATGCTCTTGCAATGAGGGTCACACCGGTGATGGAATGACATGCTCAGGTAAGTAATTATTCCACTGAAAATAATGACTATGCAGTAATAATCGAGATCACAGCCATGTTTTGTAGCTAAGAACTGCATGTATTTCTGTGTGCAATGTTGTGTTGAAATGTTCAGAGCACATTAAATTTGTGGTTCTTTTTCTTTGGCATATACCAATTGTGTATAAAGCGTTCAATTTATTGCTTGAAAGTGTAGACCATTCACCATTTGTTTGCGCCACTTTCATTTGTTGTTTTTGTTTGACAACAGATATTAACGAATGTGGTCAGAACATGCACAGTTGCAATTCAAATGCAACATGCACAAACACCAACGGAAGTTTCACATGCTCTTGCAATGAGGGCTACGCCGGTGATGGAATGACATGCACAGGTTAATAGTTACTCCACGGCAATCATTAACTCTGCAGTAATAATCGAATTCAAGTTCATATTTCGAAGCAAAGAAGTGCATAATTTTTTTTGTGCAAAGTTGTGTTGATATACAGGGTGGGCCGTAAATAACGCACCAAAGATTTAAAATAAATTGTGATGTGAAATAATGTAAATATCTTTTCTTTGGGTATCTGTTAAATTTAATTTCAATATCAGTTACTATAACTGTTAAATTTAATTTCAATCAAAGTTTTTTAGTTATGATTTGCCTTTTAAAAAAAATTTATATCATTTTTAGGGTATGCACTTAACGATTAAAGAACGAGTTGAATTAGTGTTAATGTCTGGTGCCGATGGCGCCACTAATCGATCTGTTGCTAAGAAGTTTAATCGGATTTATCTTGCTAAGAAGTTTTGTTTTAATAAAAACGTTTGTTATTATTATCTGAATTGTTTTATATGCTTTGGTGCGTTATTTATGGCCCAAAACGTTTGTTATTATTATCTGAATTGTTTTATATGCTTTGGTGCGTTATTTATGGCCCACCCTGTATAATGAGTACTTTGAATCTTTGACGCCTCCTTGCTTGGCATTTACCAATTGTGTGCAAAGATTTTGATTGATTGCTTCAAAGTGTAGACTAATTGCAATTTGTTTGTGGCACTTTCATTGAAATCATGTGTTTGATAACAGATATTAACGAATGTGATCAGAACAAGCACAATTGCAATTCAAATGCAACATGCACAAACACCAACGGAAGTTTCACATGTTTTTGCAATGATGGTTACACCGATGATGGAATGGCATGCTCAGGTTTGTAGTTATTCCACTGCAATTAATGGCTGAGCATTGATAATCGAATGTGTATTCTGTTTGGCACGTGAGAAGTGCTAATGTTTTTTTATGTAAAGATGTCTTCAAATATTTTGAGAACTTTCAATTGATAATACCTCCTTTCTTGGCATATCGCAATTTTGTGTCAAGCTTTTGATCTATTTCCCTCAAAATGTTGACCAAACACCATTTGTATGTGGCAATTTCATTGAACTGTTTTGTTTGACAACAGATAATAACGAATGTGATTAGGAACATGCACAGTTGCGATTTAAATGCAACATGCACAAACACCAGCTGTAGTTTTTGCATGCTCTTGTAATAAGGGTGAGACCAGTGATGTAATGTTGTGCGTAAAAGTGATGTAATTTTCATTTCATGGAGCCACAAATTTTGGTGACCCAATTTAATGCCGTGGCCAACTTTTCCGTGTACCGTGGTCCACTTTAAGAGGATCACATATTTTTGTGGCCCACTTGGATTACGTCTGTGTTGTGATGATGACAAAGTTGCTGGGATTGGAATCAAAACTCATGGAAGCGGAGCTTATCTCCAAAAAAAAGTTTGTTACCTCCCCAATGGTGAGGATGGTCAGCCCGTGGGCAGAATCGGATCTGGGTTACAAAGGAAAATAAGGTCGCTGCGCCTCCGAATCATGAATTTTGTCAGTAAGACTGTTCAAATGCAGCAGTATTTCTCAACTCCATTCGGCTTGCAAATTCATTATTGAAATACAGAAACGTCTGTGGCCCACTTGACTTACGTGCTGTGGCCCAACGGTTAAGAACCACTGGTGTAGACCAATCACCATTTGTTTGTGCCACTTTCATTGAACATTTGTGTTTGACAACAGATATTAACAAATGTGATAAGAGCATGCACAGTTGCGATTTAAATGCAACATGCACAAACAGTAACGGAAGTTCCGCATGCTCTTGCAATGACGTTTACACTGGTGATGGAATGATATGTTTTAGTTAGTAGTTATTCGACTGCAAATAATGACTAAGCAGTAATAATCGAAATCAAGCTCGCATTTTTCAGCTGCGAAATTCATGTATTTTTGTGTGCAAAGTTTTGTTCGAATATACAGAGCATTTTGAATTGTTGATGTGTCCTTGCTTGGCATATACCAATTGTGTATAACGTTTTGTTTGTTGCTTCAAAGTATAAACCAATCACCATTTGTTTGTGGCACTTTCATTGAACTGTTGTGTTTGAGAACAGATATTGACGAATGTGATCAGAACATGCACAGTTGTGATTTAAATGCAACATGCACAAACACCAACGGCAGTTTTAAATGCTCTTGCAATTTCGGTTACACCGGTGATGGAATGACATGCACAGGTTAGTAGCTATTGGACTCCAATTAATGATTGTGCAGTAATAGTCGATATGAAGACCGTATTTGGTAGCTGAGGAGTGCATGTTTTTTATACGCACAGTTGTTTTCAAATATTTCGATTACCTTATACAGGGTGTTTCATTTCAGTATATCACTTGATGACAACCTATGTCTCAATAACTGTAGAAGATATGAAAACCAAACTTTTTTTTTGAAAACTAATGATCTTAAGTTTACGCAGCAAACATTTGAACTCAAAAATCAAAGAAATAAGCCTTTTATTAAACTTTTCACAAATGTTCAATATACGAGCTTTTGGTTACACGGCACACATTGAAACGGTATTCCATTTCTTGCCAAACTCGAATAAGCATATCGGGATCGATGGTTTTAAAGGCCTCAATTATCTGAGTCTTCAGATCATCCACTGACGTTGGAAGAGAAGGAACGTAGACCAAGCCTTTTACATAGCCCCAGAGGAAAAAGTCACACGGCGTTAGGTCTGGAGATCTAGGGGGCCAATGCAGGAGCACGCAATCATTTCCGGCACGTCTGATCCATTTGTTTTGCAGAGTAGCGTTCAGATACTGTCTTTCATTGAAACTCCAGTGAGGTGGTGCCCCATCTTGTTGGAAAATAAAGTCTGCTCGCTCTCCCTCAAACAAAAGTTCCGTCAACCAATTTTGCAGCCTAGCAAGGTACGCTTCACTGTTGACCGTTGTTCCTTCAAAAAAGAAAGGCCAATACACACACTTCTTCGATATGGCGCAGAACACGTCCACCTTAGGAGAATCTCGCACATGCTCCTGTATTGCATGAGGATGTTCAGTTCCCCATATGCATGTGTTCTGTTTGTTGAATTTGCCAGTTACATGGAAGGTTGCTTCGTCACTAAACACAAGACGGTCATCAAATCCGTCTTCTTCCAACATCACCTGCATTTGGGTACAAAAGTCTTCGCGAGTTGATTTGTCGGTGTCTTTCAAATGTTGGAGCAAATGCAGTTTATAAGGTATCATATGCAGGTGTTTTCTTGCCACTCGCCAAACGGTTGTTGAAGGCATCTGAAGTTCAAGACTATCTCTTCTGATTGACTTCCTGGGGCTCCGCTGGAAGATGTTTCGAACTTTTATGATCATTTCAGGTGAAGGTAATGGAGCATTTTTGGGAGCACAAACATCTCTTCTCCTTAAATTTCGCGTGCCATTTCTGTATGGTACGTTGGTCTGGTGGCTGCTTTGAAAATTCTGTCCAAAATTTACGTTGAACACTTGTCCACAAGTTGTTTTTATCAAATTCCATAACACAAAACGCTTTCTCCATTTCAGTAAAAAACATTTTAAGCAAATAAGAGGCAAATCGGTAAAAACGACATTTTACGCAAAAAGCTTAACTCTTTTGCTCCCGCGTGAAAAGCGAAAAAAAATGTCCGTAAGGTGGCAGCGCGAAAAACTGTCATAATCAATCATAATTAATCATAATTATGTACCTCAAGTTTGTTTGTAAATCATTACTCAGCTGTCTACTTCTACATTAAGTGTGATATATCGTTGAAATCTACATTTCTTGAGGATTTCAAATAGAAAAAAAAATTTTTTTTGAATATGCAAATTTTATGCAAATGAACCCCCCAACTGGGGGGTAGTTGTCTTTAAAATTAAAGAGGTACCCTCACCTCAAAGATCACTACAGATTTTATTTTCTACCAATTTTTTTAGAAATGGTCGCAAAATAATGCTAAGGAAATAAGCTTTCAAGGTACATCAATCAAAACTTACCTAAAAGTCTAGGTTTTCTACAATTTGCTACTTTCTGAGGCACATGACCTTTTTTTTGACCGGTACCGACCGGTACCAAATTTTGGTAGTTAAATTTAGTACCTAAAATATGATCAGTTATTATCTGCTACAGGTTAGCCTAAACCATGTAACATTATGTATTTTTGAACAGGGAATTTCTTCAAGATTCACAAAATATCAAGTTTAAATAGAATATGCTGTCACTAACAATGAAACAGCCGCTTGTTTACACCCTTTCCATTTCTTGAGAAACAAGGGGGATACAGCAAACTTTGATTTAGAGAAGACAAACTTCTGCTAGCTTTTAAACTTGTATTTCACTTCTTGTCTCCTTGAAAATTCGATACAAAATGACGACTTTCTTGGTGAAACATTTGCAATTTATTTTATCTTTTTAAAGGGTGTAGTTTTTGTAAAAATCATAATTTAGTGAAGGTAAGTCAAAAAATTTTGGGGGTTTTGAACTGACATGATGTACAGTACTCATTTTTGATCAGTAAATATCATATACCACTTAGTCTAAACTATTTAAAGTTATATATTGCTGGAAAGCAAATTTCCTAAGCTTTCAAATGAGACCAATATTTAGCAACATATCATATTTTTACGCACTAAATTTACTTTTATCTACTTACCATTCAAATTTGTTTGGAGGGGTTTTGAGACCCCTAAAAAATTTGGAAATTTAAAAACGTAAAATTTATTATTATCGCTTGAAATTTTGTCAAATGATGCCTCAGAAGAGTAGTTTTCAGACTGTGTTAATGATGAAGGGTTTGGTATTGTGGTAAAGATGTAATATCAATTTGATTTTAGCGTAGTTGGCACGTGCTTAGAATTTGGCCGATTTTGTCGTCTGCAACTGGGTTCTTGGTCTTTTTAACCGTTTTTGGGTATAAAAATCCAAGAATTAGAGCACAAATTATACATGTTCCGATGCGTGAGGAAATAAGCGTGATCTTGTGAAATTTTTATGAAAATCAGATGAAAAATAAAGTCACAAATCGATTTTTAAGTAAACTAATTTTGTAACTCAATTTAACAAAATTTGAGGGAAACACTGAAAACACGAGATCATCAATCGCGGGAGCGAAAGAGTTAAACCTTTATTATGGCGTAACAATGGTCTGGCGAGACCACCGCAGCAACAAAATTGGAAATTTTACCTTTCCAACGAAACCAATTTTATCTTGCTACTTTTGCCAGTTACTAAGATATGAGATTTTCTAAAGTGACATATTGAGATGAAACACCCTGTATATTTAATGGCTCCTTGCTTGGTATATGCCAATTGTGTATCACGCTTTTAATCTATTTTTTCAAAGTGTTGACCAATCACCATTTGTTTGTGGCACTTTCATTGATCGATTGTGTTTGACATCAGATATTAACGAATGTGATCAAAACATGCACAGTTGCGATTCAAATGCAACCTGCACGAACACCAACGGAAGTTTCACATGCACTTGCAATAACGGTTACACCGGTGATGGAATGGCATGCTCAGGTTAGTAGTTATTCGACTGCAAATAATGACTGCGCATTAATAATCGAGGTCAAGCTCGTATTTGGCAGCTTGAAAGGTGCATATTTTTTTATCTGCACAGTTGTCTTCAAATATTTTGATTACCTTGAATTTTTAACCCTTTGAGGACCATTGGTACACCGGTGTACCATAAATATTTTTCAATGCTTCGGCTAATCGATTGTAATATTTTGAAACCAGAGGTGTCAAAGTACTTTTTAAATGTTTGAAGTTTATTAAAAAAAAAGATTTGGAAGCTTTGAGCACGTTTTGGTTGCGCTTGATTGCTTCAAAGTTAAAGAAATGCCAGGTGTTTGAAGTGCAGTTATTATGGAGTTTGGCAAGCCCAGTGTAGCTAATAAAAGTTTGTGGTTGCTATTATAAAATATAGATTTGTGAATAACTGATGATATCCAGCCATAAAAATTTTGGACAAAGTTTACCTGATGCTGTTTGAGAGCAATAAAGTTTTGTGGTACACATATGTACCACTGGTCCTGAAGGGTAAATCATGTAAAATCAGTTAGAGAAATATGAAGCGCATAAATCTTATATAAAAACAAAGTGCATTTTGTGTTAGTCTTTATAAAAGCATTTTTTAACTTTACCATGATAATTTGTAGCTCCAATAGTTGGGTGTACATGTAAATATTAAGATATTTGAGGTTCACAGTGGTTCTCAACACGTGTTCGATAGAAAACCAGATTATTTGAAGCAGATTCTAATCAGACCCCATACCACGTGTGTTTTATGTATTAAGAAAACTAACAAGATAACCAGCAACATTTTTACCTCAATTTGAGTTAGCTTGAATGAAAAAGTTGGTAGAAGCTGGATATTACAAATGACATATGTGATAAAGGTAACCAGAGTTAAATGAAATAAGATGACTTTACAAAGCTGCCAATATAATTTAGATAACAAAAACTTGGCATTTTTAAAGGTTTTTTCTTACAGCGTTTTGTATGTGGCTTGAGTAGCTACTCTTACTTTGATTTTAAAAAATTTTAAATGTTATGGAACTACTATAAAAGGCAGTCAGAATTGTAATTACAAATGATACAACTCTAAATCTAACATTCTTAGTTTGTTTCTATTAAATCAGAGAATTATGTCATCTAAAAATAAACTCAGACTGTTTGAAGTAAATAAAAAATTAGTGAATCAAGTACTTTTCTGTAATGATAGTGACACAGAAGATGCACTGGCGTTAGATGATGAGGACCTTGGTTTTTTTGAAGATGCTTTAGACCAATTAGACTCGAATGCAAACAATGATGATGACCCTGTTGAAGTTTACTTAGAGCCTCCACAAAAGCATGATCCAGAAAAGACTTCATTCAGTGGCCAGCAGTTGAATTGTAAAGAAGTAGAAGAACTGCCTCTTCAAGATGCGCCTACTTCAACAAGTGCACCATTGTCTTTTGATTGGAAGAAGGTTACCGATTCTAGCTCTAACCAGCAACAACAACTACTGCATGAAAGTTCCACTGTTTTTGATTTCGGGAAGGTAACCATAGAATTGGAAAATAAAACTCCGTATGAAGTTTTCAACAAGGTTGCAGGGTTCGAAGGTTTTCTAAAAGACATTGTTGTGCCCCAAACTCATTTATACTGCAAACAGCAAGCACATGTGTTAGCAACAAATGTGGCGGAAATGAAAGCTTTTTTTGGAATGCAAATAGCTATGGGTTACCATCAACTTCCAAGCTTGCGTGATTATTGGTCCACAGACCCAGATCTAGCTGTACCTTTTATTGCAAATATTATGCCTCGCAAAAGGTTTGAAGAACTACGGGCATATGTCCATTTCAACAACAATGCAACGATGAAGTCTCGGGAAGATCCTGATTATAACAGGGTCTGTAAAGTCAGATTGGTGTTGAATCATTTCAACATAAGGTTTCTGTCCGCTTTTACAGCAACTCAACACCAGTCGTTTGACGAACATATTGTCAAATTTAAAGGCCATAATATTCTTAGGCAATTTGTTAAAGGTAAGCCAATTCAATGGGGCTTCAAGATTTGGTGTCGATGCGATTCGAAGAATGGCTATTTGTTTGAAGGTGATATTTATTGTGGAAAAAAGAAGGGATCTATTGAGCATGGTGTAGGTGAAGCGGTAGTGATTCAGCTCACTGAATAGATTAAAAACCTTGAATGTCAAATTTTTGTTGACAATATTTTATACACTCCTTCTCTGCAGAAGAAACTTCTGGAAAATAGAATTCTAAGCGCTGGAACAGTGCGCATGAACCGCTAGCATTTACCAAAAACAAAAATCCCTTCAGACAAATCAATGAAGCGTGGTGATGTAGTCAGTTTTCATGCAAATGAAACAACATTTGTCAAGTGGATGGACAACAAAGCAGTCTTTTTACTCTCAAATTTTCTCTCAGCCACTCCATATCACACTGTGAAACGCAGAAAAAAGGTTTAAACGAGAAAGAAGCTGTTACATCTCCTAATGTGGTTAGGCAATACAACTCCCACATGGGAGGTGTAGATTTGATGGACCAAAAGAAGGTGACATATCAGTTTAATCAGCGATCAAAATCAAAGTACTACTTACGAATTGTTCATTACTTCATAGACATTGCTATTAACAACTCGTATGTGGTGTATTGCAAACTAGGAGAAAGTGTACTATCTACGGATGAAAAAACTTATCGGAGAGCAGTGGCTCAAAGCTTGATTGGAACATTCAATTCCAGAAAACGTGCAGTTCTATCAAGCTCGGTGATGACGCAGCAAAAAAGGCTGAGAATAAATCAAAGCTCAATGGAAACGTACGGTCACACAATGATGAAATTTGAGGAGCGAAAGCGGTGCAAATTATGCTCAAGCAAAAAAAGACAAAGTAGGACAAACAACAAGTGCATGCAATGTGGCATTTACTTGTGCTACGTCAATGCCAGAAACTGTTTTAAACTTTATCATGATGAAATGTAGCTTAGTTGAATAAGGTTTGTGCTTGATTTTATGTAGAAGTGTTGTTTGTTTCTTAGCTGCAGCATATGTTCAAAAATGATAATTCGGCAATTTTGAAAAATAATGACCCCTTAGGACCAATGGTACACATTTGTACCATACCGTAATTTTTTTTGTGAAAACATTTTTCAAAAATTTTTAACAAAATTCTGCTTAAGGTGATAAATTTAACATAAAGCAACTAAATTTTCCGAAAAACACGTCCACAAACCTTATGGTCTTTAAAGGGTTTCACTAGAACGGCCGGTACGCTCATTTTAATCTTTTTGAATTTTCAAATTGGAATATTTTTTTAACGAAAATCGCATTGTTGTAAAATTTTTTGAGTTTTTTTAATTAATAGCCAGAAACTCTGATGGTGAGTGTCAAGCCGAAAACAGCATACACAAATATTTTAGAGGGTGGTTTACCTCCAACGGCCATTGGCTGTCATTACGACCGCTATACAAAAACCATTATTTCTAAACCTCCTGCTGTACTTTACAAGACCGTATCGTCTCTATGACACTTATGGCTCATTTTCAAACATTGTCTTTCTATTTTACAATGAATTAATTTTATTTGTGACATCATAGAGTCACCAGAAAGAAATGCACTACTCAGAAAGCATTTATAAGAAATTTTCCCAGTTATCAGTTGACGCTGGAAAAAGACTGACTTCAGATTATAAAATAGTTTATGAAACAGAAATAGATTCTTCTATATTGTTGACAGTCACGGGCTTTCACCGGCATTCAGCCCTCGGTGCTGGTCGGATATCCTCCCCAAACAGCACCCAGCTCACTTACTCTGATAGAAAAAGCAGCAGAGCACACACAGGCAATTAGCCTTTAGCACATGTTAGTAAGTTGATAAATCCTTTTGTATTAAAAGCATTGTGTTCATGCCCAATTAGTGCTAATCTATTCTGGTTCCACAAGTAAAGTAAGCTACTTGACTAAGAAATATACATAGTCAAATCTATTACATCACGTCTAAAAGACCAAGACGTTTTTCTGGATAACAAGTTGTTGCTATGCTCAGATCCATAGACGAGGATGATTCTGGAAGAAAAAGTGAAATTGAAGAAAGCTGAAGAAGTGTTAAATAGGGAACTCTGCTCTTTAGATGAGATGAGCGACGATGGAGAAACTGAGCAATTTTATGATGCACAACCCATCGTTCATGTAGGTGATTAACAAACTGCTGATACTAACGTTGAAACCCATTCGGCTACATGTATTGATAATGATTCTGGTTCGGGTGAGCCTGATAGTTTGAGCACACACGAGACGGCAAAAGATGGCACAAATTGGGGATTTATGGAATTCGGCGTAGAAGCATGAGGAAGGCGTGCAGCTCAGAATGTCCTGATTGAGCAATCATGTTTATCACGCTTTGCTTTTACAATGGCATACTCCCATGTTAGTGATTTTCAAGCTATATTTTATAACTATGTGCTCAAACACATTCAGCAATGCACCAATGTAGAAGCTCGAAGAGTCTTAGGCATTGAAAAACGGGAGGATTCACTTTGTGAGCTCAATGCATTTATTGCACTTTATATGCACGAGGAGCGTATAGTGTCACAAACTTTCCTCTTTACAATTTTTGGAATAATAGGGCGTATCATTTTTTGAACAAACCATATCGGGAAATCGTTGACGTGAGATAGTGTGCTTTCTACGCTTCGACTCGCGTAGCACAGGGTCAGCACGCCTTCAAACGGACAAATTTGCTCTTATGTTGGATATTTGGAATAAGTTAGTAGACAACAGCATCAGTCGTTGCCAACCTGGAGAAAATATTACGATTGATCAGCAGCTGTTTCCGACAAAATCTTGTTGTAGATTCACTAAGTATATGCCAAACCAACCAGATAAGTTTGGCATGAAGTTCTCTTTAGCGGTTGACATGGAATCCAAGTATCTTCTAAATGCCATTCCATATCTGGGCAAAAACGAGTCACGTCCGTCCACCTCAAGGCTTAGTAACGACGTTGTCTTGACTCCCATAGAATCATTCATGTGTAAAGGCAGAAACGTTACAACCGATAACTTTTTCACATGGATTTTTTCTTGTCAAAGAGTTGGAAAAAAGAAAAACGGCCTTATTGGAACTATGAACAAGGTTAGACGTGAGCTGTCTTCATCTTCAAAATGCTTGCAGCAACGTTATTCTAGTAAGCTCATGGGGGCGGGCAATATGACCACTCTAACTGTGTATCAATGTCAGCCCAAGAAAAACGTTTATGTTCTCAGTTCTCTGCATATGTCCGTTGAGCTTGGCAAATCTGACAAAAAGAAACCGGAGACAGTGGAATTTTATGACAATAGCAAATGTGATGTTGACGTGGCCATTGTTGACGTTGACGATCGAATGGCCAGGCAGTATTCAGCCAAAGAAGGCACCCGTCGGTGCCCCGTTGCTGTTTTCTACAACATTCTGGATTTGGCAGGTATCAATGCATTTTTGGTCTATAAAAAAAACAAACAGGTGACAAGGTTTCAAGACGAGATTTCCTGTTCAATCTTGCTGCAGAACTACCGGAAAACTACATTGTTGAAAGATCAAGCAGAAACACTGCTATTGATAGACTTCACCCACTATCAACAGCTCCTAATAAAACCAAAGTCGAGAAGCGTAAAAAATGTCAAATAGCTGCAAACTGCACTCAAAACAAAACCAGCAAATCTTGTTTTAAGTGCAAAAAAATGGTGTATGGCAAGGGTACCAACTCAGAGCTTCCTGAATTCGTTATGTGTGCGACAACGCAAATATAAAACATTTTCCAATTTTGTTCCAGTTTTGCATTTCCCTTCATATAAAACTGTTTTTTGTGGATAGATTGACTGCGTTACGTGACCTGAGCATTTGTTCAACATTTTAGTTGCAACCACACCATGTATATACTAGGAAAAACGAGTTTTTGCAGAAGCGGTCAAAATGACCATTGCTGGCCGTTGAAGGCTTGTTGCAACTCCGGGCATTCTAGTGTTAATTCTTCCTTCCTTGGCGTAAACCAATTGTATATCAAGCGTTTGAATTATTGTTTCAAAGTTTAGCCCAATCACCATTTGTTTGTGGCACTTTCATTAAACTGTTGTGTTTGACAACAGATATTAACGAGTGTGATCAGAACATGCACAGTTGCGATTTAAATGCAACATGCATGAACACCAACGGAAGTTTCACATGCTCTTGCAATGACGGTTACACTGGTGATGAAATAACATGTTCAGGTAAGCAGTTATTCGACTGCAATTAATGACTACAGACTAACAATCGAGATCAAGCTCATATTTGGCAGCTGAGAAGCGCATGTATTTCTGTGTGCAAAGTTGTTTTTAAATGTTCAGAGGACTTTGAATACTTGATTTCTCTTTTTTGGCCTATACCAACTGTGTATCAAGCAATTGATCTATTGGTTGAAAGTGTGGACCAATCACCATTTGTTTGTGGCACTTTTATTGAGGTGTTTGTGTTTGATAACAGATATTAACGAATGTGATAAACACATGCACAGTTGCAATTCAAATGCAACATGCATGAACACCAATGGAAATTTCACATGCTCTTGTAATGACGGTAATACTGGTGATGGAATGACATGCACAGGCTAGTAGTTATTCCACTGCAATTATTAATTATGCATTAATAATCGCGATTAAGGTTTTATTTGGCAACTAAGAAGTGCATGTGTTTCTATGTGCAAAGTTGTGTTGAAATGTTCAGAGGACTTTGAATTTTTAATACTTTTTTTGAAAATATCAATTGTGTATCAAGCAATTGATTTATTGCTTTCAAGTGTAGATCAATCATCATTTGTTGCGACAATTTCATTGATTGTTTGTGTTTGACATCAGATATTAACGAATGTGATCAGAACATGCACAGTTGTGATTTAAATGCAACATGCACGAACACTAACGGAAGTTTTACATGCTCTTGCAATGATGGTTACACTGGTGATGGAATCACTTGCTCAGGTTAGTAGTTATTCCACTGTAATTAATGACTATGCAGTAATAAGCGAGATCAGGGCCGTGTGTAGCATCTGAGAAGTGCATGTGTATTTATGTCCAAAGTTGTGTTGAAACATTCACAGGACATTAAATTCGTAAAACGCTTTTTTGGCATATACCGATTGTGTAATAAGATTTTGATCTATTACCCAAAGTCTAGTCCAATCACCATTTATTTGTGGCACTTTCATTGAGATGTTGTGTTTGACAACAGATATTAACGAATGTGATAAGAACATGCACAGTTGTGATTTAAACGGAACATGCACAAACACCAATGGAAGTTTCACATGCTCTTGCAATGACGTAAATACCGGTGATGAAATAACATGCTCAGGTTACAAGTTATTCCACAGCAGTTAATGGCTATGCATTATTGTTGGAGATCGATTCCGTGTTTGGTAGTTGAGAAATGCACATGTGTTTCTATGAGCAATGTTGTGTTGAAATATTCACAGCACATTAAAGTTTTGTTGCCTTTTTGCTTGGCATATACCAATTGTGTTTCAAGCGTTTGATCTATTGCTTCAAGATTTAGATCAATCATCATTTGTTTGTGACACTTTTTTTGAACTGTTGTGTCTGACAACAGATATTAACGAATGTGAGCAGAACATGCACAATTGCAATTTAAATTCAACAAGCACGAACACCAACGAAAGTTTCACATGCTCTTGCCCTAACTGTTACATTGTCAATGGAATGACATGTTGAGGTCACTAATTATTTCACTGCAAACAATGACTATGCATTAATAATCGAGATCAAACTCATATTTGGCAGCTGAGAAGTGCATATTTTTTTATGGGCAGAGCTGTTTTGAAATATTTAGAGCACTTTAAGATTTTGGTGCCTTATTCTTTGGCATATACCAATTGTGTATCAAGCAATTGATCCTTTTCCCTCAAAGTGTGGACCAATTACCATTTGTTTGCGTTTGACAACAGATGTTAACGAATGTGATCAGAAAATGTACAGTTGCGATTTAAATGCAACATGCACAAACACCAACGGAAGTTTCACATGCTCTTGCGGTGACGGTTACACTGGTGATGGAATGACATGCTCAGGTCACTAGTTATTTCACCGCAATTAATGACTATGCATTGTTTATCTTTATTTAGGCCGTCTTTGGCAGCTGAGAAGTGCAGGTGTTTTTCTACGCACAGTTGTCTTCAAATATTTCGATTGCTTCGATTTTTTCTTGCCTCCTTGCTTGGCATATACCAATTGTGTGTCAAACCTTTAATCTATTTCCCTTAAAGTCTAGACCAACGATCATTTGTTTGTGACAATTTCATTGAAGTGTTGTGTTTGACATAGATATTAACGAATGTGATCAGAGCATGCACAGTTGCGATTTAAATGCAACATGCACGAACACCAACGGAAGTTTTACATGCTCTTGCAATGATGGTTACACTGGTGATGGAATGACATGCACAGGTTAGTAGTTATTCCACTGCAAATAATGACTATGCTGTAATAATCGATATGACGCTCATATTTTGCAGATAAGAAGTGCATAATGTTTTAGACGCATAGTTGTCTTCAAATATTCCGCGGGCTTTGAGTTTTTAATGTCTTCTTGCTTGGCATATACCAATTGTACATCCAGCTTTTGATTATTTGCTTCAAAGTGTGGACCAATCACAATTTGTTGGTGGCAATTTTATTTATTGTTTGTGTTTGACAATAGATATTTGATATTTGACATAGATATTAACGAATGTGATGAGAACATGCACAGTTGCAATTTAAATTCAACATGCACGAACACCAACGGAAGTTTTACATGCTTTTGCAATGAGGGTTACACTGGTGATGGAATGACATGCTCAGGTTAGTAGTTATTTCACTGCAAATAATGACTATGCAGTTATAATCGAGATCAAGGTTGTGTTTAGTGGCTAAGAGTTGGATACATACTGTTTCTTTCAAACCTTAATAGTAATGCAAAGTCTATCATCGGCCAATTGCAAGACTTCAACGCGCTATATGGAAAACACTTGATCTAGTTATGAGAATGTTTTCCAAGAAAATCTTATTTGTGGTATCTTAAGTGTTTACTAGATTTTGATCCAGATGAATGATTTCTTTATACGTTATGGTTTTTTCAAATACGCTTGTGATGGAATTCGACTCGCTTAGTTCAATTGAAATTGTTGTTTGTTGTTTCCACTAAAGTTGTGTTCTCTCGTAAAATATTTATGGCTACAAAATCTGACTGGTTTGATAACTTTGAACTTATGCTGTTGGTGGAAGAAAAGAAGATGACACACTGTTGGTTGACTGAGGACTTCCAGAAAAACCCCATATAAAGCAGGATAGGTAGCTTTAATAGTGAAAGCACAAAATAGAGTTTAATTTCAAAGTTGAGAATAAGGTATACCTTAGATGCATCTATTTGTAGGAGGTACAGCATTGCACTGAACTGCCCTCCAGGTCACATTGCAGGCGCACACAGAACAGAGGAAGATAGGACAGGGATTTTGAGGAACTATGTCGCTCATTAGAGCTAGAAGAAGAAAAAAAAGGCAGGAGAAAAAAAGAAAAAAAACAAACAAACGATTTCAGAGAGGGTGCGTCCTATCTTTTTGCGGTCATTTAGAAGGCAGCACTTTAAAGAAATTAATGATTCGAGTAGAGCTCTAAATATGTGGAAACCTCGAGGACACCAACACTCAGCCGTAATAAAGTAATGATGGAGACCAACAACCCGACGGGATCGGAGACCGCACTACAGTGTTGAAGTGGTTGTTGATTGGTGCAGAAGATGTTTTTGTCGTTTACACCAATGATGACATATAAAGAACTATCAAAGCAATTAATTTTCAGTAACTTGAAATTTTTGCTGTGAAAGCGTGACTATAATTTTGTGTTAAGCCGTTGTTTCAATCTGATTTCGTTGAAATTTTATATAGTTATTGACGAATGTGCGAGTGAAATTAGAAACTGTGATGCGTCTGCAACATGTATAAACAGAAATGGAAAATTTATATGCATCTGGAATGGTGGTTACAGTGGAAATTGAGTAAATTGTTGAGGTTGGAATTCAAGTTTTCATACTAAAAACTGATGCTCTAATCAAAACACAAGCGCAAAACCAATTTTTTACGACATAAGTGCATCTATTTTCAAATGCTTTAACTTAATCCAAACGAATTACCTAGTTTGAACAGTTACTGAAGAGCGTATGACAAATCAGTCAGATAGTCTCACTTACAATAGATTTATATAAAATACACACATGTAAATGCTTCTTCAAGGCGAGGTTTTAGATTCATTTTATTTTATTTTTTGCTTTTATTTATTTATTTTATCCATTTTTCATGCTGCTTTCCTGAGCTTCTACTGCTATAAACACGTTTATGAATAAAATTTTTCAAATGATAATCAAAGCACATTATATTTCTGATGTCTTTATTGGCATATACCAATAGTATTTTGATGGAATTGGAGTTTCAAACATTTTCTATTAAAACCTAGAAGAATTAACACTACCATAGATCGATTTCATTAAACCTATGATTGATAACAGATATTAACGAATGTGATCAGAACATGCACACTTGCAATTTAAATGCAACATGCACGAACACCAACGGCAGTTTTACATGCTCTTGCAATGAGGGTTACAGCGGTAATGGAACGACATGCACAGGTTAGTAGTTACTTCACGGCAATTAGTGAATGTGCAGTATTTGCTAGGTTCAAGATCATGTTTGGTAGCTGGAAGTTGCATTGGTCTTGAAGGATAAATTTTTCCTCAAATAGTAGAAATATGAAAAGTGATCGTCATTGGGCAATTTCAAGATCAAAGTGTGGTATCCGGAAAGCACCTGATCAAATCTTGGGATTGTTTCCCAATAAAACTCCCTAGTTTATTTTAAAATAAATGCTTCGAAGATTTTGAACTGGACTAATAATTATTTTGAACTTCAAGATGTTCTTTTCATTAATGGCTTTGATGTTATTCGAACCACTTGGTATGCTTGAAGTTGTTTTTGTAGTTTTGACATTAATAGTGGCATATGGCTAACTATCGATGCAATTATGTCTCAATAACTCGAAATTTTTACTGTGAAAACGTGGCTAGAACTTTGTGTTGTACTGTTGTTTTAATCTGATTTTGCTAAAACAGAAATTGACGAATGTGCTAGTGGAATTGACAATTGTGATGTGTCTGCAACATGTGCAAACTCGAACGGAAGTTTTACGTGCACCTGCAATGATGGTTTCAGCGGAGATGGAGTGAATTGTTCAGGTTAGAACTCAAATTTTCATGCTGAAAGTGCGACAAGATATTCACAAACAAATACATAAAAGACTTTGGTAACAAAAGGACACCAATATATGAAGTAGCCTTAACTTGGTTTAGGTTAATCGTCTTCTTTTCGGCTTTTGAAAAGGTTAACAAAAATAAATCTCAAAGACTTACTGTGGTCAGATTTTTATGTAGCTGGTAAATACTTTAATAAGCTAAATTTTACGTCCGTTTTGTCTGTTTTTGTATCTTTAGTTTTACTAAATCAGTCCGGTAGGTTTGCTACTATCTCCTAGCATTCGAACTAAATTTTATATTTGAGTAGCACACCCTTTGAATTCCTGGTGTCCTGAATGACGAAAGAAAATGATGTTTTGACAGAGTTTAGACCTTCCGTTGTTAGGTCCAAAATCTACAATTAGCGTCACAAAATGCTTCTGTTATTAAACGTGGGTATTTGATAACAGATATTAACGAATGTGAAATGAACATGCTAACTTGCGATTTGAATGCGACGTGCACAAACACTGTCGGAAGTTTTGCTTGCACTTGCAATAAAGGTTACAGCGGTGATGGAATGACGTCATGTTCAGGTTAGCAGTCTTACTGAAATTTACTATTTTCACACAGTATTGGCTACGATGAAAGCCGTGATTGGTAGTTGAGAGTTGCATTTTTCTCGAGGGGTAATTTTATCAAATAGTTTTACAAGGAAAAAGCATTGAGGACAAATGTAAACTGTGACATAATTTCCATAAACTTGGAATTGTTTTCAAAGCAAACTTTCCTAATCTCATTGAAACCAAAAATGTTTACAAGATTTTTAATAGTAAATTTGTATGCTTTAAACTCTGCAGGTTTGGTTTGCAAACAAGACTAGAATGAAAACGGGATCGCTTTGTGAGCTGAAATTAGTTTACAGTAATTTGTTTTACTAATGTTGATGTAAGACTAAGCAACACAGCAAACTCGTCTCATCGACTCCGATCTGCAACTGTATAAATGTGTCTAGCTTTTAGCGCTTAGTTTTCATTTTGACCTGACTGTATTTAACTTTCAAGAGATATAAACGATTCTTTAAGTGGAATTACAATTGTGACATGAGTGCAACATGTGCTAACACAAACCGAAGTTTTATATGCACTTGCAATGATGGTTACAGCAAAGATGGAGTAAATTGTTTTGGTTAGAAGTAAAGTTTTCCCACTGAAAATCTGAAATATATGACTATATCACAAATTAAAGTGGCCAAAATTTTAGAATGCATTTCTTTCTTAAATGGCCTTAGTTTAATACAGCATATTATCTTCTTTGTATTGATACCGATACTGCAGAATTTGGAAAATCAGTAATGCAATGTTATTTGGGTTTGATATATAGGCAATGTGTCCATGGTCCATTATAGTTAGCTTTTAATTCCATATTTTCTGCATTTTTGTTCTTTGACACTTTAGATGAGTGTGTGTCTGTTACCATTGACTCGCTTTCAAAGCATACTTTTTGCTTGAGCAATACAGCACATTAAATTCATGATGCCTTTTTTGTCAAATGCCAGCGACCTTGTAATGGAATTTTGAGCTTTGAATTTTATATTCTGAATTGGGTTAGAATTGTCATCAATTCCTGGCGGTTTTATTGAACCTTTATGTACGACAACAGATATTAACGAACGTGATAATAACATACACATTTGCGATTTAAATGCAACATGCATAAACACCAACGGGAAGTTATTCATGCATTTGCAATGACGGTTACAGCGGTAATGGAATGACATGTACAGGTTTGTATTTATTTTACGGCAAAATATGTATTACACAGTAGAAACAAATATCTAATTGGCGTTTATGAGTTATGAGTTGTATTTGTGCTAAGTGAAAGATTGCTTCCAGAATTTGGAAGAAAGACTAGTAATTGCCAGGACATTCCTGGGGCTCAACGTGATTATTCGGTAAATTCTTTCAATAAATTTTGGGATTATTTCATGACAAAAGTTCATAATTTCATTTTAAACTCAAAGTTTGGCAGTTATTTGGATTGGAAGCTTGAAACGACTAAATCTTATAGTGTTTATTGTCAAGTACCACCATTGATGAAAAATGGATCGCTTTATACTATAAAATTTGTTTGTTTTATTTTATTAATGATGGCATATGACTTACCAACAAAGCAATCTTGTTTGTGTTACTATAAACTCTTACTGTAAAACCGAGGCGATAGTGTAGTCGTTAAAGCAACTGCTTCGCAGGCGGTAGACCTGGGGTTAATTCCCCTGGTCAAATCATACAAAAAGATTTTAAAAAATGGTATCCCCAGCTTCCCTGCTTGGCGCTCGGCATTTTGGAGAGGTTGTGGAGAAGAAGCCGGCAAGTTCTCTTGTTGTGTCCTTGGGCAAGGCACTTAACGGGACGCCCCCACCTTTATGCGGAAGATAGGTGGCCCAGACACCTCGGATGCGTTAACTCCCAAACGAGTGCAGACGTCCCGTTCAAAATATAGCGATACAATTCGCTTTCTCGTGAATGGAGGATAAACATGCACAATACAATACAAAATAAAAAAAAGTGCAGTTAATATTTTTTGCAAAATTTTTGTTTCAATCTGGCTCGTTAAATATATTAAACCGATACTGATGAATGTGCAAGTGAAATTGACAATTGCAATGTAAATGAAACATGTGCAAACGCGAGCGGAAGTTTTACATGCGCCTGCAATAATGGTTATAGCGGAAATGGAGTAAATTGTTCAGGTTGCAATTTAAGTTTTCTTACTCAAAATCTGACGCTAGACTACACCACAAACGCAATAAGAATATTGTGTAAAGATGCATCCAATTCTCCACAGGTCTTAAATTGGTTTAGATGAACTATTTATCTTGAACTGCTACTAAGAACTCAACATTATTTGCAAACTGTTTCTTGATCAGACCACTTTGAGTTGGTTAGTATTGCAATGAACTTGGGTTTACATCTAATTTTCCCTCTTATGCGTTGTTAAACTTGATTGTTTAGTGTGTAACGTCCAACATCCGCTTGCTTTCTAACTGTTCTAAGAAACTTCGTTTTTAGATGAATCTTTTTAAATATTTGGTGGATAATGCCAAAAATCCATATTGTCGAGAAAGAATAGACAAAATGTACCAAAGTACTTAGTTGTTCTAGAAATTGCAATTATGTGAAATGCAGGCACCAAAAGTTTGAGTTTTTTTACTGGTAGGCTACTTTTGGTAAATGTTTAAAGACTTCATTTTTTGATGAATGTTTTTGAAAACGTAAACAGATAATGCCAAAAAAACAAGCTTATGAGAAAAAGTCGACAAAATATGTCAAAGAACTAATTTTGTCTAACAATTGCAAGTTTGTTAGGTCTAGTAAAATAATTGTTTAACTAAAAATAGAACATGATGTAGGGCAACCAATTGTTGATCAGCTGTCATTAAATAATTTTTCCCTAAGTAATTAGAGTCACATATTTCTCGTGAGAAATTTTATTAAAGGCTTAAAGGAATTGAAAGGACGGTAATTGTTAGCACATTATTGTAACCTTTTTTGTATTAAATTGTATTAAACTTGCCTGCTTTTACTCAGCTTACCATTTTTTACAAGGGGTAAAAAGTTACACTACAGGTAATAAAGTTCAATTTTTTGTATAAAAACAGATAGTAAAGATACATTTTATATACTATGGGAATTGCCATGAAATAACTTTTAATTTGTTGAAACAATTTTGAAAACCAGTTGAGAAATGAGGTCACAAATCAGTTTATATAATGAAATGATTTTGCAAAAACTGTGCATTTATTGGAAAATCATTAGATGATAATCTGTGATAGCGAAATACGGAGTTAGTCATACCAGACAGCATTATGATATATCAGAGCAAGTTTTAAGTGTGCAAGAGAAAAAGCATGCCTAGAAGGCTTAAAATGATCAAATAAGGAATTGCTTGTTGTATCGCCAAATAAGCTTAATTTGTTGTAAAGTTGTATTTATCAAAACCACCTTATTAATGTCTCCTGAAAAAGCGTTGAATCGCATTTCTACGATTAGTACGTAATTTTTGAGAAAACGCAGATGACAAATTGTGCAATGAAGCGTTGATTGTGATGTTATTTTAGACCCCAAAAGGATGAAATTTTTGGAAAAGTTATAGGTCGGGGGCTAGCTTTTGCTTGAGCACAAAATGGTTTTGCTCTGTCAAGAAATGTAAATTTTTAAAAAATCGTCTTTGATTATGACTTTACGAAAACCATGACACTCACCCCAAGATGGTGATCAATCGTGCCAACTTTCATGTCTTTACGTCATGCAGTTTTGGACGAGTTAAAATGCACGTACGTGCGTACACACGTACAGACAGAATTGCGCTTTATATATTAGATATACAAACTTTCATAAAAAAGATTACCTCACCTAACTTTAATACGTTGCCAACACCCACGATACTATATGTCTCTAAATTATTATAAAACTTTAAGTTTTAGCTATTAAATTGTAAATAGCTGGGGTGCTAAGTTCACAATGGCAAATTAACACAGGAGGGCTTGTTATTCCGCAGCTCAAATTGTAGAGCATCCAACCAGTAATCAGGAGGCTGTGGGTTTAATTTTCGCTGAAATCCTTTTCAGTCTTTCGCATTGCTCCAAAGTAAGTGACCTTTACTATTAACTATACTTAAATATGCAAACCTTTACATAGCAGATTACCTCTAGTAACTCTGGTACATAATCAAAACAACAGTTTTTAAAGCTGCTACAAATTATCATTCATTGCATGCACCTCCTCAAGAATATAACTGAAAATAATAAAAAAACACGAATATTGATACTTAGTAAATTTTAACCCTTAAACGCCAATTATAATTGGCACGATTTGACTAAACCATAATACAACGTAAAAATAAACCACAACACCTACGAAAAATACATATACAATTAATATCAGTTCATCAATTGATGAAGACAGTCGGCAGCAACGTTGTTTTTGTCTTGTACATCAAGCATACAGAAATCATAATTCTGCCGTAATTTGAGTTATCCAACACCCAACTTAACATTTCGCATTGTTTCCTTGTGATGATGATAATTAATTAACTCAATCAGTTCATAATCATCCACGCTCTGTTTTTCTTTGTTCAAACAACTTCAGAGCAAGCATTGCAAGATGCGATTAGTTGATTTTTAAAATCCAGTTCTAGTGCTTTGTCATCGTTCTTTCTCATGACGTACCGTTTCAGCAGTCTTGCATGATAACTTTTCAGTTTTGTTTACTTGCATGCTATAATTACCTTTTTTCTCCACAACCACTGATAGCTGTGTAAAAGCTTTTTCGTAGCGTTAAAATTTTATTGGTATTGGTTGGTAATAACAGCAATACTTTGTATACTTTAAAAAAGAATCATTTTTTGCCTTTTGGTCATATAATTTTTTTTGACTTTTTAATAGTTTTTGAGGAATCTTCATAGCGGTATCTATTCCTTCTCGCAACTCAAAAACATATTGATAACTTGTTTTTACATCTGGCTCTACTCCGCCTCCTTTTCCTCGTGCAGTTTTCGTTGAGCTGATGCAAACGGCTACTTCCTCCGTTGAATTCAGTTTCAACAACATAATGCACCGACAGATTGATGGCGTTGCTATGGGTTCACCTCTTGCCAACATTTTTGTCCGATATTACAAAGCTTTGCTTTTCAAAAGAGTCAACAAACCTCTTATGTATTATCGATACGTCGATGATGCCTTTGCAGTTTTCAACAACCATGACGAATATAATGAGTTTTTCTCCCATCTAAATTCTCTCCATCCATCGCTTCGTTTTACTTTTGAAAAGGTATGCAATGGGACTTTGCCCTTTCTCGACGTCCTGGTAGAAAAGAATGATCACGAATTTGTTACATCTATCTACATAAAGCCAACGTTCATAGGCCAATACATTCGCTGGAACTCTTTTTGCCCCATGAAACGGAAAACCAATTTGATTTCAACTCCTATCCACAGAGCTCTAGTCACCTGTACGAAATCTACTCTTCAAAATGAACTTTCCAACATTTGTTCAATTCTTATCAACTACGGTTACCCTGAAGCTGTTATCAACACTGTTATAACCAAGAAAATCAATCAGTTCCGCAGACCAACGCAATTAGATCCGAAGAAATGCCCAGTTTATCTTCACTTGCCATGGCTGGGCAATGTTTCGATGAGGTACGAAATGCAAATTAAAACAGCCGTCAAACACTGTTATTTTGCAGTTAAACAATGCATTGTCTACCCAACCAGACAACTTCTGTCTGTAACCAAAAAGGATGTACTACCCGCTTTTCATCAAAGCAACATTGTGTACCAATTTCTGTGCCACTGTGATAGTCGGTACGTGGGTCGTATTTCTCAAAGGCTACAACAGAGGATTAAGCATCACGTGCCCAAAACTATTCTTCAGGAGCATATTTCTCAGGACCGAAGCACATTGGCCCGCTCTTGCAAGCCAATCAGAAGCTTTGAAGCTGAAACTTCTTTTTCTGCTATTGGACAACATCTTTTACAAAACCCTACATGCGCACGTGAATATAATGATAACAGATTTTCTATTCTTGCCGGTGAGTGTACATCTTTTCATCTTTCCACCCTTGAAGCCACGTACATCAAAACATCCAAACCAAATTTATGCAAACAAAAAGAATTTGTTTATGGTCTAAGAATCACACATCAGTTTTCGCTCCTTCCATTGGTCGCTTCTTTTACCAATCACGATGTAGCTTTTTCCTTTTTTTTCTTTCGTCAATTGTGTCTCTATATAAGTGACTCGCTTTACCTTTTCACTCTATTTCTGACGGATTCTCTTAAAAAGTGTCAGACGAAAAGCTTCGAGAATGAATACTCTACTTTCTGCAACATCTGACACACCCATCACACTGGTCCACAACTTTTTAAAATCTGGATTGATTCTTGAACTGTTCTTCCGCAAACAGCTCAAACGGCAAAAACACAGTGACTTTCTGGGGTCCTTTTCTATGGGCAAACAATTAGGGTTAAATGAAGCGATGCCATTGACGAGGTTGTTCACTGCGTAGACGAGTATTTTATTGTGTGCCATTGAAAAGCTCTACTATTCTATTACTGATAGAGTGGTACTGCGTTGTTGTCAATCGTTTGATTCACAAGAGTCGTGACACATTCTCCACACAGTTCGATTCAAACTGTGTCGCAAAATTGCTAAGAACTTTCTCAGGCACATACGTACAAAGTACTATACATGTTCATTAACGCTTGTGCCACCGTCTTAATGTACTCATAAGAGGCACAGCTTCAGGTTATTTGGTTGCACACTTTATCAAAGTCAAGATGTATCTGTGACCCTCGTCACTTTCTGGCGAAATGGGTTCAATCAGACTAACAGCAACTTTCCTAAACGCCATATTGATTATGGACATATCTCCTAGCACTACAATAACAACATATCTTTTGACAACTGTCTTTTGGCACATATCGCATGATTGACAAAAACTAGTACTATCGCTTTGTACTCCAGGCCAGTAAAAAGTGTGTTAAATCCGATCTTTAGTTTTCTCGATTCTCAAATGTCCTCCAAAAATTGAATCATGTGCACTTTCCATTAATCTTTTTCTTAATATTTTTTCTACCGTGCATTGCTTCAAACGGTTACCCAATCCGTCAATTTGGTTCCTAATCTTGTACTAAAGACCCCTCATTTTTCGTGTTTTACTTCACAATCACGACTCTTGATCGCTTATTTTAGATCTAGCTACTTGTTTAAATTATCATCTTGTTGCTGTAGTGTAGATAATTTTTCTTTTGAAATAAAACTGTGAGCTGTCACATCATTGGTTATTATGGGTTTAAAAGCAGCAATCTTCGAAGTCTGAGCCCTTATCACTGCAGCAACAAAAGTTTTCCCACCACAAACAGGATCATTTGGCTTTCATGGAATATTTTCTATGATAAGGTCAAACAGAGAATCCCGCAAACATGTAGCTTGATTTTCTTTCGTAAAATATGCTATTTCCACTTTATTTTTGATAATGGACGCTTCTTTTAGTGGACGATCAATATCTACCACATACTTATGTTCCCTGTAAAATCTTTATTGAGAAATTTCATTTTAACAATAAAATCTACATCACGTAGAACTTCTAATGTATTTTCGCCGATCTTTCTAGTTCCAAGAGGTATATCACGTTTAGTAAACCTATGTATTACCAGCAAAGTAAGTTTAAGGCATTCATAATCCGTCGCTTCTTCCTTTGACAGCGCATTATAAACTTTTACCGCTTCGCGTGTCAATAATGGACTTAACTGAGCAACCCAAGTCTGCTTATCCCATTTAGCCACATCAGCATATTTTTTGAATAGCAAAAGATATTCATCTAGATCATTCTCTTCGTTCACAAAAGATGGTAACGGCGGTGTCTTCGCAGTCGTCTCAACAAATGCTTGAATAAGCTGCTCATTTCTTTGTTTCTGAGCAAGTTACTTTGCTTCTCTCTCAAACTTTGGATTTTCTGCTTCAACCTTGTCCTTTCTTTTCTCCGCTGGAATCTCTTCTCTCCTTTCTTTAGCCGTGGCTTCGGCTGGCAACCTCAACTCGTCTTGCTGAGCTGCTAATTTCCACTCTTTAGCCACAGCCTCTGTTGCTAATTTCCGCTTTTCAAACCTGGCTTTGTACTCAGCTTTCTTAATTCGGCGCCATTCATCCGCCAGAAGCTTATTTTTTAACCTCTCCTCCAAACCCAACATTTCTGTCTGCCTCTTCATATTCTCATAATTCTTATTGTTGAGTTCTTCAGCAGCCATGTCAATTGCCAACCAACAGGCAAGCCTCCAGATGCCGTGCAACAGAATTTTGGTTCTATCTCAGTGACAGCATTTTAAAATTTAGACCACGCAATGTATCGTTCAAACAATTTTGTCTGACTGCAATCTTACCGAGAATTTGATAATTCAATATCTACTATATAATTTATTCGCAGTCAATCCACACTACTTCTTGTTCGAAAAACAAGAAATATATTCACAATTAAACTTAATCCCATCTGCACTACCAACTACAACAATTATCAGTTTTACTTGGCCCTTAGGTTTCGAACTACTTAAAAAGATTAATGCCTAATAACCAACCGCAGACACACGTCAACTTTACAACCCTATTTCACTTTCTTTTTCAAGATTTTGTTCATATGTATACTAAGAGAAGAACATACCAGTTGCTCCCGAAGATTCAAGAAAAGCAACAATGGAAATTATTATGATGTCATAAGTACATATTTGCCGAATTTCTCATTGGGGCCATTGTTACGTCACATCTATCAATCTTTCTATCATAAAATCCCATAATGAAGTTTGGCTGAATAATCAGTTGTAACATTAAAAAAATAGTTTTGAAGCTGCCATAAATTATTATTTGCGACAGTTATTATGAAGTTTGAAGTTTGGAGCCTTTCAGTCCATAATTAGAAACGACTATTACTATACCATGGCAATTTCTTTAAACCTTTGCGTATCAGAACAGATATTAGTGAATGTGATAATATTATACGCACATGCGATTAAAATGCGAGGTACACTAATACTAACGGAAGTTTCACTTGCACTTGCAATAAAGGTTACAGCGATGATGAAAGGACTAATTCGGGTTGACAAACTTGCGACGAATCCTCAATTACACAGTAATTGCTGAGACCAAAACCTTGTTTAGCAAACGAAAACTATATTTGTCTCGAAGTGTAAGGCTATTTCCTAATAATAGAAAATAGACAAATGATTGCTGGCAAATTGGTGAGTTACTTCAGCGTGAGTTTAAGTAAATTGTTTCCGTAAATCTTTAGATTAATTCCTAACAAACTTTATTGATTCATTTTATGCTGAAGAAGTGACAGACTTTGCATTGCAAAGTAAAACCCTCAAAACGCATTGTTTTTTCCCAAATGGGGCTTGGGAAAAATTGCTTAACACTGGAACAGCCGATACGGTCATTTTGATCGTTTTGGAATTTCAAGGTGGGATATCTTTTTTTTACGAAAATCGCATTGGTGTAAAATTTCTTGAGTTTTTCTAATTAATAGGCAGAAACTCTGATGCTCAATATCAAGCCGAAAACTATTTTGACAAATATTTTAGAGGGTGGTTTACCTCCAACGGCCATTTACGGTCATTACGACCGCTGTACAAAAACCATTATTTTGGAACCTCCTGCTGTACTTTACAAGACCGTATTGTCTCTATGACACGTATGACTCAGTTTCCAAAATTGTCTTTCTATTTTCCGATGAATTCATTTTATTTGTAACATCATAGAGTCACCAGAAAGAAATGCACAACTCAGAAAGCATTTATAAGAAATTTTCTCAGTAATCAGTTAGCACTGGAAATAAACTGACTTCACATTATGAAAGAGTTTATGAAACAGAAATAGGATATTTTATATTGTTGACAACCGCGGGCTTTCATCGGCATTCAGCCCTCGGTGCTAGTGGGGTATCCTCCCCAAACAGCACCCAGCCCATTTCCTCCGATAGAAAAAGGAGCGGAGCACACAGGCAATTAGCCTTTAGCATGTGTTAGTAAGTTGATCATAATCTTTTGTGTTAAAAGCATTGTGTGCTTGCCCAATTAGTGCTAACCTATTCTGGTTCCACAGGTGAAGTAACCTACTTGATTAAGAAATATAACATACCGTAGTCAAATCTATCACATCATTTCTGAGTTCCAAGACGTTTTGCTGGACTGCAAGTTGTTGCTATGCTCAGATCAATAGACGAGGATGATCTTGGAGGGGAAAGTGAAACTTTCCCCTCCAAAGACGTGTTAGATAGGGAACTCTGCTCCTTAGATGAGTTGAGCGACGATGGAGAAACTGAGCAATTTTATGATGCACAACTCATTGTTCATGTAGTTGATTTACAAATTGCTGATACTATCGTCAAAATCCATTCTGCCTTATGTTTTGATGATGATTCTGGTTCGGTGCTGCTGAAAGTTCGAGCACACACGAGACAGCAAAAGATGGCACAAAATGGGGATTTATGGAATTCGGCGTAGAAGCACGAGGAATGCGTGCAGCTCAGAATGTCCTAACTGAGCAATCATGTTTATCACGCTTTGCTTTTAGAATGGCATACTCCCCTGTTGGTGCTTTTCAAGGTACACTTGATAGCCATATGCTCAAACACATTCAGCAATGTACCAATGTAAAAACTCGAAGAGTCTTAGGTAGTGAAGAATAGGAAATTTCACTTTGTGAGCTCACTGCATTTACAGCACTGTAATATGTACGAGGAGCGTATGGTGACAAAAAACTTTCCTCTTTACAATTTTTGGATTAAAGAATGGGCGTATCATTTTTTCAACAAACCATATCGAGAAACCGTTGTCGTGAGATAATGTGTTTTCTACGCTTCGACTCGCGTAGCACAAGGTCTGCACGCTTTCAAACTGACAAATTTGCATTTATCTTGAATATTTGGAATAGATTTGTAGAAAACAGCATTAACTGTTGCCAACCTGGAGAAAATATTACGATTGACGAGCAAATGTTTCTGACAAAATCTCGGTGAAGGTTCACCCAGTATATGCCAAACAAACCAGATAATGCAAGAGGCCAGCGATGCACTTAGCAAACTGCAGACAGTGACACTGTTTCGACCTATCAGGTCTCTTCAGTGCAGTTGGTGACCAATAAGAAGCTAGAGGCTTTTAATAAAGCATAGCTTAGACCAGTGGTTCTCAACCTTTTTTCGAAGCGACCCCAATTTATAGAAAAAGTCTAATGTGTAAAATTTTACGACCCATGTAGGTAAATATAACGTTGTGGGGGGCATTTTCAATGTCATGTGACCCCACATTGGAAAAAATTCACTTTACCAAAATTTTGAGCTGAGTTCGGAAATCGATATCCCAACCCATGAATGTGCCTAAATCAGTGTCAAATTTTGAGTAAGTAAAAAATTTTCAATATCAAAAGTTGCATTTTGAAAAATGCCCCCTCCCCCCCCACAACGTTATATTTACCCCCATGTATATTCTGATGCATAGTTAAGTTAAAAGTTATGTAGAAAACACTTTTTTTGATGACAAAACTGTGTTGAAAATAATACAAACAACTTTTCACTGAACATACATTTATGAAGTCACTCGAAAATTACACTAATGAGAAATCTGTGCTTGCTTTCCGTCAGTGAGCTTTTGAAATCGTGGTGATACTGTACTTAAGCACAACCGCAAGTCAGCTTCAACTTCCAACCTATTTCTATGCTTGGTTTTCAATATACACATTGCACTACATCCAGCCTCACAAAGCCAAGTTGTCGCAAATGGAATCAGTTTTTTTATAACAATCCTAGAAACTGTTGGGTACGTTTTGTATATGGAAGCCCAAAAGTGGATGCTTACAGAATCTTTCGGGTGCTTTTCTCTGAAGGACGCAAAAGAAATATGATTTGTTGGTTTTGCCGTCATATCCATAAATTCTTCAGCAACAAGGAGGGGAAGTTGAGGCAGATCTGTGCCAGAAAATGGATCAATTATCCAATCGTTTTCATTAGTAGGCGACAAATCATCACCATAGTAATCTACAGACTTTTCGGCAAGCTGGTTCAGGTGTCCTATTATGGTTTGCTTAATATCAATTTCTTTGCCGCAAATATACTTTGTTAATTCAGCGAACATATCGTACTGATTTCGAGCTGCGTAGCTTTTCCAGAGAATGAGTTTTTTGTAGTAAGCAGCAACTTTAGCAGCATGATCAATTACTGTAAATCCAACACCTTGCATTGATAAATTCAGACAGTTCAAAGAGTCAAATACATCGGCAAGATAAGCAATCTTTGCATTGAAATCTTCTCGACTAAACTTTTCAGCTAATTCCGTAAAATGCTGTTGCCTCAAAAAGATAACAATTTCATCTCGCAGATCACAAACACGTTTCAGCACACGACCTCGTGATAGCCATCGCACTTCTGAGTGCAAAAGCAGTGCTTTATGATCAGCATCCATGTCAGAGCAAAGGCACAAAAATATACGCTGATTTAACGGCCTTGCTTTAATCAAGTTCACACATTTTACAACAGAATTTAATACTTCGTGCAGTTCTTGTGACATTTTTTTTGCGCAAAAAGCCTCTTTGTGGAGAAAACAATGTGTCCATTCTGCATCTGGAGCTTTGTCTTTAATGCGTTTTACAACTCCAGACTTGAAACCAGTACATGCTGCTGCACCATCAGTGCAAATTCCAGCACATTTCTCCCAAGGAATGGAGTGTTCTGTGAAGAAATCATTCAAGCATTGAAAAATGTCTTCGCCCTTTGTGTGTAATTTCAATGCTTTGCAAAATAACAAATCTTCTGATACAGTACCATTGTTGATGTAGCGAATAAAGACGGAAAGCTGGGGCAGACCTGCAATATCTGTGGATTCATCCAACTGGATGGAGTAAAATGGAGACGCTTTTACATGAGTTAGAATCTGTTCAAGAACATCATCAGACATGTCTGTTATGCGTCTTTTCACCGTGCTGTTTGACAAGGAAATTGCATTCAGTTTTTTACTTTCTTCCTCATCAATCATTATTTTTACAACTTCTTTCATAACCGGCATTAACAAATCCTCACCAATTGTATGACCTTTTTTCTGCTTTGCAATTTGATAAGAAGCAACGTACGAAGAAGAGTAGACAGCTAATTTATTTTCTGTTGCAAATTTTGTCATTATATTTCTCTGTCCTTGAATCGAATTTAACTTGCGCTCAAAAAATTCAACAGGCTTGTCTAAACAATTTGGATGATTTGTCTCTAAATGGCGTTTCAATATATTTTTCTTCATTGATTCTGCAGAGAGAACTTTCAGACATACTACACATTTTGGTTTACCATCCAATTCCGTAAAACCTAGTTTTAAAAAAGCTTCACTATACGGTCGTTTTGCCATTATTATAAGTCTAAAATTAAGCAACAAAAAAAGTCTAAAATTTTGCCATTATTAATGACAACGATTATTCATGCTCAAAAACATAAAAACTGCTTGAACTATACTCAAACTATTGGCTATTTGGCTTTCAATATCGTTACCAAGTATGAGCTGACCTCGTCTGACATAGGATTTCCAGTTTCCATGCATACAAAAATTCTTCACAGCGGTAGTTGTATGCTAACAAAAGTGCTATATCATTTACTACTGTACTTCAAAGCATTTTCCAACTTTGCGGTCTCCAGCGGCTCAAAATTTCACTCAGGAGTTTTTCGTTTACCAAAATGCAACAAAGGTTGACTTCTATGAAGCGGTGCTGCGTTTAATTTATTATTTCTTTCTACAAGTTTCACTCCTTGTAGATGTTTACAAAAAAACAAGCGACCCAAAATAATTTTTAGGCGACCCAACTTTGGGTCGCGACCCATAGGTTGAGAACCATGGGCTTAGACCGTCACACTTGTGGGACCAAATACTTGACAGACAATCCACTACAGTGGACCTAGTATTTGGCCCCACAAGTGTGACGGTCTAAGCTATGCTTTATTAAAAGCCTCTAGCTTCTTATTGGTCACCAACTGCACTGAAGAGACCGGATAGGTCGAAACAGTGTCACTGTCTGCAGTTTGCTAAGTGCATCGCTGGCCTCTTGCATTACTATACATGTAAGACCTTGTGACCACTCGGCTGTGACAGCACTATTGTTCTAGCAGATGTTAGACTTAGTGCACCTGCGACAACCGCCACTCATTCACGAGTGATACGGCTTCGCAGAGGTTGACAGACCATCCACTACAGTGGACCTAGTATTTGGTCCCACAAGTGTGACGGTCTAAGCTATGCTTTATTAAAAGCCTCTAGCTTCTTATTGGTCACCAACTGCACTGAAGAGACCGGATAGGTCGAAACAGTGTCACTGTCTGCAGTTTGCTAAGTGCATCGCTGGCCTCTTGCATTACTATACATGTAAGACCTTGTGACCACTCGGCTGTGACAGCACTATTGTTCTAGCAGATGTTAGACTTAGTGCACCTGCGACAACCGCCACTCATTCACGAGTGATACGGCTTCGCAGAGGTTGACAGACCATCCACTACAGTGGACCTAGTATTTGGTCCCACAAGTGTGACGGTCTAAGCTATGCTTTATTAAAAGCCTCTAGCTTCTTATTGGTCACCAACTGCACTGAAGAGACCGGATAGGTCGAAACAGTGTCACTGTCTGCAGTTTGCTAAGTGCATCGCTGGCCTCTTGCATTACTATACATGTAAGACCTTGTGACCACTCGGCTGTGACAGCACTATTGTTCTAGCAGATGTTAGACTTAGTGCACCTGCGACAACCGCCACTCATTCACGAGTGATACGGCTTCGCAGAGGTTGACAGACCATCCACTACAGTGGACCTAGTATTTGGTCCCACAAGTGTGACGGTCTAAGCTATGCTTTATTAAAAGCCTCTAGCTTCTTATTGGTCACCAACTGCACTGAAGAGATCTGATAGGTCGAAACAGTGTCACTGTCTGCAGTTTGCTAAGAAAAACCAGATAAGTTTGGCATTCTGGTTAGCTGTTGACATGGAATCCAAGTATATCCTAAATGCCATTCCGTATTTGGGCAAAGACTACTCACGTCCATCCATTTAGTGACAACCTTATCATGACTCTCATGGAGCCATTCATGGGTGAAGGCAGAAACGTTACAACCGATAACTTTTTCACGACGTTTTTACTTGTCAAAGAGCTGAAAAAAGAAAACAAACCTTGTTGGAACTATGAACAAGGTTAGACGTGAGCTGCCTGCATCTTCAAAATGCTTGCAACAACATTATTGTAGTAAGTTCATGAAGGCAGGCGATATGGCCACTCTAACTGTGTAGCAGTGTAAGCCCAAGAAAAATGATTGTGTTCTCAGTTCTCTGCATATGTCTGTTGAGCTAGGCAAATCTGACAAAACAAAACCGGAGAAAATGGAATTTTGTAACAAGACCAAATGTGGTGTTGACGTGGCTGATAAAATGGCCGGGCAGTATTCAGTCAAAGCAGGCACCCATCGGTGGCTCGTTGCTATTGTCTATTACATTCTGGATTCGGCAGGCATCAATGCATTTGCGCTTTATAAAAAACGAACAGGCGACAAGGTTTCAAGACGAGATTTCCTGTTCAAGCTTGCTACAGAACTACATGAAGACTAGATTGTTGAAAGATCAAGCACAAACTCTACTTTTGCTAGACCTCACTCAATATCGACAGCTCCTAAAAAGCCGAAGCCGAGAAGCGTAAACAGTGTCAAATAGCTGCAAACTGCTCTCAAAACAAAATCAGCAAACTTTGTTTCAAGTGCAACAAAACTGTATGTGGTAGGTGTACTGCCACGGAGCTTTCCGAATGCGTCATATGTGCGACAACGCAAATACGAAACATTTTTCAATCTTGTGTCCAGTTTTTGCCCTTCCCTTCAAATGAAATTGTTTTTTGTAAATAGATTGATTGAGTTACGTGACCTGAGCATTTGTTCAACACTTAAGTTGCAACCACACTACGCATATACTAGTAAAAACGAGTTTTTTGTAGAAGTGGTCAAAATGACCGCTGCCGGCCGTTGAGGGCTTATCGCAACTCTGGCCGTTCTAGTGTTAAAAGCGATCTCCAACAACATATTGCACAACATAACAATCTATTTCATGTCATTAACTACAAACCGGTTTCGATCTTATTGGTTCTCACAGGGCGGGTGTAAAAGACCCACAATAATAATAATAATGCTAGGCCTAAATCATAACAAAATTGCCTAGCGGAAAGAGTAGTTGATGCAATACAATACAGCAAAACTTATGTCACGGGAGTCTCATTCAAGGACACGCTAACATGATGTGGACAAAAAGTCACTTAGGCAAACCCTAATAGGGGTGTGGGATCATCATTGAGACTTAATCAATTTACATTTAGTATAGACTGTATGGGAATGAGACGTGGTGTCAAAGGGAGAACGAGACGGCAATTTCAAAAAGAACTGAAAAAGCCATGATGAGAGCAATGTGTGGAGTTAAGATGATTGAAAAAAGAAGAGCCAAGAACTTATGAGTTTGCTAGTTTTAAAGAATACTTTGGATGGACTAGCCAGAGCGAATGGAGTGCGATGGTATGGCCATGTTTTGAGAAGGGATAATATTGATGTTTTGAGAAGAATGTTGGATTTTGAAGTGGCAGGAAGAAAAGTGCGTGGGCGACCGAATATGACGTGGAAGAGACAAGTGGAGAAGCATACCAATGAGATTGGACTCAAAAGGGAGAATGCCATTGACAGAGTGAAGTGGCGTAATGGCGTGTACGAACTATCGAGAAGCACGAGGTGAATCCGGCCACCTGCGTTAACGCAAACAAAACCGGATTAAAAAACTGTATCTCTCTCTATAAATAGTGCAAGTTGCTAGCGAGCAAATTTCAGGCAATCTTTTGTTTTAGAGAGATCTGCCTTTAGCATGAGCAAGACAAAAGAAAAATTGCTTAAAAATTGGTGATTGCTTTTAAGCAATTTTTCTTTTCATATAGGTGTGATGCTGAAGGCGGGCCTCTCTTAAATTGGAGTATGCCTGAAATATTCTAGCTAGCAACTAACACTATCTCTACTAAATTTAAATTATTGCAATATACTATTATGGGCCATACAAATGTCTTTATGAAACATGAGAATGTGGTCTTTTATTAATCCAGTATCACTTAATTTAATTTATTGCGAATATTTTGATTTATACACAGCACTTCTTGGTCCTGTTCGAAATCTTACTGCTGATGTTCAAATGCGATCTGTGACGTTGAGATTTTCTCGTCCTTTCGTCGTCTTATCTGATGATTACACTTACCTGATTGAATATCAAAATTCAACTAACAACATGACGACAATCACTGATACGAATTTCTTTATTGTGTTGAATCTGACTCCGGGGACTACATACAATTTTACGGTTGGTTGATTAACTTTTTATAGCAAGTCAAGTAGGGTTGGATTAACCAATTAAATGGCAAACGACAATTTTTTCGCTGGTGAGAAATAGGCTTAACTCCGCTATTTACAGCTATACGAAGAAATTTAAAGACTTGCTTTAAAGTAGTATTTAATGACGGAATTCAGTTTAGTGTAAGATGCTCATCTAAGTTAATGTTAATATTCATTAACTCAAAGCAAATATGCACCTAGACTGTGTTGTCGTTAATTTCCAATTGTTTTTTAATATTATAAGTTTAAATAGCCGTGTCCAGCAGAGTACTCAACTCCATTTGAAACACCCAATTCTTCATCAAATAATTTTCACGTACGCCACTTACTTGTAGGATAGGCTAGCAGACGACAACTACGTTGTAAGTTTGCAGCATAACCATTGGCTATGGTTAGATCACAGTCACTATAGAAAACTCCACAGATTATTGTACGCCTACTTGCAATAATGTTCGAAGCAATTGTATAAATAGCTTTAAGGAGCCTCTTCGAAAAAGCGGTCCAAACTGGGTAAGTAACTTGGATCACGAAGTTAATACCGATGTAAAACTTTTCATTTGAATTATTCAAAGTATAAAATTCTTTGTTCTTACCGTTATCTTCGCGAGGATCTTATCACAGCGCGGAAACTATGATACTTGCCGCACTTGCCACTCCGTTAATTCGGTCCCAACGAGTTGGTTCAATGAAATTATTTGCTCGCAACTAAGTTTATGGCTAATAATTAAAATGCGTGCATACGCTTTGATAATTCAGTATGTTGCAATAAAAATGTGTTATTTTAGGTTTACCTATTAACTGAGGCAGGTCGTGGACCTGGGTCGAAAATCGAGGTTACCACTTTAGAAGAATTACCTGGTGTGGTGACGAACCTAAAATTGCTGCCACTATCGCCGAACAGTATATCGGTTACATGGGATCCTCCTGATCAATCAAACGGGTTTATTACTGAATATAGGTAAAGGTGTTTTTGTAAACATTGGCTTGCATTTCTGTAGTACATACAAGTGATCGTGAGTTAACTATCCGTGGGATTTCTGCGTTGTTGCTCGAGGAATACATGGTGCCTTGCTTTGCTGCAGTTTTAGAATTTAAAAAGAACCATGTTTTGGGTGCATAGACTAAGTATTTGTAAAAACAATGAACGTTTTTAGTAGCAGGCCTACTGGTAATGGGTGACAGAAAACTGAGTACAAGCAAAAGCTGTTTAAACACAATTCCAAAAAGCAGTGAAAAGTACAGTATTCTGTTGAAAATGTTGGCACTTCTTTTGTGCGAGAAGTTCTAATTATTATGGTCCTTATCCTTGCTCTATGGTAATCAATGAAAAAGGTCGTCTCCGATTTTTAAGATGATCTTCTGCTATCTCCCAAATTATTAGAGAGACATCGCCTCTTTCGAACTCTCTGTCTAAATCTATGAATTTGTTTTGTGTATACATTAAAGTATTGTCTATAATTGGAGATAAAAACAGCTACAGTTATAGATAATAAAAGTATGCTGCTTATTCTAGGATAGAATGGATATCTGAAACTGGCGGTGGCAACACTTCGCTAAGTGCGAATTCAACTTCGTTGATTATCACATCACTAGATGCTTACACTCTATATCATATTACAGTACTTGCTGGTACAGTAGAAGGGGAAACAATTAAGACTTCTATGCCTACAAGAACATTGACTGGAGGTAGACAATGCATATTGCCAAATGGTTGTTTTTGAAAAGCAATTAGGTCAGCGACTGTTACTTTTTCAAGTTATAAGCTCATCAACAAAATGGAAGATATACCTCAAAACTTTGATATGTAGGCCAACTGTAATAGCAATAATTAAAAATATGATTCTCAACTTTTTTTACAGAATATATTTATCACACTATTTTCCTTAAAACGTTTTTACAACCATTTTAAAATTCTTTTATTGTGATGGCATAAACTGTTAGCCTATAACTTGGTGGGCCTCGGCATAATGACGCTGTCTTACTGTCCTCAACCTTTATATGATAAAAACCTATCCTTACAAATTTGCTTCCGTACGTAGTCTACACCTAAGCTACAAAATAATAATTAGAAATTTGTTTTGGAAAAAGATAAGACGTTTAACCCTTTTTCGAAGGGGTAAACCTTTCTGTTTTTGCTTCAGATGTGGCACACTCGGGGACACATATAAGCTTAAAGCTTGTGCACATAGCACTTTGCAAATGGTTTTTGGAAAAGCGGCAATACTGGCAGCTTTTTGTGATGCACTCACTTGTAGCAATAATACGTTAAAAATATAGCAGTTGGTTTTTTCGAAAATCGAAGACTTAAAGTCGGGTTTACACGAAAATTGTTGAAGTTGAGTTGAGTGTAGTGTAACGGCGCGATATAAGCGTCGCTGTTTACACGCGTTTTGTGACCAAGCATCGTTGAGCGTCAGCCAGCAACAGAAGCATTACATAATTTTGTTTTTATGGGGGACAGCATTTATCTTGTACAAGCTGTACCAATAGCAGTGAAATAATTGCATTGTTGGCTTTGGGTGTAGGTTTAATTAGTTTATCCAAATATAAAATACACGTTTAATACGTTGTTGGTTCATCATTTTAAAAGTTCTCTTCTACAGTTGACATTTACTGAGACTAGGCCTAGCCTATTGAGTGAATGACTATGTTAAAAAAATATGCAAACAGTGGAGTGCTATCAAGAAGAAGAAATAGGAAAATAAGAGTAAGACAATATCGTCACAAACTGAAGTTGTTGTTGTTGCTTGCCCTGGCAAGTAAGCGGCAGCACAAACGACGTATATGGGTGCATCCCGTTTTGAAGTGCCGTAAAGAACAAGGTTGGCGGTCAATAATTTAATTAAGCTTGAACTGTAATGTAATTCAAAATAGTACATAATTAGGTTGTTTTACTTATTTCTTTTGAAAACCACAAACCTTAAGGATAATGTGGCTCGAACAGCTTTGGCCTAATCTGTATTTTGAGCCTGTGAAAGGAATTGTTTGAATATCATATGACGCCTCCACAAAAGGGGGGAAACCAAACTGTCATATTGGCGTCATATGGGGAAAAATGGAGATAGGAGATGTCGTTATATGACAAACTTGCTAGTATATATTTAACAGAATTAAGTTTTGAATCGTTGAAATAGATTTTTGTGGTAAATCCGAATAATTTGAGTTTGCTTGAGACATTTTTACATGTCGCCCAATATGATTTGTAAACAGTGTTTGGACCAGCAGCAAGCGGTTCTTTATAGTGGCTTCAAGAATGAAAGTTATAAACCATTCTTGTTGTCTTTCCACGCTTTTGTGCAAAGGCATAGCTTAGAACAAGATTTGGAAGAGGGGGCAACTTGTGATTTCTGTCACAAAAAAAGAGTTTTTATCCTTCACTAACCCAGGGACATGTGAAACAATTGCAGTTACCTAGCAACTGCGACGTCGTGAGTGAGATCAGGTGCTTCCCAATCCGCTCATTTGAGCGATTTCACAGCGTGTTCTTATGTTTAGGAGAATTTCACCGCCTGATTATGGATTTGCGAGTAAAAAGAAAGCCATGGTTTTTTGCCTACTTTAGAATGACTCCAGATGTTTTTGACGAACTTGTAAAAAAACTTACTCCGGAATTGATAAAGCAACCGACAAGAACAGACGTCATATCTGTCCCTGAAAGAGTAGCCGTAACGTTGAGGTATAATTATTGGCTATACTCGATAGCCATTTTTCTTTTAATGAGGTCAAGAGCAAGAGTAACAGCAGGGGGCTGAAATAGCACAAATTTTGAAAAATGGCAAAATATTCACATTTAAAATGGTGATCCGAAAAAAAGTTTTTTGTTTTGAGAAAATTGCTTTTGGTTATAGTTATTGTAAAGAACTATTGCAGCCAAACGGTTATTTTTATAATGAAAGGTTCTTATCAATCTCGTCATCCAAAATATCTAAGTGCTTTACGTCGGTCACATGGGCAGCAGCTTTAGAAGTGCTAAATAAATTAAAATGATCTCACAATCTCTTGGTCATCTTTCTACTCAACTGCTTCTACTCCATGTCCAGACGAAAGAATTTGACAAGCAAGTCTTTTTAAAAGCATTCTTGTTAAATTGCCTAAGCAACACAGTTATGACCATACCATGAAGTTGGCCTGCTTGATGTTACCATTATATGGTTCTTGCTGCCTATGCATATTGACTTCTGACTTACAAGTTATAATTTCAGATTTTTAGCCACCGGCGACTCTTTCACAAGCATTGGTTTTTCTTATCGAATACACAAAAGTACTGTATCCAAAATCGTGTGTGAAACTTGTTCAGCCATATGGAAAGTTTTGCAGCCTGAAATGATGCCGACACCAACAGCTGAGTTTTGGAAACAAGTTGCAGCTGAATACGAAAGCCATTGGCAATTTCCAAATTGTGTAGGCAGTATTGGTGGGAAACATATTTTAATGCAAGCGCCAGCGCATTCAGGCTCTATGTATTTTAATTACAAAAAAACATACAGTGTTGTACTTTTGGCTGTAGTAGACGCGCGATACAACTTTGTCGTGGTTGACGTGGGAGCACAGGGCAAGCATCCTGATGGACATGTTTTTTCCAATTCAACGTTTGGTAAGCGATTGAAGAATGGTTCACTCGATTTGCCCTTGCCAGTTTATCTGCCTGGAAGTACTACAACCTCGCCATTTGTATTTGTCGCCGACGAAGCCTTCCCTCTGCACAATAACCTCATGCGACCGTATCCTGGCCGAAATCTTTCAAGCCGTCAGAGAGTGTTTAATTATCGCCTGTCTAGGGCAAGGCGAATGGTCGAAAACGCCTTTGGTGTAATGGCCACCCGCTTTCGAGTTTTCCGCAAGCCCTTGTTAGTTCAACCACATGTGGCTGACGCGGTTGTTTTGGCGTGTACTGTTCTCCACAATTATTTGAGGCACAAAGATTCCAGTTGTTATATGGACACCAACGCAATCGACCATGAAGATAATGAGGGAAATTTATACCGAGGGCAGTGGAGGGATCAACAAGTTTCACTAATTGGCATGCCATCTTTGCGACGAACGGGACGTCGGAGCGCTTCAAAGGGGATCGAGACCAGGGAAATACTTGCGGATTACTTTGTGAGTGAAGGTGGAGCAGTACCATGGCAAAACAAGTACACATAGCTCAGTCAATTAAAAGACATTATTTTAGCAGCAATTTGGTTGAAACAGATTATTTTTGAAAGCGAATTAACCACACTTCCTCGAAGCTGTCACGTTATGTTAAACCATTACAATCAATTTCTATCAAACTGTGTCATTTTTATTGAAATATAATTAAAATATCGCATGCATTCGTTAATGGAACAGCAAAGCAAGCATAACTCATGGAAAGTGGAATAGAACTAAATAGGATTATTGTCATTTTTAGTTCTATTCCGCTTTCCTTGACTCCTCACCATGCAATTCATTGTTAAGATCACTAAGAAATTTAATTTCCAGTTTACTACGTTGCGTCGCCGAAAGCTTTCGCGCTTTTGCAGCCAGCGATGCAAAAAACAAATCAACATCGTATCTTCTTTATCTAGATGTAATAACAAAATACTATTTACCATTTGCTAGGTTAGAGCATAAGTGTTGAGGAATTACTGATCAGGCTACTTTAATACCTTATAAGCAAAATCTCTGCTTTTGTAATATGCAAGCATATGGATATTATTCGACCGACACCTTACTACAGACCACTGTTGGTAACGTCAGTTAAGCATATACAAAGGCCCAGAATTTTGCCCCACAATCTAATCAATCAGCACATGCATTTGTCAATGGTACAGAAATACGAAGGTTTTGTGTAAAAATAACTAGTTGGAATATGGCTTATTTTTCAGCACGTGATGCACATTTTGCAGCATCTCAGGCTAAACTATAATCGTTTTGAGAGCAATGTCTTACTTGTGCTTTACGAGAAGACTTAATACAGAAAGATGTGCAAGCACTCTTACCTGCCAGGGGCTTTCGCAATTCTTTTAAAATTACTTCTGTGTAAACACCTTCATTGATTTTTTGTTTTTTCTTCCGGCTTGTAGTGCGGTCTGAAATAAAGACGCATCATTTAATGCAAATATCTTATTTCAACGTAACACTCAACAAAACATTGGTGGCCATAGGCCATATAACTTGATTTTAAATTAAGTTTATACTGTACAACTTTACAAAGGCACACGAAGTAAATAAATAATTGCAACAGCATGTATGAGGTGCAGGAAAATCTTTACCGTTAAGCTTACATAAAAAATTTAACCACCCCCAATTTTCTCAACTCAATAGTTCTTTTTACCTCTGCAAGTGGATGACGCTGTATCAGAGGTGCATCTATCAGCTTTTCTAATCAGTGGCACTGACTCGGCCCACTCTGATCCTGCTTCAAAGCTTTCTGCTTCAAACAAGGAATTCTCGTACGACAACGTAATGCTGTCAGCGTTTTCTTCCTCCAACAAAGTTGATAAGTCAACACTGGTGCTTGGTTCTTCGTCGATTGCCAAAGTTTGACTTAGTTGTTCTTTCTCCGAGTCAGCGAGGTTTGAAGAGGTCCTGTTGTAATAAATATAATAAAGCGTGAAATTACCCTTTTGGGACCAACGTTTTGACAGTAACTCGTTTCCTTATTTTTGTCGGTAAAAAAAAACATGAAATGCCATATAATTGGGTCATTAATGCTTTACTTATGCCTTCTATTTCTGGTCATTAATACCATACTCACTTCCGACTGAAGCAGAATGGCTGAATAAATTCCATTACTTTTTCCAAGTGCCAAGTCCTCCGGATACAACCAGGAGATCCACTTTTGCATTTCTGTTCTTTTACTTTTCTAAACTTGTCTTTTAAAGCTTTCCATTTTTTTGGCATGTAGTAACTGCAATACATTTGCAACAGCATCAAGCAACAAACGATTAAGTAATTATTCCTTACAAACAGTTGACACAGCATTCCACAATAAAATGATCAAAATTTACGTAAATTGCAGAAGATGTCATTACGAAATCACTTTTGAAATGAACCCATTGTTACCAGAGAAAGTGAATGGGCAATCACGTAGTTTAATTCTGAATTAGGATGTCAACCATAACATAACTTGTTTCCCTACATATAAATAAAGGGTATTAGCTGTCAAAACAGCATTCTTGTTAACAGTATGTTCAAAAGCATATTGCATAAATAGTAAAAGTAAAGTCATGTTACCTACCATCTGTTTGCAACTCCATTGCAATATTCTTCCATGCATTTTCTTTTAATTGCTTGTTACGATATGACATAAGAGTCATATCGTACAAGCAACACCAAATCTTCCAACTTGGCGTCAGTAAACTCCATTACTTACAAGTATATGTAATTATTGGACTGCAAATCAATAGAAATCAACATCATATTAATTCAACTCATTTAATTTAATGAACATGCATTGCGTGCATGCATTAAATTTAAACTGAGATGCCTTGTAGCTGAACATATTTTGTGATCAAAACGAAGCAATTAGTCTAAGCTAAGCTATTTGTGGACAGCATAAGTAGTGCAGCTTTCTAATTTTGACATGACTTGCAAACTTGTCCCTGTCAATTATCTAACTTTCACTGATTTGGCATTAAAAAGCTGCCCATGGAACGAAGTGCATAGTTAAACTATTTAATAGATTTTGAAAGCTCAAAATTACACATTATACCACAACTGCTTTTTCAATTCTGGTATTTGTGTGAAATTGTTTAGTGCTTGATATTTTTGCAATGAAAAATATTGGAAATATAAATTGATTGATGTTCATATTTTTTATGTTATTTAACGCCAAGAAGCAAATTTTCACATTCTTTTTGTCTCTGAAACATGAAATTGAATTCATGTTTTGACAAGAAAGTATTAAACATTTAAGCATTTTGACCACGTGTCTCAACTTATTAACCTCAAAATTATCATTATTTTTATCTTTATCTTCCAGTTAGGTGAAAAGCTTTCCATCACAAGCCTGCAACCAATCAGAAAAATTGCTGTCAAGTGTTTTTCCCTAGAGCACTACAATGCAAATCCCAAGCAGTCATCCAACTTGCATTATCATGATTACAAATCAGCAACATATTGCACTGAGCTATGCTGCCAGCAAGTTTTTGTAGTTAGTCAACAACCCCTTTAAACTGTTGCAGTACAAATTGCAGTTGTTGTTTTAGTGGTATCTCCACTAAAAGCAGTGATGGCTATTGGATGGTTTTTAGATGTACCAACAATAAGCCAAATCAAACCTAAATGGGATATTAAAATACATAAAATTGTTGGCCTAGGCATAATGACATGTTGAGGAAAGATTGTGGGCTGAAAGCTGAGATTAAATTTTTAATACACTACCGTTGAACAAAACCAGTATGTAAACCATTTCTAAATTAGGGTTCAAACTATAGCTTGCACCAACTGCAGCAACATGCATGGAACTGTGGAAGTGATTGCTCATTGCCAAATGCAAGGGTCAATTTTGCAAATCTTCTAACTCTGATAATTGTTTATTCAATAAACTGATGAAGTTTTAATCATTTTATTTCAAAATAAAAAAAAATGGTGCAGTGTCAAAAGTCATTTAACTTCTCTATTTGCCCCAGCTTGGTAAAAAAATTATTTAATTGCTATTGAAATACATTAAAATTGAAAATTTATTCTGTAGTTGATAAACTATTCACGAACTAATTTATCATATTAATGAAATACTTATGAACCAATAACCTAGTAGTGCTATCCTTTGTAAATACCTACAACAAATGTATTTCAACAAAATTTGTTTGCCATTAACTGGACTAATTTCATTTTTCCTTATCTATAAACTAGATGCCCAGCAGAAAACAATATTTTAAGTTTAACGTTAATCTCTCTCTTCTTTTCATTTCAATTTTATATCACGTTAAGCAAGGCAACTCAAATAAGCAAAAGTCTAACTGGACTAGCCTAGAACATCTTAGCCTGGACCTCACTGAACAATCGCTCACAGACGCTTTTGACGCTCATTTTTTTCGGTACACGAGCGTTAGCGAGTGAGAAAAGTTGAGTTAAGTGGCGCGGATTTGGCGTCTTAAGCAACGATGACGAGCGTCAGCGAGCGTTAACGAGCCGCAATAAAACAAACAAAAACGACGCTCGCCGCCACTCAGAATTCGTGTTCGTGTAAACCCGCCTTAAGCAAAGCTGAGCGTTACAGTTCGTTTTATTTTTACGTCATGTATTCGCTGAGCTGACATATAAATGAAAAGCAGTTAAATGGATTTGCATTGCATAATAATAAGTGACACACCTTTTTTAAAAAAATTTAAAGTTATATGCCACCTATGTACTGACATTGTTGTCTTATAGAACCAACAGAAGTCATGAACATAAATGCAGTTGCAACTTCTGAAAGCACCATCATCGTTTTTTTTGATCCTCCGGAAGTAGCGAATGGAATCTTGTTAAATTATGTCTTCAAATTTCAGTGAGAAGCTGTAATAGTAAAAGCGTGGAATATGTGACTTCTTAAATTTAGCAAAACAAAATTCTGATCAAAATTATAACCCAGTTTTTATGTGAGGAGGAATTAAGAAGTAGAAGGCAAATATTAGTTATAAAAAAGCTCCGGTTTTCAGACATCTAAAGAAATTTTGTGTCAGATAATTTTTTTGGTTAGCTCTTTTCACGCCCCAATAAAGATAATTTTGCAGTTTCCCAAACTCTTATTTTGTATTCAACTAGTTGATTAGATCATCATTGCTTGATATTATTCTTCAATCATTACCTTTACAAGTCTTGTTGTTAGTTTTAAAATTTCTTTTTTGTTTTCAAAGTGCAGTTTTTAAAACAAATATCTAAACATTGTGTTGTTTTAGACAAAATGAAAGGGAATGTGAAGAGCTTGGTGACGCAACCTGCGTAAATATTACCCTTAATGAAACAGTTTCTGAAATTTCATTAGAGCAATCATATGAATCTCCTACATTACCTTATTTTAGGTATAAAATTATTATTTTTATATCATTATCATTTTCATTCTGTTTTGATCAAGTTTGAAGTGTTCAGATTTATGTAGGTTTCTCTTTGTGGTCTTAATAGTTTTATTATTTATGGTGACAGTACATCTTTTTGATGATTTTTATAGATTTTTTACTGTTCAAGTTGCTGCTGCCACTTCGGCTGGTACTGGTCCTTTTTCAAGTATTTCCGTCCAAACCCCAACTGGAGGTGAGAACTACATATCTCAGATAAAACTAAAAAAATAGTATCTGACTTCATGCTTACAATAACTGTACTTTGCTGACTGTACTGCAGGCAACTTGTTGAGCAATATTCAAAAAAGTCTTAATAAAAAACTATTTTTCTTTCAAATTTTTGAGTGTTTCAACGACACCCAGCTACTTAACTCCTGATATTTAAATGATATGGCGCATGCTTTAATATACTAGATGATTTGTGTAACAAAGCTGTTCACTCAGCATGGCATAAAAGTTAAGTATTTGTTATCCAGCTACAGCAGTTTGCCGCGTTGGTAATTACACAAATTGGGGTCCCAATCTACGCTTATGAGTGCTTGAATTAAATGACGTTTTCCCTTAAATCGATCAGCATATTAAATTTTTCTTCGTTGGGCTTAGAATGGTAGGCTTTAATGTTCAGTTTCACCCTGCGCTTTCTTCTTAAAAAGAAGAGGATAATCATCATCATCATCATCATCATAACCATTTCACAAAACAACCATGATTAGATTCGTCAACATAAGTGGTAACGTCTTTGCCTAAATAGCTAACGACAGTATACTATTTTATTTTTCAATAATGTAAAATTGACCTCACCATATCGGTATCGAACTATGTGCTTCAAATTTTATCTTTTTCAGTTCCTGGAGAAATTCAATTTCCACAGTTTCTTAATGCTGACTCTATGACAGTCACTTTGAGTTGGTCGGCTCCTCTGATTGTTGGTTTACTCAATTATGAAATCGTAGCGGTGGCTTTAAATTTTAACTCTACCATTGTAAGTGCAAAAGTAGTTAGATGGCACGTATAGATGATTCAGAAATCAATCTAATGCGAACTAATTGACTCGAGTTTAACTCGCAGTCGGTTACATTAATAAAGCCCTCAACAAAATCTTTTCTTTTCTGCTATTGGCTTTGATAATAAAGTGGTGAAAAAGGTTTTGTCTGCTTTGGGTGAATTATAAATCACAATCTCAGCGGCAAAACACTAAGATGGTGAAAACATAATTTATTCGTAACTTTGCTGTAATTATGGATTTGTGTAATGCACATCAATGTTCAGATCGAAAATAATATTACCAACAGCACTTCTTTGATTGAAACTGTATATTTCTCAAATCTTGATCCAAATGTGGAGTACGAAATAACTATAACTCCATATACAATTGCTGGAAGAGGACCGGCTTCTCCACCAATTTTTGTAAGTCAAGGTAAGAAAAAATCATGAAGTAGTTTTACCTGTTTTTGAATAAAAACTAAAATTCAAAAGATATCTTTGCCTCTCATCTTAAATGTGAGAAAGTATAGAGACAAAATAAGTTAACACTTTATCTCGGTAGATCTTATTTTATTTTCCACTTGCTGGCTCTGACGGCGTCGCCCGGCTGGGCTATTTGTCTATTATGCTTAGTAAAAATATCGGTTTGACCGGCGTAGCCGGTTGCATTACGGTTACAATGATCAGTCGCCTTACATTATGGTTACAATAATCAGTCGTTCCAAATTTTGCATGTGAACGCCCAGCAATTTTGGAGGAGTTTAAGCACACAGACACACAAACAGAAATACAGACAGAATTGCGCTTTATAGTATAAATGTGTATTGTTAAGGGACAGGCGCTGGGTGTTCACTTTCCCATGAAAAGTGAGTTAACATTTGGCTTTGTTCGGAATAACCCTACTCCCGGTCACTTTAAAATTAACTTTAGATATATTGTTCTTATGAGGATAGATTAACTTCCTACGACTATGCAATTCAAATTTAGCTACAGGCGCTAGATTGGTAGTTGATCTGGTTGAAAAAAAAACACCAGTTTTCTTCAAAGCAGTCATAAGGATAGAAATGTTTTTCAGTAGCTCGTTTTCATCAAGGCAGATCATTTTTCTTGGTTGACAATTTATAGTATATATAATGAAATTGTTTTTTATTTACAGTGCCTTCTGTTATACCTGGGGCTTCTCCACAACTTAGTGATAATCAGAATCTCCAAGGAGCTTTTCCTTGGTATGCCATCGATATTGTAAATCCGTGCTCGATTAAAAATGATCTCTTTGAAAACAAAACGCCAAATGTAATTGATATTGTTGTCAAAGGCTCAGAAGCAGATTCGTCTCTAGGTAATGATTGTTTTGCCGGAATTTGTTCGATAGGCTGTGTTTAATATTCGTGTACAGGTGTACAGGGGGTCCTCGACTTACGACATTGATCCGTTCTTAAGATACGGTGTAACCCGAAATTCAGTGTAAGTCGGAACATCATAAATAAATTACTCTATACGTACTGTACTGTAAAGTATTGTACTATAATAAAGAGTAAAAATAATATAAAAAAAGTACTTTATCAGAAAAAGAGAAAACAATTCCATATCATATGGATTAAAGTAAATATTAATAAGATGGTGGAGAAGCTGGAATAGTAGAGGCAGCTGAGGTAGATGCTAGAGGCTCTGTAGCAATAGAGGCAGCTGATGTAAAGGGTTGTTGCCTGTAATGCCATAGCAATTGTCCTTCTGAGGTAGTAGGCCTTGAACGAAGCAATTACTCCTAGGTCCATAGGCTGTAAAGGGGCCGTGGTATTAGGTGGAAGGTAAACCACCTTGACATTAGGGTAAAAGTCTTCCAGCTGGACAGGGTGTCCAGGGGCATTTTCCATTTTGTGGGGCGCGTTCGTAACCTCGAAACAGCGTAAGTCGGGTCCGTCGTAACCCGAGGACTCCCTGTATTACAAGCTCTTTCTGTTCCCAGCTATTCCAATGTGGTAAAATTGCAGACGAGAAACAGTCCTCACCTTTCGTATCAATACCACCTCGTTTTGAAATAAGCAACTAAGTCAAAACTTGTTTTTTCTACATTATCAAAGTTTAGCAGTCACATTATCCAGCTCTGGCGGCATTATCTTACTTAAGGCAATGGGATAGGCGGCATATATAAAATTATATGGATTTTTATTAATTTGTTATAAAAATGTTATCAATACCAGTACATTGCTGAACTTTTAAACATACCGTCAATAAATTATCGGTACCTCTAACACACTGTAGGTAAAATACTCTTCACCTAGTTTAACTTGTAGGTTAATAATATTTTTACATGCCCTCTTCGAACGTGGCGTTAACAGCAGCAAGCTTGTAATTATGTTTTTGTGGAGGTTATGCCAGTGGGCGCCCTTCACGCTCCGTTTACATTTTGATAGCTTAGCGAAAGTCTAAATTCTGGACCTAAAATCGATGAAAAAGTGGACATGTCAACAGGCAAAATATACGCGTGCGCTTAACCTCAAGAGTTGTGTTTCTGATTAGAACCAGTCATAAGTTATATCAGCTCACTGACTGACAACATAATTCCACCTTATGTTACTGGGAGCGCGGAATGTGTAACGGAAACCCGGAGAAAAAAACGGCAGATCACTGAGGACGACAAGATTTTTACTATTGGTAAGCTTTAATGTCAAGATAGCTAATTTAAGTTCACGTAGTTAGTCGATTTGACAGTAGAGAGCTCAATGATGAAGTCAAAGTAGTAAAATAAAATATTAATATATTCAAGCTAAAAACACCCAAACAGTCTGTTTCACCTTAGGCCGCTCGTTTGGAGTAAATTCTAAAACACAACACTGGTATAAGATAGTGTGGGTAAGACCCAAAAATTAAAATAAAATTAAAATTAAAATACAAGGCTCAAAAATCAAGTTAGAATAGACTATACAGATCAGCCCTACTCAAGCGCTGCCCACTGCAACCGGCGAGTAGGTGATTGTGTTGCCGCGCGCAATGGCGTTTGCTAGGCGGGAGGTCAGTGAAGTGTGGAAAAGGTTAAAGGTAAAGAGTGTGTGGAAAACGATTGCAGAAGCTAAAAAAATTATAGAATCAAAACAGTGCACAAATGAAAACCACGAATGAAAAATTAGTAAAATAGCATTAATTAATTGTTTTCGGCTTGAATTTGGTCGGCTGTCTGCACTTGGGGATGAACCAGATCGTTTGTTTCGGAGCGTACTTTGATCAGCTTGCAAAATAGCCAGTTTCTTGGCTGGGCAGAGGTTACAGCGCTTAGTGCCGCTTTTGAATTCAGCCACTTTTTGTACGATGGACCAGGATATGTGTTGTTCGATTTTTTTGTTCTTGCAGTCCCTCACAGCTTTGGAGAGTTTTGTAGCATTCATCTTTTGTTGGTCTTTGAATAATGAGCTGTGGTTGTAAAACCGGGTTTTGAACTCGGTCTCACAAAGTCCAAAATAGTGCCGGGTTGGGATGATGGGAGCTGCAATGGAGGCTTTGTAAACGATTGATTTGATTCAGCATTTGCCGTTAAGATTCATATTCAGATTTTGTTCTGCAGTTGCCTGGAATCTCATCGATATGGGAGTTTGGGTTTATTAGCTTATTGTTTTGGCTTTTGATGATGTAAATTAATTTTATTTTTTGGGTTTCATCCTCATCATCTTATATCATGGTTATGTTTTTGAATTTCTTCCTGACGAGCCGCCTGAGGTGAAACAGACTGTAGAGATTTTTTAGCTTGAATATACTAAGTTTATGTAGGCCAATAAAATCTTCTGCCTTTGTATTTAAAATTATGATTCTATTGCTTTGTGTATGCCATATAATCAAACAGTCTCAAATATTTAAAGTATTTGTTTCAGAATATCACGGTCTTTTACCATTTTTGTTTTTATTTTTGCCTTTTTTTACCTTTTTGCTCTGCATACGGTTGCTACTGTTGCATTGTGCTCTGAATTTCTTGGCTGCATACCACACCAAATGTTTAGCTTCTCAATAACTTTATTGGTGATATGGCAGCTGTGGGAAATCTGAGAATTCAATGACTCGACTAAACTAAAACTTGACATTGATAAAAATAGAAAGTTGCCTTCTTTTTAGTGCCCAAACTTGTGAGATAAATCTATTTTTTATGTTAGACGAAAGACCATAAACTTACTGCCCATAATTCAATTATATATAGTTATTAGCCTGTTTACTACCAACCTACAAAAAAATCTGTTTCTGTAGGGCTTGAGCGTTTTAAAATGATATTTTTCCAAAGGACTTGACTCTTCTTGTCTGACAAGATCGGACAAAAGCACTCCGTGTAATGGACCACTGCGGCCTGGCAAGTCATACCAACTTGCATTTCGAGCTACAAGCTCAGGAAGATCGGTGATCACAAGTTATTCTCCGGCATTTATGACACAAAATGTTACTATGAGTCAACCAGGTAAGAGTTTTGATATACACTGACCACCACCTGCAGTCAAAACTTTTTTATGCAATCAAATATAATGTCAAAGCTGGCTTATACGTCTTTTAATCTGAGTGAATACCTGCAAGAGCATTTAATTTCTGTAAGTAGTTTCTATTTACCCTCCCAGCTTGCATTGTGAAGGCCAAATAAAAAAGTTCTACTTGGCTTGGAATTGAATTGAATTTTCTTTTACCAGAATTTGCATTATTTGCACTATCAAGATTATGTAGTCTACCTTTTTTGAAATGTCACATGTTATCAAAGGCAAATGACAAGCTTTCTAGAAAAATGAGGTAAATCTAGCCACCACCATTAATCGAGACAGAGTCAGACTTTAAAAATTGGACGTCACTCTCTCTAACTTATCAAGCTCAGCTGTATACAATCCTGTGCGGTCTTAACACAAAAATGCTTTACTATCACCAACAAAAGCTTTCTCCGTGATCAGTGATCCAATATATATGACTCAACTTACTTCAATCAATTGCTTGCGTGTTTCACCAGAGTTTGAATTGAACAACAACAACTCCATCACTGTGGTTATTCATCAGCAAGCAAATGAAAACAAACTGTTTTCGTTTTATCGTATTGACATTAGGTAAGAACAAACTGATGTCGTTATTACGTAAAGATGACTTGCCGATCTACATTGTGAAAGAATTAAATAATTCCAATGAATTTTCTACCAATGAAATAAACCTGAACGATTTTTGACATTATCTCAAAATAAACGTATGACAGTACTGTATCATCAAATTGCTGCCATCAAATTTTTTGTTGTTATTGCCAAAATTAAAATTGCTTTGATATACGTTAACTTTATACAATTTTACAGTATTGTTGAAAACCTTTGTTATTTTAGGCAAAATGTTAATGAATGTCAACTTTACCGTGACGCTAACTGTGTTGAAATAGTGGAACGGTTTGCTGCTGCTTCCCCAGTGTATGTCAGCGATGTTCTTCCTTCTTACAGGTGGGTAGGTATACTGTAGGTTGCATCTTCTCCCTATTTCGTTTAAATTTTTATTCCAGAATTGTTAAAAGTGTTTTCTTATCAAAGAAAACACATTTGTGAAATAATAAATGTGGGTAGGTGTACTGTAGGTTGCACTTTCTTCCTATTTCGTTTAAATGTTTATTCTACAATTGCTAGAAATGTTCCTCTCATCAAAGTAAACACCTCAGTGAAATAATATATAGAAAGGTTTTGATCTAGGGGTGCCACATCACAAATATGACGTAAGACCATTTTCAGTAGTCGCGTGTAGCTTATTTATCGCAAACTACACACAACTACTGAAAAATGGTCTCCGGTAGTTTCATCTCTGAGATAAGATTGCGTCCACCTAAAGTTCTTCATTGTGGATTTAAATGCCTATAAACAGCACACTTTTAAGTGTGTATGTTGTAAAAAAGCTGTATTTAATTAACGTTCATTAATTTAGTCACAAAATATAAAAGTTGCTAGTTGCTAACTAGCTTTAGCAACTAGCAACTTCTATATTTTGTAAAATGATATAGTCTTAACATTGATCCTACAACCCTAGTAGGGCTTACAGTTGTGACTTGTTGTCCATATCATGTGTGTGTGTGTGTGTGTATTTGTATGTGTGTGTCCTTAAATGAAATCCCCACAATATAAGTATTGCTGTATCATATTGTTTTTTATTGCATCTTTTTTTTGCATCCAATGGCAAATTTGTCTTTTTTCAGCATGTTTATTGATGAGTGTTTTTTCACATCCGCCTGATGAAACCCAATAAGATTGAAACCCGTCGCTGGGTATTGACATGATGTAGTAGATTCCTGTGTGGTACCGCATGATATTGGTGATTATGTTTGAGCAAAATTTTCTATTTTATTTTAATTTAGTCACAAAATGCCAATAAATTCACCAATGTTTAAACGAGTCAGCAAAAACCTATATTTTTTGATATGAGCATTAGCAAAATCATAGTTTGAACAAACCTAGTTTTCTGACAGGTTAGAATTAATTAAATGTCCAAAACTCTTCCAATTGCGTTGCTTGTTTTATTCTTGAGTATATTTCAACACTTCCGATAGTTACCCTCCACAGCAGTTTGGAATCTTTTTCCGATTTCTTTGATGAAAATAGTCACATCCCAGCATTAACCCTTGTTCAGCTGCGTCATTGATTACTCTTGGTTGGCTCAGAACTTTGCCATATAATGTATATGACCTATTACTATTTCAAAAGCATTTTTGTCAAATAAATGTGCAATAATCTAGTTTTAATGCTTCAAAAAAATCAAGACTCTTTTTTGGTTAAATCTGCTAGTCAACTTGTCAGTTGGAAGCACTGAAATCAATTTTGGTTGTCTAAAATCATTTTGATTATTGTGTAAAATTGGTTTCCTTTGTCAGCCTTTCTTTTGCCATTGCTGCTTACTCTGGTATATTTTTGTGCTGAAAAGAGCAAAAATGGTAACTTTTGCTGTCAAAGACCATATGCGCAGCAAAAAATATTTTAAAGCTACTTCCGCCAACCTTTGCCTGTTCTTTGTAGTGATGTAGATTTCAACAAACTGCAAGTTGTTTGCTGGTGCATTGTCTTGGGATAAAACTACAACACCATTACCATTCATAATTGTTCACAACGAACTTGGCAAGGCATTTAAACTTTACCGTGATAGCAAATTTTGATTTGATAAACTCATTTTCAAAGAGTGCAATTTTTATTTTTATACAATATAAACTTATTTGTTTATCCATCGGGTTTTGTTGGTTACACCAAGGGTTTGTAGAGTAGCAAACAAATTCTCTTTCACAACAGAAAAAAGAAGTTGCAGCAATTTTTTAGGATTTACCAGAATAAAATATTTACCGTTTTATTCATTTGATAGTAGATTTTCAAATCACACAAACAGTTTCCTCTTGTTGCAGCAGGCAAAAACTTCGCCTCGTTACAGTTTTATTACTCTTTCACCAATATGTTGAAGCCGGTGAAATTTTTTACGGAATTAGTAGAAGGTTTTTAATTCAGGATAGATATCATCAAGTTTTAGTGCTTTTACAATATGGCCCAAGATAATTCAGCACTATGATGGCGACACGCTAGCCACAGCAAAAGTTTTTCAAGAACAGTCTGCAAAGATATGCAACAAGCAGAGATGTGACTTGCACAGACCGCACACCGTAGTACAAGGTGGAACAGCTGTCAAAAAATATATTGTTCAGTATATTTCTACGGCAACCCCATGATTTCTTGAATCAGTATGACAGCTTGTAGTGTCACATATCACTGCTGCTATTTTGTCACATTCAGTGTTAAATTAAGAATTTTTGGGACTTTTTGGGAGAATTACCACTACTTCGAAGGGCATCAATAGCTTATCGGACATGTATGGAAAGGGGCTCTTATTCTCCAAAATGTGGGGTCCGAGGCAGCTGCCTCAATTGTCTTATTCTAAATTCACTACTGTTCACACTTCCATTCTTTCAAAAGCTTCATGATCTTTTTCCCTATACGTTTACCTCTTTCACTTTTTCATTTTCTTTTAGTTTTGTGACACCAAAAAACATAGTTCCATGTTCTTCTGTTGCACGACATTTAATTTTTATTTAAATTAATTTTATTTATTTTATTAAAAAATTTATTATTAAATTAATTTTTCTTATGGCAGATAAATGTCTAAGCTGACTTTATTACTGTTTTTTAACTGCAGATCCTTTTTTCAACATTTTGTACGAGCATAAATAAATTTAAGTACATCTGCATTTCGTGGCAAATGACTGCCATTGGAACTAAACTGTACTTGGTTACATGCTCATCAAAAAGCTGTGTATGTAACTTCGAGGTTAGATTTTGAGTTCCATTATTGTCTACAGTTTATGCCAAGTACCTAAAACGTATGCTGTAACACTGAGAAATTACAAACTTAAAACATAATTTTCTATTGTAAAACCTTCTCTAACTGAACTCCTTCTTTCGAAAGTGCTATATTTTGATATCTTGAAAACATTCAAAAATCAAAAAATGTCTACATCAGTATATTCTTTAAAATATCTACGTTTGTATTTAGCCAGTAAAAAACAAAAACGAAAAGATAAAGGCGACAGTGCTGTATTGCACCTATACAAAATTGATTTAAAGTTTGTAACGAGTTTTTTGGAAATCAATCTTGCAAGCCCTGACAGAATTGCACGACTTTATTGTCTTTATTTTACATTTTTCTAACCAAAAAGGAACTCACGAATCTAAAGCACAGCTTTGTAGCTACTATAATGCTAACTTATACGGCAGCTGTTGTTTTTTCGGAATTCAAAACGAAAAAAAACTGCTGCTATCTCACAACTATATTTTTACCACAATGAACACACACGAGATGGCGACGATCCACGGCAAGTGGGTTAGAATATGTGTAGGTTAGTAAATCTACACATGTTAGTAAACCTACACATGTTCTGTTGCATCAAAAGCTTAAAAAAAACGCTCGCCACAGAGTTAATCGGCCAATGTGGTCAAAATTTAGAAATTTATTGAAGCACATTGTCAAAAAAATGGTGTAATAACCAGGAGCATGACAGTATAGTAGTGTGGAATGAAAATACGAAAAGATAAGCAATGGTGGATTGTTGTATATTGTATTTACTTGTACTACCCCAACATTTTGATAGATCTTTCTGTAAAGTTACACATCTTCAAGAATCTCCAAAAGGAACATTTTTATTTACTGGAGAATTTTTATTTAAAAGATGAGGGGCACATGATGCACATTAGTGTAAGGCATTTAAATAGTATAAACGGATTGTATTCTGCCTGGCAATGTTCATAAAAATCAAACTTGCAATGATTTCTTTTTCTTCAGTAATTAATAATAAACAGTTTTAAATTTGGTTAAGTCTAATTGCTTTATACATTCTTTGGCAAAGCGCATATTGTTGTTCTTGAACTCGGAAGCAATTACTGATAAGTCATTTTTGGGTGTCATCGTCCAGCACGTGGAGATCCCATGGCTCTGTGGTGGCGAGTAAAGAAAACTTCTCAAAGATATGGCCGTCGGAAATTCTAAAATTGAATTTAGAATCAAAGACGTGTTTTATTCAATTTTATAAAAAATACACATACACATCCGGTGATAAATAAACAAGCTTAAAACAGTTTCTCTGAAAATTTTGTATTACAATACCAAAATTATGTTTGCAATTCTATAAACTTTTTAATATTTAGTATATTGTATGAGCGAACGTATTTTCTTGTCATTCAGTTGCGCAAAGTTCTTTTAATAGATCATTTTCTGTTGAAGTTGGGGCTACTGCTTATTTTGGAGATATTCCTGTCATCTCTCTTCCTGAATTTCGAACAAACTTTGCGAGTAAGTATCAAACGCTTGTCTCCTAATCTCGCTCTTTCTGTTGATGGGGTTACTGTCTGCAACCACAAAGTTTTTTTGTAAACCTTAAAATCTCAAGCTACACACATACTTACTCAACTGGCTTAATTCCAGCCTTGGCCAAGTCAAGGTATTTATTTCCTTCGCATGTAATACAAAACCTAAACTTATTGAAAACGTTTTTATCTGTAACATATTTTGAACTGCGTTTTCATGTCCTGGAGAAAAGCGCTTTTAGGAAGTTTCGCCTACTTGGTTGCAGTGTTGTAAATGTACAACAACTAGTGTAGGCTATACTGACAACTCCTAAGTAGGTTTGAACATAAGGTAATTTACGTGCAAGCATAATCGTAAAATTTATATTTGTGAGTGGAGGCTATTGGTTGCAGCAACGTTGCGGTAGAATTCCACGGAATGTTGGCAGCAGTGACAAATTTTAAACGAATCTGAACACTTTATTTTTTATAATTTGCTGCGTTTTCTCATAACTACGAACCAATGATATTAGTAAAACTATTTTACTTAGCTCCTGGAAGTATATCTGATCTTCAAATTAATCAAATCAATTTAACTTCTGTGAATATGACATGGAGTGCACCTTTCCCATTTCCTGGTCCAACTGCCTATGAAGTGATTGCTGTCCCATTGGGGATCGTCGTTAATCCAGTAGGAGTTTTTAATAAAATATTTTAATTTTGCTTTAATGGAATAGTTTTTTAGTCAAACTTTTTCAGTGACGTTTTTACAGTTTGTGCCACCCTGGAAAACTCAAAATGTTTACCCGAATTTTAAAAACAATGACAGCTTCTATTAGCCATCAATTACACCTACCATCATTTAGTGTTCTCCGAAGAGAATTCTCAATTTCACCTTGGTGATGACAATGAGTTTTGTTTATGGTTGTGCTGATAAACCTTCCGAATTAGTTCTTTTCGTATATATGTCGGATTACATGGTTTGGATGTAAAGCTAACTTGTAAGCAGTATAACAGTGATTTGGGATTGGTAGTTTGCAATACAAAGTTGCTTTTGCACTGTACAATCAATAATTTCTTTTACAGATTCAGGCATCGCTTAGAGCATCTGAATCATTTCGTTTATCTGCGACAATCCACAACCTCTTACCTCTTGAAGCTTATGAAATTTCAGTGCGACCGAGAACGGAAGCTGGAATTGGACCAACCAGTCACATCATATTAGAAAGAGGTAATAATTGCTTTAAAGTAAAATAAAATTTTGGGCCATTTTAGATTCGTTTAGTCACGGATGAATTAGTATTGAAGGTTGTCTCCACGAAGAAAAATGTTCTTCAAAATAATGATATTTTATTTTTATCAATTGGTAAACATGTCAATAAATAGAGTTTACACATCTTTTGGATGGTTTTGGTCTCCCCTTGCCTGCCTCTTTTTGGCATTGAGTATAGTTCTTAGTAATCATAATTTAAGGGAAATTCCAATGCCTGTAGCATTAAAATGGCTGCCAGATTTTGGCGAAAAAGTGACACAAGTAGAAATAGTATATACGATAGTAGCGAAGTGTTACTACCAAGGCAATTTGGTAAATGGTGACATGCTGGGTTCCACAAAGTTAGGAACAAAGTTGATCAAGTAGCCAAGCAAAATTCTAAAAACCGCCAACATCCGCCAATACATTTCTGTCCATTGTTGCTTACTTCTAAATTAACGCTCAGTAGGAATCTAACAATATTTTTTGAAATGCCATTTAGAATTTTGTCGTCCTGATGCAATAACTGTTGAAAACATCACGTTAACTTTCAACAGAACTTTTCCGAGGTTGATCGCCTATTCCAACGAGAGATGCGAATCAGGTAAAAATGAAAGTCCTGCTAGTAATGCTGACTAAAAATTAACAGCAATTTTCAGGCAAATTTGAAGTCGGTATTCTGGATTGTTTCTTGTAGATAATGCTCTCTTTCATAGTGAAGTGCAAGTGTTGTGATATTTTTTTGTTATCATATTCAAGTACCTGAAGCCAACTGCTTTACTCGAAAACAGAGTGTTACCCAGAAGGTTATGTGTTATAAGAGATAATAAAAACTTGAATAAATCCTTTTTAACGTCATTTTGTAATACAGTGTGTCCAAAAAGTCGCTACCGTTTAAATTTTCTCAATTAAAAAAATTCTTAACGTAGAAATGAATTTCAATGTTATTTGTATTGCTGTCTATTGAGTCAGTGCTATGAATGTATGCATTGATTTTCTAAATTCATTACTTAGATATCTAGCATTTTGAATTTACAGCAACTTCTCATTTGCACATAACTGATATTTGATTGTTCGTAGTTTATTCAGTAAAAATGGTTGATACAAGTGACTACACGGTTAAATATAGAGTTCACCCTGCTTCATTTTACATCGCAAGTGACCAAACTAGACATGCCCTGAAGCTTGTTAGAGACAGACTGCTTGTGAAATATGATATTGAACCACCAGAACGTAATAATATAATCAAGGCTTGAAGTAACAAGTTACTGGAGACTGGTAGCTTGTTTGACAGAACGAGGAGTGGAAGACCAACTGAATGGGAGATGCGATCGATGATATGGAGAAAAGTGTCAACGATGATCTAAAAATTTCAGTGACAAGACTATCTAATGAACATGATATTCCAAATTAACACATAGATTTTTGAATGGTAGCAACTTTATCACATTCTTTGTTAAATAAATCATGGATCCTACATGGATTTTTGAACGGTAGCGACTTTTTGGACACACTGTATTGTTAATCAGAAGGCTAGTGTTTTTCAGCATTTGGTACTCATTGTAAATAGCCAAAGTGGCCACGAGATTCTTTTCAATTTTGTTTGTTGCACAACCTATTGAAACTCAAAAACTCGATTGCATTCAAGAAGATAGTTCAATATCTGAAAGTTATTGCTCTGTATTTCTTTTGGAAAGCCAATTTACCTTAGTTTTCCTGAGATGCTTGGTAGTAATGTTTGTGTTGGAATCGTACAGTGCCGGTAGTAGGTTATTGACAACTTCAAAACTTTTAAAAGTAAATGTAAAAAGATTGTCGTGATAGGTGGCTAGTGACACAGAACGATTGTTTGGCAGGGCAAAATTTAAAAATAGCTGTGCATATTGACAGATTCACTGTAATTCATTAAGAATTTACACAATTCAAAGAGTACTATGTCTTGGTTTTTGTTTGGAGCAAATTTGACAAATATTTTATAACGTTATTGTAACTCATGATCTATTTATGATGACTTAATTATAATTTACACTCAAGTATAATACTGGGCGTATACTGCCATATATACATTTTTACTCAACTTGAAATTTTAGGAGTGTCACGGGCTTTTATTCGGTGCGAATTTTCCGAAGTGAGTCAATCAAGACGTTATATATTTTCTGAAAACACTCTTGCAGTTATATCCTGTAACATCACTTTGGCAGAAGTTTTTAGTAATGTGAGAATGTAATTATCATTTTCGTTTTTTGTTTAATATTGTCTAAAGTATTCGTGTAGGAAGAGTGTGAACATAAGATTGAAAAGGTATTTGCTTCATTTGTCCAGTAGAAGAATATAACTTTGCATGTTAATCTGTCGTTAGGCATGTAGTATCGGCTGTGAACCACCAATACAAAGTCATTATGCAATCATATCTTTATACATAAACTGCCAAAGACTACTATGAATAACAAGTAATACATGATTATTCTTTCGGCCAAATAAACCATTTCTTCCAATAGACCTACACTTATTTACATAGTGAATTTTCATCCTGGGTTTTTGAAACTGAATTTAGACGCTTCAAAATGAAGAAAGATTTACCACTTTACAATCCTCTTGTATGGTGATGTGAGAACAGTAACAACAATCAAGCTTGGCATTTAATTATGGCGTAGTTTTGAAACCAAAATGATTAAGCAACCTTGCATGTTTAAGGTTCTCTCAAAGGTTTTTATTACACCAGGCATAGAAATTTCCTCGAAGTGCCTTTCCCAAAGATCTCAGCTCATTCGACCATGTTGCCAACGATGAGCATACAGCACAACAACCCAATGTAATGCATATGTGACGCAACAACGCGTTACGGTAGATAAAACATTCAGAATATTTTTGTGGGAGTCCTCATGACAGGTGGGATAACCAACTAGAGTTTTATCGCCTGTAGTAAGATTTTGCTTTTAACTGATCTATAGTAGCACTTTTCTAGGTTACGCTAAACGAAACAACTCCTGATGAATTAGAGCAAGTGCTGACAAATGTAGACATTCTTACATCCAACCCTGAAAATACGGACACTGCTGCTGTTGCTAGTTTTCTTGACAGTGTTTCCCAAAACGTTGCAGAGGACGATACTTTGGTAGGTTCATGTACTGCTAAACACAAAAATTTCATAATATTAGTCTTAAATTAGATTAGCCATTTCTATTCATCATTTTAGACTACTGTATGCAATATTTAACTCCCACTAGCGAATTTTGATAAAATGAGGTTTAACTTATGGAAACTGAGATCACTGGGGAGTTAAGGAGACTACAAAATAGTTTTTAGGTCGCACATGGCGTACATACCCTTTCTTTGGTGAAATTCTTACAGTAGTATTGACTGGGTAAATTTGAATGCAAATGGCGGTTGCTTTCAAATTTATCCGGTCAATACTATGTGCACCATGCATTAAATTGCTTTTGACCTCAGTGTAGACGCACAGTCTATCGTGCTATACTTACATTTTATATGCTTAAGCGGAGGATATTTTAGTTAATATTAAAATTCAAATGTAGTTTTGAGCAAAACATATGTCATAAAGTTCACATTGCAATGCAGTTACAATTTTTTTTTCATTTTTTAGGTAACAGAATTTAGTTATGAAAGGGTTGTCAGTATTGTTAATCATCTGACAGAAGCTACTTTACTCGATCCATCAGCTCTTACGAATGAAACTAGAGTGCTGGAATCTTTAGTTATGATCAGTTCCTCATTTAATTTAAATACTACAAACAGCATAGCTGTTCTTACACCAAATGTTGCAGCTGAGGTAAAGTGACTTGTTTGAAATTTGTTGTTTAAGGTTTATGTATTTTTCCAAGTACTGCCCACTTGAAAAAATGTTATTTTTGACACTTTGTGTTTAGTTACAACGGATTTTCTTTCATGCGTGCAAGATCATAATTGATTGCTAATTTTTGATAATCTTGGCAACCGGCGCCACGGCATACTGGCTAGAGCGTCCGCTTTGTATTCAGTCCTCATTTCCCTAGTAGAGATATACCAAAAGACTTTAAAAAAGGCGTTTGCGGCTTCCATGCTTTGTTTTGCACATAAGATGCAGTGTGGAGAGCAAGCCGAAAATTTTGCTTGTTGTGCGCTTGGGTAAGACACTTAGCAGGATGCCTCCGTCTTACTGTGGCAGACAGGTGGTGGGGCTTCGCACTCTGCCCGTCGTGGTGGGCCAGTTTAACTGAAGACTAGCGAAAAGGTCTAGCTAACTAGTAACTCATAATCTGAGTGGCTTCTCCAAAAACGAAAGATCTTGCACACACGAAGAAGAAGATAAACTTGGCTACCATCACGGACAAACTGCTCTTCCCCACCATATGTCTTTCACATAAAAACGGAGATATCCCGTTAAACATTTTCCCAAGCACACAACAAGCAAACTTGGCGGTATTTTCTCCACATTGTCCCTAGGTTTCAGCTCTCAATTAGCCCAATACCAATATTCAAATAAGCAAAGTGCACAACTAAAAATATCAAAATATTAGAGAGGAATTCTTTGAATTACTCCACCAAAACGAATGATATTGCTTACGTGTATTGCCAAAGGTATGAAATTAAAACCATTTCAATTTGTCGCCAAAAATTTTTCTAAAAAATAGATCATAATATTTAAAAATCAATTTGTTTTTATGGTGTACACTAAGAGTGTGCAACCTTTTTCAGATTGGCCAATTTCACAGTGATAGAAGATTCTGCGGCCAAGTCAGATTTTTTATAGTGAATATTGGCGTAATCCTCTGCATTGTATATAGGGATGACAGACACAAGACCTTTTCTGTGAGATCAACATTTTTATAGCGATTTCTTTTCCAATTTCTACCGCCAATCCAACTTTAAAAGCATTTGTCCGGAGATCATAGTTTTCACAGTAACGTTTTTCCAATTTCTGTCACAAAACTGATTTGAAGACTTTTTTGTCAGGAAAATCGATGTCGGCCTCAAAAGAGCTAAATTTAAAGGTTTCGACCTAAAAATTCAATCGGTGGATGCGATCAACAAATCGCATCCTTCTGGAAATACCACCTTTTTGGTTTGCATACGTACCTAAAAATGAAATGGCGCCAACCTCATTGCTTTAATGCAAAATGTTATTTAGGTTCTTAATCGAGAAAGTAACCAAAGTGTTGAATATAATCCTATGGTTTATGATGGTATGGATGGGAGTTTGTTTCAACCTGTTACAGTGATGATCCCTGCTGAAGCTCTTAGAAGAGCAGCAGAACTAGATAATAGCTCAAGATCTTTTGTTCGTGTGGTGAACATTCTCTACAGAACGAGTGCCTTGTTTCAATCCAATGATACAGCTAAATGGGTAGGAATTGACTAGTTAAACTAAAACCACAGTAGCACTTCACACATTTACAAAAAGGCTTGAAACTATGCAATGCAACTCTTGTGAAATATGTAGAAAGAAATCGGCAAACTTCTGTTGCGTGTTTAACAAAACAAAATAGTTGCTTTCTGACTTATATTTTTTCGCGCTTTAGCCGATTTTGATTGGTACAAGAGCAAGATCACATGACCCATTTGGCTATGTTTACACCCGTGATTTGTTACAAATACACTATGACAAGTGTCTGAAAGTTCATGGTTGAAACAAATATTTTGCTGCTGACACAAATAATATGTTGCGCGCGGAAAAATCAGTGTGCCAAAGTTTTAGACCAGCTTTTTATAAACTATTTAGTACTATTGCTTAAATTCTACACAAAAATATACAAAGCCATATATTGTTTTGCATTTAGGTGGCTTCAATTGATCTTAATAACAGACAGATCACTGGCCTCACTGATAGCATTTCGATTGTCCACAATACTGTCAAAATGGTTGGAGGAAAGAGTAATAACATAGATCTGTTTCGGGTGAGCAGCGTAACTACAGCAAATTTTAAAATTTGAAGAATTTTTGTGATCCTCTGTCGCCATCTTGCCAAAGCCTTAAAGATTTGTAATTCATTAATGCCATTTTGTGGTGGAGCGCGAGGTTAGTCAAAACTTCATTTTAAACTGCAAGGAAAAAAATTGCTGCACCAATCAACAGCTGCCTCAACTTGGTGGTGCGGTCCCCTACCCCGCTTTGGGTTGGGTCGGCATGGCTGTTGACCTTTCCGAGGATCCTAGTTACCCCGAAAATTCCCCTCGCACAAACTATTTTTTCGCCCTGCTGTCTCCTGAACGACCGCAGATGGGCAACACGAAGCTTTTTTAAAATTGGTCGCCTGTCTTCTCCCTTCTCCTGCCTCTTTCTTGCCCTTCTTTGTCTCCTCATTTTTCTGTTACTCTTGATGAGTGGAAGCGTTCATTCTAACCCTGGCCCCGTCTTTCCCTGTTCAGTGTGCACTGGAAATGTGACTTGGAGTGAGGTCGATGCAATGCTACACCTGCTCCCAATGGGTCCATTCAATATGCTTACTACTCTCCTTCTCTCAAATCAAAACTCTTGGCACCTTTTAATCCTGGAGCTGCTCTCCATGCTGTCTCGCTGCTTCTTTTGGAGACAACACTGTGACTTCTTCCTCGGACTCCTCCAGCTTGTATGCCTCTACTGTTCCATCTGGTTCCCCCTCTGCTGATATAGCACTTCCGCCCTACTCTTGCCTTCAAATCTTTTATCCCCCTTCTGCCCACATCGTATCTTCTCCCTTTGTACTCTCACCATCGCCTCTTGCTCCTGGCTGTTTCTCTATACCTTGTGCCTCTTCTTCCTACCCAGGCTCTCTTAGAGTTCTTCAATGGAATGCTGGAAGTCTCCGAGCCAAAAGCACTGAACTACCATACTTTATCTCATCTCATCTCGTCTCGTTGACCTTATTTGTATCCAGGAATCTAACCTTAATGCATTTTCCTCTTTCTGGATCTCTGGATTTTCTGCTCTGCGATCTGATCGCATCCACTCCCGGTCTGGCATTCTTTCTCCCGATAATACGCGCGCTAGCGGCGGTGTCATCATTTTCGTCAGGCAGGGCTTATCCTTCTCTGAACTTTTTATCTCCTCTCTATTTTCACTCGACCCCTACTCTGATTACGTAGGGGTCAATATCTCACTAAACAACTCCTCCTCGCTTTCATTCCTTAATGCTTTCCCTATTCGCTCTTCTCCGACAGATGGCAGAACCGACTCCTTTTCTCCCTCCTCCAGAAATTTATTCATCCTGGAGGACTTCAATTGCCATCACCCTCTCTGGGACTCAATAGGTACTCCCAACCCCCGTGGGAAAGAAGTATTCAATTGGATCAACTCTTCTGACCTCTTTCCCCTCAATGACTCTGACATATCTACTATTTTTCATCGCTCTTCTGGCAGTCGCTCTTTTCCTGATATCTCCTTCGCTTCCTCTTTTCTCGCTCTATCTTACTCCTGAGAGATACTTCAGGACCTGGGTTCTGATCACCTACTAATTCTTCTAATGATCCCTTTTTGTCCGGTCTTTCGCCTCAACGAACGTCCCCCATCCTTCAATTTTCAGAAAGCTTGTTGGGATGACTTTGTTTTTTACTTCGACTCTCACTGTCCTTCTGCAGAGATATACTCGTCTCTTTCTTTTTCCTCTGCTGCTGCTCCCTTTACTTCTTTGACACTGAATGCGACCAAATCTTCCATTCCTTTCGGCCGCATCAAACGCCATCCTAAAGCCCGGTGGTCCGCTAAAGTGGAAGAAGCGGTTAGTGAAAGACGTAAGGCTTTCGCTGCTGCTCACAGAAGTGATGAAGATCGCCAGGCTTACATCTCCGCTTCCCGACATGCTTCGTCTGTCATCTGGCCAAGACCAAGGCTGAGACATAGCAGGCGACTTGTTCTTTTCTCTCGCCCAAATCTAACCCTAAATCTGTGTACTCTCTCCTTCGTTCTGTCTCTGGGTCTTCTTTCTGATTTTCCTCCTCTCCTAACTTCTCCGACTGTTTCTCTTCCAGGGAGTCGGCTTCGGTTTTCGCCGATTACCTGAGATCACACTTTTCTGTCTCCCAGCCAAAGGCCTTGCGTAGCAGAGCCAGAGGTTACCTTTGCGAGCTCCGCCGAGCCACGTGCTCCGAGGTGTCTCACTCATTGTTTTGCTCCCCCTTCTCCCGCTGAATTTCTTTCGGCTGCCACAAACCTCTCCTCGTCCACTGCCACTGGCTCAGACAAAGTTGCCTATCCTATGCTAAAGCATCTTCCTCGCTCTGGCGTGGATTTTCTTCTTCACATTTTCAATCTTTCCTGGTCTTTGCACTCCTTTCCCTCTACCTGGAGGGCATCTTCCATTATTTCCATCCATAAGATTGGAAAGCCTCTCGACTCTCCTGCTTCCTTCCAGCCTATCTCTCTCACCTTCTGCATATCAAAGCTTTTTGAACGCATCATTCTATCGCGTCTACTCTTCTTTCTGGAGTCTAATTCCATTCTCTCTCCCCGAGGTGTTCCACAAGGATCCGTGTTCTTGGCCCTGTACTTTTCTCTCTTTTCATCAATAATCTCCTTGCTTCTCTGCCTTCTTCCGTCGGCTGCTCTCTTTACGCTGACAATCTGGTCATTTGGTCCTTCTCCCCCTCGTTCCCTACTACAATGGAAACCACACAATAAGTTCTGATTCGACTGGAGCGCTGATCTGAGTACTGTTGTCTTCCTCTCAATCCGAGCAAATGTGAAGTCTCCTTCTTTTTAGTGGGCCCCCAACAAGCTAATCTCCAGCCCCACCTCTTATTCAAGTCCCGTCTCCGTTTCAATCCCACTCCCACATTTCTTGGGGTCGTCTTCTACCGCACTCTTTCCTTTTCTAAACATGTATCTTCGCTGAAGGCCAAGACCTTACACTGTATTTCTGCATCCTCATGGGCCCCTCTAAGGAATTCCTTTCTCTTCTGTATAACCTTCTCACTTATGCTTCACCCGGATAGTTTCCTTTCTTAAGCGTTACCAATATCACCAAATTGAAACGCTCTTACCGAGCGGCTTGTCGCGCCATCTCCAGCTGCCTCTCGCCCTCCCCTATCCCACTTTTTCTCTCCGAGACTTCTCTACCTCCCCTACGAATAACCCTGACTCATTTTACTCTGTCATCTTATGAGTATACCAACCTCCTTCCCTATTTCAGGTTTGGCGTGACTTGGAGTAAAACCAAGACTCTGCAGATCGTCCTGGATAGCTTTTGCATCCACTTACCCGCGCATCATTTCTTCTACGAGTACTTCTCCTAAGGAGGCTCTCTTTGCTTGCCCTCCCCCTCTTCCTTGGAACCTGCATTTCTTCACTGTGGAGTCCACCCTTTCCTCTCCATGCTCCCGCTCTGATCCCCCTCTCTCTCGCTCACCTTGACTCTCTCCCACCTCACGATCTGGTGCTCTGTCAGACGGCTCTGTTCCTTTTCTTTTTGGCCAAGGCGGCTCTGTCGTACTTGCCAACTGTTCTCGTTGTAGCACTGAGGCCACTCTTTCCTTTTCAGCAGGCCCAGTATGCTCAAGTTTTTCTGCTGAAGCCTATGCCATTCTGCACGCTCTTTGCTGGTCTCGGTAGCACCAACAAGTCTGCCACTTCTCTTCTCTTCTCCTCCAACCTGAATCTCGTTCTGTCCTCATCACCTGTCCTCTCCTCCATCTTTCTTTTTGCCCCAAACTTTCTGGTACGTTTGGGAGGAGCTGTCTTCTCTTTTCTACTGTTCTATCATGCTACAATGGGTCCCTGGACACTCGTTTCTCCCGGGGAACCGCGCAGCTGATGAGCTGGTCAGACGGGGAGCGCTACTCGTGGCCTCTCCAATTCCTTGTAGTCTCTCTCCTCTTATCTCTCGTATTCACTCTTCTTTTTCTCGGATTGGAGGCGCGTACTGTCTCATTGAAATTCTTCAATACACAGGTTCCCTCGATTTCCACCGAGGAACTTGCGCTTCCTCAACACGCTCGCTGTGTTCTATCTCGTCCTCGCTGCAACGGACACAGCGTTCTGTTAAGCTCTTATCCCTGTAGGATTGGCAGAATCGAGAATCCTTCCTGCAGCGCCTGCAGACATCCGTCCCAGGACACCTCTCATCTCATTCTGCACTGTCCAGCTATAGCGACTCTCTATGGCTGCATTGTCCACTATGGCTGCATTGTCCACTATGGCTGCACTGTCCACTCTTTGGCGACTCTCTGTCTCTACGACTTCTGGTCCAGGCCTTCGGGAGTTGCCCGGCTTCTGGGGCTCCATGGCCTTCCGCCATGCCCCCATCCCTCGAAAGAGTCGGGTAATAACAACAACAAGCAAAAGAAAAAGTTTACGATTCGCGGCAAAGTAACAAAAGAATTTATCCTTTGATTTAGTAAATGATATCTTCTTCACACTTCTTTTCAGTTTGTGATTAATAAATTGTTTAGATTAAGCTTTGTTTTTTTCTGATTTCAACTCATTTTATTTTTCACAGCGAAATTTCGTCAATGAAACTTGTGTATTTTGGGATTTTGAAATCAATGATTGGTCAACAGAAAATTGCTTTTTAGTCTCAGGTTCAAATCCTGCCGAATGCAGATGCAACCATCTGACCAACTTTGCGTTACTGCTGGTAAAATAAGCCAGAATTAATATCTTTTTTATCAGTTCAAAACATAAGAGTATAACATTGTAATTCATGAGATTTTTGATTACACAGTGTTTTGTGCCAACGTTTCTAGTTAGAAAGTTCCGGCTTGAAAATCTGAGTTTACACACAAAGCGTCTAATGCCGATTGTAGGTTAAAATCCCACCTAAAATGTTTTTTTTTCATTGGTATATGATCGTGGGGATGTATTTTAAGATTACGTTATCCTTTTTATCAATAGCTAATTTTATTTGTGAAATTTGCATGTACACCCACAAATGCCTTCCTTCAAAATCTAAAAATTGAGATCTTTTCTTAGCTGCTTGGCATTCAACTGGCCGATCAAGCCCATTCTCATGTGATTGTTTATTTAATATTCCAATATATCAAATATTTTTCATATCTAAAAGAACTTCTTCTATTATAAGATAGAATACCAATTTTTAGGAAGTTAAATAATTTTTTTTAAAAATGAATTAACGGTTGAACTGATATTAATTTTACTTTTTAAATTGAATTTTGTATGGCTAAAGTTTGAAGACGATAACCGCATAACGTTTCCAGTTACGATTTAACGTTAGTTTTCAAGATAACAAAATCGATACGTGAAAAAAATCAAAGTTCTTAATCATTCAGTAAAATTGTACAACAGGTTACACTTTCAGTGAAGAGTATCAAGAAGAGTATTCATTCTCGAAGCTTTTCGTCTGACACTTTTTAAGAGAATCCGTCAGAAATAGAGTGAAAAGGTAAAGTGAGTCACTTATATAGAGACACAATTGACGAAAGAAAAAAAAGGAAAAAGCTACATCGTGATTGGTAAAAGAAGCGACCAATGGAAGGAGCGGAAACTGATGTGTGATTCTTAGACCATAAACGAATTCTTTTTGTTTGCATAAATTTGGTTTGGATGTTTTGATGTACGTGGCTTTAAGAGTGGAAAGATGAAAAGATGTACACTCACCGGCAAGAATAGAAAATCTGTTATCATTATATTCACGTGCGCATGTAGGGTTTTGTAAAAGATGTTGTCCAATAGCAGAAAAAGAAGTTTCAGCTTCAAAGCTTCTGATTGGCTTGCAAGAGCGGGCCAATGTGCTTCAGTCCTGAGAAATATGCTCCTGAGGAATGGTTTTGGGCACGTGATGCTTAATCCTCTGTTGTAGCCTTTGAGAAGTACGACCCACGTACCGACTACCGCAGTGGCACAAAAATTGGTAAACAATGTTGCTTTGATGAAAAGCGGGTAGTACATCCTTTTTGGTTACAGACAGAAGTTGTCTGGTTGGGTAGACAATGCATTGTTTAACTGCAAAATAACAGTGTTTGACGGCTGTTTTAATTTGCATTTCGTACCTCATCGAAACATTGCCCAGCCATGGCAAGTGAAGATAAACTGGGCATTTCTTCGGATCTAATTGCGTTGGTCTGCGAAACTGATTAATTTTCTTGGTTATAACAGCGTTGATAACAGCTTCTGGATAACCGTAGTTGATAAGAATTGAACGAATGTTGGAAAGTTCATTTTGAAGAGTAGATTTTGAACAGATGACTAGAGCTCTGTGGACAAGAGTTGAAATCAAATTGGTTTTCCGTTTCATAGGGCAAAAAGAGTTCCAGCGAATGTATTGTCCAGTGAAAGTTGGCTTTCTGTAGATATATGTAACAAATTTGTGATCATTCTTTTCTACCAGGACGTCGAGAAAGGGCAAAGTCCGATTGCATACCTTTTCAAAAGTAAAACGAAGCGATGGATGGAGAGAATTTAGATGGGAGAAAAACTCCTTACATTTGTCTTCGTCGTAAAAAAACCGCAAAAGTATCATCGACGCATCGATAATACATCAGAGGTTTGTTGACTCTTTTGAAAAGCAAAGCTTCTTGATATCCGACAAAAGTGTTTGTATATAAAATAAATAAAAACAATAAAAATATGTAATATAAAAAATACATTCGCTGGAACTCTTTTTGCCCCATGAAACGGAAAACCAATTTGATTTCAACTCTTGTCCACAGAGCTCTAGTCATCTGTTCAAAATCTACTCTTCAAAATGAACTTTCCAACATTCGTTCAATTCTTATCAACTACGGTTATCCAGAAGCTGTTATCAACGCTGTTATAACCAAGAAAATTAATCAGTTTCGCAGACCAACGCAATTAGATCCGAAGAAATGCCCAGTTTATCTTCACTTGCCATGGCTGGGCAATGTTTCGATGAGGTACGAAATGCAAATTAAAACAGCCGTCAAACACTGTTATTTTGCAGTTAAACAATGCATTGTCTACCCAACCAGACAACTTCTGTCTGTAACCAAAAAGGATGTACTACCCGCTTTTCATCAAAGCAACATTGTTTACCAATTTTTGTGCCACTGCGGTAGTCGGTACGTGGGTCGTACTTCTCAAAGGCTACAACAGAGGATTAAGCATCACGTGCCCAAAACCATTCCTCAGGAGCATATTTCTCAGGACTGAAGCACATTGGCCCGCTCTTGCAAGCCAATCAGAAGCTTTGAAGCTGAAACTTCTTTTTCTGCTATTGGACAACATCTTTTACAAAACCCTACATGCGCACGTGAATATAATGATAACAGATTTTCTATTCTTGCCGGTGAGTGTACATCTTTTCATCTTTCCACTCTTAAAGCCACGTACATCAAAACATCCAAACCAAATTTATGCAAACAAAAAGAATTCGTTTATGGTCTAAGAATCACACATCAGTTTCCGCTCCTTCCATTGGTCGCTTCTTTTACCAATCACGATGTAGCTTTTTCCTTTTTTTTCTTTCGTCAATTGTGTCTCTATATAAGTGACTCACTTTACCTTTTCACTCTATTTCTGACGGATTCTCTTAAAAAGTGTCAGACGAAAAGCTTCGAGAATGAATACTCTACTTTCTGAAGAGTATCGATTTTGTAATCATTAAGTAGGTGATGAATATTTCAAACATAGGCTAAAATAAAAATTTTGCAGCCTACTTGTGACTGCAAACATTGATTGTAAATGTACACGGCAACCAAATACCAACTGCTCTAGAGAGCAGATGTAGAATGTATTATTGCGATAAAAACTATTAGCAATTGGAAGGATAATTTGTGCCAGTATTTCGTCGTTGCACAAAAAGAGCAATAAATAGAATGCTTATTAATTTCACTGGCATTTTAGGCTAGCACGTAAAAATACAATTTCATTTTTAGAATATCTACGAAATTCCAAGTAACTTTGCACTTTCCACAGTTACCTTAGTTGGTTGCATTTTGTCGATCGTCGGCCTTGCCGCCACAATTCTCCTGCTTCTTATATTTCGGTGAGTTTTAACGTTGTTGCGACTTCTTTTTCCAATGTTTGTTGGTTGCATTACATAAAAACGCCGCTTCAACTGAAGAATCTCCGTTACAGAGCATTGGAAATAAGACCTTATGAAAGAATTAATTTCCAAACATGGATATAATCTAATGAAAAACAAAAGTTGAAATTAATTTTGTTCTTCCCTTTTGCCCCAATTAGAGATCAAGTAGACTTCAATGGCAAAGGTGTGCCTTTCGTATGTTGCTGTGCTTTTCTAATGTTTTCACGATGGTTTCCTCTTAGTGAGATGGTTTCCTTCTGCACCAATCAACAAACAACGGTTTCTAAAATGATGGTTTTCTTCTGCACCAACCAACAGCCACCTCAACGTGGTGGTTCGGTCCCCTACCTCGCTTTGGTTGCGTCAAAATGTCTGCTGACCTTTCCGAGGGTCCCAGTTGCGCCAGGCCTTCCCCTGATACAAACTATTTTTTGCCGTGCTGCCCCCTGAACCACCGCAGATGGGCAACACGCAGCCTTTTTGAAATCGGTGGTCGGTTTTGTCTGCACTCCTTCCCTGCCATTCTTTTATGCGTTTTCTCATTCTTCTGTTTCTTCTGATTAGCGGCAACGTTCATTCTAACCCTGGCCCCGTCTTTCCCTGTTTAGTGTGCACTGGATATGTGACCTGGAGTGTAGGTCGATGCAATGCTACACCTGCTCCCAATGGGTCCATTCAATATGCTTACTACTCTCTTTTTCTAGATTCAAAACTCTTGGCCCCTTCCAATCCAGGAGCTGCCCTCCATGCTGAGTCTCTGCTTCTTTTGGTGATCCCACACCTACCAACATCGTGTCTTTCTGTAGCTTGTTTACCTCCACTGTGCTACCTGGCCCATCTGGTTCCCTCTCTGTTGATGCAGTACTCACGCTCTACTCTTGCCTTCAAATCTTTTATCCCCCTTCTGCCCACATTGTATCTTCTCCCTTTGTACTCTCACCATCGCCTCTTGCTCCTGGCTGTTTCTCTATACCTTGTGCCTCTTCTTCCTACCCAGGCTCTCTTAGAGTTCTTCAATGGAATGCTGGAAGTCTCCGAGCCAAAAGCACTGAACTACCATACTTTATCTCATCTCATCTCGTCTCGTTGACCTTATTTGTATCCAGGAATCTAACCTTAATGCATTTTCCTCTTTCTGGATCTCTGGATTTTCTGCTCTGCGATCTGATCGCATCCACTCCCGGTCTGGCATTCTTTCTCCCGATAATACGCGCGCTAGCGGCGGTGTCATCATTTTCGTCAGGCAGGGCTTATCCTTCTCTGAACTTTTTATCTCCTCTCTATTTTCACTCGACCCCTACTCTGATTACGTAGGGGTCAATATCTCACTAAACAACTCCTCCTCGCTTTCATTCCTTAATGCTTTCCCTATTCGCTCTTCTCCGACAGATGGCAGAACCGACTCCTTTTCTCCCTCCTCCAGAAATTTATTCATCCTGGAGGACTTCAATTGCCATCACCCTCTCTGGGACTCAATAGGTACTCCCAACCCCCGTGGGAAAGAAGTATTCAATTGGATCAACTCTTCTGACCTCTTTCCCCTCAATGACTCTGACATATCTACTATTTTTCATCGCTCTTCTGGCAGTCGCTCTTTTCCTGATATCTCCTTCGCTTCCTCTTTTCTCGCTCTATCTTACTCCTGAGAGATACTTCAGGACCTGGGTTCTGATCACCTACTAATTCTTCTAACGATCCCTTTTTGTCCGGTCTTTCGCCTCAACGAACGTCCCCCATCCTTCAATTTTCAGAAAGCTTGTTGGGATGACTTTGTTTTTTACTTCGACTCTCACTGTCCTTCTGCAGAGATATACTCGTCTCTTTCTTTTTCCTCTGCTGCTGCTCCCTTTACTTCTTTGACACTGAATGCGACCAAATCTTCCATTCCTTTCGGCCGCATCAAACGCCATCCTAAAGCCCGGTGGACCGCTAAAGTGGAAGAAGCGGTTAGTGAAAGACGTAAGGCTTTCGCTGCTGCTCACAGAAGTGATGAAGATCGCCAGGCTTACATCTCCGCTTCCCGACATGCTTCGTCTGTCATCTGGCCAAGACCAAGGCTGAGACATAGCAGGCGACTTGTTCTTTTCTCTCGCCCAAATCTAACCCTAAATCTGTGTACTCTCTCCTTCGTTCTGTCTCTGGGTCTTCTTTCTGATTTTCCTCCTCTCCTAACTTCTCCGACTGTTTCTCTTCCAGGGAGTCGGCTTCGGTTTTCGCCGATTACCTGAGATCACACTTTTCTGTCTCCCAGCCAAAGGCCTTGCGTAGCAGAGCCAGAGGTTACCTTTGCGAGCTCCGCCGAGCCACGTGCTCCGAGGTGTCTCACTCATTGTTTTGCTCCCCCTTCTCCCGCTGAATTTCTTTCGGCTGCCACAAACCTCTCCTCGTCCACTGCCACTGGCTCAGACAAAGTTGCCTATCCTATGCTAAAGCATCTTCCTCGCTCTGGCGTGGATTTTCTTCTTCACATTTTCAATCTTTCCTGGTCTTTGCACTCCTTTCCCTCTACCTGGAGGGCATCTTCCATTATTTCCATCCATAAGATTGGAAAGCCTCTCGACTCTCCTGCTTCCTTCCAGCCTATCTCTCTCACCTTCTGCATATCAAAGCTTTTTGAACGCATCATTCTATCGCGTCTACTCTTCTTTCTGGAGTCTAATTCCATTCTCTCTCCCCGAGGTGTTCCACAAGGATCCGTGTTCTTGGCCCTGTACTTTTCTCTCTTTTCATCAATAATCTCCTTGCTTCTCTGCCTTCTTCCGTCGGCTGCTCTCTTTACGCTGACAATCTGGTCATTTGGTCCTTCTCCCCCTCGTTCCCTACTACAATGGAAACCACACAATAAGTTCTGATTCGACTGGAGCGCTGATCTGAGTACTGTTGTCTTCCTCTCAATCCGAGCAAATGTGAAGTCTCCTTCTTTTTAGTGGGCCCCCAACAAGCTAATCTCCAGCCCCACCTCTTATTCAAGTCCCGTCTCCGTTTCAATCCCACTCCCACATTTCTTGGGGTCGTCTTCTACCGCACTCTTTCCTTTTCTAAACATGTATCTTCGCTGAAGGCCAAGACCTTACACTGTATTTCTGCATCCTCATGGGCCCCTCTAAGGAATTCCTTTCTCTTCTGTATAACCTTCTCACTTATGCTTCACCCGGATAGTTTCCTTTCTTAAGCGTTACCAATATCACCAAATTGAAACGCTCTTACCGAGCGGCTTGTCGCGCCATCTCCAGCTGCCTCTCGCCCTCCCCTATCCCACTTTTTCTCTCCGAGACTTCTCTACCTCCCCTACGAATAACCCTGACTCATTTTACTCTGTCATCTTATGAGTATACCAACCTCCTTCCCTATTTCAGGTTTGGCGTGACTTGGAGTAAAACCAAGACTCTGCAGATCGTCCTGGATAGCTTTTGCATCCACTTACCCGCGCATCATTTCTTCTACGAGTACTTCTCCTAAGGAGGCTCTCTTTGCTTGCCCTCCCCCTCTTCCTTGGAACCTGCATTTCTTCACTGTGGAGTCACCCTTTCCTCTCCATGCTCCCGCTCTGATCCCCCTCTCTCTCGCTCACCTTGACTCTCTCCCACCTCACGATCTGGTGCTCTGTCAGACGGCTCTGTTCCTTTTCTTTTTGGCCAAGGCGGCTCTGTCGTACTTGCCAACTGTTCTCGTTGTGGCACTGAGGCCACTCTTTCCTTTTCAGCAGGCCCAGTATGCTCAAGTTTTTCTGCTGAAGCCTATGCCATTCTGCACGCTCTTTGCTGGTCTCGGTAGCACCAACAAGTCTGCCACTTCTCTTCTCTTCTCCTCCAACCTGAATCTCGTTCTGTCCTCATCACCTGTCCTCTCCTCCATCTTTCTTTTTGCCCCAAACTTTCTGGTACGTTTGGGAGGAGCTGTCTTCTCTTTTCTACTGTTCTATCATGCTACAATGGGTCCCTGGACACTCGTTTCTCCCGGGGAACCGCGCAGCTGATGAGCTGGTCAGACGGGGAGCGCTACTCGTGGCCTCTCCAATTCCTTGTAGTCTCTCTCCTCTTATCTCTCGTATTCACTCTTCTTTTTCTCGGATTGGAGGCGCGTACTGTCTCATTGAAATTCTTCAATACACAGGTTCCCTCGATTTCCACCGAGGAACTTGCGCTTCCTCAACACGCTCGCTGTGTTCTATCTCGTCCTCGCTGCAACGGACACAGCGTTCTGTTAAGCTCTTATCCCTGTAGGATTGGCAGAATCGAGAATCCTTCCTGCAGCGCCTGCAGACATCCGTCCCAGGACACCTCTCATCTCATTCTGCACTGTCCAGCTATAGCGACTCTCTATGGCTGCATTGTCCACTATGGCTGCATTGTCCACTATGGCTGCACTGTCCACTCTTTGGCGACTCTCTGTCTCTACGACTTCTGGTCCAGGCCTTCGGGAGTTGCCCGGCTTCTGGGGCTCCATGGCCTTCCGCCATGCCCCCATCCCTCGAAAGAGTCGGGTAATAACAACAACATGGTTTTCGCTGAGTGGCTGGATTTAATAAAACAATAAATTTATTGAACGTAATACAAAGGTACTCAAGCGGAAAGTTTAAACTTGGAACTTTCACGCAGTTCTGGGCGTTTGTGCTAAGCAAGGGCAATTGTCACTTGCTGCCTTGCGACTCTGGATAATAAATATGTAATGTACAAAAAATGAAATAAATTTATGCATTTGTTTAATTATTCATTAGTGCCACGCTTTCTCCGAGCGTTGGCAATTATATGATGCTACCGTCCTTGCTATCGCGAAAAATTTAAGAAATACATATTTTGGGGTACAAAATATGCTATTTTCGAAAACTTTAGTCAGCCAAAAATTATTTTCCCTTTAAATGTAGAAAAATTCGAAACCGGCGACCTGTACAAGTGACCTTAAACATTTGTGCTAATCTACTGATCGTGTACGTCATTTTCCTAACGGGAATGGACAAGCGTGATAATGTTCAAACGTGTGTTGCTAGCACTGTCTTTCTTCATTATTTCTTACTTACAACATGGATGTGGATGGCAGTATACGCTAGCGTACTATACAAATCTTTTGTACAGGTGGGAAAAAGCTTAGAAATATTAGCCTATCAATTTCTAAGATACCTCAAAGTAAGCTTTTACATCTAAACAAGATTTTGCGTTTTTTATGGATGCAAAAAATCTGAAAGAATGCAAAAGTTTTTCGATAGCAATGTTTCCAGTAGTATGTCTCTGCTTTTATTCGATTGATATGACCTTTTTTTCAATAAAGCATGATACGTCAGTCTCTGAGAGAATAACATTGGTTTTCGAACTAATATAAGGTTATTGCACATTAGCGTAGTAGTTTTTCAAATTAACTTTTTACTAAGTTATAATGCTAAACTACTTTTCTAAATAGCTCACAATGTAATATTAATTGCAGTTACTCACTGCCAGCTGGAGTAAATATATGCTTAAAGCTTATGTCGTTTCGTACGGAGTACCGGCCCTAATTGTGGCGTTAAACACTGCTGTTTCGTTGTCACTTTCAGTTGAACCAAACATCTCTCCAACCATAGGTGGAAGTAAGCAATATTTTTTAGTGTGGACTGCCGTAAATTTAACGTGGCACCAAAGGAGGAAAACGAATAAATGTCAAAAAGTCAAAAAAAGGAAAAACGCCCTGTAATGGTTCCCTGCTTTTTGAAGCTTTCAATGTAAAAAACAAAGAATTTTTAAATTTAAAAAAGGGGTGGAAGTAACGTAACTGAAAAAATAAGTTGTCACAGTCAGCTAGGCTACTGCTGAGGCTCATCCAAGAAGTTTTCTTAACAGACTTCGATGTGTAATTGGCTGAAACAATTCACTTGATCTATAGATAGTTGTGTGATAGCTAGGCTATGTTTATAAGCTGAAAGTATGCTGGTTGTCCTATTCATTATAGTTTCAGATTAACTAAGAGAAAAATAATTTTTGATCGAGCTCAATGGACAAAAGTTAGCTTAGCGTGAGTGGCAGTTTGTCGGCAACATGATCAAGTGAGCTGGAACGCCATTTAATTGTGCCTTCGAACCGCACGGCGGCTGCATGTTCGTGTATTTGGGAAAGCACTTAGCGGAAACTTTTTCCTCGACGGCACTGTTTATAGAGGAAATGCAGAAATGCCAGCTGTAATTTTAAAGTAACTTTAAGCCGATATTGAAAACAACAATGCTCCAGCATAACTGACAAAAGGTTTGTTCGTGACAGGAGGAGAGAAATGCGACCTAGAGAAAATTAAATTTCAAATTTCGCGCTAGGCTGAGCTAGCTATGATTAGTTGAACTCGACCATGGTATTGTTTTTTATTTGGTTTATCAGTAACGTTTACCAGAACACTTTCTAGCTTACCTTTTAGCCCTAGCAAAAGTACTATTACTAAAAACAACCACTAGCATTTTAACTTATGTCGAAGTAGAAATCTCAAATGCAAATTTATTGATCTCGTTTTCAGCACCAAGCGGGACGCCTCGTCTTTTTGAAAAAATGGTTCACCTAAAGTTTCCTTCAATACGAATTAAAAAACTCTTCTTGTTGTTGTCCAATTCCTTCCTCGAAATGAAGGCATGACAGAAAGTTAGGACCTGAGCAACTGTTTAAAATCTGGACCAGCAATTGTATACTTACAAAAAACGCCAAAAAGAGGGCTTTGCCAATAGCCCGTAAAAGAACAGAGTCAGATGAAAAGTGCCCTGAGTTGGGTGATCACATGCGCTGCACGAAGGATTCTCAATTCCTGCCACTTCTGAAAATATATGCATTCAAAAAAATGCTACGTACGTTCCATCGAAGTGCGCAGAGAACAAAGCGCGCGTTTCAAGGAAGTACAAGTTCTTCAGTGGAGACTAACGGACTTGTGTGATGAAAAGTTTTGACGAGGAAGTACGCTTGCAGTCTAAACGAGGAGACTAGCGGATATGCGAGATAAGAAGAGAAACGCTAGAAAAGACTGGATGGCTAAAGCGGCGCACCCCATCAGTTCAGTTAATTGCCTATTGCGTTTCCTGGAAAAATAAATAGTCGGGGACCTGTAGTTGGCTTGAGAATAGAGGAAAAGGTCGGTGAAAATACTTTGAACATATACAGGCAAGTGTGAAAAAATGAAAAGATGGAGAAGAGGACAGCACAGCAAGGACAGAGCGAGATTCTGAAAGGAGAAAAGAAGAAAAGCGGCACACTTGTTGGTGTTGCTGGGGCCAGCAAAGAGCTCACAGAATGGCGCTGGTTTTGTCAAAAAACTTCAATAAATTTGGCCTGTCATGAAGAAAAGGGTGAATTCAGTGGCCCTCACGTTGGAAATATTGATGTGGACAAGAGCACCACCTTGACTGGAGAGAGAGAGAGATGGGTCAAGCGAAAGCATGTAATTTAAAGTGTAAGATCTATCCTAAGAATGTAGGATTCCCGGGAAGGGGCAAGCACACAGAAACTCCCAGGAAAAAAGAAAGAGAGCGTTAGCAGGTGAACGTACCTAAAGCTTTTTAAGGAAGATCTTCAAAGACTTGGCTTTTTTTGTGTGAACCCAGTTCTGAAGTAGAAAAACAAGAATCCCGCTCATCAAGGGACAGAAAGAAATGAGTTACGATGACACGTAAAAGTAGAAGAGAAGCCTTGCAGAAGAACAGGGAGACGGATTAATACATGAGGCAGCGACCCGTCGTTCAGTTAGGGTGCTCTGACTTGGCAATAAGGAGCAGAAAAAAACGTATGATTGAAGCATAGTTTAAATTGGCTGCCGATAAGCTTTGTGGAGGAAAGAATAGGACTCCTGAAATAATCTCCATGAGAAAGCAAAGATACAGTGTAAAATCACGAGGCAAGGAAAAAGCTTGATGTTCACTAAAAATACATGTTTATCAAAGAAAAAGTGAGGTCGAGTTTAATAGCAAGCAAAAGCGTAAGTACTATTAGAGTAAAGTTGAGTTGCGCAGGCAGACGCGGGGCCAAAGATTAGCCTGGTGGCAATTTTCCCTAATTAAAAATATTGCAAACGATGAGACTAGCGCTTCAGCCCAACTATATACAGACCTTTGCAGTCTCCACAGCAGCAGGTACAGAGGAGGAGGAGGGGCAAATGGTCAAATCGTCAAATCGTAAGCCCGAAGCTAAACAGTTGAGGATAGAAGAAAAATAAACAAAGAGATCGATGTTGGAAAGAGAAATTAGAATATGGCCAAAAACATACTTTTGAGGAACGCCTTGGCGCACTCCAAAAGAGCAACTTTCTGTGTCTGTAAAGTATTACAAAAGGGTGCCGGCTGAATTGAAAAAGCTTGAGTTCTCTAAATAAAGCAAAGGAAGACTAGCAGAAATAGCTTATGGAAAAGAGTTCGATCCCAGAGTCAAATGCAGTCGAAAAATTAATAATTGCAAGAAACGTGCGAGAACCCACCTTAAGTTTGTCAACCCATCCGGGATGGACTAAGACAGATCAAGAATATTGCTAGAGGAGAACGACCCGTCCGATAACCGACCTGACGGGGAGAAAGAATGAAGTTGGACTCCAGAAAGGAGCGTACCCTGGATAGTAAAATGTTAAATGGATAGGTCGGAAGAAAGCAGAAGAGTCAAGACATTTACGTGCTTTATGATCGAGAGGAAAAAAGAAAGACTTCAGATAAAATGCTACGATTTAAAGACGAAGAGAGATTAAAAACAAGAAGATGCCGACTAGAGAGAGAAAGATGCTTCAGCGAGAAATATATGATTTATCTCAACCTGTAGCAGTGGAAAACGATTGGTTGATTGGTGGCAGCTGCGACAAATATTGTGGAAGTAAGAGAAAATCAAAAAGAAATTGGAAGCTGCGGAGGACAGGCGGCTATTACAAAAATGGCCTTTGGCTCTGTCGTTAAAAGATTTGCGTTGAGTAACTAAAAAAATGAATTTTTAGGCGATTGGCCAAGATAGATGCCAACTCCTTGGGAGAAAAGCAGATGATAAAGTTTGAAAAAAAGTAGTAAAAAAAACAGTAGCAGCTTCAGGGCGAAAAATAAAGCAAAGTGATTTAGAGTTAGATTTAATAGAAAAGAGAGAAATGTTTCTTGCCACACCTCACCTTTAGCTTTGGTGATGATAGATAAAGCATGCCCAGAAGCAGAGATGTAGCTGTAGCATTTTAAATCATGTCTGTGAGCATAAGCAACGGTATTACGACTATCACGTACCGCTTATTTCACTTCGTAGACCAACAAAGCTTGAGCTTGGCGTTTGATGCAGTCAAAAGCAATAAAATTTATTGCCGCACTCTGTGCCGAAAAAGGGGCGAGAGCGTTTGCAGATGATAAAGAAACAAAGAGAGAAAAAAAGAGAGACGAAGAGAGAGAGGGGGAATCCTCCTCTGCTGGAAAAGAGTAAGAGACAAACTAAACAGCATAATCACCTCAACAAGTTTTTAAAAATTGCAAGGAGGTGCCTTGGACGAGAAGGAAAAAACTAACTGTTTAGCAGTTAGCGACAGGGCAGATGGGGGTATGAAGTCACCAAATGAGGCTGAGGAAAAAGAATTGCAGTGGGAGATGTAGTATTGGCTGAGTAATAGGCCACAGTGCAGTTATACATACGGGGAATCGCAAAGCAAAAAAGCCACAGTGCATGAAGTAGTTGAAAGAGTTTCTTTAAGAATAGCCAAGATATAGCAGAGAGGACCACTCAACAAATGAGAAGAGGAGAGGGAGTCAAACTCCAAAAAGAAAAGAAAATACACCTCAAGTGTACCCATTTATAGGAGAAAGATGACTGCACTGACCTTCCTCTCCGGGAATCCAGACTGCATTACCAGTGCAGTAAGAGATAGAAAAGTAAGGTCAGGGTGGAGGTGAAGATTGCTGCTCATCAGAACAGTAACAAGAATTAGAATGTGGGAAAGGCCAATAAAGCACAAAAGAAAGGCAAAAAACATGTGATCAATTTTGAAAAAAGGAGTGAGTTGCTATACTGCAGTCGTTTGCAGGAGAGCATCCAAAAAATGATTGGTGGAAAAAATGGTGGGGTTTACATTTTTGAGGTCCTTAGGGAGACCAACAATTATTTTGACTTTACCCAGCTAGTTTGGGAACTGAACCACACAAGCAAGGGGCTATCAATTGGTTCTGTTGTATTCGTTTTTCCTCTTTATTTAACGATTCAAGAAGCATGAAGCCAAATCAAAGGTGGTGTTGAAATTTCTGTTTATTTTTTGTACCCTTTAGCTCTTCTAAACCTTTGAGTCATGTACTTCATTTGCACTTTGATCAAAGAATGGGTCGTTTTTTACAAAATGTGAATTTCCCTGTCACTGTGTTCGAGTTAACAATAGCACCACTTTACGACAGTAGTACTTGGACTGTTGGGTGTTCAAACCTTACGAGATATGCCTTAATGTGCTCTTAAGAAAGACTTTTAACAATGATTTTCTCTATTTGGCACAAGCTAACAAAAAAAGAAATTAATTGGAAATAAGCCATACCACTCTAATTAAGCAAAATGTTAAAAACTGGAGAACTTCAAAGCATGATTACGTAAGCCATCGTTGCTCTCCTGCAAGACTGGAGATCAAAAATGCATTTTTTAAGTAGGCTATCAAAGCATAACTTGTTTGAATGTAGTGTTTACTTGTTTTAATTTAGTGGTGCATTTAACAACTTAATTTTCTTAACTGGATTTCGTTTTAGGTATTCAAGCGATTTCGGCCGTATTCACGTTCACCAAAATAGTTTCACAAATGCAGACCAAATAAATCAAAGAATGAGAAGTCGTTGAACAGCCCCCACTTAAAAGCGCTTTGGTCCAGCCCTGAAAACTAATCAAAACCTTTTTATCAAACAACTTTATTTTCCAGTACTACAGGCTAAAGTGCAGTAGATTAAGCCTAATTTCGTTGACTATGTTTGCGCAGATCACGAGATTCCAGTTTCAGCTATGCTGTCCGAAAACCTATGTTGGCTTCAAGGATATTCTCTCTACTTTTCATTTCTTCTTCCTGTCGGATTATTGCTTTTATTCAATGCTGTTATCTTTTACATTGTAATTCGAAAGTTGACTTGGAAACGAAAACAGGTAAAGCTGTTTTTTTTTGTCTCTAGCTCCTAATTTTGACAACAGTGATTTGAGTTGAACTGATTAAAATATCGAAACATATTGCAAAATGCTCTTTTGTAGTTTCCATCGATGGCAATTCACTGATTAGTGCGGCACTGCGTTTGGTTGGGAAAAATCTGCCGTTTTCACTAACTTTGTTAGCATGTTTCTACACCAGAACAAATTTGTGATGTTGGCATTGATTAGTGGCGCAATTGATCTTCAATAAAATCTCTTCGAGTTGTGACAAGCCATAAACATTGATTTGGAGACACGATTGACAGAAAACTTTCCGGCTGCTGGTCACAAATTTGCTAAAATAACACTTTTGATAATAACATTGAGCTGAGTTATTGCTTGTCTCTTCCCTCATTGAAACTTTCTAAATATATCATTGACTTGATGATATCTTGATGTCACATTAAGCTCCTAAGCTTATTTTGCAAAAAGAGAGGATATCGATTTTGATAATAAAAAAAAATTTTGCACGAAGATCGTATTTTGGCATATTACCTCTCTTTCTCGAAAGCGTTATGAGACTATATCTTACATTAATCAACTGTTTTGGTATTCATTTAGGCTAAAATTTTCCGATGTTTTAGACCTTGATGATAATAAAATTATATTCTTTTTCAGATATCTTCTACAAACAAGCAAACCTTGACTGACCAGCTCGTTGTCGGTGTAACTTTCGCAATTACCCTGGGGTTATCCTGGGCATTTGGCTTTTTAATGCTTATTTCTTCAAATATCACTTTTCTCACGATATTTACCTGGCTTTTCACTGTCTTCGTTACGTTACAAGTACATCACCAGTTGTATATCTGCAGTAGGTTAATCTTAGCTATCTGGTCCAAAATGTTACACAGAGCCGTACATCAAAAATTTTTGGCGCAAACGCGCAAAGTAGCTTTTTAATGAATTTCATTAAATATGGGGCAAAATACAATAAAGTGAGTTGGCTTGCATTGTATTTTTTGTTGTAGTACATCTGCGCCTTTAGTAAATTAAAGTGATAGAATCTCGACCTTCTTTAATGGCTATGATTTTTAATGTTTTATTGATAAAAACGGTAGCCCCCTGCAGCACAATAACTCTGTTTTAGATATTTTTCGCTTTTAATAGTTAATTATCTTTAATTTTTTACACAGGGTTTCTGCATTTTCTTGTTGATGTGTGTTCGAAGCAGGGATATGAGAAACTTGTGGTGGCCGAAACTTGTGGCTTGCGTGAAGTGCCAGCCAGTTGAAAAGGTTTCCTTGCCAGCATTTTCTGCGTCAACCGGTAACTCCGCTTCACCACGCACAGGAGCAACCATATCTACAAATGCAAAACTTTCAGCTAGCTAGGCTAACGTGTGATCATTTTGTGTACACTACAGTGAGCAGCTTTCAAAAATTTTGTTTTGCCAAAAGCTTTTTGTTGACTTTCGTCAATGGGGGCATTGCGTTAGGCGGTCGTAACTTAATAGAGCGTGAAAATGAAAAGTACTTAAGCCCATTTGTGACTTTGCCATTAATCAGCAAGCTACGATGACCGGCGATTTTCCATTTCCATTATTCCATCCGTTACAGCACGCAGTCTTTGCCATCTTAGTCTGTATAGGAGACTGTTTACATCAAGACAAAACGTCCCGTGTTGAGGAACAAAAAAAATTGTGAGCCTATGTACACTCAAACTTTTTAACCCTATCTGGCGCATGCTTTTTGCGCATTTCAGGGCCAGAAATCGGGTCTAGTCGACATTAGCACTGTAGCTAATAACTTCGGAACCGCTTGCACTAGCGTTACAATTTTTTTAGGCAGATGCAGAATTTACTTTTAATGTAACTGGGCCCACTTACTTTTGTTAAGATTAGATAAATAACTTATGAATGCAACATGTCCTGCCAGCCGACTGGAGGTAGGAGACAGTTAATCTTAAATAACAACATTTACAAGTTTTTGCAAATTATTACACAGCTTTAGTTTTCAAAATTTCGACAACAATTCTAAATAAAAAAGCAGCTTGCAATTTTTCTTTCCTATCAGCAAAATTGAATCAGAGCTGCGCTTTTAAGTTAGCGTAAAAGCGATTTATTGCTGTCGATTATCAGGAAACAAAAGTTTGAAAATTCCGAACAGTGTACTATTTAGTACTTCTTCGATCTTTTCAAAGCTGCGGTGAACGTTGTTTTATTTTCAATATTTCTTGTTTTGGGATACCCACTGTTAGCGATTGATTTTTGAAGCAAAATTACAAAAATTACGAAATGAAAAGTAAGATCACAATTCTTTTTTCTTAAAAATAGGAACCCCAGTTATATTGGTACGGTTTGCCTGCTTAGTAATGGCTTCTGCTACTGCTGGCACCCAAAATCACTTTTAATTACAAAAATCACAAATTAATATCAACTAACCTTTGGCCTGATGTACTGGTACGTTTGTATAAATAATTAATCAACGCATGTTCTTGCAATGCCAAACAATTTTAAAAATCTAATAAATTTGATACAGAAAAATCAAATTGGTGTGGCATAGTTTCTAACTATTCGTGAGATGAATTGGTCTGGTTCCATGCTGGTTTTTAATAGATCCACTCAAAGTTTATTTCGAGAAATACTGGTATAAAAGAAGATTTTGCCTGATGTATGTGAAAACATTAAATATGCTTTAGAGAACTGGTTACTTTCAAATTTTCTTTTCGAAATCGAATTTTAATTCACTAGAGCGTTTTATCCATCCCTAAACGAACTACAAGTTTACACTAGAAATCACTTGATTTGGCAATCAGCGGTTTTATTTTGCGATATGGCACTAAGCTGGCTATTATTTCAACTTTATTAAGAGTGCACCGAGATTTTTATCTCCTATCAGCTAAAGGCTGCAATGGAGCTTTTTTAGTTAGGACGCCTACATTTTGCCTAATTATCTAGGTTTTGAAAGAAATCGTCTTCCTTTTTGGGTTAATGTTATAGGTTGACCAAAATTGTGTTGTTTAAGTAGACGTATCTTTCTATTGCCGTGAAATCAAATAGATCCATAATGTGATCCCATTATCTTAGGCCACTACTGAACAAAATAATTATATCGACGCAAATGTAATTTCTTGTGGTCGCTTCAAGTCAAGTTGCAATGATCGTATTTAGAGCGTTTGCGTAAGTTTTTGCCTAGTAATTTTTAACCAGTTTACTTTTTTTAGAGAGAAAGTGCCTGGCACTTCATTGCTTGATTCAAAAGTGGTTGCGTTAATTAATCTAAAATTAATCTTGTCGTTTATTCTTTGCCCCCTTTTTCTCCTCTCGTGGGGCTGAGATGTCATATCTCCTCTGTCCCCCATTTGGCGGCAAGAGTCGTCGCCGCTCCCTACCCCAGTTTTGAACCTGTAACGCACTATTGTTATTTTGTGTCGGTGTGCTTACCCCCACTTTTATGCATATAATAGTTGCAATTTTAAGGGATCAGGATTTCCAAATATTACCTCGCATTATCTTATTCTTGGTACATGCTTTGTCGTAAAGAAAGAGTTGAATTATAGAAAGACAAATGTAAAAATAGCCGGGAATGTGAATAATTGGAAAACAATTTCATGATTTTCGACTTGCCACGTTGCTGTTGATATTCCGCAGCAATAAAATAATAATTTTTCTATTTGCCACAAGCACAAGGTGCTATTTTTTTCTGGTCTTGACAACCACTACTTATAATTTCCAAGAAACAGTAAAAACATATGGGCTTAATGTCGATTCTCGCTTCAAAGGAATGCTGCAGTTTGCGCAACGCTTCACAGTTGACTGTATAAGTTCCTTCTTCCTACACATATTTTCTCGTAGAAGCAAAACACGAAGAATTTTCCTACAATGAATTTTAAAATCGCTGCGTTTGGTTTATACCATGATAAATTTCTTTGTCAATTAAAAATCAACCGACAATTTGATGAGATTTAGAAGTAAAGAATGTCAAATACTAGTGGTCTCAAAGGCACTGCAGTTTTAATTTGCTTTAGGTTGTCTTCTCTTCCGCGCCGGGCAGGGTAAAGTAATTTCATCATTTTTTACTGATAATGTGGCCGCAAATAACCTACCAGGCTACTACACCTTCTTTTACACCACGCGATTAATTGCGTAATCCTCTTTTGCGACGTTTTTAACAATCACGCGCTATCAAGCAAGGACTGCTATCGGCTCGTTTACAATTGCCCTTCTGGCATTTAAATTTTAAGATGTACCAACGTGTGCAATCTAGCTCTTTTTGTTTAAAAAAGCTTATGGTAAAACAACTTTTTTTCAAGCTAAAATCGAAGTATTGTATCACCAACAAATTTATTTTTTGTTGTATAAGCAAACTCACTGTCTATTTTATCTATGCACCAAGCACAATTGAAGAAATAATACTACATCAAGAATGTGAAAAATTAATTGGGTAGTTGCAGAAAAGATCAGTGACCTGAACTAGTCTAAACTATGAAAATATTTTAACGATGATGATCTCTTTTTTGACATCATTGGTATCTGTAAAGACGGCAGCGCACTGATCTTTTCCAAGGAAATTAAGATGAAACCTTTTTCTAAAAATTTTAGTTTTTTACATAATTGTAATGTTTTGTGCCTTTAAATGTAAGTTGATTATGCGTTGACCACCTGGTCATCGAGGGTTTACGAAGTGTAAAATGTAACTTACAAATTTATCCAAATAAAGGTGGATGTACCCGTTAGTTCTTTGTATTTTTGTGCGTTTTCTTCGCTCACGCATTTTAGTGTAGAAATTTTCGTTTGTTTTGATATGTATACTGCTTGCAGTGCATGTTGTTGTGCTAACATCCAGTTTCGTCAACAAAGTTTACGCCAAAGCCCTATACGTCTTAACTGAAAAAAACGTAAAAAACACTTGACCGGATATTTGGACTACAACGTATAGCCTACTATGCAACACCATATAAATAACCAGGAAAATGAAAAGTTTTGTTCAAAAAATGTATGACAGAATTAAAAGTAAAAAGCGTAGAGGCGGCTGTGTGCATCCAATTTTACGCTATTTTAGTCTCTTCAAAACTGCACAAAACTTTTTATTCTTAGTCGTGTGGAGATTTCTTGCCTGTTACTTCACAAAGTACACTGTAGCTTCTTTTTTTATTTATCCTCGTACTCGCGTGAGATTGCCAAAATAAGGAAGTTTAAGCTTACTGTGATCGCAGAGTTACGCTGGCGGAATGCCGCATGCCTGTAAAGCTACAAGATGATGATGTTAAAATCAGGGATGTGGAAGCGGAAGCGGAAGCGCGAAAAATTCACCGCTTCCGCTTCCACATAGGAGGGAAGAATGGAGAAAGAAAAGAAATTGGTTCTGCTATCCTTCGTAGAAGAACGAATAGGGGGAACATAAACATTAAGAAATGAGTGCGAGGAGGAGTCGTTTAGAGAGATGTTGACCTTTATATAATCAGAGTAGGGGCCAAGCAAAGAAAGAGAGGAAGCAGAAAGCTCAGAGAAGAATAAGCCCTGCTTGACGAAAATGATGACGCCGCCACTAGCGTCTGCGACATCAGTAGAAAAAATACCAGATTGGGAGTGGGTGCCATGGGATTGCAGAGCAGAGAATTCAGGGATCCGAAAAGAAGATAAATTAAAGTTAGATTCCTGGATATAAATAAGGTCAATGGGATGAGACGAAATAAAGTATAGCAGTTCAGTGCTCCTGGCTCGGAGACCCCCAGCATTCCATTGAAGAACCCTAAGAGAGCTAGGGAGGGGAGGAGAAAGCAGGAGGTAGAGAGAAACAGTCAGAAGCATGAAGCGGTGGTGAGAGTGCAGAGGGAGAAGATACAAAGTGGGCAAAAAAAGGATAAAAATTTTAAAAGTGAGGGTGGGGTGTGAGTGCTGCATTAGCAGAAGAGGGCCAGATTGAGCAGTGAAGGTATACCAGCTGGAGGAGTCCGAGGAGGAAGTCACAGTGCTGATAGGTGTAGAATCTCCAAAAAAAGCAGGGAGGGCAGCTCCAGAAGTGAGAGCTGCCAAGAGTTCTGAATCTAGAAAAGGAGAGTAGTGAGCACTTTAAATGAACTTAATTAGAGCATGTGCAGCATTGCACTGACCTACCCCGCCAGGTCACATTTCCAGCGCACACTAAACAGAGAAAGACGGGACAAGGGTTAGGATGAACGTTGCCACTCATCAGGAGAAGGAGAAAAATGAGATATCAGTCAAGAGAAAGGCAGGAGTAAAGAGAAGACAGGCCGATTTTAAAGAGGCTGCGTGCTACCCTTCTGCGGTCGTTCAGGGGGCTGCACGGCGAAAAAATGGTTTGTGTGAGGGGAGTGCCCGGGGTAACTGGGACCCTCGGGAAGACCAACAGCCATTTTGACCCAACCCAAACGGGTCGGGAACCGCACCACCACGTTGAGGCGGCTGTTGATTGGTGCAGTTAAATTTTGCTCGCTTTACATGTACATACTATATATACGACAGAAATTTCGCACTTCACTATCCAAAAAGATCGGAGTCAATACGTGTTTTGAGGACAAACAGAAGGTCAGTAATAATGATTAGAGTTAAAGTTAACTCAAAGTCAGAGTTAGTTAGAATAAAGAGGGAAAATCAACGCTATACGGTGTAATTTGTAGTTGTGACGACAGGTTATTGTTGAGAGCTGTGATATGTGGTCATATGGTTTACATCTGAGAAGCATTAGGTTAACTGTTGTAAAAGTAGTTGTAAGTAGTGAAGGAACTTGTAATAACTGTCTATTTGTTGAAGTGTTTAATTATTTTTTGAATTGTGGTAACGAAATATTTGATTTTCTTGCAAGCAATTCGTGATTTCTAAATTTTGTTAGTGGGGGTTCCGTGACAAACGCGAAAGTAAATTAGGGGCTCCGCGATGACAAAAAGATTGAAAAGCACTGTTCTACATTTAACACAAGTTCTGATATCTAAGAAAAACAAACACAGAGTAGTTCAAAACAATAAGCTCAAGCGAAGTAGATAAAGTAATAGAAATAAATGAAGGTTTTTGTTTTCTCAAAATGATAAAGTGTAGGAGAAGGCAGGCTACAGACACACAAAAGTTAAAAAAATTGTCAACGGTCGTTTTTTCGTTTTTTGTTGGTGGAAGCGGAAGCGGAAGCGCTAGGTGTGGAAGCGGAAGCGGAAGCGTTTGAAAAATAACCGCTTCCACATCCCTGGTTAAAATAGTTGTAAAGCTGCAGGAAATCGAATTGTACAGGCTTGAACCGTTTAGATTTATAATGATAACTACAAGATCGCTTTAGAAGGCAAGATGGCTAAACCAGGGGTGAAAGTGCATTTGATTTTATTTGAGTTTCAATTTAACCAAGATTCAACAAGTTCGAGGTCTGCATATTAAATATATAAGGCTTCCGAGGTTGGATTCGGCAGAATTTTTAATGACTTCACTTGCAAATCAAATTGAAGACCTTTTTTCTGGTTAGTGAGAGAACACAAGGCCGCGGTCAATTACTTTCGAGTTTTTAATTTTCGACCTAAGATAAATAACCAAGTTTTTTCGAGTTTGCACCTCTAAGTTAAACACTTCCAAAACGTTCAAAACCCATTTGGAACAAAAATTTTGTTTCTAGCGATTCTCAAAGTACGGGTCGCGCCGTGGCAACCCAAATCTGTTAAAAATAAGACTTTTGTATTAATATATTTTGCAACGACCTTTTTTTCTTCTTTTCAATTTCTTTCAATCCCATTAGAGACTGAACTATTGCATCATACGCATTTCATTTGGCTTTACGTTATTAAACTGAATTATTGCATCATAAGCAGTTTTTCCGAGAGTTAATGGCAGCGTAGCTACTAGCTAACAGATAAGAGTGTAGTGACGTACTTTATAAGTTCACAAGTCAAAACTAGTTGATTGTGGAACAATTTTGGAGCTGAATAGTTCAGTACACAAGTCAGTGGAGTAGAAAGTCGATAAGCCAGTTTAAACCGTTTGTAAAGCAAAAGTTAAAGTTGTGTTGTATCAAGGTTTTCAGTACGAAAGTTAGTTAAATAGTTTGAAACATGTAATACACTACACGAAGAGTTAATAGTAAGCGAGATCTATTTAAAACCCTTACCTCTATGAACATAGCACGTGATCACCATGACCGTATCATACATCGATTTATTGAGCTATAAAGGTAATCTGCGCGCTTTATATGCATGTCACACGAATGACGTGGTTATTTCACATAGTAATAGCATTGCAAATAATTAAAGCCCCCTCCCATAATTTGATGAGATCATCCCTGGATGCGCTCCCTCCTTTTAGATTCATCATCAGGGCCTGTCCCGCCATTACCAAAAACCTAAACCCCATATTTGCAATAATATGACATGTAGCATCTTTCTATTACAAATTTCTTCGCCACATCACACGCGCGGCGCATGCTATTACTTTGGTACGGGGATCCCATCCGTATCGAAGAAGCAATGTACTACACAAAGAGTTTATAGTAAGCGAGATCTATTTAAACAAGATCTATTTAATTACTTTGTGAAATAACCACGTCATTCGTGTGAAATGCATAAGCCTATAAAGCGCGTAGATTACCTTTATAACTCAATACATCGATGTATGATATGGTCATGGTGATCACGTGCTATGTTCATAGAGGTAAGGGTTTTAAATAGATCTCGCTTACTATAAAGTCTTCGTGTAGTACATTGCATCTTCGATACGAATGGGATCCCCGTACCAAAGTAATAGTATGCGCCGCGCGCGTGATGTATGCGAAGGAATTTGTAATAGAAAGATGCTACATTTGTCATATTATTGCAAATATGGGGTTTGGGTCTTGAAGGTCTGAGTGCATCAATTGACGTAAAGTTTTAGAAAGCTGCAAAAATAACGCATTTCGCATATAAAAGGCGCCCTAACTCCAAAAACTCTTTTCGATCAGAAGTTTTGATGTTTTATTGAATTTATGCAATCACTCTCAAAAAATAAGGGTTCGTTTTTAATAACCAGTGAAGGCTAAGTCATTATTGCCCAAACACATAACAGTATTTAGGCACACAATTTGCACTTTCTGGTGGCACATCTCCCACACACTGGTTTGTAGCATTCTTGGCACATGTCAGTGGTCCGATTTCTGCCCTTTGAAGTTGAGCAGGTAAGAGGGCGTTTCACAACAGCACTAGCGTTTGTGTCACTTTGACTACAAACTTCTTCAGCACGCCGTTTACAAGACATGGTTGGCGCTCTTCCAGACAGCTTTTCTGCTACTCTTTGTATGAATTCTCTACGGCTAATACTGCTTTGGCAGATCAGCTTGTAAAGAACCCAGCTATTGATCAGAGCCATGTCAACTACATTGTAGAATACATGCACAGGCCAACGCCTACTTGGCTCCTTTCACCGAGCAAAGCGCCTTGTCATTTGGTCGTAAACGTCCACTCCCAATTTTGTTTTATTGTAACACAACGCTGAATCAGGTTTCTTTTTTGGGTTTTCGTTGGTTGAAACAAAGATACCCGGATGCAAGCTACTCAAAACAGCCACGTTTTTTGCTGCTTTGCACTGGTAGGATGTGGGTGTGATTGCCGTTTGGCCATCATACCTAAATACTTCGGTTTCATGCAGTTTCTTTTTCTTCTTCCGGGATTTATATTCTGTTCTGGAGCAATGTCCCAACAATACTGCACTTTTTCTCTACTAGTTTCAAAGCAAGACCAAGTGAAGTAAAATAATTGTCACACGTGACATTTTAATCCCGTTGGAAAAGCGGAGCAATGAGCTTCAGCACAACATCTGTGGGCACAGGCATGTCACTGCTTCTTGTGTCGTCTTTTCCTGCGTAAGGAAAGCCTTTAAATAAGTATTTGTTTTCTACATCAACTGCAAGCCAAAACTTTAGGCCAAATTTGTCAGGCTTATTGGCCATATACTGAATGATTTTGCATCTTGACTTTCATGGCCACAGCTGCTCATCCACTGTGGAATGAATGCTTTTTGGCAGTTTGGTGCGAAGCTGTTTCAAAGTTGGGAAACGAGAGCAAATTTATCCTGCAAATGATTTCTTCGTCTTTCCGTCTTCCGGTCGAAGAGAAGAAATCTCATAATTGCAAGAAATCTATGTCTTGGCATGGTTTTTGAAAACATTTGATAACCCCAAGACTTTTCCCAAAAGCTCTTCAGACGAAAGTTTCGTCCTCCAATCACGCCACGAGCAGCAACTAACCCAATCAATTTATCTAATTTATGCAAGGACACATCCCAAGATTGATCTCTAGTTTGCCTTCGTCCTTCTTCAGTTGCACAGTACAATTAACTTAAACTCAGCATTCCCAAACACGCTGATTAATCGAATATGAAGCCCTCACAGAAGCTGGCCACAAATAAGCCTACTTTTTTAGCCCATAAAATTTGCCCAACTATTAGCAATAACTAGCAAACCTTGGCACCTGTTACCTTACTTTGACTTCAGATTCATTCCTTAACATCAGTAAAACAACATATTTAATGTTCATTCAACAACTCTCACGTTTATCCATTTCATTTTCAAAAAACGATATCACTCCTATTCACTTCAAAGCAGAAGCACTGAAAGTGATCAGCCACTTTTTTCGTAAGCGCGTTTTGTTGACGTTTGATCATGTGCGCGCAACCTTCCTATTTTGTTACTGGTTGGTTTATCAAAATGTGGCAAATTAGTTGGATTAGAATTAGATTCCCGGACAAAACAGATATCATCTTATTGTCACGTTAAGGTTTGAAAAACGAATTGCAGTACAAAAAAAGACATTGGAAATTACTGACATCATTTGACAAATGGCTGTGGTTCATGATGCAACTTCTGATCATCAACTACGCTTGCCCTATTGCGCCACTTTCGGCAAACAGGTCAATATTTTTATCTGACGTCAAAATCAATGAACTGTGTCCAAAGTGCAAATTTACCGCGTCTAATGTTGACAAAGTCACGTCACAAAAACGAAGCCTCAAGCTTGGCCTGTAAATACCACCTATGCAGCATTAATATAATCAGATAATTAGATCTATCGTAAGGTACAGAGGAGAATTACAGATTATAGGTTGAACAAGATGGTAGGTTAGAGTAGGTGGTTCAGTGTTCCCTGATCAGTTTTTGACCACTTCTTTTGTGTCCAAAAATCGTGGCTATGTGGTTGAAAATTAATTGCGACTAATTTCTAAATCCAGCTGATTTACAAAAATACAAGAAAGAAGTAGCATTGCGTTTGTTAATATAGTCTTTGACAGCTGGTGTATCAAAAAAATTGCTTTGTTTAAAGGGCAGGTTGTTTTGTTGTTTAAATTTATGTGCTGTGGCATTATTTAGTTTTGAATAGTATACTTCCTTTCTTGTCATGTATCTGTACGTCTATGCCCATGAATCACCAATTTAGACTAAAATATTTGCTTAAAACTAACAGGGTACCATTAACTGCCTACTTTAGTTGTAGCCTTTGTTAGTTTATTTGCTAGACTGTTATTTATTTGTTCTTCGCAAGTGATTGGCAGCTGGTCACCTGCAACCACTTTTTTCAATTGCTTTTTTGCTTTGGTTGTGCATTTTTTTTCTGATACCACTAATGCAGTTATGCATAAATATATCACCGACTTTGTTTTGATTGTTATCTGTTATGTTAAGTGTTTATGTATTTTGTTTGGCAGTGGCTATTTCGCCGTCGACGGCAATTTGCCCTTTGAATCTATTTTGCCGTGATCATTCACGTGTGTTTATATATGCAAATTTGCTATTATTGCACCAGTGACTCTGTGGTGTAGTGGATAGAGCGCTGGTCTTGAGATACCAAGGTATCAGGTTCGAATCTCAGCTGGCCAGGGCTTTAAAAGAAAGGCAGTGTACACTGAAGGGGCAGGCCCGGTATGTAAATGTACGGGGCAGTGTACACTGCAAGGGAGTGTGCAGGGTGGGGGATGGAGACCTGGGGGTGCAAAATTTTTATTTTTGGTTTTTAAAATTGACCAATCAGAGACGACCAAAAGTCACATGTTTGGTACGTCATTAAGATTGACCAATCACAAACAACTCACGGCAAAATAGTCTCTGAGGGTAAATTGCCGTCGACGGCAAAATAGCCACTGCCATTTTGTTTTGATGGCAAGAATAAAAAACAATTGAACCGAGCTATTTAATTTTTAAGTTGCTACTTTTTTACTGTTTTTTAATGGCTTTATTATTCCATGGTTTCACATAAGTTGTGCTTTTTACCAAGCTGTCAAGTTGCAAAGGTGTTGTAATCATCATTCATTGTATTCGTTTTCCATTTAAAGCCTGGTAATCATCCCAATTCATAGGGGTCGACTGGTTATCTGCAGCAGTACCTTTGCCTGCCCCTTTCCTAAGCATAATTTGAAGGAAGTGGCTATTTTGCCATTGAAAGCATTTTACCCTTATAGGCTATTTAGCTGTCACCATTAATGTGTCTTTAAATTGGCATATTTGCTATAATTCTGATAGTGATGCTGTGGTGTAGTGGATAGTGCGTCTTTCAAATACAATGATTGTGGGTTTGAATCTTTGCTGGCAGGGTACTTAAACAAAGGCAATGTATATTTGGGGATCCTAGTATGTGAATGTGTGGTGGAGTGTACACTGGAGCCTGGTACATTAGGGATACAATTTTTTTTGATATGTCAGGGAAATTGAACAATCAGAAAGAACTATAAGTGATGTTTGTATTTGCTATTGATATTGACCAATCACAAATATTCAACAGCAAAATAGCTTTTAAGGGTTAATTACTGATAACAGCAAAATAGCCACTGCCAAAATTAGAAACATTATTTTTTACCTGCATTTGGTAATGTTCAATGTTGATTGCAAAATAGCCACTGCTTAATTTGAAAACATCATGTTTTACCTGAATTTGTTAATGTTCAATGTTGACAGCAAAGTAGCTGCTGCCTAATTTGACAATATTTCATATTTGACCTGCATTTGTTAATGTTCAATGTTGATGGCAAAATAGCCACTGCCTTATATGAAAACACTTCATTTTTACCTGCATGTGTTAATGTTCAATGTTGGCAGCAAAATAGTCACTACCTTATTTGTAAACATTTCATTTTTACCTGCATTTGTTAATGTACAATATTGTGTTTTGTCTTCCTGTTTTTGTTTTTTACTACCAGTACTGGTACATCTTTTGCATATTATGGGTAATTGTTCAGAATGAAAAATATTATGTTTGATTTGCACTGGTTCAGAGAAAAGGGTTTATTCTGTGCTGGTTGCAATAGAAGTGCTGTGCATTTCAAGGTCATGGCACAGGTTTATATTGAACCATGACCTGCATCAACTGCAACAATGAATAGGCATATGTACCTAGTTGGCTATGTATATCAACAGCAGCTGATGTGAAGAAACCAATCTCCTTTTGCGATATTCCAAATTTTTCTGCTTTCTACTGATTATTGATAAGTTGAACAAATAATCTTCATTGTTTATTTGAACCTATAATCACTGAATTATGTTGGCAGGTGTGTATAGGCCTTTTATAAATGTAAAAAGATAACATGAAGCCTCAAATTTAATGGTACTTGTTGTAATTTTGATATATTGAGATAAAATTATTGTTTCAAAATGATGTTACGAATATCAATGTGCTATTGATTTGTAGTGATTTGTTGAATTTTATTGACCATTTTACTTTCAAAATGGCTGCCACTGAAGCAGCTACTTCTGTTGCTTTTAAGACCATGCAAAAAGCTACAACAAAAAAAATGAACCAATCTACGAACATGCTTGACTGGGACATTGATCATTTTCCTCCTGAGGTACAATATGTTTATACATTACTTATGTAAATAACTAAAATTGTTGTTTACACTTATACTTTGTTTGAGAATGCGATTTGACATCACTTAAAAAATAAAACTACACTGCATTTAAGTGACTACAATCACAGCATGATGTCCAGTTGCTGACCCTTTGATTTAGATCAAATACTTTAGATGATATAGATATCAAAGAGAACACGCAAACAAAACATTTTTTAATAAAATCAAGTATAATTTGTCATAATCAATATTTTCACGGAAAATCTATTTCTCTTTGCTTTGTGTTAAGAAAAGATAGAGATTTAAATTCAGACGTTTTTGCTGTTGTCATGAAGCCTTTTGGAATTAATTCTAGTGATGATATTAAAATTCATCTCCCTAGTTTCTTTTGTCTGTTTTTTCAGCAAATCGGTAATTTATTTGGATACTCACCAATGTTATATCAAGGCACTGGTTTTCGCTTTCCAGCAAGTGTTTAATGAGGTGTTCTGACTCATCTGATATCAATAATTAATAATATTGTATGATAGCAAGTAGTGGCATTTTATCAGAAAAATGAGCAAGTTGAAGTCAAGTGTAATCATCTCTAGTTCTTAGCTAAAAGTGTGGGATATATAACAAGCTGGAAACTTTGCTTTGTTCTAAATAAGTATTTTGGGTATAAAATTGAGGTTCTCTTCTAGTCCCAATTGCCATTTTTGGGCCAGCAATAGGCGTTGTACTTAAACACCACTGGCCTTGATGAAAAGTCTCGCGCATATTTTCACATGACTGCAAAGAGTTGAGGCTGTATTGCTGATCTTGCACTTGCAAGCAGCTCCAACCCTATCCCCTGTTAATAGAATGGGTGCTTGATCATATGACATTTGTGTGCGTCGTCAAGTTTCAGTTGACAAGTATTGATTGAAACTACGAGATAATCTAAAAATAAAAAATGGCTATCATTTTTACACATTGAGAAGTCGTTGTTATGGTAGTTATCTTTGCTTTTTTATTATGCTGTAGGAGGAGGAAGGAAATGTTGAGTACAAGTTGAAGCTGATCAATCCTTCTGCTTCTCGTCTTGAACATTTGATTACTCAAATGAAATGGAGACTACAAGAAGGACAGGGTGAAGCTATTTACAAGATAGGCGTTGAGGATAATGGTGCTTGTGCAGGATTAACTGATGAAGAATTGGAATCAACGATGAGAACGTTAGAAAAAATGGCACACAGGTAACGGTGTTTATATTTTTGGCAACAAAAAACATTTTATGTACAAGTCCTACCGATTGGCCAAGTATAGCTGTTTTGGATGACTGTAGTTGGGTCTTACAAGGCATTAACTTTCAAAAGTGAACCATTGGAAAACAATTTGACTATTTTGTACGAACCGCTACAATTAATATAAGTTAGAACAATGGAGCATTTTTTTACGTTGGATATTTCATAGGTTGTGGTCTTGCAAGAAAACGTAGGATTAACCAATTGAATATTTGTGATCAACTACCAAACTGTGTTACTTTTTTCACTGGAAGAAAATTAGTTTGCTTGTTTAATAATTTCGTAAATAAATTCTTCTTTGTAGACTGGGTGCAGCTTTAACTGTGCTTCGTAAACGAGAAGTGGGTTCGTTAGCTTTGGGTGTTCGCCATCGAGTAGCAGAAATTTTAGTGCGAAAAGTACCAGATAATCAACAGGTGACTTTTCTGTTTAGTAATTGTTTTAGCACTATTTTTCGTTCATAATAATTTTTATTGTTAAAGCTTACGGGCTAAGTTTCTATATGTGTTAGTTGATACAAAACTGTTAATAACTCGTGCTTCGTGTTGTAGCCGCTAGTCCGTTTCGATTTTTTGTAAAAACTTTTTTGGTGGTACAGAATTTCGTGACGCTCTCATCAGTGGCAGTATCGCGTCTCAGGGATGCGATACTGCCACTGATGTGAGCGTCACGAAAAGCTTATGGCTCAAACAGCTTTTTTCAAAGCTATATTAAAAACTTTTTGCTGATGAGCGGATGTTTTTAGTTTTTGGACATCAGGGTTTCTGTTGTTGGAAATGCAGATGCTGGAAAGTCTACATTACTTGGGGTACTCACCCAGGGTCAACTTGACAATGGAAGAGGACAGGCCAGATTGAATCTGTTTCGCCATTTGCATGAAATACAAACTGGTCGCACCTCCTGTATTAGTCACGAAATACTTGGTTTTGACAGCAAAGGAAAGGTACTCAACCATATCTTTATACGAAATGCGATTTGCTAAAATAACAAGCTGCTATAGCAGAGCTGCATTTGTTCATGGTAACTTTAATTTAATGTATCTCTTCCACAGGTTAAGCCATTTTCTATGTACCTTCATAGATGCAGCTAAAATAATACTGCTTGCTATACATAACACTTACTACAAGCCTTCACTACGATTTTTTAGGTGATAAATCATAGCGAGTACAAAACAGCTGAAGACATATGTGGTGCTTCATCAAAAATTATTACCTTTATTGATCTCGCTGGTCACCATAAGTACCTTCGCACCACCATATTTGGGCTTACTTCGCACCATCCAGATTTTGCTGTTTTGGTCGTCAGTGCCAATAGAGGTGTTGGTAAGTGACGATTTTTAACTGTGATCGTGTAATGTGCATTGCGACACTACGTGCGATAGTTTCTGCAAGATTTGCCTTGAAGTTTTAAAGGCATATTCCCGTGAAATTGAACATTTGACCAAGTTTGATTGCATATATTAAGACTAATTGCTATGCGCGTTTTGTAAAAATTGGCTAAGTATTTTTACTGGTTCAATGTTCGTCTCATCAACAAGCTTAGGTATCGCGTCATTGGAGTGCAGATACATGTGCAGATACAACCGACGCGATGGTGTAGTGGTTAGAGCGTCCGCTTCGCAGTCGGTAGACCTGCAGTTCATTCCCTTTGTCGAGTCATACCAAAACTTAAAAATGGTATTTATAGCTTCCCTGCTTGGTGCTCGGCATTGGGAGGTTGTGGAGAACAAGCCGGCAAGTTCGCTTGTTGTGTCCTTGGGCAAGGCACTTAACGGGACGCCCCACCTTTATGTGGAAGACAGGTGACCCGGAAATGGCAACTCCCAAGCGAGTGCGGGCTCACCGTCCAAAACATAGCGATACATCGCTTTCTCGTGGATGGAGGATAAATATGGCAAATAAAATAAAAAATGTGTTTAGTGTTATGCCTTGAAGGGTTTGGTAATGCTTATTTCGAAAAAGCATCACATATATCAGGCGTCACCCATCTTCCTAACTTGAAGGGTTCTGAATAATGCGAACGGCTACCGTCACTGATACACTTGTGGGGCTCAAATAAGTCCGACTGGAAGCTTTGCTGTGGTCGACATCTTGCATATAATTAATGCTTGTAACAGTGTGGTCCAACTTTGTTTCACAGCGGGCCATCAGAAGCTGAAAATTAATTCCGTGGGCCGCCGTTTAAATTTTGGGACAGCCATATTATCTCCGGACATGTCTGGAATATTCGGGACCCATGGTAACGCTATCGTAATCACGCTAATCACCGTAATTATTCACGGGCCAAAATTGGCCCACGGGTCTGCAGTTGGACCACGCTGGCTTATAACATCTAAAAGTATGTCAAGACGGTGTAAGATCATTCGTTACAACCGCATTCTCCTTAGCCTTATACGCTTCTTATCATAACCGATGAGGGTTTTTTGTACGAAATCAATCATACCTATTTAGAAACTGCTGTTATTGTTTTGTTTTTAAGAAGTCTGATGTTATATTGTTTTGTTTTTAAACGTGTTCCAATTTTACCTTCGTTAAACGTTTCAGGCAGGGTTTGATTTTTTTTTTGATATTCTTATACAGTGAGTCTTCGTAAAATGGTAAATAACTGCAAATTGAAATTACCGTATACCGAACCCATTATAACATGTAATATTAGGGATGTGTTCCAGCACGTCGAAAGTCACCCCTACAGACATGAAAATAGTCTTATAAAAAAATGTGTAGAGTACTGCGCAATTGAAATAAACAGAAAATGTTTTTATTTACCTTTCACTCGCCACGCATTCTATTAGATGATGTCCCTGCCGAGGCTAAGGCACTGTAGGAATTTCAGTCCTTGTTCATCTTCAATGATGCGTCACTGTGAGTCGTGATAATAATAACCACAAAAAACACGCCGTAAGGATTTCACTTGTGTTCAATGGGGAAACGCTGGAAGAGACTGATTGTTATGGTGGTGCCGCTAGGGTACGGTGTAAACAAAACACGAGCGGATACCGTATCTGTGAATTTTTCATACCGTAAATAGAATCGAGGGTAATATTACCAAACTGTCAACCATAACTGTGAATTTACCAGATAACGAAGCACCGTATAAGGAAAACTCAGTGTACTTTTAAAATTACAATACAACAATTTTTTGAAGCTGGAACTACACGAGAACATCTAGGACTAGCCATGGCTCTTCGCGTGCCTACCATTGCGGTTGTAACGAAGATCGACCTATGTCCTTCAGCGGTTGTCGAACGCGCTTGTCGACAGCTGGAAGAGCTCCTAACTTCTCCTGCGTGTGGAAGGATCCCATTCCGAGTCCGAACAGAAGATGGCGCGTACACGGCTGCGTTGAATATGGCTAGAGAAAGGTACGGCGGTATCATTGAATTTATTATTTAACTATCGCTGTTGCAAAATCTTTTTTTTACGTTAATGCAACAGCTATTGAGCTTATATACTGCAGAAATGAAGCGTTGTGTAGTTGTCATAGTGGTAAAGAAGTGCTTTTTTTGGGCAAGATTTTCCATGAGCTAATGTCGAAACCGTGTGTGGAAATTGGTTTCGAAAAAGGGAAAGGTGCAGCTTTGTTTGAGATCACGAGATCTACGCATTTACGTAAATTCATTTAATAATAGCATTAGTGTTACCTTATGTCGTAGGTTGAATAATGTGCTGTATACGTTTGTATTGTGATATCAGCGTCACTTTATTCACGTAGAACTTGTGGGCGTTGACACCTATTCTGAGTTATAGCTAGATTCATTATGGATGAAAATATTCATTATTCATCTTTCAGTGCCTTCATGGGGGAAATAATATTACTTTTTTATTACATGGTATTATAATCAGAAAGTAGTTTTATCTTTTGAAGACAAATTAACCATGAAATCACTTTCAGGGTAATTGTGTATTAAAACTTTTCGTTGGAAATGCTTAGAATAGTTGAATGCCACTTCACTTAGTATGAGTATTTTTATAGAGAAGAAACTTTTTAGCACTTGGGTACTTGCAAAAATGCTTGGTTATTGCGAAGGTTAATCTTATTGAACAGTTTGTATTTTTTTAGATCAAAAGTTGTTCCTGTTTTTACTGTGTCCAGTGTTTCTGGTATGAACTTGCCTCTTTTAAATCGTTTTTTCAATGTCTTACCACCTAAAAAAAATCCAAGAGAACAGGAAAAGCTGATGCAAAATCCACCAGAATTTCAAGTTAGTCAATTCTTCTTTGACAGTTTTTTAAACTGTGGCTTAAAAGATATTTTGCAATATAAAGGATTGTGGATACGTTACAACATTAAAGTTTATTTGTAAAACACGGTTACATAGTAATGTTGTTTTCACTTTCTAACTGATAATTAGTGCTATAAATATTGAAAACATTTGTAACAGTTGTCGAAGTTTTTGAACCAAAGGTATGAGTCTTTTGCAGTAATTCGGTTAACCGAAAGGTGGCTAAAGATTCGAATTGGCCTTAATTCTACCGTAAAAATGGCAGGCCGAAACTAACTTGAAAATTGATTTGTATTAGTTTTTTGTGGTCTAGCTTACGGCTAAGACTAATCGAGTAATTACTGTCCAGCAAAACCTTTTCTAAAACTAAATTCGATCAAATCGAGTTCCTGTATTCTGCCTTCGTGAGTTGTTGCCTAAAGTTTAAACATAGAAACAGAACTGATGTGAATGTTGTACTTACAGATAGATGAAATCTTCACTGTGCCTGAAGTTGGTGCTGTCGTTGGGGGTACTTTGTTTTATGGAACTATATCTGAAGATAGCAAGTTATTGATTGGCCCCTCAAGTCTGGGTCACTACCTACCCGTCACTGTGACCACCATCCAGAGAAATCGTGCTCCATGTAGACTGGTAAGGGCTGGCCAAGCTGCCACCCTGTCTTTGGGCAACGTCGCATCTCGAGATATTCGAAAAGTGCGTGACGTAAATTAATAGGTTCCTGTGTACAAGAATGTGTGTTTAATCATAAATCATTGCTCACGTTAACATTAAGCCTAGTCAAAAATACTCTTAGTTCTGCTTTTTGTGTCCAAATTGACGAAATCTGTTTGTTTGAAAACAATTCTAAAATCGAAAATTTACATTTAAACAAAGTGTTTAATTTTTATCTTAACATTGACTTAGGGAATGGTTATTGTGAGTGAATGCACTAAGCCGGACAGTTACATGCGATTCGACGCCACTGTGTACCTGCTCTATCATCCCACTAGCAGTATATCGGCTGGATTTCAATGTACAGTTCACGTCGGCAGTGTGAGACAAACCGCTACAGTTGTAGCAATTCACAATGAAGAGGTACTTAACACTAACTACGTGGTCATTCTGACAATGGACTTCTATTTAGAGGGCTTTTGATCGTCAAGCGACGTCAGCAAGTCAACAAAGAAAACCGACACGTGCTGACGTCGTTGGTCATGTGACCGGTCACGTGCTCATTGTTTTGATGCTTCATGACATCACTGTGTTATCTTCATCAAATGCGTAGGGCATGTTAAAGGCAGGCTTCTCTCGTACGAGAAATGATGCTGCCACTGACATTAAATGCGCGGGAAACGTTGCAAGGTGCACAATCATAACATGAAATTCTTAAACAAAGAAACTCGCCATAGTTTTATGGCTACTAATTCTATTTGCTACGTTACATTACTCTGTCATTGTCTCTAGCTATAGTTTTAAGCAAAGCCAGTTTTTACGTTCTAATTTGTCGAAAACGGGAGTTGATCTGGGGAGTTAAAGCAAGCCAAAACATTTGCAGCTACGCTACGCTTTCGCAATGTGCAAGCAGACTCGGAGCTTGTATTCTGCAAGTGGACTTTTTGTTTTGAATTTACTAATATGTTGCCGCCTACCCAGTAGATTACAAGTCTCGATTTTTAATACTACCAACTATCATGTTTCAGAAAACTTTGGGACGGAACGAACAGGCCAGCGTCACTTTCAAGTTTTCCTGCTTTCCGGAATATCTTCGCACTGGGTCTACTGTACTTTTTCGCGAGCGAGCGACAAAGGGCATAGGACAGGTGACTAAGCTGCATCTTTTCTGCCCAGAAGATCACGTGGCTAGCAAACGTCATCGACGTACACGTGGTTCGCTTTCGTCCAATGGGGCCGCACAAGACAGCACTACTTTGAGAACTAATGCGGACCCACCTTCACCCTCGATGTCTGACCCCATCTCCCCCAAACGACAGCATATGGAGTAGTCTTTGCATCTGTTATCTCTGTGTTTTATAAGGTGTGATTTTGTTGGCCTAGGACATTTTCACCGCTTGTCCTTGTGTTACTTCGAGCAAAGCCGTTTTGAGAAGCCGAATTTGTATGGAAGGGAAAGGGTTTGACACGAACAAAAAACTTTCAGATGTTAAAAAATTTTAGAAATAATTCTAATTTCTGCGGCCATGATTTTTTTTAATCAAGGTTTTTCACATTTCTGGGATGTCAATTCTCTCTTAATACGGTCTTGCATTGAAGATGTTGCGTGTAGAGATAACTTGCTTGTGATGCATGTGTTAATTTACTCAACACAGTTCTTACATAACACCTGCACACTTGCACCATCAGTGTTACGCAAAAATTATATATACTAGGTTTAATTTTTAAATGTGATCTGCCTTATATGAATCGATTGGCGTGTTGGTTAGTTATTTCTGGGAACTGAACTGTTATCTCTGGGATTACTTACTTTTAGATTTGATTAAAACAATTCAGGTGAGAGTTTAGTGATGCAAGCAGCCGACTCGTCGCTCGACTGTTATTTTCAATCACCATTAATGGAAAATTTGCGGATTTCTGAATATAAGTTTTCAAACATTTTTCATTGGATTTTATTGTTTGTTTAATTTTGTTAAGGAGTTTGCGAACTTGTTTTTGAATTTGTTGGTACTGGTTTTACATTTTGCCTATAATCCTTGTGAGTGATGATAGAAGTAGGGCCGGCGCGACACTGCTATTTTTAAAATGTATGCTTTTAACTGCATAGTCCATTGGTGGTTTTGATAGAATAAATTCTGGCCTATGCTTATTTAGTAACTGGGGAGGGGGGAGACATAGAAGAGCAAACTGAAAAGTTTGTGCGACTTTGTAGATCTTATTTACCACATTATGTTCTGTAATGAGGATACTGTGGTAGCCCGAAACCTGCCGTTACTTTCTATATTCAAAAATTGCTGTTTTGTATGTGAATTTTACTATAGTTTTAGGGGTAGTTTATTTTTTCAAATTTGCAACATCGTATTTATTTTCAACTTTGGTCAAAAATCTTTCGAACAGGATCTTAACTCGTAGTTTTTTACGCTTCATTTGGAAAAGACTATTCCCTCCAGATTCCGATGTGTGTAAATCTTGTCACTGAACTGTGCTTACCAACCTCTTGCTTATACGCTTCACACAGCTTAACGTTGTGAACTGGAATGATATTTCGACTTTCACTGCCGTATTGCAGTAATTTCAAACTCATAGTTCTTGATTCTGTTGAAAAACTATATTACATCGATTTTCACTGTAATTTATTTCTATTTTTGTAGTTCGGCTCGTGTAGGAAAGAACTATCTATTTTTGTTCACTTCAATTTATAGGAAGTTCATGTTTGGAACGTAATTTTACCTTTACTGTCTAGTATTTTGGCAGTGCGTAATTGCAATGTTGTTCGGCTTCTGATACTTAATGGTCACAGTGCCATGCCTTCATTTCTTAGAAAAATATTAATTCCTGTTTTAACATTCAAATTTAATATTGATTTTAACTTTTAGAACGATCTGTACTCACAAATGTTTTGTTTAACGTAAATGCTTTGAAAAGTTGATGGATATTTGCACAAGATTCAGGCCTAAAAGTATTTATAACTTCTATATTGTTTCAATTTGATTCATCGTGTGTTTACATTTTTCGCTTTTCGTATAGTGCGAACAATAAAAACTGTTTTATCAATGTCTCTGCTTTTGAAGGGTGTTATTGACGAAAAGCAACTTTTATTGTAATTGCAAGTAAAGAGCAAGCGAAGAAGCTCAAGGATCGCTAGTCGGCCTGCATCGATCAAATTTTTTTTATCTTTGTGTATCTCAGATTGGTTCACAAGCCCAGATCTGGCTTTTGGACAATTTTAGCTGCCATTGATTTCTTAATGGACTTGATTCTGTTAAGCATTCGCTCTTTAAGCTTTTTCCATTCTTGCATTGTTCGGTAATCACAATCTTGTATTGCTGGCTAGTCCGGTTGTTTACTGGTGCAAAATCCGCTTGTTTGGAATCTGCCGAGACGTTTTGCGAGAGGCTGTATTCTCTTTGTCTTTTTAGCTTTTTTTTCAGGCAAGTAACCTAATCGACATCTGTTTCTGCGGAGAAAACGCAAGAAGCTTTCAATAAGCAGGAGCACAGGCATTTCAATCCAGGCAAATATAAAACCAAATTTTTTATCGACCGCCACACAGCTAGACTTTAGCCTTTCTACTTGCTTCTTTACTCCCAGTTTCGTTCTCCACTGCTACCTTCCTTGAGATCACGTTTGACGGAACTCTTCTTTTCTGAGCGCATGTCTTCGCAGAAATCCACGTTTTTCCTTCGCCTTTAGGTTTTATTCAATTTCTTTGCTTCTGAAAAATTCTATGTACATTACACAAACATCTTAACTTGCTTTTTCTCGCTCAATAATTTTCTTTCTCTGTGCTACCAAAGTGTGTTTACTTTCACCGAGCAGCCAGCCGCGCGATCACTTGCTTCCTCTCGTTCTCTTGTTTGAGATTTTTTATTTCTTGCCGGCCACCTTGACTCATTTTGATATGTCCCAGAAAGCTCTTGGTCTGCTGTTTTGTTTGTCTAATTTAGAATAAGGCAAGACGCAAACTAAGACCAATGCTTACCAGAAGTTCTCAGAAAGATTTTGTTACCATGCACATTTTTCCAGGTGAAGTTTTGCTTGTTTGCATTACTCATTTTTCTTCCTGAAACTTTATTCCTTCAGCGTGGGGTATATACTTTCCACTTTATGCACCTCTCTCCCACCCTGTTTTTGGTTGTCAAAAAGACTTTTTTGCCCATCTAAGCTTTTGTACACTACGCTCTTTGATAATTTTTTCCTTTGGCAAAGAAGTCTATCCTCACCAACTGCTTTTTTTGTGACAATTCGTGAAGATGGCGGAATTCACCTATTCTTTTTGGAAAGTTTTCTGAGGAAGCTTACCATTTTGCAAGGTCACTGCTAGTCTCAGCAGCATGACTCATTCTATCAGTCTTCGATGTTTTTCTCGCAAACTTTCGTTCTGTATTCGACATGCTTGCCTCTCCTCCGGCATTTTTTCCCTCTTGCACTCTTTGACAGTTCTGGCAAGAATTCTACACTTTTTTTCCTTTTACTATTTTCATGCCGCATCAACTCCCTGGTCACTTTTTCTTGGTCTCAATACACCGCAAATAAACTCGCCAAACATGGTGTGCTATTTTAGTCATCCGTAATTTTATGCATCTTCTTTACTTTATTTAAACACATTTTGTTTTTAAGACTAGAGGGACATTATTACCTTTAAACTCTTTGACACTTTAATCTCCACTCTATAAGGAAAAACTTGTGCCTCCTCGTCACCTTTGTGACCTCCTCTTGCTTATGCTGAAGTAGAGATGGCGTTTATTTTGACAATTTGCTGTTTGAATTAGCAAAACTGACAATCCTTCCTGCGTGGCCTGCTGCCAACGTTTTTACAGCATCTTTCATCACATTTTTTCGGGCCTAGTTATGCTTCTTTACGCTGCTGTTTTGGCGAATCTTTCTCCTTTTTATGACCTTTGATACAGGTCGTAAAGAGTTAGCCGGTTCCATGTTCTCCAGTCATGCCCAATACAAAAGAAAAGAATGAGCGACAACTTGCCTGCAGCTCATGTAGTAGCCTACATCATTGTAAGTTTGAGGTTACCAAAAATTTAATACACTTTGTTTGAATCGATAAAATTTTCATTCCCTCTGCTGGTGTTAGGTTAAAAAGATGTAGGCAAAGTATAGAAGCAAAATTTACAATATTTTACGACAAGACTTTAACATCAGCATATGAATAATTGCTTTGTAGAAAGTTGAGACATTTTATTTGCCACAAGAAAATACATAAAAGAAAATGTTTTTATTCTATATGTCTTTCATCTTTCTCAATAACTGCGTTCACACGTCTCCTGAAACTTGCAGATGTGTTCTTCAAATATTGTAAATTGCAAATTTTGCTTCCCCACCCCGTATATATATATATTATATTGACATATATATCAATGCAACGCCTCTGTGGGATTCGAACCCGCATCTTTGGAACTGGCTTCCTCGCGCGTCGAGTTTCGCTGCCATACCTTAAAGCACCGCATTTAGCTTGTAACCTTTGGAAGACCTTTTTGTGCCTAATCACTGCTTGTGTGATCAGCTTTACATAAGGATATCAGTTTTAGTCCATAGTGGAGCGGCTAGCAGTACGTCAAAACGAACCTCGTTCAATAGTAAACGGCACATAAGTCTTGTGCTTTGTGTTAGTATATTCTATAAAAGTCAACGTTAATGCTATTGGGGGAATCTCTTGGCCCTTGACAAGTCCTGCTTCTAACAGCAGCCTATAAGATCAATCTTTGGAAAACTGAGGCTGCTGAGACAGGATGTATAGCCAAATTTACGCGCACTCCAAAATTCACTTTTCCACACGAAGCTGTAGAAATTTAGTATATTAAAGTGGTATTCGCGTGGCGGAGCGTGAAGAAGTACGGTTATCTGAAATGCGGAGATGAATTAGCAAATGAAACACACACAAATCAGATTATAATGCGGGTTCGATTATGCACAAGTTCACATACACAAATACGGGATCAGACTACGGGTTCAAAAAGGGATCAGACTACTACAAGTTATGCTCGAATTTCGGATTAATAATTTAGATATAAAACAGTCGATATAAAGAAAAATCCAGCGGGAAAATAGGTAACAAAAGCAAATATTACAATTGGGCTTACCGGACTATGGCGGAACCGTTCCAAATATATATGCAAGACGTTCAGTATACTGGTAATTCAAAACAACAGTGACAACACCCAACAATTATTCTCGGACAGTTACTTGACACAAATGCTTTCGACGGTTCTCCCAGTTGTAAATTTCTCAATTAATCTCGTTCACAAACATTTTTTGACTCGGTCTATTTGAATAAGGCAAGCAGCAAGCGAGCAAAGCTTAGCTGACCGAGAATGCGAACAGCGCTGGAAATAGCGCAGCTGTAACAGCACAGGAGCAGCGATGCAAAGACGCGACGCCGATTTTAAAGAAACATCAACCTCACTTTATTGAGAAGCTCCCTGACTTTTTGTAAGTAGCTACTGAAATACCGAATATTTGAGCTTTTTTTAAAATTATTATTTGTGGACATAGATTTAAACGCCAAAATTCCGAACATGTTCGGAATATCATGGCAACCATTTTTAGACCATTTTTGACTGTCAACTCTTAAGCACTCTTTATACTACAGCTAAGTTGGGGACTTATGTGTGTTTAAACGTTTCTTTTGGAACACATTTCTTAGCACCAAAATTCGGGACATGTCCCAAAATCTCGGGACGCACGATAATCCTAATCTAATGCAATGGTTGCACTTCTTTCCTATTGATTACAGCAGGCTGTAATATGAACCTTTCCCTACTTGGAATTTTTAAAAATATTTTTTCTTTGAAATACAGTCTTAAGTATAATTATTTCCTATATACGTCACGTGATATGAACGTTTTCTTGGTTGGAATTAATAAAAATATTTTTTCTTAAATGGCCTTGCCTTAAAGTAACGCAATACTTTGGAGGAAACTTTATTATGGCTGTAACTGTACTGGCACTCCAGTGCTTTATTTAGCCCTGTACTAATCACCGCGACACCAATGGCTATTAGGTGAAGGGGATCAGAGGAAGCCGTGCTTCCCTGACGTCTGCTTGCGTCTACCTGTTTGGGGCTACTATAAATTTCCTGTTTTTTCTTAGAGAAGGACTTAACTGCATAACAACAGCTAAATATTATAAAAGTTAAGGTTTCATATTAAAATGAATAATCAATCAATATCAATGTTCAATACTGTGACGTCAATCTTCTTTTTAGCGTTGTCGATTTTTCCCACTGTTGTGTCGCAATTAACTAACGGGACGCAAAAAAGTCTCACCGACATTAGAACAGACAATTTCATTTTGCTTTTAATTGTGATAGTAAAGAGATTGATTATAGAGCTTGAGTGACAATTCGGTGTGTATGCGAGGTCTCAGCTCGTCCGCTAGCCACTCTGCACCTGCAACTGGAGCAATTAGATCTGCGAGCAAAAGAAAATCTGCTAATGCTAGTGATTTGGGAGTTATGGCTCAAAGCTAGTTTGACTCCACACTTATCTCGCAAGCTTGTTTGGAGCCAAAAAGATCCTTTAATGCGGCATGATACTGCAGATGGGATTGATTAGAATATTTTTCCAAATTTGATGCAAATTTTTGCTTTGCTTGCCGCAATTTTGATACTAAAACTGCAAGGAACTTTCGAGGAATGCGTTGTGAATCAATATTTGCAACTGCTTCCGTAATTGGAAACATGCTACTGAAATAAATGAAAGGTTTTTTTAGCATGCTACTGTATACAACAAGAAAAAATAAAATTTTCTGAAATAGGTAAAGAAATAGCTCATTCGTCAACATAGAAATAATTGAATGAAATTGCCACTACTTTTTCGACACTAATTGATACGGTAGCTTTTTCGACCGCCAATCAGTTGTCATTCAAAAGCAAAATTGACTTATTTGAAAACAAAGACAACGGAGGAAATACACTTTTTTTAGTTGTTTAATTGCACCATTGGAAAAGACTTGCGTTTATCAATCATTAAAACACTCAACGAAAACAATGCTCCCCAGCTCCATTATGCAAAACGAACTAATTGTCGATATGAGCTCACTCGTAACCGAGAGTATCAAACAAGAAGTTGAAAACCCCTATGCAATCAAAGTTGATGGTACCAAGGACCTTAGTAAAATAGAAAACATTTCCATAATTGTTCGTATTTTTAACGAGCCTTCCAGCAAAGTGGCCAAACGTATTTTGGTTTTATCGAGCTGTGATTCGGATGATGCAAAATCGATCAATGATGTAATTTTAACGGAATGTTAAAATTAAAACTAAACTAAGCAGAACTAAAGCAGAACTGTCTTTATCAAAGATACTTAGTCAAGTTTATAATGGGGCGTCTGTAATGGCTGGGAGCTGCAGAGGTGTTCAACTTTTACTTCAGGAACGAAAAAATTGAGTCATTGCCTGAACCATTAATTGCACCTGGTAGTGGTGCACGCATTGTCGACTAAACGAGCAATCAATAATTTTTTGCATATTTGTGCTAGTCTTTACAATTTTTTGCAATCCCGCTGTTGCACTTTACCATAATGGTGAAAAGTTGAACTCCAGCTTGAACAGAGATGAAACAGTCATCCAACAAGTGCCACAACCATTCTCAGTTCTTGTCAAAGTATAAGATCGTTTATCCCAAAAATGGATGCTTCAAGGACACCTAGAGCAGAAACATTTGTGGAGACATGAGGGGGGTTCGAGAGGTGCAAGAAGGCAGCTTCTTAATCATTGCAAAAATACTAAACAAGGTATGTTCAAACTCAACCTCACAGTCGTTTATTGATGATGATAATTAAACCATCTCATGCATATGACCTTGCGCTCTATTTTTAAAACTTCAGTTGGAATGGGCCACCACGACGGGTGGACTGCTTGGCCGCCATCTGTCTGTCACATAAAGATGGAGGCATTAAATTAAGTGCTTTGCTCAATGACACAACAAGCGTAGTTGCGGACTTTGTTCTCCACACAATTTCTATCGTGATAAGGGCCAAGCGGGGAAGCTGTCAATGCGATTTTTTAAAGATATTTTGTGTAACTCGACAAAGGAAATGAACCACAGGTCTACCGACATCAAAGCGGCCGCTCCAATCACTAGCGCATCGCGCCGGTTAGACGTACTAAATGATATTTAGAGATTTCCTTATTCAGCTATTTTAAAGACAAAAAACAGAACCTTTTGCCATATAAAATAGCAGATTTGTATGTTTCCGTTTTAAGCGAATTTTTTTGTTTTTTAAATTTTTGTTGTTAAAACTAAAAATAACTCGCTGATTACAATTACTGTGTTAGCAAATGCTTTTCGTTTTTAAGAATAGCCTATTATGCAGACAGAAAAATCTAATCGTCCTCACGTTAAAAACCATTGAAGCTGTTGGACAAACAACCAATGAACTAAATTATATCAGGGTAGCAAATTCGAAGAAAATCATGAAGCGCTGCTAACCAGGAATGTGGAAGCGGTTATTTTTCAACCGCTTCCGCTTCCACTTCCACTAAAAAAACAGCCGCCTCAACGTGGTGGTGCGGTCCCCAACCCCGTTTGGGTTGGGTTAAAATGGCTGTTGGCCTTCCCGAGAGCCCAGTTACCCCGGACACTCCCCTCACACAAACCATTTTTTCGCCGTGCAGCCCCCTGAACGACCGCAGAAGGGTAGCACACAGCCTCTTTAAAATCGGCCTGTTTTCTCTCTTTTCCTGCCTTTCGCTTTCCCGTCTTATCATTCTTCTCCTTCTCCTGATGAGCGGCAACGTTCATCCTAACCCTTGTCCCGTCTTTCCCTATTCAATGTGCGCTGGAAATGTGACCTGGCGGGGTAGGTCAGTGCAATGCTGCACATGCTCTAATTGGGTTCATTTAAAATGCTCACTACTCTCCTTTTCTAGATTCAGAACTCTTGGCAGCTCTCACTCCTGGAGCTGCCCTCCCTGCTTTTTTTAGAGATGCCACACCTACCAGCACTGTGATTTCCTCCTCCAGCTGTTATACCTCTACTGCTCAATCTGGCCCTCTTCTGGTAATGCAGCACTCGCACCCCACCCTCGCCTTCAAACCTCTTATCCCCCTTCCGCCCACTTTGTATCTTCTCCCTCTGCACCCCCACCACCGCCCCATACTCCTATCTGTTTCTCTTTACCTCCTGCTTTCTCTTCCCCTCCCTAACTCCCTCAGGGTTTTTCAATGAAATGCTGGGGGTCTCCGAGCCAGGAGCACTAAACTGCTACACTTTATTTCGTCTCATCCAGTTGATCTCATTTGTATCCAGGAATCTAACCTTAATATATCTTCCTCTTTCCGGATCCCTGGATTCTCTGCTCTGCGTTGGCACCCACTCCCGATCAGGCATTTTTTCTACTGATATCACAACGCTAGCGGCGGCGTCATCATTAGGAAAAATACCAGGGCTTATCCTTCTCTGAGCTTTCTGCCTCCTCTCTTTCTTTGCTTGACCCCTGCTTTGATTATGTAGAGATTAACATCTCTCTAAACGACTCCTCCTCGCTCTATTTTCTTAATGTTTATGCTCCCTCGATTCGCTCTTCTCCGAAGGATAGCAGAACCAATTTCTTTTCTCCCTCCTATGTGGAAGCGGAGGAATTTTTGCGTTTCCGCTTCCACGGAAAAAGGACCGCTTTCGCACCCCTGCTGCTAACACAAGTTTATTCTGACCTAAACAGTTTCATCAAAGTATTTTCTCTATAGATTGCCTCTTCTTAATGTTCTTACAAGAGGCTTGAACCAAGACTTCTTCCTTGCGTGCAGTAATGATGCAAACAAGTAGATAAGACATCTATATGTATTAGCCAGCAGATATCGTATTTTTGCTTGAGACAATAAGATATATCTCATGCAATAGCTAGTTTAACATTCAGTGGCTTATGTCTTTGTAATAAGTGGTTGGTAGGAAGCATTAACAGATTATTTAGACCAATGTTTATCATCACCCAAAAAATTTTTTGATTTTAATGGTTTCTTCTCAAATTTTATTTTATTTTGATCGGTTGAAAGGGCTTATTTGAGAACATCATTGTTCTTGTGCTAATAATACAAGTTATAGATAGGTAATATTTTGCCGATTTAGACAATTCAGGTAAAATCATGCCAGCTTCGTCTATGTATAAATCAATAGCCAAGGTTGCATTGTCTTAAGCATTCTTTCAAAAGTATGTTGCAAAAATTCTTGAGTGCTTCGTTTTATTTAGAACAAACAGAAGTAGCTTGTGTTATTTTGTCCCACAGAAAAGAGCACTTCACTTCGATTCTCTTTGCATGGTAGGCAAAATTGAAATTACAGTATTACCTAAATTTAAATCTTGCTGTTCAGTAGAGTACGTATACGAAAAGAAAGAATGTTTCAAGGGAACTATTCCAATGTGTATCAATAAATAAACGATGAACGATTAGCAGTAACAGTTACGGTAATCTAAATAAGTAATAAGTATTGCCGCAAATGTTCTGCTTCCACGATGATTTTTAGAAAAACTATCCTTCAACCCTTTGAGCCCTGACGGGAATTCCAGTTCCCATCTTATAATCCTGCCTATAGTTAAGCAATGTAAGCAAAAAATAGTCTTTGAGCTCTGGAGGGAACCTCAGTATTCAACACTTTAGGCATATCATCAGTTGCAGTATAAAATATATTTGTCATTTCTTCCTAATTTTTACATAAATTTGTTAACCTTGGAGAATTTGGTCGAAAAGAATATCTGATACGCATTGCCGCATATCGCCATATTTATGTTGCGTTAGTGTTTTTTGTATGTATGACAAAACCTTGCCGAATAAGCATGCAGAATGTTCATTTTCAGTGATGAAAATATACAGGTATGTTTATTACGTCATCAATATGATCATATGGAAGAAATGTAAGACTCTGTATGGCGAATAATTCCAATTTTTAACGTCTAAAATTTTGACGGGAATTAGAATTCCTGACCCCTAAAATGACCTCAAAATTCATGTGATGCACTTCATAACAATAAATATGTTTATTGATGCCATTTCGAGCAAAAATATCCAAAACTTCAAAAAATTTATGGTACTTTAGGTAAGTCAGGGCTGAAAGGGTTAAGCACTTATATCCATAAAATCTGTGTTAAAAACCACAATTTTGACTAATTTTACCGTAATACACATTTTGATTATTCATGCAATTTAATAGAATGCCAAAACTTCAAATGTCTAACTATGGTGATGCCTCACCTGCATTCTCAATTTCCTTTAATCCATACCAGCATCTCACATGCCAGCTATTCATGATCTTTCCCACAAAACTAAATTTGTACTAGCCTATCGCAGGCTAGTCCATCCAACAGTGTTTCCGGCATAAAATGCAAATATGCCCCTCTTGGCAATTTCAGATCATGCCATCGATCCATTGCTGCATTACTGCATAGACCTCATACAAGGGCAATGGTTTTGACCTATATCACATAGGCACTTCACATGTTTCAACCGCATTGCGCTAGAATCAACATGCAGGGATAGCATCTGAGTATAATGTCAGCCTATTACACAGTCAGTATAACACAAAATAACAACACGGGACAACGTTGTTTCGGGTTACTGACCCTCATCAGCCGTATGCTTATTTTCTGCAATACCATGTACAAAACACTCCTACCAGAGGGTCAGTAACCCGAAACAACGTTGTCCCGTGTTGTTATTTTGTGTTATACTGACTGTGTAATAGGCTGACATTATACTCAGATGCTATCCCTGCATGTTGATTCTAGCGCAATGCGGTTGAAACATGTGAAGTGCCTATGTGATATAGGTCAAAACCATTGCCCTTGTATGAGGTCTATGCAGTAATGCAGCAATGGATCGATGGCATGATCTGAAATTGCCCAAAGGGGCATATTTGCATTTTATGCCGGAAACACTGTTGGATGGACTAGCCTGCGATAGGCTAGTACAAATTTAGTTTTGTGGGAAAGATCATGAATAGCTGGCATGTGAGATGCTGGTATGGATTAAGGGAAATTGAGAATGCAGGTGAGGCATCACCATAGTTAGACATTTTGATTATTTTTTGAAATCAACAGCTTCTCCTTTTAACCTTTGTTCAAATTAATTCTTTCAACGAAATTGAACTTTATCACCGTTTGTGGGCCTTAGTAATAATTTAAAGCAAAGACATAGGTCCAGATCAACAACTCACACCATTATCATGCGATCCAATTTTTGAATATTCAGGTTTAATTTAAATAAAAAAACAATAATGAAATAAAACAAAAGTCACATTGTATCCTCCGCTGTTTTCGCTTTTCTCATCTTAAATTTTTTTTGATGAGAAGAGGAATCAATAACGATTGAAATTCTTCGTAATGTTTTTCTGAAAGATGTTACCTGCAAATATTGCAACAACTTAAAATGATGCCACAAATATCACAGTGGATGTGGTTTAGACAAGTCATACGCCGCGAAGTATCTTTCACACTTAAACTTGGGTTTTTTTCAATGCTTTAATAACTAAAAAATGACACCACATGCAATGCTACGGCACCTCAACTAAAATCAAACCTGAAACCTCAAGTTCTCTCTGCGGTAAAAAAAATTCTTTGAAATCTTCCATTTATAAAAGCAGTCCATATTGTTCTGCGATCCTCAAACATATTCAGATACCCAAAAGCAAAAGTATATAACATGTTACTCTGCAGTATTGAACTGGTTAAAGTCAAATATTGTGTGCAAATTTAAACAGTTTAGGTCTTGGACCTATAGGACCACTGGGCTATTCAGAAAAAAATTTTCGGAGAAGACTTTATTTTTTATTTTTGCTTCTGTAATACAGTTTGAGGTGGGCCGTTTCACTTCATCTCTATCCCTCGTAAATGCGGCAATACATGAGCTTATATCTTAATCACATTAAATTCATCATTCCAAACAGTACGTTATACCAATTTGAAAAAAAGGATAAGATTTTAAACGCCTCATAAACTGAATTTTAAACGAATATGAAAAGTTTGGCAAAAAACGACGGTCTTTTCCTGAAAACAAAATAATACACGCCTCGTTTAATGTCCACTAGTTATTAAAGTTACAAAGATATAGCTCACCTTCCCAGCATATATACCGCGCGACACATCTCGAAATCTTTTCCCTAGCACAGTGTAAATAATACAGTTTACGAAGCTGTTTCCAAACAAAAAGACCGAACTTACATAAGCAAAAGCGTTCTAAAATATAAAAGACTGGTCCAAGTAAAGTATGTACTAAAATTAAAAGTAGCTCCGTACTCCATTTCGAGGTTTAATCTTGGAAAAATTAATGCTCCAATTTTCCTGAGCCCATGAAAATGATGTAGCAGTAGATGGGCGAGTTCTTTTTTCTCGGCCGTTTTTCTTTTGCTACAAAGATCTACCTGTGTTATTGCACCATGAGTAACCTGCTTGGGAGCGTGCTGGTTGCAGCGTATGCTTCACGGTGGGTATATTTGGTTTGAAGTAAAGTTGTCGAATCATACCGAAGACTCTAAAAATGGTATTCACAGATCTACCGCTTGGTGCTTAGTAGTAGGAGTAATGGGGAGGGTGTAACATGAAACTGAGTTAGCTCAGTCATTGTTATATAAAGAGCAATCGGCCTAAGGCTAAGGTCTGAGCACGTAACCACTACTGGTGCTAGAACAACAACTACAGCACCATAGGTACAAATGGCAAAATGTTTTTCGAAATTCCGACACAGACGGCATTCGATCTCCGGTCTTACTAACTGTGTGCAAATACACTTTAGCAGCATTCAAATGCAACAAGTAACGCGTTCAAACAAACGTGAGATAAATGTTTTTTATGATTTATCCACACGCTATGAAAGAGTTCCACGCAATTTTTTGTTTGGTTGTATTGTAGTGTTTAATGTAGTTTGTCGCACATGCAGTAGAGCGAACTAACAATCTCGAAGCTGGTCAAAACATAAGTTTCAAATAAAAGTTTTTCACTGACTACAGATCTAAGGCAGTACGAATAGAGGAAACAACATGAAGCATTAACAAATATATTTCATAAACAGAGAACTGGTCGCAATAAGGCGGCGCCAAGATTGCTACAATTGAATCTTTATTTCTCTGTTGAAGAAAATATTTTAAAAATTTTCTAGGAATCGGTTAAGCCGCTGTATTTCCTGTTTCTGTTGCATGCAGAAAAACATATGTGAAAACGATTGCATAAAGCTCAGTGGTTTATAGGAATTACATTTCCATTGGCTGACATATTTATAAGCACCAGGAAATAAAATTGCTTCTGTGGCCTGACCACAGCACTTACATGATATAACTTGGCTTCGACCGAGTAATTCTCAATGTTGAATACATCAGTGTATGGAGCAAGCACCATGTTGAACACCAACGTACAAATGGCAGGCAGCAAGCAAATAGTAAAGGCTACGACCATGCGGAGTAGGACCTTTTGCATCCTTTTAGGAATTGAGCCTGCCGGAGAAAAATATTTCAGAATACTTTTATTCGTTCATAACCAACGTGCCAGCTCTGCGGTAGCCATAACCTATTTTAAAACTGGTTTGATGGGCCAGGTGGATAAAAATTTTATTTGTTTTTGTACAGAACCCAAGCTTTGAATCAATTTAATTAAACGAAAATAATTCTCGATTGGCGCATTTCCAAAGTAAGTAATGGAGTGGCATTGCACGAAACGAATTGTGGTGGAAGTAAAACAAGGTTTCCAGCATGTTTAGATGCTTTCGTTTGATATCAATCGACCTTGTTCTCAACTTTGCACTCACTTTCGCTGCTTCGTCTGTTCTGCGTTTTCATTTTTGGTTTTACAGATTTTGGATTTTCGGATTGAAACACATCATCACTCTGTGTCACGTGATCTATAGAAAACTGGTGATTGGGTGGTAGAGTGCTATGCCTCCTGGTTCTGACAACAGGAACGGTTAAAAAAGCGCTATTTTGAGTTGGTAAAGCAGTTTGGCGATTGTCTCCTAGCGGTGTTATTTTATCGATATCGGTTGAATGTACGCTCGCTATCGAGGTTGTTGACGTCATGCGCACGAAAGAAACGCTTGTAGCTTTGCTGACTGTAGAGGAAGTTGATTGGTTACTTCTTAGGCTTGAATTCTGAAAAATTAATTAATAGAAATTTGTAAGTCATGTGGCAAAAGCAAAACAATTTTTGTTCGCTTATTTCATAAAAATCAATATAAATATTAACGCTTTAATTACTTTGGCAAATTTCAAGTGGAAAGATCAATTTTATTTCGACACTAAATAATGTGACGGCACCCCCACTGACTCCTTACCATCCTTGTCGACTACTGCGGTATTTATAAACAAAAGCAAAATAAATAAATTGAAACTGTATCGTGTATTTAAATGGAAAACAAGGGTTTCTGCGATTTTCCAAGTTATGACAACGCTTCAAATTCAAATCTAAATTAAAATGAAGTATACGTTCTTTATTTCGAGCTGTGAATGTACACCGTAATACAAAATTGATTTAATTGTTCACAGAACATGTAAAAAATTTTCATGGAACATGACTTCTATTGAATTTGGTGCATCAATTATTTTTCTAATTTTCTGGGGGAAGGGACTCGAAATACTATAGATTTAAGAGATAACGATGCAATTTTTTCTTGAAACATTAGTTCCAAGATGGCCCCGTAGCGTCAGTAGGTCTGCCCTGTATATTACAAAACGAAATAAAACATTCTTCGCTCTGACCTTGGTTCTTTTTCGGTAAGCTTTTATTGTGCAGATGTTAAGAACCCAAACTACGACTAGAGGGATAATCAAAGACAGCAAGTACATGGCAAAAATCATGTACGTAGCGTTGTCTAATGACTGTTTCTCATTTTCTTGATTGGATATTGAAGCAAATGTAGTGGACTGGATATTTTCCAACTCGTTATCTATAAAAAAGGTTGCAATCCTTAAAAAACATGGGTTAAATTTAAAAACAAAGCTGTTATAATAGTTCTGTTAACTGTTGCAAGAGAAAAAAGTGCAAATGAAACAGGGAAATTGAAATCAGATCTAAAATTAGAAATTTCAAAAGACACAGTGTGAGACATAAGGGGGGGGGGGAGAGGGATGTATTCCCCGTAATAACTATAGCTATCCCCTTCGTAATCGATTTACCAGAGCGATGAAACAAACACACGAGTTTGTTTCATTCAAGGAAACAATTAAGCAACCGTAACATTATAGAGGTGCAATTATGATGTCACTAATGGTTTGTGCAATTTACAGTTGCGTTGTATGTCATGAAAGGAGTTAACAGAACAGAACAGTTTATTTTGTTGCTAACATGTACACAGTTTCACAGTTAAAAGTCGAGACAGCAGCTTCACTCTTAGTTTAAACTAGCAGATTAACCCGTCGTTGATCGGGTAAAATGTAAAGACTGATCATACAGAAAGAAAATAAAACTGAACAATACAACCAGTGTCATAATTTCTTAGCAAATACAAATACAAATACATTAGCAAATACATAGACGATTCTGATCGAAATCAAAATACCGTATCCGTCGTTGATCGGGTAAAATGTAAAGACTGATTAAATTTTTACATTGAATAACCATATTTTAATATAGATTGAATAAATATAGGCTCGTAGTCCCCCCATAGACGAATCTGAGCGAAATCAAAATACCGTACTTGGCCTCCCTGGAAAAAGTTATAGCAGATTTACGCGTCGTTGATCGGGTAAAATTCTTACATTGAATAACCATATTTTAACTCTTCGATCCCGCGCGGGTATAATTACCGGCAAGCGATCTTTACGCGTTCGCTCCCGCGACGGTATATATACCGGCAATAACAGAAATGGCGGACATGCGCGCAAGCTAAAACGTTTATATATAAATCTTTCTAACATTCTGTTTGTGGTTTGTAATTAAATTTTTTTAAATTTTGTTGTGTGAGTTAATATAGGTTGAATAAATACAGGCTTGTAGACCCCCATTTCCACCAGTCCTTGATCGGATAAAATGTAAAGAGAAGGAAAATAAATATAGATTTACCCGTCGTTGATCGGGTAAAATGTAAAAAGAAGGAAAATAAATATAGGCTCGTAGCCCCCCATAGACGATTCTAATCGAAATCAAAATAACACAGATTTACCGGTGGTTGATCGGGTAAAATGTAAAGACTGATTAAATTTTTACATTGAATAACCATATATTTTAATGTGTTTTCATGATTTTTATTTCATTGTACAACAGCACAAATAGGCCTCTAGTAGAACCACATAGGCTCGTATCCCCCCATAGACAATTCTGATCGAAATCAAGATACCGTACTTCGCTTCCCTGGAGAAAGTTATATTTACCCGATCAACAACGGGTAAAGGAGTGACCCTAAAAGTACAGTCTTGCGCATAACCATCAAATTTGGATTTATATTTGCCACAAATTTATTTCTGTTTGTGGTACCTAACAAAAACTTTAGACAACTCTATATTTTATAGGCTCGTAGCCCCCCATAGACGATTCTGATCGAAATCAAAATACCATTTTGACTTCTTTGTGGTCACTCCATAAAACGTGTAATTGTATCAAAAATAAAACCTATGTTTCAGCCCGGGCTCGAACCGTGGACCTCTCGCGTGTGAGGCGAGAGTGATAACCACTACACTACTGAAACACAATAACAATCGAAACAAAATTTACAAATATAAAATAAGTTATTTTGTGGCAACTGTTTGTAGCGCATTTGGCAACAGTTGAATGAATATAGGCTCGTAGCCCCCCAAAGACGATTCTGATCGAAATCAAAATACCGTACTTGGCTTCCCTGGAAAAAGTTATATAAGATTCATATGTTTGTTTGCATCTAAATGTCTCCAGTTTTATTTCTATAGCGGACAGACAGACAGACAGACAAACTTTGAGTTTTATATATAGAGATGTAGCCTAAGCAGCGTAGTCTATGTCATAGTTACTAAAATGTAGAGAAAGAGTGAAACCGAAGCCGACTCGGTCCGCACGGCCAGCGTCCCACGCAAATTCATGACACTCATAAAGTGCTCTTTAAAACGTTCAAAGTGCCCTTTTACAGAATTTTGACACCCAACCAAAAATTTTCGAACGTGGATTTAGCGCATTAAATGATATTTGTACTCGAGAGCGTAACTGTATTTGCACGATCACATGCAAAGCCATTTTTTTCATTAATGTAAATAGACCTCAGCTTTCGCGGTTTGACTTTGGCAAATGTGTGCACGAATGGATTGAGAAGCACCGTTCAGCTAGGCCTCAAGATCAAAGAAATCAACTTCATAACCATTGCAACCAAAACATTTCTTGTTCGCAGTTGAATAAATACCTGTGTCTATGGGTTTAACTGCAACAGATCTTTTTCGCTTCACTTTTTCTTACTGTAGGCTACTAATGCTGTATCCCTTGTATTGGTTGCAACATCACATGCAGAGGCGTTCAAGAAAGTGGTTGTATTAACCTGCTATTGTTTTGTAGAATTTAAGAAAATTTTATCCACCTTTGTGCGTTTTTGTGTGAAGATACAGTAATAGCCGTAGGAGTCCTCTCAAAACAGATAGATTCAGGCACAAAGCCTCAAAATTGAGTTATCTAACAGCTTGGCTGCCACATTCACAGGTAGGTGAAGACCTCTTGTTTTGAGAATCACCAACTGTACAGCTCTGTACTGGTTGGAGACAGGTTATATATTTCGTAGAGATCAACTAACTGTCTTGATACTAAAGTTTCTTGTCTCCTACGATTTAGACTAAATGGTTGGCTAAAACATCCCCTCTCCCGGTGAAAACTTTATGCCTCGCACATTGGATACAATTTCAAAAAATTCCAGTTTCATTTGCATACTTTACTAAGAGTACCGTAGGAAACTATTTTTGTGCTTTTTTTGGTTGAGCAATAGGCACGAACTCCTAATCGTGTTTTAAACTCAACAAGACAAGGAACAATGCAACGGCAAGCGCGTGCGGCGAATGAAAAAGAAAACCGGAATCATGATTCAGAATTTTATCCAAACAAGCGAAACAACAAATAGCTTTTAAAAGATCTTATCACTTTTGTAAAGCTGTAATAAGTATGAGTTTGTAAAAAAATGCTCAGTTTTAAAAATTGCTTTAAAATTTGAAGCCAACACCGTAATGAACTCAAATGATTTTCAGAACTACTTTTTACCTTTTAAACAGTAATTTATAAAGTTTGCAGAGTTTAATTCAAAATAGCATAACATGATCTTTCATTCATTTATTGGTATATTTTGAACAACATAGGTTTTTAACGACTGCCTTTTTAACAACGAAGTCTTTTTAACGACAGAGTTTTTTTCACACTAGGTCTTATATTTTATTCAACAAAGTCTTTCAATTTACATTGAAAGACTTTGTTGCATAAATTTACTCAATTCAATTTACAGCCCCATTTACATTGCGCTGCGTATATAAATTATGTATATGTATATGTAAATTATGTAATCGAATTTACGTTGGACAAACCAAAAACAAATTTTCAATTAGATGGACTAATCATCGTAAGTTTTGGAAAAGTAATAACACAAAAAACACACTGATAAAGCTGCTCTTCGACTTCATTTCCATAATCACCACAAAAACTTCATTAGTTCTCACCCAGACATTTCTGAATGCTACCACGTCATATTTATGCATGAACCTAGATATTACTATATTCTTGATATTAGCGAAAGCAAATGGATCAATTAACTAAAAGCTACAAAAAATATAAATAGAACTTTATTACCAAAATTTTTTTGACGCCATTTTGTATTCCACTGTTTAGTTATTACTTTTTCATTTTGCATTATATTTTTATTGTAATGGTTTCTTCATCTATATAAACTGTTTGTTACGCCTGCAGTATTTCATTATCACAGTTTTACGTAATCTGATTATTAGTGGTGCCTTGTCACAATCGTTATCGTATGTATTACTTTGGCAACCTGCTATATTTTCCAGTTACGTAGCATCTCCGGTTAGGACAACTTCATATCGTCTGTATCAGCTTAAAGTGTGCAGTGTTTTCTTATTACAGTTAGTTCGGTTAATGATAGAGTCAGTATTGTGAGCCTGTCCGTTCAACTTGACGGAAGTAAATATTATTTATCATTGCGGTTGCTTTACAGAACACTGATGATGCTTTTTCAGCGAAGTCAATTTGTTTTAAATAAAGTGTGAGCACTACTGTTGACTGATTCCAGCTACAGCTCTACTGTCAACTCCGGATATAAGAGACACGTCGGGACCAGCTCAATCAGTCCCTTGTATCCGGATATCCCTTATAACCGAATGTACACAGTTTGATCCGATACCGTAAGATCGCAAGTTTTAAATGCTCAAAACACCCTTTTTTAAGCTTTTCATACATTCCCCGCATACAAACGTCGCAATGGGCATTAGACTGCTACCGTAGTTGAAAGCCGAAAGGCAGCTTCAGAAGTACGATTAGCCTATAAAGCTGAATTCGACATCTCGCAGACAGAAATCCCTTGGCAGAATGGGTTATTCCTTATAATCGACTAAAATTACTATAGAAAATTATGATTGGGACTTTGAAATTTGTCCCTTATAAGCAAAAATCCCTTATATTCGTATCCCTTATATTCGCATCCCTTATAAGCGAATAATTTTTGTATTATTTCAAATTGAAAATGATTGGGACCATTTAAAACCGTCCCTTATAAGCGAAAATCCCTTATATTCGCATTCCTTATATCCGAGGTTGACAGTACTCTATGAAGTTTCAGTTTGTTGATATTCTTAGTGGAATCGTCATTTATTTATTTAAACTTGTGTGGAGATTCTCCTAAAAGAATTATGATTTATTTTGTGAGAAGAATTTATAAAGATTTTTGTTTCACGTTTTTTGTTTTATTTAAAGCATTGTGATTTCCGCTAAGATTGGGTTAAAAATTCAATTAAGGTGTAAACAATCCTAGGCGGACTTCCTTGTTAGTTGCATGAACCAAAATTCACCAACTCTGGAATTTGGCATTAATCAATAACATTTTGCTTTAAACAGCGACTCCTTGTATCCAAAACAAGTGGACTCAGACATCTACTTTATGCGCAAGCGTTAGAGGAATATTTTACGCATATAAGGGATAATCATTCATTGTACAGTGTGACATGCAAACAAGGACTTACTTATGATTACTGACAGTGATTGGCTTGTTCGCGATTCATTTAAAAAGATGGTCGATGGCATCACTTTTGTGACATTTTCTTCAAGTGATGTTTTGTCGAACAACGCCAGCCAATCAAATGGCGCATTCTCACGTGGAGTCAAAGGGCCCGAACTAGCCAGGATAAAAGTAGCTAAAACGAAAATGAAGTTTAAAAAACGCACAATATCAGAGATGGAATAGAAACGAAGACTAAAATCACTAAAAGGAGGTTGCTACTCCAAAGACGAGTCTTCAAAAAGTGCTATGAATCAGAGTTGTTTCCGATCTTGTTTTATCGTGCTATAAATCATATTTCGACTTAAAGTCAAACTAACCCATGTAAACATGCAGTAAATCCAAAATTTTTACTGACAGCCAAAAAAAACAACGCTTTCAATATGTCATAAAAACTGCCGAGAGGGTTAAAACGCTGTTTCGTGGCGTCAATTATGACTGAATGGTCAACCGTGTAAGCCTCTCGTTGGTGGCGTTGTTGTGCCCTTAATAAAGACAATTTTCCATGATTTCTTCTCACCAGTAGTAAATTTCATCAAACGTAATATCGAGAAATTTAAAGCAGAATATTGAAACTTGGAAATTCCAAAGCAGGTCTGGACGATTTTTTACATTTATGTAGCTGTCAAGCAAGTTTAGAGAATAAAAATTTTATAAATTTAAAAATTCAGCTCATAATGTGACATTTCTTGCGGTAACAATGTAATTGCGTGAGAGAGCATGGCAAATGACGTAGTAATGAAATATCAAGAAGCGTGCTTCAAGTACTGTTGTCTGTAATATGCCGGTTGCCTACAATTCTTAAGGGTAAGCGCAAGAAAATTTCATGAAAAAGACATATTCTTTAATCAAATTGGTTATGAATTGTATTGCGCTTTTTCTTTTACGTGCAATTAAAATTCTTACCTGATACCATTGCGTAAGTTGTGTATGGCGACATTAAAGGAATAAGTCCAAAGATAGCCGAAAGTATCCATATGCATACGATCACTACCAACGATCTCTTCCGAGTAAAAAACTTCTTAGCTTTGTAACGAAACGGTTGCGAAATGGAGTAATACCTATGGCAAAAGAGACGTGATATAAACAAAATAATTGTATAAGCGGCGCAGCCTGCACTAGAAGAAAGAGAAGTCAAAGGCATTCTCCAGCGGAGTCTTATCTTTTCAGCGGTGTCTCTTGATTGGTTTAATTAGAGAAAAACTTTTAAACTCCACAGCATTTTCTGTTTCTGTATAGGCTACTTCTCAAGTCGAAAGATTTTCGAAAACTACATCATATCATCATCGTAAAATTCCCATTGTCGTATTCCAATATTTTTTGTCTTAGGCTTAAATATTATTTCTACTTATGTACAGATGCATGCTCAAGTGAAGTTGGGTTAAACTAGTAGAGCATTGGTTTCCAACTTAAGGCTTGCTGACCACTTGGTTGTTTCTGAAATGGTTATTAGGGGTCGGTGATGTTTTGACGCAGAGCATTTACTTTTACATGTGTTTCTTTCTCAATGGTTTAGAAATAGATCAACGTTTGTGGTGGTTACTATGACATCAAAGTAGATATCAACAAAATGTATAGTACTATTTCTTTTTATTGGTGTAAGGGAATATCTTTCAAAAGTTTCATTGTTCCAATAATAACCTCTCGTTATGAGCTTGCTCTTAAAGAAAATGTAGAAGCAGCTTAATGATTCATGATAAAAGGTAAAAAAAAGAAGCGTCTCAGCTCACTTGTAAAAAACTACGGCAGTCAAACTGCTAACTGTTATCAGAGGCGTAAAAAGTTGGGATTGTGGAGGCTTCAGCCCCCAGCCCCTTAATTTTTATCACAGTCTGTAGCTTTCTATGTAGAGTAGCTTATCGTAGTCTTTGTTTTCAACCCATTGACAAAAATTACATTCGCTGATAAATAACATACAACCTACTTGCACTTTATCAAAACGGAAAAATTATGTAAGATCAAAAATAGGCTTTTAGTTTCATTCATAAACTTGAGCTTAGCTCAATTAGCAATCTATCTAAGCTACCAATTAGCAGGCTGTTGGCAACAATTTATTGGTCCGTCTTATTGACCGTAGGAATTCTAGCAAGTGATCTTGGTGCAGCTGGCGTGGTGCTTTTGCTAAATAGATATTTATTGAAAGGCATATTTCGGAGGAGCGGATAAGAGGTGCGTATCAGAAGACCTTTATGCTTATGTGACCTATATTTCAGAAAAATAAATTCAGTATAATCCTACAATTAATCTAAATTCAAGAACCTGAAGGCTGCATGCTCAAATGACGGCGTCTAGCTATTATGCAATTATTTAAATTGAATTTTGTTATGAAAAACTACCTGGGGCTGTGCTTTTGTCAGATATGTGCTTAGCTTTTGACTCTTGGCAATGGAAATTTATTTTTAAAGTTCTAAGCGGTTACGGATTTGGTGTTTGTTTCTTAAAATGGATTAAGACTATGTATATTACCCCAAATTGCTACATCATAAATAACACCTATTTGTCCCGCTTTTTTGATGTATCACAAGGTGTCCGCCAAAGAGACTCTCTGTCACTGATCATCTTTATTCCATGTATGAAGTGTCTAGCAAAAGCCTTGATCTTGGATTAAAAATTTACAGGTGTTATAATAGCAAATGATGCACCAAAGGTATCAATGTTTGCGGATAACACCGTGCTTTTTTTAAAAGGTTTTCATGATCAGTTTGAAAAGGTATTTGCAATACTAGAAGAGTTTGATTTCTTTTCGGGTTTTCGCATTAATTTGTCCACATCTCAAGCCTTTTTTTGTTGGTAGTAAACGGCAAGAAGCGCAAAACCGTTTCACAGCGTGGGATTGACGTGGCCTACCAGGTGCCTAAAACACTTGGGACACCTGTAGAAAATCACACTGGTAATGATACATTTTTGTTTCAATGAAACTTTGAAACTGCTGTACGTGACGTAAAAACTATTTGCAATATTTGGTCTTCTAGAAGTCTTAGTTTATTTGGTAAAGTCACAAGTATTGAAAGCATAATTCAACTTTAACTTACTTATCAAGTAGCAAACATACCTTACATCATCCTAAACCAATTTTTGAAACAACTAAAAATGTGCTTTTCGCGTTCATTTGGGGATCCAATTGGGAATAAATTGCTCAAAAACTTTTGTTTGCAGATATTCAAAAAGGTGGTGTAAAAATGATTGATATTAAAACCTACTTTATTGCATTACGATTCAAGTAGGCCTATTTTGCTCAGACAGATAGTTTATTGTTTCAGTAGAAACCAATCACACAACAAACGTAGACAAAAACTTTTTTGCACGCTCTTCTAAATTCCAGAATGGAAGTACAAAGTGAAACTATTCGAAAATTACTTCGTTTGTGCTCCCTTCATTTCTAATTCAAACGCAAAAAAACCTCTATCAGCACATTTGACCACAGAGATATTTTTTTATTGCTAAATAATGTTGTAAAATATAATGGAACACCTTTTTAGGACTCGCTTTGTTGTTTTGTTTCTCGCTTAAAAGACGCTCTCTATCGATCGTAACCATTTGGAGCTAGCAATATAAACACTTTTCTGAAACAGGTATTTTAGACGCCAAGCAACTAAGGTAATTACCAACCACTAAGGAAACTTAAAACAAAACCATGCCTTGGCGGGAGCGCTTATTTCATTAGATACATTTAGTTAGTATCAGCTATACCAGACGAATGGCAGCTACTTACGCCGTATAGTTGTTCGAGGGAGCAACTACGTATGTAACTGCTGGATGTAATAAAACTCTACGGAACAAATGCAAAATCGATTTATACAAGTTTAATAAATGGTGCAGTCAAATAACCCATTAAACAACAACTGCATTGGTTGCAAGGTTTCACATTTTCGGTCAACGTAATGCGTTGGGGAGAACTTTACGTAAATTGTTATCTTGCAAAAATGAGACAAAATTAAGATCGTTTCAAACAAAATAAAATATGATAGCAATTGTTACAAAGATTTAGTAATACGGATTTGAAATAAAAGACAGCGACAAATGTACACTCTGTAACCTTCATCATGAAACTTTGCAACTCTTTCTGTTTTCGAACAGTTGTTGTATCGTTTTCAAAAAAAGTATTGTGATGAAGAAGCTCAAAACTGCGAATCTCTATTTTTTTTATAAATCAAGTTAATATGTTATTTGGTATTGGAAACAGTGATGCTAAAAGTGGTTTTGCGAGTTTTTATTTCTATGAGCCAGATTTTTGATTTGTCGATGTAAAGTAACGTACACCTTCCGCATATGACTCAATTTTTTTCATGCTCAATTTTTCTAAATGTTGAATATTACAATGCAAAAAAACACGCTCCAACACTATTAAAAGAAAAGGAGAATTTCAGTGTGATGAATCAACTGATATGGGACACGAGAAGGGTCATTGGTAGAACTGTTCTGTGCCTTTTTTTGCTTCAATTGTTTGTTAATATTATTTGAAAAAAACTTAGTCGGCTTGCAAATAGGTTAATTCAGTCAAATCCGCTTCACTAAAGTTGATTATTATTATCAAACATAATAATTAATTTTGCTTCCAAAAGACGCATTTAAATATATTGCCAAAGGCTAACATTAAAAATACGATCAGTAGAAAGTTTAGAAGTTCTTTCTTGTTGCAGGTCTACCCGGGTTGAACATTTTATCTTCTTTTACTTAATTTGCGATCGTCAAAATACAAAATAGGGCCGCGGATTTATTTAAAATCAATTGAGGTTGGCAGTCCAAGCTGTTTCGTGTCACTTAAACTGTGAAATTTACCAAAAAAAGTAAAAAAAAACGTATTAATATATAATTTGAACCAAATTTTCTCTTTCAAATTATTAAAAACTTTTCAAAAAAATTTGATCTCATTAAGATTTTATAGTTATCCTCTTTTTTCTTCAATTTAAGCTCCCTTTCCTCAATAAAAATTCATCTTCTTACGCCCCTGTTTATGGCGCAGTTTTCTTAGAAAGGCAAATTATCACCATCTGCTTCTGTTTTCATTTTTGTATACGTTCAAATGATGCACATTTTTCGCATAAACAATTTATTCATCTTTGTTCGAGTAATTGCTATCAAGCCAAGAGGAGAGAGGCGAAAGGACTTATACCTTCCAACTTTTTAGGACCCAATTAAGCTTTTTTATAGCAGTTATTTTTCATACTTTTCTAATTCTTTCATAATCTAACAACGGAAGTAACTTAACCCACTGGATTTATTTGTATAAAATCAATCATAAGTGGCATTTAAAGTCATTCAATGCAACTTGCAATAAAAATCTGCGTGGAAAACAAACTGATTTGTATTTATTTGGTAGAACGTTTTTGAATACATCAAAAATTTCTGAAAAAATTGAAGCCTTTTAAATATTTTTTGAGTTACTCTTTTAACAACCATTTAAGTTTACTTTCAAGATCAATAATTAACTACAACGGTATTAACCACATCATAATATATGCATTGAATTTATATGATAATTCATTTTGTTATAGTAATTGAAGAATCAGTATGTCAGTAGCATGATAATTGAGTTTCAGGCAAAATTTAAAAAGGGGTTCGCAACACCGATAATTTAATTCATCAACAAAGATCAGTGGCTACAAAAAATTGGAAACCTTTGCACTTGTAATAAAAGAGGGCCTTTCTCTCTCTCTCTCTCTCTCTCTGAAAAATAAGCTCTACCAATGCCGCACAAACGTTACCTATCTAAGCTTGATGCTGCAAGACAATAGACTGATACAGCCAAACTCAAAATTGTAAAAAAGCCAGCGATGACAAAAAATGAAAATTGGTACTCCTTGTTGTGCGATGGGAATATACCAGGAGTTAGAAATTCTTTCGGAGTAAAGGATTCCTCATGAAAAAGATAAATGATTGCAGGAATAACAATCGCACCTGAAAATATGTCACAACATCAAGCAAACAAATTTATGACAACTGAATAATTTAGGATAGAAGAGATTACTTTTAAGAGTTTGAAATTTTTTATTGGATTTAATGTACCAGAGTAACCTAAAATTTTTATAAGTTTTCTCTTCCCTGTAGAATAATTTTTGAAATCTTAGTTTGTTTCCCCAAACATTGTTCAAATGCGCCTCAGATATTTTTTCGTGCTTCGGATAGATAACTGTTAACCTCAATAAATTTTAGCAAACTATCGATAGCAGTACACTTAAAAGGATGAGGTAGACCAGGGATGGCGAACCACTGACCCGCGAGCCACAATGTGACCCGTCACTGTTATTTCAGTGACCCACTTGCAGATTTTTTATTACGGTATTAGTTTCTTGAAATCTTCACCGCGAGAACCTTTTTTTACAGATTAAGCAGAAAATATGGCTGAGATGATAATGAAGATCTTTGATTTTTTTTAGAGTTTCAGCCGCAGCAGTTGGGAAAATTGGGCGTAGTTAGAAATGAAGACCTTATTCTTGGGGTCTCAATCACAAAATTGTTGAATCTATGACCCACTTTTTCTTTTTTCCTCAGTAAAATCCCATTTGTGACCCATTCAATGAAAAAGGTTCGCCATCACCGAGATAGACTGTCTTAAATTGATCTTTATTGAAAACACTCAGTCCCAATGATTGATGGGCAAACGTGTTGTTGGGGTAGCTATTACAGTTTAAGAATAACTTGTATGCAAATCTTCTCAGTTGAGTCATGTGTATCGCTGGTTAAGTAAAGTAACACTCATTAATCAGAGGCAAGTTATCAAAAGGAGTAAGAAAGCTATTACCAGCAGATACAATAACTTCCATTAATCAACAACGCATTTTTAGTGATCAAAAAGAAAACTACTTTGTCCGGTTGCCGATTAAAATGTCCAAGCCATCATTTAAAACACCAACTTTGTGAAGGTCTATACGCTGTCGAATTCTAACAATTATATTTTCCAACGCAACAGATATAACATTAGTAACTTTTGTTGACAACGCGTTCTGCTTTTATTTAACAGCCAGTGAGATTGTTTTCACAAAGTGCAGTTTTCAAAGACACAGCAACGCCAACACAATGAGTTTAAATTATCTGCAAACTCTTCATAGATCTTTTTCTCACCAAACTAAAAGAAAAAAGTCAATATCAAGTTTTAATAATCGTTGTTTTACTCGATTCACATTATCCTTGAATTATTTTCCAAACATTAGAGTTACGTGTTCTAAATCATTTCCTCTATCTTTGCCAATGATTTCATATATTACGTAAGCAGCCTCTTCACCTGCACTTTAATTTTTCTTTTTATTTAATGACAACCAGATCTTTTGGCCTAACTTGCTGTCAGTAGCATCACTTGAGTTGGTGACACCCTCCAAAAGATTTTACCCCCAAATCAAAAAAATTTCCTATAATTCTAGAGAGCTGTCCTCGGAAAAGGTCTTCACCCCATTTCGGAAGTATTCCCTCAAATAAGGCCTTTAACCTAAATAGCCCTGCTCCCTAATGGAGTGTTACCCTGATGGCTGCACCTTCCTTCTTGTGACAACAGTGCGTGCTTCACGCTTGTGCACAGGTGACTGCGAAAGAAATCTAATGCGAGACCAGCGCTTTCTGAGAAATGCTGCCGTTGATTCATTTATGGGTATAAGCTCTTGATTGTGTGTTTGCCATTTTTTATTCAAACATTAGCCATTGCGAATGGTAGACTGCTTGGTCCTATTACCTGTCTGCCGTAAATGCTCCGTAAATGCCTTTGTGAAGGATAAAGCAAGCAAACTTTCCGGAGTTTTCTCCGCACAACTTCCCTTTCGTGCTGAGCTTCAACAAAGGAAGTCGCAAGTTTTATTTTAGAACTCTTCAGAACGAACCAGCCGAAATTTGAACTAGCTACCAACTACATTTGAGGAGAACGCACTAACCGCAGCGCCATCCAGGCAGTGGCTTGTTGTTGTTGTCAGCTAATCCGGGTGATTGGCTTATAATTGACCTAACAGTTCGTTCACCCTTTTGTACGTAAGCATTGTGTTTTGCTTTTGTTGCTTAAGATTTAAATCAAACATTCAAAAGCTTTTAGAAGGTGAGCAGAAATTCCTAATGGTTAGTTTCCCGAAACCGGCTGATGAACGCTGATCAATATTCGGTTCATCTCGTGCGCTACTCAGTTGTTTCTTTTGGAAACTTTTCAAAGCACTTACCAACAATTAAATCGGCCAAAGCTATAGACGCTTTGAAATATCCATAAGCCGTATGAAAATACTGGTCAGATCGAACCACCAGCAACACCGTCAAATTCGCAATGATAATTGCCAAACATAGTATGTAGAAAATGATAATCGAAAAAATGGTAGCGCGTCTGAAAAATAGGTTTTTCCAAAAAATCTCTCATAAAGAAAAAAACAATTCCAGTAACCTATACATTGAAATTATAATATCAGCAGCACAAGATCGTTTGCTGTCAATAATGTAATTTGCCATTTTTCCAGCGATGGCCCGTTGCCCAAAACGTTATTACTTACAGCAGTTACTTGCTAATTTTTGAGTTTAAAACAGACTGAAAATATTTTGTACAGCACCCTGTTGGCAAGACTTTTATTTCGAAACTTGCATGCCTATGTCTTTTCTTCAATGATAAGCTTACATGCAAAAAATTTTGTTGTCATCAATAAGCAATAGAATAATGATTCTTGGCCTAAATACAGGGCAGCAATTTTCTATGATTACTTCCCAATCCCTAGTTTTATTGTAACAAGATTTTAATGCATACCCTTACAATTGACTGAGTTTGCAACAAACTAATTAAACATAAATGGGACACTTTGGCAAGTAAATTTTCTCTATTCAACAAAGTATGGTAGTTAAACGCTACGGCATCACTGAAGTAGCCCCACATACCATTCTGGTTCAGATCGTATTTGGATTTTTCTCTCTGTAAAGTTGTTTTTGAAGAACAACATGGAAGAAGCATGCTGGTACAAGTAAAACTGAGATTTCTATCTCAATGATGATGGTACTATCAATGATATTTACACTAGTCATATATGCTATTAGAGTGAGATCAATCACCACCAGCTTTGGCACAGAAATCCAAACTTGGAAAGAAGAGATCACGCTTTTCGAGCTTTTTACCCTATTTCCGGATACACCACTAAACTTAAGCATTTTTCCATGCAACGTATCCCTCAACACAATTAGCACAGAAAAAAACGACACACCAGAGCATTGTAATAACTTACTGGCAATGGCTCGGCATATTATCATAAGGAATAGTAATTGTAGGATCCTGATCGTAAACATCTTTGCTTACACCAAATCCGTAAGTCCGACAAAAAGGAGACCATGGAATAAAATATTCATCATAGGCTACTCCCCTTTTGTATTGATTGATCTGGGCACATTGCCGCTGAGTCTCATGATTAAAACTGTCACGAGATAACAGTTATTAATATAACACAGTAAAAGAATGATTATCAATGTTAAATTCTTTCCGCCTAATCTGTCGCAAAAACAAATAACCCTGAAATAAGCAGAAAAAATGCCGAATCGCACGCACCATACGTACGTGCTAAATACACTCAATCAAAAAAGAACCACGCCATTACACTAAAGAAATTTAGCTGACGATAGTATTAATGAAATGCTATTTGTTTTTATTCACCTGTCAGAGAAAAATCTCAACGAATGCACAGAACAAGTCGTGTTCAAATCCACACCGGTAGCCAGAGGAGCCACAGGACCACACCAAAACCCCCAAATTTCTTAAACTTGATTTTAAAAAACGATGATATTTTCAGGAATAACAGCTACAAAACGTCGATCTCCGAACAAATTTCGAAGATCTCGGAACCGAACAAATTCAGAAGAAACACAAACTTGAGGAACATATCGACAACACCAAAGGTTAAAAATTGATCAGGAAAGATTACCTAACAAAACTGATGTACGCAAAAACCGAAAAGTTAATTTCCCCCCTTCTTTAAAAAAAAATTGCTTCTGGCAACGATGATGTTTAAATACACTTCGAAGTAGTCAGCACCATTAGCACAATGCGTTTTTACTAAAAGCTTTGCATCCAAGCAAGGAAATTGAAGCAAAATGACTATTTTCAAGCGAAACAACAAAGTAAGCTACGCGGGCATTACAATTCGCAACTTCAAGAATGCAAATAAACGTCTTGTCGTGCTGTGTTATTGCGTTGCCAACAGCCATAAGATTTCCTAGCGAGTATATTTCCAGTATCAAAAGTTAACGGAACAATCTAATTTAACCCATGTTTATCATTGCATGCGAAGTGAATGTATGCACATTATTATTAAGCTTGATATCATTGAGAAATTTCAATGTTCTTAAACTTTATGTACTACTTGGCGCACATATCAATATTATATAATGAGATGATAACCATAAGGAACAAGGAACGAAAATCCTGTAAGCCAACGCTGTTGTTTATTTTTGATCTCGTATTTTGTTTGACAATCGCTTATGTTGCTTAAGAAAACGCTTTTGATAGACAACTCGTAAAATTTTTTTGATTTAAAGCCATATAAACTAATTGAAACACCGACACGGTAAATTGATAGATTGGAAAATGCTGCTAGACAAAGAAATTTTGCTTGTTGTATTCTACAATCTTAATGGTGCTTACATTATTATACCTTGTTGTTTATCATTATGTCTTACTATTTCTTGCAGATATTTTGAAGGAAGAATGTTGTAAAAATTATAATTTTTGCATTGATTAGTGTTGGCAGCTATTGAGAACAAAGAAAAACGTCCTCAAGTTCGATTAGTTCGGCGTGAAGTTAACGGCAGCTGTGGTCGTCCATTCAAATTGCAGGATTTCTACGTTAATTATTTTTTTAGGAAACCACTTTCGGCAGTTTCTTCCGCTTGGTTGAATTGCCTGTGATGGCAAGGCACTACGTCAGCAATTTTGTTGACTTTGAAGCGATGTATAGAAGACAAAAGGATTTCCCGTGGTTGGAGGATAAAGATATTCCACTCAACTCAACGCTCAAAACATTTTGAATCGGCACAAACCAATGAATATGTGGGTTATCAGATTTTTACTTCATTTACCTCCCACAAGCAAAATTTCACCTTTTTGTCGACCCTTTTATTTGTGTTTGTATTAAACCAAAAAAATCCTATTTTATATTCAATGTCAATTTCAATATTGTTAACTGACTTACAGTGATAAACCAATTAGACTAGTAAGGCTTAATGTATTAACAGTATAAGTTTAAGTTTACATCAAAAAATTGTTGGTTGCCTAAAAACTCAGTAGATCAGTTACGTAAATAACTTGGTTATAGTTGCCCATCAAGTCTTGAAAAAACGAGTTGATTTGGCAAATGAGCCACATATGATGAGATGTTTAAGAAACTGTTAAGGCTGTTCCTCCTTCGATTCTGCCAAAAGAAAAAGCAGAAAAAGAAGATGCAAGCTTGAGAACATGTGAATACACAACGTAGTTTACCATACAGTATGACAAAAAAGTAACATAAAGCTACAAAAAACAGTTTGAGGTGTATGAGGACAGTTATAGAGGCCAAATCTAGTTTCTGAATAGCCACTGACTTCCTCGTTTTTCATGGACTCACTCTTGTCCTTCTGGCAATTCACAAGCCCCACTGATAATTCCACAGGTTTTTGTGGAAGTCAAAATCGATCAGTTTGAGGGCGTCTGAGTTAGAATATCGTTAATTGCCTCGATGTGAACTGCTTCAACAAACCCCAGAGGCACAGTAAGTTAGAAAGCCAAAAAGGCAATGTTGACTGTTTACTGTCTATACACTGGAGAATGTAAATGTCCCGAAAATCACAAAAGAATTACAACACAAAAAAATTTTGATATACAAAAGCTCAATTTAGGCTACATAGAGGCCAAAAATAGACGGAAATCAAACGTCGTTGTTACAATGCCTTTCTTGTTTGTGAAAAATCCAAAGTTGCACCGAATTAATTTCTATTTTTACTTGCTTTTACTTCCTTTTTACAGGCTGCCCGTGTTGATTCAATGCATGTTTCCCATCACAATCGCTCAAACCAGGTTTTTGCTGAAGCACGCAGCACCTTAAATCCCAAACGCCGTTCCTTTTTTAAAGGTGCATGTATATATTTATCTATGATGCGAGTTAATTAGTGTTATGAGTCACCTGATTGCATTAAGTAAAACATGAGTTATCATTTTCTCTGGCGTGCCTAATTCGAAAATTTCAATATCAACGCGAGCAACATCATTTGTTTAGAAGAAAATTTAGCATCAGTTTCTTACCAAAAAGATTTGTTTGGTCAAGAAACGGATAAAATACAGGCAACAATCACATGTGAGTGGCTGTTTTGTTAAAGCTTTCGTAGCGACTTACTGACAAGGCTCGTAGCATTATGTTCATTGATTGGATTTATTCCAAAATTTTCGGACAAGTTCTATTCGCTTTCCCCAAATTCGCTTCTGCCTTTGTAGTTGGAAATAATGCAGCGGAATTGATGTGACACAAAATCTTGTTCTTATAACAACTACCACTTAGGCCCCACAGAATGACGGAGTGTGCCACACTGAGCAACATGCGGAAGGCGGGCCAGAGCCTGCATGCCTACATTAAGTCATTGCGAAACAAGTAAAACTATTTCAATCGACCTAGGTCTTGCCAAACGCTATAATCTGAATTTTACTCATATTTTCCAAGACTATATTTAGAGCGTGAAAGGATGTGAGGGTCAACTGGAGTCAGCTTTTTAAATAAATATACTTTGGCGAGGGATGCTTTATTTCGTCAACAGTATCATGGAATGATAAAACCCAGTGTCAAAAGCACTGATGTTTAACTTTAGTTCGTGACCTCCTTGGGCTTTTGGTTGACTTCCATACATTCTGTGACACTCTACTTGGCTTTTTCTTTACACATAAAAAATACACATTACACCCCTAAAATGTTAACCAATAGATTTGATTTTTGATACCCCTGGCCCTACACCTTTGTATTTGCTACAACTATGGGGTCGCGACCTGCAGGTTGGAAAAAATGATTTAGATCCTTGTTTTATGAAACATCTGAAGAACATTTTAAAACGCAACTTTAGCGGAAAAAGATTTGTTTTGTAAATAGAGTTTGGTTTTGCTTGCCTTTATGAGTTATTTTGATATGTTTACAACTTAAGTTTATCAATAAGATTTTTTCATTTCGGCAACAACCTTTGGTTACAGCTTTTGGAAAATCGCTTTATTTATTTGAGTAATAAGATTTCACTAATTTATTTGTAGCCTATGGCGAAATTTTCAGCACAAAAAGATATTACAAATGCAGCAATCACAGATGTGTTTTGATTAAGATTTTTCTTCATAAATATTTAAGCTGAATCGTAATAACAAGTATTGATTTTAGCATAGGACGTTTCAGACCGCAAAAAATGTAATTTGCTTTCAACACCGCAAACTAAATCGCAGCATTCGTGTTGCGGAAGGCCAAAACCGAATCACACTTTACACGTCGTTAACCAACAAACATCGTGAAACATGCAAAAATTTATCTGCATCAAACATTGATTAGAATTTTAAAATTGTCAAATATTACGTCGCTATGATAGTAATTAGAGCGTCTTTGTAGAGTGAGAAGTCGTAAATTTTTAAACGCTTTATTTAATTGTTTCTTGCAATTGTAGCAGTGTAATTTGTATTGGAAATAGTGGCTAGATCCAACCTTTTTGGTTCGTAAAGTTAGACAATATACAAAATTTTGCTTGAAATAACAAAGGTCAAGGACTTGGCGGATATTGTCACTTGCAAGACACAAATGTCAGTCCGTAAACCGCCAACCAAAATAAGCTTTCACATTCGAGCAGGCCTTACCTCGCTACGCTTTCGATGCAGGTGGCATTAAATTTTTGAGGTTCGCAAATCTTTTCATAAGCCAGAGAGTGAAAAGAAGTTATATCAAAACGTTTTTTGTCACATTCTGCTTTCAATGCTTCGCAACCACAAAACTTCAAACCTAAAAATATTTGCTTAAGTAGTGGCAAAAAGCATGTTTTTCTTAAAAAGTGTTGGGAAAAGCCTTTGGAATCAGGTTCACGGGGGCGCGACTGCAGTCCCTTTTCAGTCGTAATTTTTAACTTTAATGTTGAAATTTTCAACATAAAGTGATGATAAATTACTACTTTGTCCCCCCCTTACCTCTCTAATAATTTGATTTTTATAAGCACATCATACTTACTGTCCAAGTACAATAACAATGGTGTTGAAAGAAGGTGAAAGCTTTTTTGCAAAACATCACAATTACACATCATCCCCAGCTAATTTTCAACCACTAAAATATCATTTATATTCTGACAAATTTAATGTTCTACTCCACTAAACAAATGATATCAACATATTTTACAGCTGTAAAGAAGTTAAACTTTTTCAAAAAGTTATGACGCTGTAGTTGATATCGCTTTGAAAACAGCAATAATAATTTAGGATGCCACGCAACACAATCAAGGAAGATTCCACAAAGCAAGCGTTTCTTTCGGAGAAGAAAGCGACTTCAAAAATATCAAACTGACTGGAGGTTTTCAATTTCATCAAAAACAAAGTGAATGAAAAACTAAGTAGACTGAGAAGCGACTTCACGGTCTTTGAGTCAATAGCCATACGCGCATGTAGTTGAGGTTGGCCCAAGCCGTATAGCTTGAACTCAAAGCTGCAGCTAAAAACGGTTTGGCTCAGCCACGTCGCAGGCAATTTAGTAGCTTTCAAGAAGCACTTGAAGAAGGTAATTTCTTGATTAATCAAGTGTAAGGATAATTTTCTCCTGATTACTCTTCCTAATTACAGCTTTCAACTTAATGAACTGTAATCTAACCTTCTCAATCTCTCGCAAGCTGTTGCTGGTTAGACTAAATGAGCAACGTAGTAAAGAATACCAACACTGAACAAGAGTAGGTGAAATATTTGGCGTTAGTGGCAAACGACATGTTGATATGTTAATTTCTTAAAATGAGCTGTTTTGCATTATTAAAGTAAAGGGCTCAACCGTTCGAGGAGATTATGCTCGAGATCTACATTACTTCTGCTATTGACCATTTGAAAAACCTAACTACTAAATAAATCGTACTGCCAACACTGTTGTCGCAAACTTACTTTTGATTTCTGAAGTTTAAAAAGTAATCGTATTAACATTCTTCGTAAAAAACGACAAACGCAAATATGTGCCGAACCATTGATCAATTTTGGGATGTTTACAAAACAAAAAAGAGTTCAACATAGTTGCCACGTGCACGAGCACTTTAGGTTGGAGTATCCTACCAAACGTTTTTAAATGAGTTTCAAATTTTCAAAACAAATCCAAATTTTTTTGTGGACAGTATACTGTAGAACGTATTCCTTTTTTTTTAATATGTCTTTGCGAAAAACCTTTTTCACATTTCATATCATGTCGTACGCTTACTGTTGCTGGATCTTTAAGGATAGGGAACCTTGGCGGTATGCTGTCTGCAAAAACCTTACATTTTTTTCTAGGTTTTGGTATTTTATAGTGAACTCAAGACATTTGGCAACCAATTTTTCTAAGGGTAATCACTTACATAAAAACTCTGGAGACCGTAGCCATTTTGCAACACTAAATTCAACAGAACTATTTTTTGGTCAACTGACGCATTATAACTCGTATATAACTTTTAAACAAGTTTTGTCTGTGCTTTACTATAATTCTATCTCTGTAATTTGTTGATACACAACATCAACCAGTTAATTGCTCTGGAATGACATCGCAAAGTGCAGTCCGTGCCACCCACGATTAATTACATTCTTAGATAATCAGCTCGCGCGAACGACTGGGTTGAGCTTCCAGTACAATATGATTAACTTACCGATCACCGAAACCATGTTCACCATAACTATGATGCCATCACATTGTTCGTTGCCACAGCACGTTTTCATGATTTCATTTCAAAAAACGCTTTAGAAAAATAGTTAAGCGCCGGCTGAACACAAAGTGCTTCCGCAAAGAACGACGCACAAAAATGATAGGCCGCGTTACTAAACAAAAATGAAATATTAAGTGGACATTGCGAAAATTTATTCTTTATGCAATACAATGCACATTTTATTTAATTTATGCAATACATGTGTAACTGCCACTTTGTTCAACCTATGCAATATGATCACACTTTGTATAATTTTGCAAAATAATTTACACGTTGTTCAACTGATGCCAAATAATGCAGATTTTGTACAATTTATGCAATAAAATTCACATTTTGCACAATTCATGCAATAGAAAGGTCACATTGCACAATTTATGCAATATAATTCAATCTTTGCACAGCTATTGGTTGTATAAAGAAGAAAGTGACGGTTGGTCAAATCCCCTTCATAGGAATTAAAAACCCTTGCTATGTAAGAGATTTACTCTTTTCCGACACGCCAAATCTTTCTAAAGAAGTCCTTTTAATTTTAGATCAACCCCCTAAAAAATACAAGTTCTGAATAAGCCAGTAACAATATAGGGTAGAGAGAAAAAGTTTTCTGCAAAAGATAGCTTTCAGCATAATTCTCTAAAAAGAGCAGTTTTTTAACGAAAGGGAAAATGCTTCGCTTTTGTGGCATTGTTTCGCCAATCGCCATGTAGTTTCTTTCTCAGCGATTTGACTTCATACAGCGTAGTCTCTTGAAAATGTGACGCAAAGACTTCATAAGCAATTTCCCACAAAATTGATTGATATTGTGGTAAATTAAGTAATCTCCTGTTGTTTTGTTGGGAGTTTAAGTAAATATAGCTTCAAATTAGACCCCAACAGCGAACCGAACAACTAGCCCCTACTGAGAAGTAGCAGACCTTATAACCAGGCTTCCTACGGACTACTTCTAAAAACCCTCCTTTGCTGTATTGTCTTTCTTTGGTCTTTGCCCTGTGGTTAAATAAGGCCACTTGTTTGACTCATATATATAACAGGTGCATCTGCTCGCGTATATATATAGCGACCACGTGTATTTTCGCTATTCTTGTCACAACGTGAACGTGGCGAAACGAGTAGTGAATTTTCGTTTCGGCCTGATTATGCTTCGGATTTCTGTTTGGGCCTGAGTGGTGGTCCACCTGCTTGATTGTTATTAAGGCTGTGTGGTAGTCTTTATCGCCGTGAATTTTCGTTCTGCGCAGGCTGGGCGAAGCTGAGCATATTTGTAAATAAAACGCTGCAAGAAAGCTTCAACCGCTTCCTGTTTTCTTTTTTGTTTGACGAAGCAGAAAGGATCCGTAGAGCTAATATTACTAGCTCTACAAAGCAACTCTACTGGTTCAGTGCTAATCAACAACGGTACGCTTGGCGCGGGAATCAAAGAGTTCAAACCTGGAGCTGCCGCACCAGGCATGAAAGATGAACGGTGAGTCATATCTTTTATTTCAGCCGGCACATAATTTAGTCGACAAGTGCTACCATATGAGAATATACAGTGCTTCCTCGATTATCCGTACCTCGTTTAACCGGCATTTAATTATCCGGTGACTCTATTTTGATACAACATTTTAAAATTAGATCGCTTTTAACTAGATGTTGCAGGAATAGTTTCCGGGAAACTTTACGCAAAATCCCACTAAAAAAGCCAAAATACTGTATTGTCGTTGGTATTGATACATCAACACAATGCAACAATCAAATTTATTACGTCACCATTAAAGCAACCAGGGACTGCTTTTGCGCAGTGGAATAAGCTGTCGAGTTGTAAATACAGTACAGTCTGTACTCGTAGGCCTAATTGTGGTTGGAGTCAGTGCCGTGTGAAGGCTGTTGGAGGCCCCCTCACAAACTCTAAATATGGCTCTTTGATATCAGCAAGCATTTAGGCAGCTGCGTGCTTTTTCGAGCCAGTTGCAAATTTGTACCCTGAGCAGCGCTATTTCAAAACCTAACCAAGCTAAACTAATAATCTGAAATCAGGAAGAAGTTCTTGCAGTCTAAATAACTTGCATTGTTTAAACCAATCAAAACAAACTTAACAACCCATTTTTATTACACATTCAGCAAATAAGCAAACGCATGTACCGCAAGAACGGCATTAATATTTAAAAAAATTTTTTTCGCGCCTTTGCGGTGGTAAAAACATCAATGATGTCGTTGTAATCCACACTGCAAACGCAAGCACTTTCAATAGATATCAAAGCCAATGACGTAAGTCTGTCATCCATAGTTGTTGGTCGATGAAAGGTTTTGATGAGTTTAAGTTTACTAAAACTTCTTTCTGCACTGGCAGCGGAAATGAGGCATGTCATTACCACTCGTAAAGCAATGAACAAATTTGGGTAAACTTCCAATAATTGTTTTTTGCAAATATAATTAAGAAAATCTCTTATTGTTTTAAGACTTTCTTTATTTTCGTTGATGACATGTACAAAACGTTCCAGCTCTTCTTTTATTTCAAATGGATCGATGTCTCCCAGTTTGTCATGAAATATTTTTCAGGCATCAAGAATATTGTTTTCATTAAATGCTTGCAAGAGGTTTTCTTGGCTAAGCAAGAAATTAAAAATTTCGGTCACAAAATGTGTTTGCTCAAATCGATCATTCAGCGAAGCAATGGCATGATCGACAAGGTGCAAAAAAAAGTTAACTTTGAATTGTGATTCTTGTGATAATTCACTGCTTTGATCTTCTGATTCGTAGTCAAACATTCCATTTCTGTTTCCTTTTCTCTTTTCCACAAACGCACTCTCTACACCAACATCCCCAGCAACCTTACGAGCGCTTACCATGGCGATGTTGTAGCCATTCTTTCGATAATCCTGCAAGATAGACTGCGTGGTATGGATTTCACTTTTTATAACATGAAATGCCGCAAGTTTGCATGAATTTGCTCGTTTTGTTAACTTGAAACAAAATATCATGCCATACAACAATTGCCAAAATGAACTTCCATGATAAAATTACATTTATCAGAGAACGAACGTCGTTGGCTGTTTCCCGTCTTGTTTTTGTATGCCATAACTCTGCAATTCTTCCAGTGCATCCAGAACGTCTGACAAGTAAAATCGTAACGATACAATACATTTTATTCGACTTTCCCAACGGGTGGCAGATGGAGATTGGATTGAAATTTTTACATGATTCTTTATAATTGTCCAACGTGATATGGAAGAAGAAAACACTGTGTGTAATTGAGCAAGTACGCCAAAAAACAGCAAAGCTTTAGTTGAAGATTTGGCGCAATCCACAAGTACTAAATTCAATGAGTGGTTGGCACATACAGAGCTTTTGAATGGATTTCCAAAAGTCTGACTCGGACGCCTGCTTCTTTGCCTTTCATATTAGCACCATTATCATAACATTGCCCGTGACAGTCAGCAAGATTAAGACCGAGTTCTTCTGCACGCTTCATAAACGTGTCCAACAATCCTCTACCTGTACTGTCATCCACTCTCTAAAATCACAAAAAAGCCTCTTTTACTGCAACGTCATCCTCTTCATCGCATTGAACAAATTGCAAGAAAACAGTCATTTGTTCTTTGTGAGAAATGCCCGGTGTGCAGTAAAGACTTAAAGCGTAATATTTTGCTTTAGTCAATTGTGCCATCAATTCTTTCTCTACTTTCTTGGCGACAATATCGATTAATTCGTTTTGAATTGTTTTGCTTAAATAGTGCTTTTTTGTTGTGTGTTTAATTATTCGATTTTCTAGTTCCATCAAAACTAGATCTCTTTTTGCTTGCAATTCGAAGAGTCCTAAAAAGTTTCCACTGTGAGGAGAGCCGAGTACTTCATCAGACTCTCTAAACGCTAAATTTTTTTCAGCAAGAAAAATTACAATGTCGATTTATCGCTCCAAAACATTTCTTCAAAACGTTCTTTCCGAAAGAAAGATTTCCATTTTTTGTTTGTCCACTGTTGAGTGAGATCGAATCCCTTCTCTGAACAGCATCCAATCACTAAAGCATTTTTTATGAGCAGTTCTATTTTCATGCTCTTTTAATTTTTTTGCTATACCTTCCCATGTATTACTGCCGGTACAAAATGGACTTTTAGAATTGCTTAAGAGTTTGCAACAAAAGCAAAACGCTTTATCCGTTTCTTGCGAATAGATTAGCCATGACCTAGGGACAATTTCGCCATTGTTCATAACACGCCTGTAATGAAATCTTGAAAATCTTCTTCTTGCAGCATTTAAGGAAAAATTTGTGTTAACTTGTAGAGACCCTTTTTTGACGAGTCACATCGCTGTGCATTTGATATAAATCTGGCCAGCAAGTTGGGTCATTCGAAAACGGATTGAATGAAAGTTGCGAAAACAAATCTGATATTTCTGATGCAACGCCAACTCCTCTTGTACTTTCGTTTTGCGTTTCCATATTAGCAGTTAATGAAGAACCAGAGGGTTGCTCTTGCTCAGAGATGTCGAAATCTTCGGACTCTGCTGGGGCTGGTAGAATAGATTTCGGATGTTATTGTCCTGTTGCATCCTCAGCAGGGATGTCTTCACGTGGCCTATCTGCTTGTGCAACCCAAAAAAAACGCGTTAACTTTGTTAATTTCGCTGCTGATTGCCTTGAAGATGCTGCCTCTTTTCGTTTTTGCCCGCCACTTTTATAAATGCGCTTCATTTTGCAAACCTGATTAAGTCACAAAATACAAGAAACCTAGTAAACTAGAAACCTAGTCTCTCTATCTGTACGCAACTACAAAGCGATTGCACAACACTCCCCAGCACATTCATTATGACGTAAATTTTCCCGAGAATTTCAACGCTAAAGGGCGAAGCCACAGACGTTAAGTGGAGAAGGTCAAGGCTTTATTAACGATTGGCCTTTTTCTGACGTAACCACAACTTTACAAAATACTGTTATAGTGTCCGAACGTCCGCAATTCTTTTTCGAAATTAACGAATCATGATATTACATGCTTAATCTACCGACTATTCAATGAGGGCAAAAACAAGAAAAGTAAAAGCCAAGGGTAGAGAAATGGCTCTAACTTACTAATACAATCTATATTGTGGGGCCCCTAGGAATGGTCGGCTCCCCCCCCGACCGGGGGGTACGGGGCTGCCTTGACACGGCACTGGTTAGAGTTTTGAGATGGCTTCATATTCGAAAGGCAATGTGAAACGTAAAAAACTGTTTTATCTGTTAAGGACAAGCTGAAGATGTGTAATGTGGTACGAAGAAAAATTTCTAAAACTGATATCATGTTGAAGTACAACATCGGCAAGTCAACTGTCAACAACATTTGCAAGAGCGAAAAACGCTGAAAGAACTTCAAGATGGCAAAATGTGAATTAGGAATATCAAAGGTTGTTCACGCCACCTAAAGTCATGAAAGTTAGAATGTATTGTAAATTGGATAGTGCTCTATATCTGTGGTTCCGACAGAATTTCACCCACTTAATTTCACCGCCTTCTCTACGCTGAAAGTCCAATGTGTTGTGTTTTTGTTTGTTTCTGTTTTTTTGTCTTCAACCTTAAGAATTCAGTTATCAGTTCAGATTTCTGAAAGTATTGTCCCAACTAGATCGGACAATCGAGGAAGCACTGTACTCGTAATTAGCTGGCTGGCAGTGAACGTCATCCGTCGTTTACGTTATCCGGCTAATGGACAAAAGTTTTGTCTTTTTCACGTGCGCAGACTTACTTCCGGATTTTGAAATCGGCGATGGCTCATCAAATGGTGACTTGTCATAGTACTTTCACTGTTCACTGTTCTGGTTATATGATTCCTATTACCAAAATATTGTTGAACACAGATCAATTTTGATTGATAAATCACGAAAAGAAAAACGGATCACGTTTTTAACATAACGAATGTCTACATGCGATCCACTCAACAAAAAGAACACGAAAACTTAAAAATATTTATTGCTTCGACACAATTTATCTCAAAGTTTTTTGTCTTACGAACGCTTTCACATGAATTTACCAGGAAATACTTTTCTGTTAACATAAAATAGGCCCAATCCTACATGAACTGCAAAATTGATGAGTACCATACAAGTAACGAAGTTAGGCCGAACTTATGGAGGAGAGTAAACGGAGTTTTCAACTACTTCAAAATGAGAAAAAACTTTACTTTTTATCAAAGTTACTTCTTTCTGGCACATGGCTGATAAGCTTGTTATTTCTGGAATTCTCCTCTCATCTCGTCAAATATACTCCGCTTGAAATCCACTCCTAATTATGGCCTTGGGTGTAGGTTTTCCGAGGGTTAGAATATTATAAAAAGTTTTTCTCGTTTCGATAAATCACTGCAAAATTTTTGTATCAAACTTTCTTAGTATATTCAGCACTTTGAAAATTTAATTTTATAGCCACTGCCCTACTCCAATGCTTTCTTTCCAGTTATATATTCTGGCGTTTCTTTTGAATTACATATCTACAAAATACTAGGAAGTCAGCTTTTAAGCTTCAAAGTAGCAATACCTAGCATATTTTTTTGCTCGTTGAGATTTTGCTGGTAGGCTCGACCAACGCCTCTGACACTGAGTGCACGTGACGAACTTCTTTTTTTCTTTTTTTAGCAATTGGTTATCTGAGCTGAGCAGGGTAAGCAAAGAGACAAAGCCATTAGCAACAATAAACATTAAGCCGAAACGCAATTACTCATTGCAATCAATGAGTCAATGAAATTTTTAAAGTAGAACCACCGTAATTAAAATTATGGCGAAATTGAACTCAAACAAATTACCAACGATATATACTCTTACTAGTCCGCTTTTCCATCGTCGCCCGGAAGAGCTACCAGTCATTTATGTGGGGTTAAAAATATCGGTTCAGCTGGCTGCGCCGACTTCATCTAGATGCCATGTGTGGGAGCAGCAACGATAAGTTGGTGCAAATGAGGCATTGGCCCTATGCCGCGGCATTTCAATCGTCGTATCGGTAAATTGAATCAAAACTTGTCTCCTTCACAAACTCCGTGTCCTTTCCGAAATTCTATTTGTTTTACCACTACACATAGGAAAATGTCAAGGCTGGGGTTGGTGCCATGATCGTTTTGTTTTACGATTGCAGAAATAAGAAATTAGGTCGTAGAGTTGTTATACGGCTTCGTGCACCCCCCTCGCAATGATATTTGCAATAGCAAGTTTCTTGGATGCACCTATTTGCTTTGATCCCGGAGCAAAACGATCTATTTCTCAGCGGCGGATCCAGGGGAGAGGCATTTCTTGTCTTGGTTGCACCTATTTGCTTTGATCCCGGAGCAAAACGATCTATTTCTCAGCGGCGGATCCAGGGAAGAGGCATTTCCTGTCTTTCTTGAGCTTGTTTTGTGAACTTACTTGGATTTATTTGTCATGCAAAAAATTTTGTTTAAAAAGTTGGACTTCAAAAAAGTTGATCGCAAAAATAAAAGATTTTCACCTTTGATGATAATGTGTCAATTAACACTTCTAACCTCCCTATTGAAAACTTTTGAATGCGCTAGTGCTTTACCTCTTTGCATGTGATTAACCGGTTGGCATCAAAACCCATTTTTAAGAAAAAGTTCTATTCGTAGGTAGTCTACGATTGTATGTTTGGTGACGGGGATTTCACGCAATCATATGGACTTAATGACAGAATTTTTGTATTAATTTTTCTTCAAACTTTGGATTTCATAAACTATGCCCATAGTACCAATCTTCCTACAAAACAAATTACGACTGCGCATGCTTACAAACAACAAATAATTTCACAAACTTTCAAGCGTTTATTTGTTTAAGTTCATTGAAACATAGATTCAAAGTTTAATCAATCAATCAATCGATCATTTTATTTTATTTTTGCCCTAATCAGCATACATAGAAAATAAAATTTAACACCAGAGGACAAAGAAAGGAGACGATGGCAAAATGATATGCGTTAATACTTGCACATCAAAAGAATTTTATTTAAATTTGAAGATAATGGCATGGCCATCGAACTTGCAAGGTAGCAGCCAAATAAAAACACACACAAATAAAAGCATATACAGTATGTACAAGGTACCGCAAAATACATTAAAAAAAAAACTGTGATGTTGTAACCCTAACAGGGGAGGCTATCAGGTGCTACACCTTGCCCAAGGGTGACCTGGAAGCAACGACAGCTCCTTTACGTCTCAAGGCATATAAACCCTGTCGCCAGTTGTGGTTTTAAGTCATACACCTAGGACTAAGTTGTGAAATGAATTGAGATTAATACATAACTTCCAGGAATTAAGCTACGATGTGGCAGGATTACTACTTAAAACTTTTTCCTAATTGAGGATCCAGTAATAAAACGTAAAATTTTGGCTGGGTTTATGTTCCTTGCTACCGGCATAAACGCAGCCGAAGAAGGGCAAATTGGCTCTCAGCCCAGAATACAGCAACCGCAATTCAATTATTACAATAAGTTAGGTTATGGCTTTTCACATTAAAACCCGGCAATTTGTTTCACGTTGCTGCACGTGATCAAAGTGCCTTAGCGATTGAGATTTCTCGGACGCGTGACAATGCTCTATTCCAAAGATATTCTAACTTGGGAGTCCACCAACAGTTCGGTTATCATAATTTTGCCCTTGCCGTTGCATTATTAAAAAACAGATTTAAACGGTTGTAAGTACTGTGATATATTATTGTACTTCCACAAGCGGTACATCAGAAATAGATTTTAATACAGGGTAGGCCTACTTCAACCTTTTTGGCGTCATAAGACCGTTGCTATATTTTTACAAATGCCATGAGACCCCGATCATTTAAAATTCAATAGAACTGCACTGGCTCTAGTTTCTTGCGTAAAAACGTTACTTTGAGGGTTCTCAAATTGGGGCATGCACAAACATTTTGGAGGATACTCATCCAAGTTTCTCGTGTAGGCACACCAAAGACTTTTGAAAAAACCTGTGCCTATTTGTTGCTTCCACTTATTCTCTGTTATGAGACCTTATTTGTTTTTTTTAAAGATTAACTTTACGAAAGTAATTATTTTGCCCATTATTATCTAAAAAACAACATATATTCTGATGTTTTGTTGCTTACGCTCTTTCTCTACTCAAAGACCTGTTTTTTTGATAAGCAACTTTATGAAATCGAATCTTGCCTATGCTATATTCTTTTTTGGGGGTGCGTCTTACGTTTAGGCTTAGCTAACTTATAGGCCTACTGTATGGAGCAACCAAATTTTGAAAGATCTTGTCTTTTTTTCCAAGCCGATATTAAGTTAGAATACGTGCATTTCAACTTGTTGCGGAAGTGAACAACTAATCCTCTTTGTCAGGACCTCTATGCCGTCCTTATTTTGAAGAAAGTCTAACAAAAAATTGTCCTTACTTGTGGGAAATGTCCTTATTTTGAAAAATAAGTCCTTATTTTGTTTTATTTTCAGCATTTAGAGTCCATTTTAATGTAAATTTTTTTATATCATCTTGAATTGAGATTTAGAAGTAATTTACCCAATCAATTCGGCTTGCCGCTCTGAGATTGTGGGCAAACTGTGTATTTTGCAATACCTAAAAACAGGGTATTCAACCCCATACGCAAATATATAAGCTCACATTTGACGACAAATTCTGTTTAATTATAAAAAAAGTACCGGTAGAAGAAAAAATATTTGTTTCCAGCTGTCCTTAATTTTGGTTCCAAGTTGATGAAATCCCTGCGCATCGTATTCTGTCGTCAATTGGTAAAATCCAACAACTGCTTTTTAAGCTTTTTGAGGAAAACAACTTTTCCTTTTGCTGTGTGTTTGTGACGACATAGTACTAAAAATAAAATAGTTGCAACGAAAATCAAACAAAATGCGCCATTATGGTAATTGCTACATCATGCATTTAGGCTACACTAAAGCTAAGTTTTGCCAACAATGACAAAGGAGGAGGAGTGCTTGCTGAACCACGAAAGCTCACGGATTTCTGTATGTTTTAGAACTTACCACAATCCATTACAATGTTACGACCAGCGTGATAGCTTATGATATTAAATAAATATATTTCGGGGCTATTTGCTTCACAGACCTGAATTAATTTTCCCCGACGAGACTTGAAAAATGGTATTCACAGTTTCCCTGCTTGGCGCTCATCACGAAGAAGGTAGTGTGGGGAACAAGCCCGCAACTTTGATAGATATTGTTTGGCTAAGGCATTTAACATTATATCTGATGCCTCCATATTTACAGGAGCAGACAGGTGGTGGGGCCAAGCAATCTAGCCATTGTAGTGCCCAGTCAAAGGACTAACAAACAACACTCAACAGTTTATACAAATGTGCCAAAAACAAAGCATCTAGCTGATGCTAAGAGATTAAAACATCTTTTTGTGCTTAGATGTAATTGGCATTTCGCGTTTCTTTACCAAATATTGTCAGCAAATTATCGTTTGCGTAATGCGAAAAATTGTTGTTTGCAAGAATAGTTTTATAATGTTAATATCGTGTCCAGAAAGCGAGTATTGCTACAAAAAGTTTGTAAAGTGGTCCAAGCATTCCTTTGCGTTTTGGTTGACCGTAGTCACATGTCGGGCACTCCAAAAGTTTAGTTATTTTCTGTAATTTTACTGTTCTACCATCACAGGTGATGTCTCTGTTTTAGAAAGAGCCTCAGGTCACCAGTTTGCTATGTTAATGTGAAAAGCAGTGAATGAATGTGCGTCGGCAATATGGATTACCCGTTGGTGCTGTTTTAAAGCTGATTAATTAACCATTAATTTACTGGTTTATACCCTAACAAGGTGTTTGTGTTATTATGGTCTTAAAGAGACCTAACGTGTATTACCTAGCGAGGCCAACAGTCCTGCCGAAAGACTGAAAAATAGAACCACTAAGGGTATCCTGTTTTGAAGCGGCTGATTTTTAGATTGCATTTTATAGGTTCTAAGTTTGTTTGCTCCAGCCAACAACATTCTTCAAACTGAAAATACTCACTCATCAACTGGGATGACATTTGTTGGCGCGTGTGTTGAAAACGTTCACAACCTTTTAACAAAAGAGAAATTTTGCGATATATGTGATGTGATTGTTACTCAAACTGATGCTGATTCAAGGCAAAAACGACGTCACTATACATTGCTACAAGACTACTGTATGTAGTTGGTTGGATTACCTCTCTTTTCCTTGGGATGGCGATACCACGCAAACGGCAATCCAGGTTTACGCCATCCACCTAATTGAAATTAGGCTAAGGGAAAAGTGGCAGCCCATTTTGAACCAGTCGTCATGAATACAAATTACTGACTAGTAGCCTCACCGCCAACAAGGCGGACTGCCGTTAGTGGGTACCCAAAAGTCGCCTCTTAACACATTGACCGCGAGGGACGTATCAATACGTCCTTATTTTTCCTTTCTGTACGCTGAAGACGTATAAATACGTCTTTCAGCCAACTTTGAGTTCAATCGTTTCAGCGTCTGGTATAATCGCCGAGTCTTTTCCCATGAATTTAACTAAGCTCATTTCTTTTTTCTCTAGTTTCTAAAGCTTTTTATGACGTTTTACTGAAGTTCTAAGCTATTGTATTTTTCTCAGAAAAACCAAATAACGTTGGTAGAAATTACCGCCTAGTATCACTAAGAAATAGACTTTATTTTTATTATTTTTTCAATGCCAGTTTATTTGAAATCAGATACAATGATAGAAAAGTGTGTACTCCGCAGTTCTTATGTTTGAAAGCGATTTTGCATGAAAGATAACTTGCAATTAGTTCGTTAGACTGTTTAGAGTTTACTGCGGTCTTACATTATCTTCATATAGCCGGACGTTTTTATTTCAGATTTTTTTTTATAGAGCTACTAAATGATCATGGCTACTAGAAAAAGAACTAAAAAGTATTATTTGAGCGATTAGTTAGATAGTTTTCAATTGGTAGATTTATCTGAGGATGAGCTCATAGACGATAATGATTCGGATAGGGAGAGCTACTGTAATGATTCAGAAATTGAAGATGACACCAACACTGTTGCTCTTTGGCAATCAGCAGCTACAGCAAACACCAGTCATGACTCTGTTCAGTCTGCTGGCAATACTAGTAATATTTTAACTACCGACGCAACTCGCAATGAGAGCATGTTAGAACTGTGTAGCAGCGATAATGATTCTGATACTGCCTCAGCATCCAATTTCGCTGACCACAACTGGAAATCTGTAGAACCAACTTAGACATCTCCATCAGATATAAATTTTTCTGAATCAAGTGGCATAAGCGATTCTGTCACTCTCAACAAAGATTCATTGCCAGTGCAATTTTTTTGCTGTTCGTGACCGAGCATATAATAAAGATTATGGTCACAGAAACAAATAGATATACTGAGCAAATAATAGCACATTCAGTAGTAACTGCAAAAAGCAGAATGAGACGTTGGGTTGCCACCACAAACACAGAAATGAAGAGGTTTCTAGGAGTTCTTTTTACAATGGGTTTGGTAAAAAAGCATGCATAGAAGATTATTGGTCTACTGATCGTGTGATAGTGACTCCCATATTCAATTCTACGATGCCACGAGACAGGTTTGAGCTACTACTCCGTTTTTGGCAGTTTAGTGACAACGAATCTGCAGTTGATGGCGATCGTTCATCCAAATTGCGAAAAATATGCAATGCTTTATACTTGAACGATTTCAAGCTTTAGACATCCCTGGGAAAAAGATATCTATAGACGAATGAATGGTTCTTTGGAGAGGCCACTTGATCTTTCGTCAGTATATTCCTGGCAAAAGATATAAATACGGTGTGAAACTTTACATGCTCTGTGAACATACAGGATATGTGTGGAATATAAATACGGTGTGAAACTTTACATGCTCTGTGAACATATAGGATATGTGGGGAATTTCCTGGTATACTGCGGAAAAATGGATTCTCTCTCTGGTTTCAGTCATGCAGAAACTGTTGTTCTAAAGCTGATGGAAAAATTGTTAGATCGTGGTCATGCTCTTTATGTGAATAACACTGGTCGACATGATTTTTTTTTTCTGGGTAAGTTGGTTACTTCTAAGTCAATTTGGGTATGGTGATTACGAATCTGCAGTCACTTTTTTTCTATCACGTCAGGATTTTTCATAAAATGCGATTTAAATTTTAACATTACACTATAATTGTAAGTTTTTTTGCCGTGCGTGAGTCTGTTTTAAGAAGCATTCCTTATTGTTGCGTCATCGTTGTTATTGTTATAGTTGTTGCACCTTATTGTGATGTCATAATTATTTCATTGTGGCATTACAGAAGGAGGTTACTATAAAACGACTGAACTAATCTTTGTTGACCTAGTCTTGCAATTACTGTTGTTTAAGCTGTTGGTTGAGTTTCAAAACAGAAAAAAAATGTCATCTAAGCGAAGAGGCTGCATCAACGACCCAGATATATTTTGCTACATATGCGGAAGCTTTGTTCCATCTGTTCAACGGCAGAATATAACACCTTTTGTTAAAAATGTCTATTATGCTTATTTTGGAGTTAAGTTAGGAGACCAAGATAAAGTATGGGCCCCGCACAAAGTGTGTCGTAATTGTGTGTCGTCATTGAGGCAGTGGAGCATTGGAAAACTGAGGTCTTTAGCATTTGGTGTTCCAATGGTTTGGAGGGAACCAAATGGACATGGCAAAGAATGTTACTTTTGCTCATGTGTTGTTGCTGGCTTCAATGTTAAAAATAAGCATAAAATTCAATATCCTAACTTGCCTTGTGCCATACGACCCATTCCACATGGGCCAGGTATCCCAATTCCATTGCCTCCAAGAGTTTTGGAAACAGTTGAAGATTCTGTCAGTGAGGAGTCCTTGTCTGATAGCCAGTTGACAGAATGTTCAGAGTATGAGTGTGATGATGATCAGCAGCCCAACCCTTTTAATCAAGCGGAGCTAAACGACCTTGTCAGAGATTTGAATTTGCCAAAATCGTCTGCTCTTATTCTGGGTTCCAGATTGAAAGCAAAACGTATGCTCAGCACTGATACCACTTTTGCTTGGTATAAACATCGTGAAAATGAATACATTCGCTTCTTCACCATGGAAAACTCTTTAGTCTATTGTGTGGATATTCAAGGTCTTATAGAGAAATTGGGAACAGTTTATAACCCCAGTGACTGGCGCCTCTTTATTGATGCATCAAAATCAAGCCTGAAAGCTGTTTTATTGCACAATACAAATCAGTTTGCTTCTATCCCTTTAGCTCATTCGACTTGCATGAAAGAGTCTTATGAAAATATGAAACTTTTGCTTGGGAAGTTACAATATAGCACTTATACATGGAAGATTTGTGTTGACTTTAAAGTCCTAAATATGCTACTGGGTCAACAGTCTGGATTTACAAAGTACCCTTGTTTTATGTGCGAATGGGACAGCAGGGATAGAAGTAATCATTGGATTAAACGTGAATGGCCGTTGAGAGAGTCCCTTACGCCAGGTTGCAAAAATATTTTACATCCTGCTCTTGTTGACAGATCCAATGTGATACTTCCACCACTTCATATTAAACTGGGTCTCATGAAGCAGTTCGTAAAAGCTCTCAATAAAGAAGGTGCCTGTTTTAAATACATTCAAGATAAGTTTCCTAATTTGAGTGCTGAGAAGGTTAAACAGGGTGTATTTGTTGGACCTCAAATCAGAAAACTCATCGAAGACCCCCAATTTTTATCTACCATGACGGATGTGGAAAAAAAAGCATGGCTTTCTTTTGTAGAAGTTGTATCAAAGTTCCTTGGCAATACCAAAGATCCTGACTATCAAAACATTGTGGAAAACATGTTGGCTTGTTTTCAAGCACTTGGATGTCGCATGAGTTTGAAAGTTCATTTTTTACATGCACACTTGGACTATTTCCCACAAAATTTGGGCGATATGAGTAAAGAACATGGTGAACGCTTTCACCAGGACATCAAAAGCATGGAAATACGGTACCAAGGACGATGGGATGTATCCATGATGGCGGACTACTGTTGGTGCCTGAAACGCGATTGTGTGAGTAATGAAGTTGCAATAAAAGCCAAAAGAAGAAAATTCATGCCTCACTCCAACGAGGAAAAAGCCAATGTAGTATAAATGAAATGTTATTGAGCAAATGAAAAGTACTGTGTGCTTATTGGGCCTATTAAATGCGTTTTTGAGTAAAATTTAAATTCAATTTTGCAAAAAAGTGTGACGTGATGGGTGAATTCCGACTGCAAATTCGGAATCAGCGTAGTCAAATTAGGTAAACACATCTAATTGTTTGAAACATAAAATAAAAAAGTTGCAAAACGTCGCCTAGTGTAATTTTTACACGAGCGTGCCTTGAGCGGAAGCTGTACTAAATCGAAAAACGTTGATTTGTGGAACATTGAGGAAAAACAGAAAACAGCTCCCAAAAAACATTGTTTCTACAAAACTAAAAAAGGACAGCACATTGCAAAACGAAAAGGGCGTATTGTTGTAGAAAAGTGACATGATAAAAGGGAAGTGCTGATGCTCTCTACAAATCATTCTGGAAAAATGGTTGAAAGCAACAGACAAACAAAAGGAGGGCAGAAGAAAAAAAAGCCAAAGTCTATTGTATCGTATAATAACTTTTTGTGTGGTGTGGACAGAATGGATCAACCGATGTCCTATTATAATCCACTACGAAAAACGCTAAAATGGTACTTCAAAGTTGTGTTACAGCACCTCGACATGGGTATGGTAAATGCTTTCATTTTGTACAAAAAGGTTGGTAGTACAAAGGTGCAGTTGAAATTTCGAAAGAGTGTAATTGCTTCGCTATTGAATTCTGATATTAGAATAAATGAAGACCTTCCACAAGCATCAGATACAGCCGCATTTCATCATCACAAAAGTTCTGATCTTTCTCGTCTGTCTGGCCAACGCTATTTGGCTCACATCCCTTCAACAACTTCAAAGAAAAATGCTGCTAGAAAGTGCGTTGTTTGCAATCATCAAAAGCAACACAAAGAAACTCGCTACATGTGGGAAACATGCCCCTCAAAACCAGCTTTGTGTGTGGTTCCTTGCTTCAAAAAATTCCACAGTGAAGTCTGCATTTGAATGCGATAAACCAGTCGGCGTACTATTTCAAACAACACAGTATTGATTTCTTTATAATAATTTTGCGAACTTGCTTTTGAAATGCTAGCTGAAATTGCTTTCTTTGCCCATCTTTTTTTGCTGATTACTTCATTATTGTTTGGACACAATTTTACGTTTTATTACAAACCACGTTTCGCTTTATTCAGTTGTCTGACATACCTCGTATCGGCAAAATATGCGAAATACGCGCTTTTACGATAAAACGCGTTAGCGTGTACCGAGAAAACTTGGCCGCAGTCAATGTGTTAAGACATGCTGGGTGAGCATCTTCAAAATTCTAATCCGGTAAAGTACGGGTCAGACTATGTAATTTTTTTTTTATTTACCATATTTATTCTTCATTCACGAGAAAGCGAATTGCATCGTAATGTTTTGGACGGTATGTCCGCATTCGCTAGGGAGTTGCTATTTCCGAAGTGTCTGGGCCACCTGCCTTCAACAAAAAGGTGGGGCGTCCTGTTAAGTGCCTTGCCCAAGGACACAACAAGCGAACTTTCCGGCTTGTTCTCCACAATTTCCCTTAAATGCCGGGCGCCAAGCAGGGAAGCTATAGATACCATTTTTTAAGTCTTTTGGCATGACTCGACAAGGGGAAAGAAGCGGACGCTCTAACCACTACGCCATCGCTTCGGTTTAGTAGTTGAAGAAACAACCAGGAATAATGAAATGAATAAAGCCGAAATGCGGAGATTATTTTATGGCACATTGGTCCAAGTCATCAATGAACTAGACGTGCGTTTTAGCCATCAAAATACAAAACTATAAGCTGCTCTCTGCTCTTCTACCTAAAAATAGCTACTTTTTGGATGTAAAGATGATGCAGCCTCTTTTGGACTTGGTATACAACACAAGTGTGGAAGCAGAATTTGATGTTGCTAAGACGTACGTTGCAAAATTCAACGGTGATAAAGACAAAGCAAACAACAACCAAACTCCTTTCTAAACACTGTGAAGCACTTAACTCTTGTCCTACCACGCAACTTGTGAAAAAAAATGTCCGCAAGGTAACAGAGCGAAAAACTGTCATAATTTGTCATAATCAATCATAACCACTGGTCAACAAAAAAAAGTTTTTTCGAGTGCCAAAAATATTTTTACGGTTTTAGGGTATTTTGATGTCGCTGAATCCGAAAATGACATTGGTTTTTTCCGAATTTGCTCTAGTTTTTGAAATATCGGTATTTTTCATTTTTGGCAAGAAAAAAATTGTTAACCTTTGTATTTGTCATATGTGAGCACAAGTATCAATAACATGTGTATTGAAAATGTCTCTAAGGACGTATGAATTCATTATTCTTTACCAGGTACTCTAATATACAGTATATATTTTTGATCTAACATCGCATTACTTCAGTACTAAGGTATTGAAAGCACTTTTTGAGATTTAACAATTCATACTTCTTTTTCCACAACACAAGTTATTTAGCTGTATGTATGTTATTGTACTGTATGTCTTTAGCTCACGAATGGTTTCCTCAGCTTTCGGCAAACTGTACACCACCAAACAGTAAACCAGGTGATGGGAGTGCAACAGTAGGGTTATTATTCTAATAAGGTGAAGTTTCTTTGAAATGTTCACTGCATGTACTGTACTCCCTTTAGTCATCCTATCATGGCAGATAATGTGAATATCTCATTTTGTAGCTACATTTTTGTAGATATTGTAGTCAAAGTTTGATGGATCTGTAGCCAGAAAATGAAATACCACGAGTCTAGTTAGAGCTCATTCTCAAATAACTAAAGCTTGAAAAATACGAAGGGTTGTGCAATCCAAGTAAAAATTGGGTTTGTCAGTGAAAATTTGACAATATGCTTGAGTTGGTAACTGATAGGTATGTATTTCCCTGTGACTGAATTAGTAGCCTGTCACATTTTAGTACCGTATTTATTTTTAATCACAGATTTACACGCACTTTGGATACGGAATTTTACTTACTGCTTTAGCTGTATTTAAGAGTTATGAGTTCATCACGAAAAAACTGTCGTAATGATCATGACAAGTTTTGTTACATCTGTGGGGAATATGCCTTCAAAAACCAAAGAAAAGATATCACTGATTTTGTTAGGAAGATATACCTTTCGTATTTTAAAGTTAACCTTAAGTTTAGTGACCAAGATAAACCATGGGCACCTCTTATTGTCTCCAAAGCATGTGTAGAAAGCTTGGGAAAGTTGGTTAATGTTACAATCAAAGGTCTTTGGTTTAGTGCACCGATGGTTTGTAGAGAACCAAAAAAAAAAACATTTCAATGAGTGCTACTTTTGTTTGGTGGACTTAAAAAGATTTAATCGTCGCAAGAAAAAGACTAGGAATTACCCCGATTTAGAATCTGTTCGTCGACCTGTGCCTCACTGTGAGGAAGTACCTACGCCTGAATTTAGTAATCTATCTGAGGTATCGATGGACTATGAATTTCATGAAGAGGTAGAAGGCTCTGCTACTGCTAGTGACAGCGGTGGAAGTGTGTTCGAAAGTAGCTCATCAATTCCAGACCAATTCATGCAGGAGCTGAGTGATCTCAACTTATCCAAAGCAGCAGAAATTTTGGCATCCCGACTCAAAAACAAAAGCTGCCTTAGAACCGGAGCTTCAATAACATTCTACCATACGAGACAAAAAGAATTACTTTCGTTGTTAGAAATTTCAAATTCGGCATTATTTAAACCACCTTTTAGTTTCTATTCATTTCTCCGGTTTTGTGTTCAAGTAGTGTTACGTAAACTTGTTATGTACACTTCTTTCGCCCTGCCCTTTTAACCTTAATTAATCTTGTTGGAAACTTGTTATGTACACTTCTTTCGCCCTGCCCTTTTGACCTTAACTAATACAAACATGTTTTTTCTCTGGCACTTTGACTGGATGTAAAACAAAAAACTTTATAATTGTATAACTTTGTGTTTTGGAACTCGATGAAGTAACAGTTGGTCATATTCGCGAAGCACGTGGAAATTTAATTCTTCTGTCCTTATTGAATCAACCAAATAGGTATGTTTATTCGTCTATATTTTATTGTTATGTAATAATTCATTTGGTATTAAAATCATTTACAAAGTCAGTTAGAGTATTATAACGTCGCTGTTCTAAATTTATTCTTTAGTTAATAATTGGTGTTATCTTTTAGAAAACGTGCTTCAACATCTGGGTTAAACTTTTCGGCTATTCTTCGTTTTTTCATACAATTAATCAAATAAACCATCAAAGAATAGAAACTCGTCATTCAACACGGATATCGATTCGATATAGGACGGAAAAGACAAACAGCAGACCGTTTGTACTTTAAAATTTTACATTCGTATTTTAGTGAAGAAGAACTTGTTTACTGTAAAGATATCGAAGGCTTCTACAGAGAATGGGAATGTCACAATATAGAGCTCAAGAGTGGCGCTTATTTATAGACAGTTCGAAAAGAAGTTTGAAATGTGTATTGCTACACAACGATAACAGGTATGCATCTCTCCCAATAGGCCATTCAACAAAACTAAAGGAAGACTACAACAACATTAAAACGTATTGCAGGAACTGGATTATGACTCTCACCAATGGTTAGGCTAATCTGTGTAGACCAAGGGCGTAGCCAGAAAAAAATTGAGAGGGGGGCCAAATTTTGCAACTTTTAATGTGACGTCATTTACTTATAATGGCATTTTGCCTTTCGTGAACTACGCTCGTCACTACTACAAAAATTGCTGTACAAAACTGGGAAAGTGCGAATGCGATTTCACTGATCTAATGTAGTTTTATCAAGAAAGGCTTTAATAGTTCAACTTCAATTGTGACGTATAACGCATTATTTAAGGAATTTCAAGGACACTCCCACTGGTAGGTTGAACGTTTTGATAAAAGAAGCAAGCAACGTCTTTTTAGTAGTCCGCATCGCAATAAAACAAGAAAGCGCTCAGCGAGACCCTTATTTCTTGCAATTACCATAACTTGGATTATCAATTCATCACTCGACTGCGACATCGAAGAAAAACTTCGGCGATATTTAGTGTGTAAAACGTACACATCTTGTTTGATAACATTTGTTAGTTTAAAAACTTAAAAAGTCACGCACGACCCACCCCCTTGCTAAAAGTCAACAATAAACTCTAATGTACCTGCAGAGGCGCAAAAAAATTTATGTTTTTATTTTTTTTGATACGGTTTTGTAATTGGACTTAAAATTCAGGGGGGAACCCTGGCTACGCCTATGGTGTAGACTTAAAAATAGTAAATTTTTTGCTTGGCCAGCAAAGTGGCTATACAAAATATCTATGTTTTATCTGCCTATGGGACAGCCGAGCGAGTGATGATTACTGGGAGAAAAAAGGGTGACCTCCTAAAGATTCCATTAGAGTCTGTGAAGCTAAGATCAACGAATTTTTAGTTACCGGCGTAGTGGTTAGAGCGTCCGCTTCGCAGTCGGTAGACCTGGGGTTCATTCCCTAAGTCAAGTCCTACCAAGAGATTTAAAAAAATGGTATTCACAGCGTCTCTGCTTGGCGCTCAGCATAAAAAAAGGAATAGTGTGTGGAGAACAAGCCGGCAAGCTTGCTTGTGTCTTTGGGCAAGGCACTTAAAGAGATGCCTCCACCTTTATGTGGCCTACCCGTACTTTACTGGTTTATAATTGTGAAGTTGCACACCCAGCATGTCGTAAAAGGGGGCTCTTGGGAACCCACCACTGGCAGTCCGCCGTGTTGGTTGTGGGGATACCAGTCGCTCTTGACTGGTTCGAAATCATTCCACCACTGCATATCAAACTTGGTTTGAAGTAGTTTGCGAAAACCTTGCCTGCAACTGGGGATTTCTTCAATTATATTTGCAGAGCATTTCCTGCCTTGACCATCGAAAACCTGAAAGCAGGCATTTTCAATAGTCCTCAGATCCTCGTGAAAGATACATGCTTTGTGCACTCTATGACAGAAACGGAATCTGCTGCTTGCAGGGATGTGGAAGCGGAAGTGCAAAAAATCTACCGCTTCTTCAGGAAGATCTTGGTAGCGAGAGAGTTAAGGCGATGTCAACTGTACATCTTGCACTGAAACTAGGAGTCACTCTCGGAGCCTCTACCACAAAGTGCGAGAACTCTTTTTCTGTTCTGAAAACTATCATGCGAAATCGCAGGCAATCAATGAAGCACGCACGCATAGCCCATCTTGCTTTTTAAAGGAATTTTACAAAAAACTAAAAACTGATTGGAAAGAAAATGTCTTTCAGCAGTTTAGTAGCTCAAATCGCAAACTGCAGTTACAGAAAGTCTAGTATATAACGGATGCAATTTCAAGTCCGGATTCTTCAGTCCCGTTGAGATAAAAGAACGTAAACTACCTCGCCTATAACGAACCTTTCTTCACCAAAGAAAATTACAACTTGTTGCAAAGTTGTTCCAGAACAATAGCAAACATAAAGTAATGAAGGAAAAAAAATCGCGAGCTAAGCAAGCAACAGTCACGAAAAATTTTCGTCTTAACACATGAACAGCGGACCGTAGTCATCATTGTTCCCTTTAAACGCGAAAAAAGTGCGAATTTGCGAAATTATGTCCGGCGGATTCGCAGTTAAAATTCAAAAGTGCGTAAAAAAGTCCGGCGGTTTTTGGTACCTTTTTCCGTTTGTTAAAATTTTTGCAATTTTTAAATGCGTGGGAGTTAAATGCTGTTTAATGCGGGGTAGACAGTGAATGGGAATGAAAGGTGGGACAGCCGCTTTTTTATGGCAATGCAACGTCTAGCCTCTAGCGTAAACATCGCCCGGCTATGACGCAACAACGAGTGACAGCGACTTAAAATATCGCGCATGCCGTTACCAAACTTCTTCTGTATCACAAATCAACCTCAAAGCAAGTAACATAAAGGAAACCGGCCAATTTCTATCGTAGCTAAAGAGCAGTTATAGCAAGTAGTTCTCAAACTTCACTTTAACACAAGACATTAGTTTTCGAGGGAAGTTTGAAACTGGAATTGCTTAACTTACGTTTTCTCTACGTTTCAAGGCTAATTTCAATCGTGCTTGTTAAGATAAAAAAGCGCATAGCTCTCGGTTTCACTTTTGCGTACAAAACGCCATTTTGTAAATCAGAAATAAATAACCTCTCACTTGCTATTTATAAAAACTAAAAGTAAAAAAAAAAGAGTACGATTTCTAACCAATTTTAGTTTTATATCCCCTCCAAATTTTTTTTTGAATAAAATGCAGCTGACAGCCATGTGCTGTGATAGTTACCAGCCATGATTAAAATAATAAGCCTTGAAACGAAAAGAAAAAATATGAAGTGCAGTTTCTATTTCTTTAAACACGTTTTTTGTTGAAGTCTAGCCTTTTTTTAATTGCTGGAAATGAAAACTTTTTCTTGACTTTTTTTTTTTTTATTTTAGTTGGACAACACTTCTGAAATGTACTTTGATAACTTTTGTGAGGTTGCGTATGAAAACGAAAAAAAACATGACCGGACCACATGCCTCTGTGCATTTCGAAAATGGGCCAAATGCCAAAAACACTCCTGAAAACGGAGAAAATGTATAACCGGTCCACATGCCTCTGTGCATTTCGAAAATGGGCAGAATGCCAAAAACGGTTGAAAAGCACTGAACTAATAAAAAGTTTCTTAATCAAAGTACATCTGAGGGGAAATGAAGAATGTTGTTGTACGTCAATCAACATTATCGGCAAACCGTAAGCTACGCAAAGTTAGCTTAGCGTATACACTGACTAAATAACAGTAGGCTACAGAAAGCATCTGTTTTTACTCCTTCAAAATATGTTACTAAGGCTGGTGTAACCGTTTGTTCAGCCATGTCCGGCGGTTTTTGTACATTTGCTAGCGATTTCGCACTCGCGCCGGCGGTTACGCGCTTACTAAAATCTTTGAGGGAACAGTGGTAGTCATATTTGTGTACAGCCTTTCTGTACTGAATAATAGTCGGTTTTACGTCATTTTCACGCGTTTCGCAGGCTCAGACGTGCTGATTCAATGTATGCCTACCACTGCATACTCGCTTTTGAACCAGACTTTATGTTGGAGCAACGTAGCACTTGAATTTCCAAATGCTCTTCCTGAAGAATATCAGTCGTGTTTTTTTGAGTTTTGAACTCCAGACCTTTCGTTCCAAAGCCCGCAACAATACCACATAAAATTGACTAAATACATAGATTCTGTGTTGAGTGGATCTTACAAATAACTCCGGAGCACAAAACGTAATACATTTCAGCTAGAGCACAATGAGCTTGTATAGTGAGCATCGGATCAATTTTGTATATAGAGCATTTCACATATAACGGACAAATATCGCTGATCTCGATTTGTCCATTATATACAAGTTTTACAGTATTTTAGTTAAACTCAGTTGATTTACTTTATTTTAAACTTTTCGGTGTTCTGTTTTCACATTATCGGTTTCGCACTTCTGTTTTTTCTTAAAAAATTAGTTATTTTAGTATTCGACAATGTTCTTTTTCACTTGTTTAATCGTGATTCAGTGGTCACCAACAGTACAACCATATGTATCTTGATGCGTCATGTACTTGATTAACGTTACCTATATCAGCAGTATAATGAATTTTTTGATACCAGTAGTTCGGTGGTTTACGTTTCGAACACCATTTCACAAGTTTACACCATTAAATCCATCAAGCCATCAAGTTAACATTATAATATAAATTTATCTAATCATCAACACACGATCAGTCATATCTATTACAAGATCATGAAGACTCGCATTGTATGCAATTCAAAACATTCTATATCCTATAATGTCTTTTTTCTAAATAAAAATACAGAATTTTCAAAATTGCACAAGATTTGCAGCCGTACAAAATCAGTTTTAATATGCAAAATTCAGTCTATTTTAGTGCCCCCTCACTTTCGGGTCGTGCCCCACCACTTCGTTTGCTCTGATGACGGCACTGACAACAGCGTAGTCATTTTTTGTTCTAGGCAGATGGAAACTGCTCAGAAAGAAAAAAGAAATAAAATACAGAAAAAAGTTGGCGACAGCCCGACTCGCTCCGCGTTAAAGGTACTTTCTAGTGACGTTGGAAGCGTAGAGAAAAAAAACGTTTGGGCAAAAGGTGTGGATGGGCGAAAAGCTTTGTGGATTTTGGGACTGTTTACAACGTTCCTATGAAGCAAATTTAGTGTGGGTCAAAGCACGAGAGATGTGGTTTTCATAAGGAAAACAAGCGGTTAAATGGGCTTTTCTGGAGTGGAGTTGAAGCAGCGCAGAGTGTAGTTAAGCAGGAAAAAAAACGAACCGATAAATTAGCCTAACGGGGGTTCAATAAGAAGTCTTACAAATGCCCGGGTCGAAAGGAAATTTCGATGTGCGGAAACCAGCGCTCGTTGTGAGGTCTCGGCAGCTATAGGAACAAAAGCAGATCAGGTGGTCTATGCAAAAAGAGCAATTGACGGAAATTAATGATGACGAGAGAAGAGCCAAAAGTAAATTGTTTTGGCTGAACGCTTCGGTATACAAGACACGGGCGTTCGCACTATTCTAAGCCAATCTTTTGCGATTTTGTAATACGCAAGCGCGCCAGTCAAACTTGGCCCTTTTGATCCACTGCTGCTTCCTGAAGCTTCTAACGGAATACTGCCTTCCGGAATAAGCTTTATGAAAACGATAAAGATGTTCCAGGTGTATCATCAAAATGAGATTGACCACCATCCTCATCTTCGTCTTCATTTTCATCATCATCATCATCACTAGAAGACGAGGAGTCAGTATCAGCTCCCTCCCTCTTCGCTTTCCACATCTTCGCCATTGCAAGCAGTTTGAGGTTAGGTTGCGTTTCCTCCTCCTCAGGAAAGATGTAATCAAAGTATTCTTCCCATCCTGCATCGACCTGCGAAACAAAAAGACGCGCGTTATGCGCAGAGAACTTGATTAGAGCAATCATCGGAAGAACAAATGGAAGATGGATCGGGGAGGTTTCCTTTAAACAATTGCGAAGTCAAATAGGAACAACGACGAGGAACATAATTAACATATAAAACAAAAACTGCAAAAATACAACACCGAATCTTTTCGTTCCTCATCGGTGATGCTACACCAGCACTGAAAAATTTGCTAATGTTAAATCCTGCCGTGATCAAGTCCCCGTAAGCGGTGACGTAATTTAAAAAGAAATGCCCTCCCAAATGCTATGATAGAAACATAAAGTACACAAACAATCACTTTCGAAAACTTGATCTTCACAAAATATCTGTAGGTTGAGAAAGAGCGAAAGCATAAATATCAGCAAGCGATTAACAAAAAAATTTTTGGCTGTTATCTCAAATTTGCATATGTCTCATCCTTGATAATTATACTGAGCTAAGTTAATGGTTACATCCCCCCTTTCCCAAGAAAATTTCAAGATAGGCCACTATCCATGCGAAAACAAAAAGCTTCGGGATTTTATTTTTTTTGTCTTTTACTTTTGTTTAATAAATTCCTCACCGTCATTACTGTTTTGCTTCCAATACCTTTAAAGCATGAGTCCTGTGCGCTTAAAACAAGAGCCGCCGGTTTAATAAGAAAGCTTTTAGTTTTAAAACCTGCAACTAAACAGGGCAACGACTTTAAATTGATATTTCTGTTGCGTCAAGCAAACTGGCAGAAATGACAAGCTACAGTTTTGATATCACGTTGTGAAATTGTTGCACCTAGTTTCTGGGTACATGCCAGCCCAGAAGAATATCACAATAGGTACACGGTAGCTCGCATTAGAAAAAAATTCTCTAGAGACGATATGATGTACCCCTGCTTCGGTTGTAATCTTCTTTCTTTTTTTCACTTTCTTTGGCATTTGTTTGCTTACAGCTGCCACTGAAGCTTCATTACCATGCTCTTTCTGAAAAAAAAACAAAAAACAGTTCAAGTCTACAAATGCATGTATGGCATTGGCATTGTACAAATAATGAAGATGGGGCACTATGATACTTCATGTAAGAATAATTGATTCAGCAAATTTCTACGCATCTCATTTTCTCTGCAGTTCGGATATAGCAATAGGGGGTAAAAACATATTGAAGTTATCTCATTAAGAATTGCATTGTCGTTTTTTTTTTTTTATAAAAATACAAAATATAATAATATAAACTACTCTGTATTCTGAAAATTTATTTGCTGGTTTTGCATAAGTCTATTACAAGAGATTTGTCAAAAACAACACGCAACTTGATTGCTAAACAGCAATAAAACTAATAGTGCTATCACCACAGAAAGTTTTTCAATTAGGTCAGTTTTTTGATAGCAAGCTTGAGCGGCGTGGTTTTTTGTAAGAGTTCTGGATACAAAGAGTAAATTTCATATTCTTAATTTGACAGGTCAATAAAAAGTCAATTTTTGATTATAAACAGTGTTAGTCAAAATGTTTCTTTCGTATTGGTGAGAAAAACTGATAACTGTAGTAAGTGTAAAACTTACTTAACTCTTATGTTTTAACTTGCAACGTTTGCCAATTTTTGGTATCGTTGCTTCTTGTCACAATTAAACGTTGTGATGCAATAATCAAAGCCAGATGAAATTATGTGCAACTGTGTTGAAATCGATCAGTTGCGACAATTAAAGAGGCACAACACTGTATATTTGTTAGGTAAAAACGTTTGAAGTATAGCGAAGAGCCCTCTACGATGCTAGTTTAGACTGTCTTTTCATTATTTACCGTATTTATTCGATTATATAAGACGATTCGCTTATAAGACGGGTCCCATCTTCACCTTATATCTGCACAGTTCTGAGTGAACAATTTTCTATCTCGGTAGACCTCGCCTATAAGACGGGCCCCCCGATTTGAGCCCAAAATCTCGAGGAAAAATCCCCGTCTTATAAGCGAGTAAACACGGTAAGGTGAATCAAGAAAGAGTGAATAGCGTATCTTTGCAGATGCAGTGTGCAAGTCCACAACCAGATGCTATTTTACTATTCTACAGTGGAATCAACGGTCAAAAAGGTGACGTGACATATCTTTTTAGACTTAGCTTTACTTTGTGATTTAGGTTTTTAAATGATGCTAAAAGTTAAAGCTACCAAAACATCTGCAATTCAATCCCTACTTCAAGACTTCTCTGAAGAATTTATGAAAGTCCCAACACAAGCTATATTGCAATTTATGCAGCTGTACGGTTTCTTGCAACAAACGCTCTCGTTGAAAGTTATTAAAATACGTCCAAACACCAAAACACGTTAGGCGTCAGATCTAAACTAGGCCTACTAGTCCGATACATTTCGTAAACGTTTCTGAGGATCAGTAACACCGATTTTATGGAAAAGGAAATCAAGGCATTTTTATCTGCTGCCATTCCTTGGTACAAGCTAAACAATAAGCACATGAAAAATCTATTTCACGACAAGTCACACTTTGCCGTCTGAAACTACTTGCAGAAAAACAGTCCTCTAATTAAGCGCAGATGAATTACAGCAGATGAGAAAAGCTGTACATTACAAACAAATTTTTCTGGTTGTTGATGAGAGCACTCGATCTGGCATATAATATTTAAATATTTTAGATGGATGTTTAGAAACACCTCACGTCAAATATTTGTATGACTATCAACCTCTAGCACAGTGGTTCTCAACCTTTTTGTCATTGCGAACCCTTAAATTGCCTTTCAAGAAATCGCGGACCTCACAATAGATTTTAGCTTAAATTTAATATCTAGCTTACACTGCAGCATAATCATTCAACCCTTACCTAGTCAAACACAAAACAAATGTAGATCATTGCATATACGGTATTTTAAAATCAACGCACTTTAATGCGATTTTTGCAGTTACATATTACAAGCAAGTCTCGAAATACGCGGTCGTGTTTTGGAAATCGCTATTTTCATATCATCTTCCACGTCTAACTGGTTGCGAGCCTTTGATTTGATGTGCACGAGAGCAGAAAATCCGCTTTCACAAAGATAAGTGGAGGCGAATGGAACAATTACGCGCAATGCTCCCGTTGATAACTTTGGGTAGGACGACAACATGGAGCTCCAAAACTGAGAAAGTGATTTAGTCATGATCATTTCACGACCAGCTGAGTCATTTCTCAATTCCAACAGCTCGTCTTAGACTTCTTCAGGAATAGTTGCTATGCCTAACATTACGGAAAATGGATTTCGAGGAAAAACATAGGACCTTTCTGCAGGATCAACAAAGTACTTCTCGAATTCATTTTCCAGCGAAAGCAAATGTTCAGTAATTTCTTGTTTTATTAGTGAACCGAGACCAGATTCAAATCCGGATAGGTTTTAAACACCGCAAAGTTTTCCTGGTTGACACTGCGATTCCAATTATGTATCTTTTCTATGAAGCCAAGCAAAATGTCTTCCAATTGTAATATGTTTGTATCAGATCCTTGAAGTCCCAAGTTAAACTTATTTAGCTGTTCAGTAATGTCAGCCAGGTAAGCCAGACCCTATAGCCAGGTTTCGCCCTTGAAGAAGTCGATGAAGGCATCTTTTTCAATCATTTCCAAAAAAAGCTTGATTTCAGTTCTCAGCTCAAAGAAGCGATTAACGACAATCCCTTTCGAAAGCCATCGTACAGCAGTATAATACAAAAGAGATTCATGGTCTGTATCCATTTCTTTGCAAAACTGTTTAAATAGACGAGAGGTCGTGGCACTCTTTTTGATGAAATTAACTATTTTCACAACAGAGCTACGCACTTTCTTCAAAAAGTTTGGAAGAGTCTTGCAAGCGAGAGTATACCGATGTATCATGCAATGAACTCCTCTAACTACAGGAGATTTTTCTTTTAAACTTTCATTTGGAAACCAGATTAGCATCCCAGCATTGCTGGTGTTCCATCCATACTTACACCACGGAGCTTTTCCCACTACAAGCGTTCTATATCAAAAAAATTTGAGATACTGTCCATTACATCCTGAGCAGTGGCTGAAGTTTCCAAGGCCTTGCAGTACAAAAACTCTTCTTTGACATCCTCCATATGTATGTAACGAACAAATACCTGCATCTTCCTCGCTCTGACATGGATTTTCTTCTTTACATCTTCAATCTCTCCTGGTCTTCGCATACCTTTCCTTCCATCTGAAAGACATCTTCTATTATTCCCATACACAAGATGGGAAAACCTCTCGACTCTCCTGCTTCCTTCCCGCCTATCTCTCTCACCTCCTGCGTCTCAAAGCTTTTTGAACGCATCATTCTATCCCGTCTACTCTTCTTTTTGGAGTCTAATTCCATTCTCTCTCCCAGCCAGGCCGGTTTCCGCCTGGACGGTCTACTCTAGATCAAATTCTGTTCCTTTCTCAGTCCATCTCGGATGAGTTTAACAAACCCATGCCGGGTTCTCGAACGATCCTGTCTATTATCGATTTCTCTAAAGCTTTTGACTCTGTCTGGCATCCCGCCCTTTTCCACAAACTTATTTCGGCTGGCCTCCTTCCTTGCTTTGCTCGTTGGACCCAATCTTTCCTTTCTGTTAGGCGCGCTTGCGTGGTTTATCAAAATCACATAAGTCGTTCCTTTCGAGTCCGTCGAGGTGTTCCGCAAGGATCCGTTCTTGGCCCTGTTCTTTTCTCTCTCTTCATTAATGATCTTCCGGACTCTCTGCCTTCTTCCGTCAGCTGCTCTCTTTACGCTAACGATCTTGCCTTTTGGTCCTCCTCCCCCTCGGTCCCCACTGCGGTGGAGGCCACACAAGGAGCTCGGTTTTGATTGGAGCACTGGTCTGAGTACTGGTGTCTTCCTCTCAATCCGAGCAAATGTGAGGCCTCCTTCTTCTCAGTGGATCCCCATCAAGCTAACCTCCAGCCCAACCTCCTCTTACTCGGCTCCCGCCTCCGTTTCAATCCAACTCCAACTTTTTTTGGGGTCACCTTCGATCGCACTCTTTCCTTTTCTAAACATGTATTTTCGCTGAAGGCCAAGTTTTTCCCACGTCTTAAGGCCTCACACTGTATCTCTGCTTCCTCATGGGGCCCCTCTAAGGAGTCTCTCTTCTGTACAAATCTTTTCTTCAGCCCGTTCTCACTTACGCTTCACCCGGATGGTTTCCTTTCCCAAGCGTCACCAATATCACCAAATTGGAACGCCTCCACCCAGCGGCCAGTCGCGCCATCATCGGCTGCCTCTCGTCCTCCCCTATCCCTCTTCTTCACTCCGAGGCTTCTTTACCTCCCCTACGAGTCACCCTGACTCATTTCTTTCTTTCGTCTTATGAGCAGGCTCTTCGTCTCCCAACCTCTTTTCCCGTTTCAGGTTTGGCCACACTAGGAGTGAAACCAAGACTCTGCAGATCGTCCTGGAGAGCTTTTGCGTCCACTCACCCGATCATGCTTCCTTCTACTTCTCTTAGGGAGGCTCTTCTTGCTTGCCCTCCTTTTCCTCCTTGGCATCTGCCTTCGTTCACCGTGGAGTTCACCCTTTCCACTCCATGCTCTCGCTCTGATCCCCCTCTTTCTCGCCAAGGTGCGGCTCTCGCCCACCTTGACTCTCTCCCCCTCACGATCTGGTAATCTGGACAAACGGCTCTGTTCGTTTTCCTTTTGGCAAAGGCGGCTCCGGCGTTCTTGCCAACTGCTCTCTGTGGCACTGAGGCCAGCAGGCCCAGTATGCTCAAGTTTTTCTGCTGAAGCCTGTGCCATTCTGCAAGCTCTTTGCTGGTCTCGGCAGCACCAACAAGTCTGCCATTTCTCTTCTCTTCTCCTCCTATCTGACTCTCGTTCTGTTCTCGCCGCCCTGTCCTCTCCTCCATCTTTCCTCTTATCTCAAACTCTGTGGCAGATCTGACAGGAACTGTCTTCTCGCTTCTGTTCTATCAGACTACAATGGGTCCCCGGACACTCGTTTCTCCCGGGGATCGACGCGGCTGATGAGCTGGCCAGACGGGGAGCGCTACTTGCGCCCTCCGCAACTCTTTGTAGTCTCTCTCCTCTTATATCTCGTATCCACTCTTCTCTTTTTCGGACTGGATGTGCGTACTGTCTCATCGAAATTCTTTGACACACAGGTTCCCTCAATTTTCACCGAGGAACTTGTGCTCCCTCGTCATGCTCGCTGTGTCCTCTCTCCTCTACGCTGCAACAGACACAGCCTTCTTTTAGGTTGCTATCTCTCTAGGAGTGGCAGAATCAAGAATCCTTCCTGCAGCGCCAGCGGACCCTCGCCCCAGGGCACCTGTCATCTCATTCTGCACCGTACAGTTACGGACTCTTTGCGCCGCTCACTCTTTGGCGACTCCATGGTCTTTCGCCATGCCCCCATCCCTCGGTAGGGGTCGGGTAGCAACAACAACAACAACAAATACCAAGAGCTTTGAGCATGATGCAACGTCGATTGATTCGTCGACTTTATGGAGAATATGGGAGATGATTTTATTTCCGCTATGACTTGCTGTTTGACGTCTGTTGACATCAGAGAAATGCGCCTCTTTATTGTGTCATTGGATAAAGACACTTGCTGAATTTTCTTTGCACTTGTTTCTCCTAACATCAATTTAACCAGATTCACTGCGCAAGGTTTTACGAGGGTTTCTCTGATGTAGTGAGGTTTTTTTTGCTTGGCTATTTGTAATGCCACTTCAAAAGAAGCAGTCAGGTTTGCTGTGTTTAGTTCTTGAAAATATCTACTAGCACCCAGTTTTTGCCGTTTCAACGAGTTTTTGTGTTTCAAAAAAATTTTAGTCTTTTTCTACATGCTCTGAGTGCTTCTGCTGCAAGTGACGCTGAAGCTTTGATGGCTTCATTGCTTCGTTGCTGAGGACAGCGTAGCATAAAACGCATTGCGGTTCTTCTTTGCCATCATCTAACACAGAAGTAAATCCCATTTTAAGGTAACCTTCTGAATACTTTCTGGATTTAGCCATTCCAAATAATGTAAGTTTTAGTCCTAGTATAAAAAATTATTTCCTTCACTAAACGTTACTCTTTTGAATGAACAAATATTATTATATCCAGCTGTGTTGTACAACTCGCAGTCAATCAATGTACCGTAATTGTAATGTCACAGAGGGGGTAACAAATTGCAATAAGTTTATGTGGCTACATCATAAAGCGATTAAAATATTTCTAACGCAATCAAAACAATGGGTCATTTTCAAAAATGAGAATTTATCAATCAAATTAGGAAATGCAAATTTAGAACATTTTCACGGACCCCCCGGTTGAGAACCACTGCTCTAGCACGTGCGCCAAATAGCAACACTATTGCTCGCTTAAGCAGTCGACAATGCTGTTTGATCTCTTGGAATTAACAGAAACTCTTTCTGCCGTATATCGTCCGATGCTGCAAAATATATGGTGACTGCAAGTGCAATATTAAAATCTCTGAATCCTAAGCTGATTCATCTGATATGTGCATCATATTTATTGCACAATTGTGCTATGAAAGTCAACTCAACAACAGTTGAAAAAAACAGACAAGCCAAATTCTTTACTATTGGTTGCCCGCCTCAGCTTTTAGTTACAAATGGGGAAGCTGGCTAAATGTTCCTTATATTATGCAAAGAATTTACCTAAAGTGAAAGCGATTGTGAAAAGTTTAGAAGGGTGTGGTGTTTTAGTAACTCAAGCAAAAGTTAACTTGCAAACAACTTGTTTAGCTACTCAACTTCTCAAAATCAAAGACCAATTTGAATGTGTAGTTAGGCTTATAGAAACAATGAAAAGTGCCAACTACACCATCAAAGAAGCGGTGCAAGCAATCCAAGAACTTGACTTCGGAGAAGATACTTGCAGCATCAACCGTTAGTCAAAAAAGAATGCCATACAAGGACATTTTTAAAATAATGAATGTAAAGAGACCAGACATTTAACCGGCTGTTTACCGTTTATTTCAACGTTCTCAGCCCACAACTGATTCTGTAGAAAGAAGTTTTTCAACGCTGCGAAAACTGTTAACCAAGGACAAAAACGTTAAGGTCGAAAAAGTAAAACAATAGATCACTTTACATTTCAAATCTTGCACCTGGTGATTGCAGAGTCGGCTGCTTGCATAAGGGGTATCGGAAGTTTTGTTTAGGATTTGTGTGTTTTAATTAATTAAATGTTCGTTGTATCATGAAATCCAAGAACAAAGAATAGATAGTGATAGTTGCTAGGCTAGCAAATTTCAGGCGATCTCTAGTCTAAGAGGGATCTGCCTTCAGCATCATACTAAAATAAATAGAAAACTCAAGAAACATTACTCTTTAGTCAAAATTTTGTTACGTCAATAAAAACTTGGCTTAGTAATCACTATTATTTTCTTTGAAGGAAAAAACGTGAGAAAGAATTTTGAAAACAATGATAGCTCTTTAAATAGCTACGTGCTATGCTTTATAGCCACGTTTTTCGGCCGTGTTATTCAGTTCCTTCGATAGCTCAGTTGGTAGAGCGGTGGACTGTAGCGTTAAATACACAGAAATCCATAGGTCACTGGTTCGAATCCGGTTCGAAGGACTTACGTTTTGAAGATTTTTTAAATTATTGAACAGAATTTAGAGCAAAATTCTATCAGTTTAGCGATCTTGCACTAATTGTATGCTACAAAGCACTTGAGGCAGGATCAACAGCAACTCTTCGTTTTTCTCGGCAAGGAAATAACAAACTCGCATTCCGCTCGGTAAGTTTAAAAAAAACTGTGTCCCCATGTAATTCACGACAACTTTTTATTATTTTGAATGACGGCCAAACTTCTGATCACTATCGCATAATTGGTCTCCACACGGTTATGAAAACCTGTTTTTTCGGAGATCAATGATTTTCGAGTGCCTTTCTCAATTTTTTATATTTATCTAAAGGATGATTAATTAAAAAGCCTTGGCCTCGCACCTCGCCCATCCCAGGGTAAACTCTCACTCCACCTAGTTTAACAAGCCCGCAATACAGTCTTTACACGGCTAAGATCCTTCATCATTAAAGGTTTCTTACGGGTGGTATTTTCGAAAAATTTCACTTTAATTGAACCTTAGGCATAGCTCGGAAGGCTACAGGGGCCATGTTTTCCCAATTTTTAAAAATCCAATTAAATATGAGAGTATTTTCAGATTTAACGACTACAAAACGTCGATCTCCAAAACAGGTCATCAAACAAATTTGTGGTACAGCTTGACAAAGTTGGGGTTCAGAAAATCGATTTCCAAAAGAAGGGTTACTTTGCAAAACTGACGCATACAAAAACCAAAAGTATATTTTTTCGATCCCTGTCCCCCTAAAAAATTGCTTTTGGCTACTCTGATGTATTGAATGACAAAGCTGTAACAAAAAATAAGATAAATCATTGCAAGTAGTAAAACTAACCTCAAACTTAGACCACTGCTCTAATAACATCAGTCTTTCTTCCTTTACGCCACCATCTTTCATGGCAGAATTTGCTTCTTTGTACACTTCCCTAAAATTAGTAAAACCAAGAAATTACCAACTCTATTTGTAAGTTAATTGCCTATCCGATGCAATGGCATAGCAGAGGCGAGTCTCCCACTTCTCACTGCAGGTTTATCTACCGTACTTCCATCACTGCATCCCATTTAAGAGCAATTCCCATGCATCGAAATCACAGACGAGTTCGCTAGTTGTGTACTTGGACAAGACATTTAACGGGATGCCTTCATCTTTAGAAGATAGATAATGGGGTCAAGCAATGCGGGCCCGGTATGATAAAGGAATAGCAAAATGGGTATGACCTCATACGCGGTTCGTAAGTACAGCTTTCTTGCACAATGCTCAGCACAATAGAAGAGCGAAAATACAAGTTGCAGGGATCCCTTTATTTCTGGGTAATGCGTATGCACTAGAGGCAGCCAGGCTTAAGGGCAAAAACCCTAAAATATTTCCCAGAGTCCTCTATATAATTTAGTCTACTCTATATCAGAGGTTTGCAAATATTTTTTGGCGCGAACCATAAAAATGTCTTGAAGTTTCGTCTTCCAAAAATTACTGAACATTGTTTTAGGAAAAATATCTCTAGTTAAACAGCAAGTTGAAGCCCAATGATAGTTGTAGCATTTTTCTTACAACGAAATTGTATGAAACTTGGTACATAAACATTAAATCAATTAGTCTCAAATTTATTCTATCAAATGAGAATTATGGGTTCCGTGTTTAAAGCACATCAAATTAAGTCAAGGTTTGATTCTGGCGACGATTTGATATTGAGGAAATCTACACTTTTACTAAAAATAGGCTAGTGTAACTGTAATGTAACAAACGAACATTACAGAAAACACCGCGTGACTACAAAACAACACTATACTTGTAAAAGCGATGCTACAATATCTAAAGAAATCGCTTAACTTTAAAGTACAGTACTTGCAAGCACCAGCAAACACGACAAAACTGTCGTTATAGTAGAATGATTTTATAGATTAGAAACCCCTAGCCTACCTTTTGTTTTTAAGACAGCATTCAAGGGTAGAACCATGATTTTTATTTAAGGGGAGAGGGAAACAAAATATGTGCAAAATACTTCTCACTTTCAGCTTCAGGGGTGTTTTCAAACACAAGGTCTATACGTGATAAATTTCTTCCGTTTTTAGAAATTTGTCAATTTTTCAAAAATTTAAAATAATTTGAAACCTTTGAAAATTTCGATGAGACTCATCTCTCATCTTTTTTTTTCTAAAGCCTGTGATCACACTGGGTGTTTCCACCTGTAGTTTTATCATACACACTGAAGATATATACCTGCTGAATTAAGGTTTCTCACTTCCAATAACAATTTAGCCTCGTGGTGCACATGTAAACCTGTCATTCTCAAAAAAAAATGGACGCACATACAGCACTTTAAAACACAATTAGGAAACTTATTAATTTTGAGAAATTTGAGTGAAATGGTAAATTTTTGAGAAAATTGAGTGAAATGTCATCAAGGTATTTTTGATTAAAATCTATTTTGTGGTTACTTAGTATGTCTACAACTAACCTTGTATTTTTTTAGAAAATACTTTGAAGAATATGCTGTGTATTGTGCGAAATACTGTAATTTCAAACTTATAAATAAAAATATTTTCAACTTGAAATCTATTAGTTTTTTGATATTAGGCAGTAAGGAGGTCAGGGCTTTCAAAATTAGCTTACTAATACTGCGTGAACTCTGTACTTATACTTTGAGTGAGCGCATATCAATATTTTATGTAAAACAAAAGACGACTACAATTGCAGATACTTAACAGCGTATCAGCGATGTGGAAGATAATTTCGACTTTGACGATGGCAGTAGTTTGATGGTAGTGTGCTGACAGATTCTCCTGTCAAAATTCTGCTACAGCCACCACTTTTGACAAATTTTTGTTTTAATTTTCAACTTATCAGTCAAAAGTCTCATAATTTTATTTTACTAACAAACGAATTTGACGTTAACATCTAAATGAATCATTAAAGTTAATTTCAAAAAAAGTTCCGAATTCGCTTAAGACCTGATAGGACATATATGTCCAGCTTAAATACATGGACAGTTATTTTTTTTGGAAAATATAAAAGTGCTAACACAACTATTACAATGCCGAAAAACCTAAAAAATATTTTCTTTGTTAAAAAGTTAATGGTGCTATACGCCAGAACCTAGATAGGTAACATAAAGTGTGTTCGGCAGATGCACTTTACAGTGATTTTATCATCGCTAGAGGTCATTAGCAATAACAGTCAGCATTACACCAAGGTGTAATTCAACTCACATGCAGAAAAGCTTACGTAAAAGCACCGTAACATGCTTTCACAATTTCAGCTGAATCGAGACAAACGAATAAGCATTGCGTTCACCATATATGCCACATTTTTGCAAAAACTAACCAAAATCTAACGGCAAGCCTATCAAGGCACGATTCTGTTAGTCACTATATACGCATATCCTGTTCAATGACACATAACAGCCTTCTAAACGTGTATATACTTTTAAGACAACTGCTAAACATTAAAACTATATTTGCAACAAAAACAAAGCACTTTTATATTTTTGTTCGTAACTCCCATTTTTGGAGTTTTTGGACGATCAGGGCTCAGGGGAATTAAACCCAGCTCAACGATGCTGCTTGACAAATCATGCAACAGCAATTACGCCTAATTTTCATGCATAGGTACCTGGCTCTAGCTAAAGCTTGGTTGTTGTCTGCAATAGTTTCAAATGCTGCATAACTAAGCCAAACTTTAAGATGCTGTGTTCTCTGCAGTAAGCGCTTGTAAAGTTTCCGAGACAATTCACGTTCTTCGTTTTCAATTTCAAAGTCGATGTAAGACTTCCAAAGTACCTAGCAAAAATTTGTTTGTAAAACGAATAAACACCACAAAACGAGGCAACAAACCCAGCAAAAAAAGGAGTCATGGACTCAAAAAGAATATCTTCGAGCACTATCTAATAATAATCTTGTCTATCCTGATTTTTGCTGGGTTTACGCCTAAAATAGATGTTCCGTTTCATATCGATCTCTACTTTAAAGAGAGATAAAAACAACTGATGAATCGTGATACAGAAATTTAAATAGCTCTTGAAACACATTTAAACGAGCGTATTTAAGACCCTTTCACGCCTATTATTTTCTTTCTGATCTTTCCAGAAGAGAGTCCGACAAAACACCTTGGGAAAACAAACGAGAAAACTCAGTGACTTTGGCTTGCCTACCAACCCCAAAAAGACAAGTGGGTTGAATCTATACGAGTTGACTTACATATTTTTATTCACCAGTTACAGGAAAACCTTTTGTAGACTATGCTAAAACCAATTAGCAACGCTAACACCTGCTTTGCAGTTAGCAATGCTACTGCCACAATGCATTTCTATCGCACACAGTTTAGCCAAGCAAAAAATTGCGTAAAACGTTTTTCCACAGATACAATATAACTATCGTAAAGTTTGAACGCTGGATGGTTGCTGCCATAAACGGCGGTTCAACCCACTCGACCATTTTGAAAATGAATGCTTTGTCTTCTGTCCTTTCGCCATAACAGGTTCCGGCCTCCTTGCCAGCTGCTCAATATATGGCACTAAAGTCACCCTTAAATAAAGCAGGCATTTTTCGTTTGTCGAGCAAACTGATATCATAGACAGATATAGTCGTTTGTTCGACAGTTTTATTGATATTGACAAGAAGCTTCCCGGTTACTAAACGGAGTGAAACGTCAAGTTTATTAATACAATTGCAAAACAAACAACTTTATCGAACAAATAACTATGAACAACTTATAAGCACTAGAAAAGTCACCTTTTCCTAGTGGTTGTGCACAGTTTGATAAACTTTTTCTGCAGAAGCCTGCGTTATTCTACAGAAGGGGTTCTCAACCTTTATTCTCTCATTTACTCCTTGGCAAATTTTAAAAGTAAAATTTACCCCCAAATTTTTTTATACTCTCAATTCTACACGTGTCTATTGTAATAGAAAAAAGTGAGACTTTTTTCCAAACCAAATTTACCTCCAAGGCAGGTCAAATTTACCACTAAAGTAAATTTTCCCCCGGTTCAGAACCCTTGTTCTAAAGGCTCGTCGCAGGTCTCGGTGGCACTAACTAGTCTGTCACTTCTTTCTTACTTTCTCCAGCATACGTGGCAGGACCTTTCCACTTTCTTCTCTTCCACCACTCTCAGATACCAATTGATCCTGGGTTACATATTTCTTTCGAATAACAACGGGACATATAAACTAGCATCACGGGGTACGCTGCTTCAGCCATACACATATCCTTGCCGCTTTTCTCTTCTTATCTCTCATATTCACTCATCCCTTCCTTTGCACTGGAAGAGTACTGTTTCATCAAAATTTTCGACATACACATTTCTTCAGTTTCCACGAAACAACTAGTGGTTTTTCGCCACGCTCGCTAAGTTTTTTCTCGCCTTCGCTGCAACGAACACCGCCTTTTTTTAAATGCTTATCTATAACGAATTGAGAATCTGTAGTGCTGCACATGTGGTCAACCGACTAAGGATACTTGTCATTTCATTCTGTCCTACCCGGCAACGACTCTTTACGCCGCACTATCGTCGGCGAATCTTTTCTTCGTTCGATTTTTGGTCCAAACCGTGAGGAGCTGCCCAGCTGCCAAATATCCATTGTCTTCCGTTACAAATTTGCCTCTATTCAGAGGAAAGGATCGGGTAACAACAACAACGCAAAAGAATGCGCAGGTCAAAGATTCTAAGCGATTCAATGTTGATATTCACTACATAACGTCAAGTTTAGTCTTTTACACTGTTTGCTATCAGCTAATTGCATACCGACGCTACGAGTAAAATACTGACCTCAGGCATATCAAGCCTTGGTTGCCCGATGGCAATTTCAAAAATCCCTCGAGCTCTGTCCAGATCACCAAGGAGTGTTTCAAGCTCAGCGTAGCGACACCAAGTGGTGCAGTTATCAGGTTCATATTCAAGAAACTTTTCATACAATATGCGACATCGATCAAACTCTCGAAGTTCTAACTCCATCTCAATATATGAGCGAAATAATTTATCTTTTGGGCATTTTCCAATGGCAACACCCTGAATGATGCAACGTATCTAGTCACTGCAGGCAAACATCGTTAATACGATAACACATTGAGCTAAAGTTTATTGCAAATTCTGATTAATCGTGCCCTTTTCAAAAAGATTTAACGTCAAATTTTCCCTGCTTGGTTGTAGTGTTCATGGTAGAAATACACATCACCAGTACGAGGCTATCGGTACTCTTAACCATGTCTGAACGTACGTTAATCCATGTAAAATCATGATAATATTCCGTGACCGGACAAGATATATTTATAATCATATTTTAAGCCTAGTCAGCACCGGGACCAAGCGCGTTTGTTTGTTCTATTTAGGCTCAGTCGAAAACCTAAATAAAACAAAGAGTTAATCCGCACTTGGACTAAATGTAGACCAGGTCTAACACACATAGCTTAGGATACCCTTCCAAAAGATATTTTAACAGCCACTTTTACTACGTGGCGGCAGTGTTTGATCAAGAAATAATCTGAATAGCAGCCATTCCTGTAAAAACATTTCGAACGAATTTGGGACGAGCAACTCGAAAGCGGGCAGGACTCGGAACATGAAATGTTACGTGAATAAGAGCAAAAGTTTTTAAGTGGTCAGAGATAAAGACGTATAACTAACTGGAGCAATCAGCGATTTTTTTCAACTTGTACCCACCATAACTTTCCTTGCTTGCGCTACATCTTTTTGCCGAAGTTCAAAATGAGCAAACATGATCCAAATCTTAGCAAATGTGAAAGTTTTATGCGGAATGATGTCCAGGCAAGCTTTGTATACCTCTTTTGTTCTGTCCATGTCCTATGAGATCAACTAATCATAACCGGCGCAAAAACGTAGTGGTCAGAGCGTCCGCTTCGCAGTCGGTAGACCTGGGGTTTATTCCCAAAGTCGAGTCACACCAAAAGACTTTAAAAATAGTATTCACAGCGTCCCTGCTTGGCACTCAGCACATAGGGATAGTGTGAAGAACAAGCCAGCAAGCTTGCTTGTAGTGTCCTTAAGCAAGGCACTTAACGGCATGCCTCCATCTTCATGTGGAAGACAGGTGGTGGGGCCCAGCAGTCTACCCGTCGTGGTGCTCTGACGAAAGAAATGCAAACCGAGCATGAGCTCATACGCATGAATGAAAGAACAAATTATACATCATGATAAAAAACAATTTTTAGCTTCATATTTTCGTACAATATATATTTGACAGCAAAATATCTAAATAGTAAAGTAACGGTTTAACGCAGGAGAGTAATAAAAAAATGGTTAAGATATGCACTTGGCAAGAAAAGCTACTTGTAGACTCATGCGCCTAAAACTTACGTAGCCAAACAAAGGCAAATATTTAAGACATGACCGCCACCTAGAGGAAAATCGCAAAAATATTTAATCACTATTAGATTTCAAGAATCTACTGAACTTACACAGACACAAAAAAGTTGGAAGTTTATCAGTTTACCAATATATCGCTTAATTGTGTTATAGAAGGTAAAATACCTTTGTTTCTAGCTCTTCAAACAACGCGTAATTAATCCATAAATAAATATATCTTCTCCAATGCCTTTTTTCTTTGATTAAAGGAATATTTGAAATCGCTTTTTCATAGATTTCTCTAGTAGCTTCAACATCGCCTCCGTCTTCGGACAATCTCAAATAATCGAACCAAGCATCGTAATTGTGAGGGTTGGCCTACATAGCATTGATTTTTAACATACTGCAAGTAAATCCAACACCGAATGAAATTGTAAGTTAGTCACTAACAATAGCAGACGTAATGCTGGTCTCGCAATCGAAACGTGGCACGTTCAATATTTCCATAGGTTCTTTTGTTTGAAAAGTCAATCATGTGCGAAGTGAGGTAAGTGGCTGAAGGAAAATTTGGTCTTGTGATCGAAATGTGATAAATGGGTATACACACGGAAGACGAGCGAAACTTGAGAAAGTGTCTTCAACTCTGGCAAAAAGTTTCGCTTGAGGAAGATGTGTTGAAAGAACGAAGAAATTGAGAAACTAGATAGGAAAACACCATAACATGACAAGTGGATTAAGTGAAGAATTTTCGTTACTTCAGGAGCAGTGAACGGCTGAGGTGGAAATGACGCAGCGGGTGACAGCAAGAACAAGAACTGAAAAAGTAAAACCTAGAGGTTGTGGAAAGTTGTTCACGGAAGCTTATGTCAAAAAAGAAAACCAGAAGATATGGAAGTTGTGTAAGGTCGGCGATGTGGTACGGAAGTGAGACATGATGTCTGAGGAAAGATGGGATGGAGATTTTTGAGAAGAACTTAGAGAACAATGACAAGAACAATGTCTGAAGTTAAAAGAGTTGAAAAAAGTAGGGATGGGCAAAATAGAATATCGAATACTGTGAAACCAGTTTCTGGTCTATTCGAATGCAAACGGTTACTTTTTATTGAATAGTTGCAAAAGAACTGGATTGCAAAAGAACAGAAAGCAGCGCTCCAAATGATTTATTCATCAACAGCAAAGCACAAAATTTTAAGCATTTGAACTCTTTGATTTACCACCAAACGTTCTTTTATGGCTGGCCAAATTCCAGTCCTGCAGCCGACTTTATCGCTGCTTTTTGGAGACACTTTATTTCCTAACTGATGCAATTGCAAGCGATATTGACGAATTAACAACGGCCGCGATGAAACGGCTCTTCAAAGCGACTTAATTCGTCGTGCTGGACAGATGCGGAAATCGGACGCGAACCGATCAAAAAGCCGCCACCGATGCACTTTGGAAGCGTAAGCGCAAGATCGCATCGGAAACTTTTTTTCTTCAACGAGAAGAGAAATGACCAGTGAAACTTTGATCGTACGATTCCCGCAATGATCAACTGCCGTAACATTGTGCTCCTTAAATCCATAAATATTGCTTGAAAGAGATCAATTACCCTTGCTGTGCAAAATTGCATCAAAATATCTTTGTATACCAGCAACATCTGCCTCATCCGAGAGATCTTTTTCAAGTGCAGGATTAACAGCAACCGAGTTGCGATCCCGCTTGACTGGTAGGCAGTTCGAAACCGAATGTGTTGCACTGCAACCAACACATAACGAAATAATGTCCATGAATGAGAAGTCACTGAAGTGATTATGTGCATAGTTGCGGATGTTCAATTTCAATAAATTCATTACAGGCATATGTGTGGCTATTGTTATTCTAGAATAGTTATTCGTATTCTACATTCGATTTTGGAATTCTGGAATATTCTAAAACAAGTAAATATTATATTTTCCATCCCTAAAAAAAGTAGCCAAGAACTTATTAATATGTTGGATTTAGAAGAAACTCCAAAGACTAGCCAGAGCGAATGGAGTGCGATGGTATAGGCATGTTCTGACAAAAGGCATAGATAGATTCTGTAAAGGAATATGCCATTGACAAGAGACAAGTGGCGTGGTGCTGTTTATGACATAGCGAGAAATATGAGGTGAATCCAGCTAACTCCACAGACGGACACAAAACCGGCTCTTCTATTGAAAAGAAGATAATAGGGCTACTTATCCAGTTTATGTCAGGCTGTTTGAGCTTGAAATGCACTGCATCGCCAATGTAAACACATGGTGTCCTAAGTAAGATAACCGCGTGGTTTGCTATAACTGAAGAACAACGACTTATAATGCTCTAAAAAATCACTTATTCAGCTAATTAGCAAACCAATTGGCTAAAATATGATCTTTGCATTTCATCAGCTAGAAAGTAAATACGGACTGCGAAGGTAAATGCAAAATCAATATATATGTTCATCATAAAGAAAAGTTGTCAAGAAACCATCAAAACTTTAATTGACTTTGGATAAGATTCGAACCCACAATAACATCAGCAATGATATTACCTTGCAATGGTTATCAGTAACTGTTAATATTTGAATTTTTCTCTACCACTGGCTACATCACTGTAAATGATGATGAAACAAAACTTGGTTGTAACAACACTATGCGTTTAAACAGACTATATGTAATGCAATCGCGAAAAGTTGCATTCATAGCATTCATGCTGAAAGTTTTACAACTGCCGTTCTTCACCACAAATTGCAAAAACAAATTCTGTTGGCCTACATTAGCTAACAATCTTCCGTTCTATTACGAGTTCCTTTACTGCAATACAAATGTTTTTGCAACTGACAGTTGCTATGACATCTTTCTTTAAAAAGTAAAAGACGAAAAGTTAAACAAATAAGTTTACTTCTCACTTTAACTTCCTCTTCATATTGAAATTTTCTTTTGTTAACAATCACATTTTCTATTCCTGATCTATTTCCAAACTTTTTTTCAAATATGGTGTATGACTTGAACAAATCTCCAGCCAACTTCTTATCGATTCGATCAATAGCATATTTGTATATGACACGGGCTCGTTCGTACTGAAAAGCAGGTATAGTCAATATCACTATCAGCCACCTTCGCCTTTCGTCCGTCGCTAGCCAGGGAAGTGATTTTTGCTAGCGCTTATATATAACAACTAGCTTAACGGCTCCCTTAGAGGGCGCCGTGGCGCCAAGTGCGCAGCAAAATTGTGCCGAAGGACCGAGTAAATTGAACAAAAATAATCGCAGGCTATTAAGCTGATCACCACAGAAAAAATATAAAAACGTCCTCACACTAAAATTAGGCAAATTCATTAGTAAAGAACGGCCTGAGCCAAAGCTGTACAAAACAAACAGTTCCCAAAACTTGATCTCTGAAAAAACAAGTGTTTAACCTTAAATTGAGCAAATTAGGTATCAAAAATGGGCTTAAAAGTTGTTCTTCAAAGCAAATGCTTTACGAAGAGGAAAAATTTTGAATTAAACCAGGAGGGCGCTATAAGTGCTTATAAGTTTTCAGAGGGCGCCGAGAGTAAAAAAAAATTGGAAACCAATGGAATCTGTGAAACGAGCAGCGCTTTTATCTTTACCGGAAAATGTGTTTTGAAATATATTACTTAAAGGCATAATAAAAGATGTTAGTGTCTTCAAATGGATTAAAAATTTACGGTCGAATAATTGGGCGTTTCGAAATTAATTTAACTTATCAGCGGTAATCGGCATCAAAAAAACTAATAGCCTCCACAGACGAAAAAAAATATAAACCACAAAATGTTCAGCATTGATTCTTGCATCAATTTTCGGCTCGATGCAAACAGATTACTATCGGTCCGAACTGAGATTACCCACGCAAACAGAGACTAGCTGTGCTTCATCGGGTTAGAATTGTGAAGCTGCTCACCCAGCATGTCGTAAGAGGCAACTCTTGGGTACCCACCAATGGCAGTCCGCCTTGTTGGTGGTGGGGGTACCAGTCAGTAATTTGCATTCATGACTGAAATGGGCTGCTACTTTTTCCCTAGCCTAATTCAATTAGGTTGACGGTGTGAACCTTGATTGCCGTTCGCGCCATACATCCATCTTAAGGAAGAGGAGGGCAAACCAACCAGCCAATGCAAACAGATAACTTCGAAACGTTAAATCATAATTGCCGCTCGTAAAATCATCAAAAGACTATAAAAGCCGAAATTAGCGATGGTGTATGTTTCATATCTATTACTTACTTCTTTCTGTCTTTCTTCAAATCTAGCGAAACCCACAAAAAGATCAGCCTCCATGTGATCTTCTCCATAAAACTCCACAGCTCGTTCGAAAACCTCCCGAGCTTTTCCAATGTAACCAAACTTTTCTTCAAAGCGAGCGTATTTAATCCAGTTTTTCACTTCCGGATGAATATAGACAAGTAGATATAACAGTCACGAAAAATAAAAGAAATTAATAACTTGTTAAACTAGTAATGGAGATGGAAATAATAACAACTGCTGCTTATTGTGGGTATAAAAGTCAAAATAGATAAAGGCTAATAAATGGATATTCGACTCAACCAAAGCTAAATTTAACAGAAGCCCGTTATGTAAAATCAAAATCAATAGTCTTGAATGAAATGTGCATAAAAGACCGATTTTATTAGCGTAATTAGAAGGTATTTAAAAATACGCTTTTGCTTTTTTTTTACTGTAAAAAAACATGCACTTAGAACCTTAGAATACCAGAGCGATTTCGACATAATAAAACGAAGCACGTCTATTTCTTCGGGTGCTTCAACGAGCTGAAATGGTAAAAGTGCTCTCCCAGCATGCTGTTTCAGGTAAATTTTAGGTATCTACCAGTGGCAGTCCGATTTGTTGGTGGTGGGTCTACCAGTCTGGAATTTGCATTCATGAGTGGTTTAAATGTACCACCGCTCTCCCCTCGCCTGAACTTGATTAGGTCTGCCGTGTATCTGTATTTTCGTTAGTGCGGTGCTTCCATGCCAAGAAAGAGGAAAGGGTGAACAGTACAGTAACAACAAGCACGCTTTCGTTCTCTTTTTCCCATTTGGATCCTGGGCTTAATCATGCTTATAGAGCCAAGTTTTTGAAGAGTCTTGTTGCTGCATGTAAAAACGACCCGGCTACATGTCACCAAAAACTTAATAACAAACCATTCATAAATAAGGCAAATATCAACACAAAACAACAACAAAAGGATATATTTTTCATGTATTTTTCTTGCTCTGTCTATTTCTTTGTATCTCAATTCGAAATTAATGTACGAGTGCCAGGCTTGCTCATCCGGCTCCCACTCCATCCATCGTTCAAACACTTGCCTACATCCAGCTACGTTCCCAAGCATCTCTTCCATGTAAGCATATTTGTACCTAAAAATTTAGTAGACGTTGAATAAAATAATAGATGTGATGTAAAATGTGTTTAGGAATGTTTTCGCAAAGTTAATCAAACTAATGATACAACACGTGGTCCTTCCGACTTGCTGAAACACAAACAAATTTTTGTTTTTAAAACAAATACATTCTGTTTAGCACACCATTGAGTTCGATTAGGAAACAATTCACAAGGCTACAACTCTTCAGATTCCATGCAAGAAGCAACTCAACGATTGTGCAAAGGGATTGTACTATTTTATTGATGTACGTTACTTTGATAAACGCTCGCCCGAGCTAGAAAGAAGCACTTTTCTTATGGTTTAAGCCTTTTTGAGAAGAATAAAACGCCCTAAAAACAACCTTGTGCATATAATAACAGGCACTTCAGCATTTGGCTTACCACAGTTGATTGGCTCTTGGCAGTATCGTGATAGCTCTGTCCCAAATGTTCCTTGCATGATTCACTTGCCGATTTCTCATTTCCATCTCAGCATATTTCAACCACAACGGAATGTTTCTGTGCGCTACGTCGATACCTCTCTCGTACACCGAACGAGCTCTGCAAAAACAGTGCAATAAGATCACAATGATGATTCTATGCAAGTGTTCCACCCATTGATGGCATCACTACGGTCATGTTGATTGCGTGGTTCATCATATTGCCAATCACAAATGTGCCTCGTTCAAGGTAGGTCTACAGGTTTGCATTCATAAACTGGTTCAAAAATGCTTGGCGGTTTCCTCTAGTCTAACGAGTGATCCAACTTACTGGATAGGTTTGCGGTATTCAGTTCGGATGTTCCATACCACTTCTTTGCCCGAAGAGCATGTGCAATAATCATCATTATGAATACTACCAAGTTTTGAATTTCTGGGTTGTGGAGAAGTTAACATAGACCAAAAAATCTGCTTTAAAAATCGACTCGAATTACCATTCTTATTCAAGATAAAGTTGACACATAAAAATTATGAATAGGCATTGGTAACAAATGCAAATTATTGAAAATTATATTTAATGCAACTCAAGCAACAAAATGTACTCCTTCTACTTCCCCTAGGGAGGCTCTTCTTGCTTGCCCTCTCTCACCTCCTTGGAACCTGCCTTCCTTCACTGTGGAGTCCATCCTTTCTTCTCCATGCTCCCACTCTGATCCCCATCTCCCTCGCCAAGGTGCGGCTCTTGCTCATCTTAACTCTCTCCCACCTCACGATCTGGTTCTCTGAACAAACAGCTCGGTTCCTTTTTCTTTTGGCAAAGGCGGCTCTAGCGTACTTGCCAACTGCTCTCGCCGCGGCACCGAGGCCACTTTCTCCTTTTCGGCAGGCCCACCATGTTCAAGTTTTTCTGCTGAAGCCTGCACCATTCTGCAAGCTCTTTGCTGGCACCAACAAGTCTACCGATTATCTTCTCCTCCTCTCTGACAATCGCTCTATCCTCACCACCTAGCCTTCTCCTCCATCTTTCCTTTCACCTTAATCTCTCTGGCAGATCTGTCTTCTCTCTCCTCCTGTTCTATAAAGCTACAATGGTCCTCGGACACTCATTTCTTCCAGGGAACAACGCAGCTGATGAGCTGGCCAGACGGAGCACTACTCGTGCCCTCTGCAATCACTTGTAGTCTCTCTCCTCTCATTTATCGTATGGACTCTTCTCTTTTCTCGGACTGGAGGCATACTGTCTCATCGAAATTCTTTGACACACAGATTCCCTCGATTTCCACAGAGGAACTTGTGCTCCTTTGTGATCCTCGCTGTGTGCTCTCTCGTCTTCACTGCAACGGACACAGCTTACTGTTAAGCTCTTATCTCTGTAAGACTGACAGAATGGAGAATCCTTCTTGCAGCGCCTGCAGACACCTGTCCCAGGACACCTCATATCTCATACTGCACTGCCCAGCTACGAACTCTTTGCGCCGCTCGCTCTTTGGTGACCCTTTGTCTCTCTACGACCTCTGGTTCAGGTCCTGGAAAGTTGCTCGGCTTCTGGAGCTCCATGTTCTTCCGCCATGCCCCCATCCCTTGGAAGGAAAATGTACTGCGACGTTGTCACAGCAAAAGGTATTAATTTGATAAAGTTTAAAATATGAGAAAATTTTGCAATCCCTAAGGAATATAGCAATGTGGGCTTACAATAACAAAATATTTTTAGCCCACCTTTGTATTTCTTTCATGCTATCTTCAAATGAAGCATATTTAATCCAGTTTTGAATAGAAGATCTATTTTTTCGAAGCCTATCTTCAAAGTACTGTAAAAAAGTCAAATATCAATCAACAAATGAAAAATTGGCGCACAAATAACGTAGAGCTTATTTTTAACACCATAAAACATTTCTTTAAAGTTTTGTTTGCATTTGTCAACTCTAACTAAACGTTTGCAATTAGTATAGCTGTTAACCGATGATGGCTGAGAGCTAACTATTCGCGTTGTAGTGAGAGGAATTTCTTACCAGTTTGTGTTCAGGGCAGGTTTATAACGGTTGCCACTTTCCTTTAACCTGATCAATAAGGAGTGCAATGTGAGACCTAGATGTTCCATTCGTATTGTTCCTTTAACCCAGGGGTAAATTTGACCTGCCATGGGGGTAAATTTTGTTAGCAAAAATTCACATTTTTACCTACTACAATAGGCATTTGTAGAAGTAAAAATATAAAAAAATTTGAGGGGTAAGTTTTACTTTTAAAATTTGCCAAGGTGTAAATGAGAGAATAAAGGTTGAGAACCCCTGCTTTAACCAAAAAAAGACAATTATCATCATTGTCAAAACACTGCTTTCTTGGGCATAAACATTTTAAATTTCAGATAGTAGTGAAACGTTTTAGAATTGCCTGCTTCAAAATATAGCTCGATTTTTAAGCCCAACGAAACTTTGGTTAGATTCAGACCATAAAACTACAGCATTTTTGCATATTATTAGCAGCAGGTAGCTTTTTAGCACCTACTTTTCGTTGCTTCAATTTGTATTCTTCTAGTTCCTCTGGATCAGTTATCTTTCGCTTTGGAGGCTGTAAAGATTATTACAATTACATATCACATGTAATCAAACTAATAGAAGTAAGGTGATGTGCTCTGTAAAAAGTTCATAAAAGAAAAGCTATTGCAGTCCAATTTCATACCACACAAACATTATTGGCGTAATTCCAATTGCCTCATTTCTGTAACCAGACGTTTGTGGCCAGGCAATTGTCTCGCATAACAGTAACCAGAATTTGCAAATATGAAGACCATGGTTAAGAAGCAAAGGCTTTGCTTCAGTGGCGGAAAAAAACAATGCCACTTTGGACAAGATATTGATCGCACTACACATTAAATGTCAGTGCTAAGTTAACACATAAAATCTATCATTGCGAGCCTACAACATTACAAACATACCGCAGATACTTGTTCAAGTTCTCGTTCTTTTGCTTCTCGAAGTAATTGTTCAGCTGTGATTTGGATGGGAGCAGGAGCTTTGTTTTGAACCTTCATTATGCAAAAACCAGAAGATAATTAGTACCGCATAACCAAAACTTCACATACACCTATCGGTAATCAGTGCAGAGCTGTACATTTGACGTTGCTACGCAAGTTTTAGGTCAAAGATGTAACTTGAATCAGAAACCTTTGCATCTTAAAATTGCATGGCCAAACTGCGTTTCCCCCCTGCAATGTTAAACAATGTTTCCTCCAAATCGTGAATCTTGAATCATTTTGTTTTGTTGCACTTTTTTAGCTGCCTGCAGTGCAATTGCAAGACTTTATGGCTTTTAGTTACTTTTATGCTTCATCATTTGAAAATCGCAATATACATCATCAGTTACCTTAGAATATCACTTTTGTCTGGACCACGAAGAAAGTACATTATCAACCAATGTTTAATGAGCATGTTGTAATAACGTACTAATAATGTAAACACCAAAAGTGTTAAAAATAAATTTCATGATTGAAAAAATGTTTGGTAGCAGTAAAATAAACTCAATAAAGATGTAAAAAATCGGCCATATAAATAAATTCGTACACACATATTAAACTATGACACGTGTCAAACAGTACAAATTTTGATCTTAGGTAGTTAACACATCAACCAAAACCAATGTTGATAAAATTTAACAGCCTCTATAGAGTCCACGCTTTGCAGATTGCAGTTGCAAATCACTTAAAAAACTTAGTGAATGCCTGAATTGCATAGTACAGTACTACATTCAGTATTCAGTGTATCTTTGCATCTAAATTCAAAGTTTTGTTATGTCTATGAAAAGTCGATTTTGTATTCTTTTTCTCTCCTTTTACAGGCTCAGACGCGCCAATTCAAAGCATGTCCATCGCTACACACACCCTTTTAAACCTGACTTTTCTTTGAAGTAATGTAGAACCTTAAATTTCACATCCCCTCCTAGAAAATACCATTGATGCTTTTGTAGCAATTTGAACTCCAAATCTTTTGATCAGAATCCCAAAACAATTCCCACTACACAAAGGCTTTGTTACGTCTACCGTGCTATTAAAAATACATCACTTCTGATGAAATGCAATCAATAAGATGTGCACCATCTACTGAATGCAAACATGTGCCTTATCATTAAGCTAAGCATCATACAATACCTTTGCTATTTTTGGAAGCTTTTGCTTCCCACCCATGGTTCTTTCCATCATATTGGCTGGTTTAGAGTCAACTTTAACAGAAGCAAGTAACACGTACACTTTTTGGTAACTTAGATTGATATCTAATTAGACTCTGAAAAAAGTAATGAATGAATAGCATTTCAATACAGGCAAGCAAATTCACTGTACTACAATATTACTAATATGAAAGCAGCATGTTTGAACTTCAACGAATTGTCTTTTGGTTCCTAAGCTTATATGGCATGGCAGTGCTTTCTAGGAAGTTCAAATCATTTTGACAAGAACAGAACTCTGTTTCTGAAAACGTAGCAAAAAATGGTAAAGAACACTTAAAAATATAAAAGCAGAAAACATTATTTGTGAAATAACAATGCGTAACAAACAACAATTTTTGTTAACACTTGGAAGCCTAACACATAGAAAAAAACAAAGGCATTTATCCTCATCGAATCAATCTTTGATTTTTTTCTTTGTCACCCATTTATCAAGGGTGGCTGTTTTGTGCTTTTTTCCTTTAGAGGAATTGACCCTCAACATGTTGTCTGATCTATTTTGCTCCAGAGGTGCAACAGATTGAAGCCATTGCTTCATCATCTTACAGCCAGTTCCCGATTTCAATGCGTTGCTATCCACATCCACTTTCTTCATACACTCTTCTCCTTCATTTCTAGAGTTGTTAACAAATTTAGAGACAGTATACCACCGTAGAACATTCTTGGGTTTAATTAATGCAAGTGCATCATCCAAAGGAACATTCTCATAATCCAACCACAAGTCAACTTCATGATCGCTAGCCAGTATAGCAGGCATGCGATGATGAATTGATGAGAATTCAGAAGAAGCATCAACAGTAATAACAGAAAAAGAATAAACCTCACCGTCATCACAATTTGTTTTCTCATAAATTCCAGCCATTCTTAAAAGCTTGCACGAGTCTTTTTCTTTTTCATTGTCTTGTCTTGAAAGATATATGAAATACGGCTGCTTTCCATTCTCCATTTTTTTCCATTCATAAAAACCATCAGCAACCACCACACATCGTTGTCCTTTGCGCAATGGAATAATATAGGATCTTTTTTGCAATAATGTGTCACTTCTGGCATTATTCATATTGTAGCCAACACGATCTTCTTTTTTTCCCGAAAACCAGCTAGGTATCAAACCCCATTTCATAGCAGCCAAGCTTCGATCACCAACCAGTATTTCTCCATCACCATCAAGTTGGCTTTGAACAAGAACAGGACAGTAAGACTGAGGAGCTTTATTGAAACCAGGAGTAAATTTATCTTTGTTTTTGCTCCATAAAGGAGTAGTAGAAGAACCATCTCTCTTTTTGTAAAGACATTTACAGCTTAGCTGATCAGGATCCAAAGTACAAGCTAATCTGCCACACATTGATATTGGCCTACCCTACACACACAAAATAAGGTTGAAGCTGCATTTTAAGCTCAAGTTCTTCAAAAACCAGCAAACTTTCCTAAAAACTAGCACAAATACAACGTTTAGCAATACATCTTGCACTGAGGATAGATGCTGAGCAGTATTCCCTCAACGTTTTTGACAATTTGTTATGCAGTGTGTGCTCTTTACCGTATGAGCTTGAATTTACAATGCGTAACAGTAAAGCCAGTTAACACTTTCAAAAATTATCATCACGTTTGTGCAAACTTTAGTGCCTTTGAAATTCACAGATCATAACCCAAAGTGTCAGTGCTGTTTGTCAAAAGCATGTGCCAAGGCGAAAGGTTGACACATACACAAGTACCACAAATCTACACTTTGCATAGTAGGCCTACAGGATCAGTTTTCACATCGCCAATAGCTATTAGAAATCAATTACAAAGTAAAACATTAAAATACTCCAAACACATTACATTTAGCCAAACCTGAATTACAAAGAAAAACATTAAAATGCATCAAAACAACTTTTTGGCTGTTTTTATGAATTGAAATATTAACAAAAACTAACAACAAAGAAAAAAGACAAAAAAATTACAAATGCCATATGAATGAAGCTGACAGAAACTTTTATCATGATCAATATGGTCCAAGTATTAGAAAATGTTACTTGATAGGAGAGGGATACAGTCAATCTGATTTGAAACATAGTTCCAGAGTAAATCAAGATATCATGACCAAAAATAAATTGCTATCAGCCATCTACATTAGCGTCAGAAACAGCAGCTGCACTGTTTAGTTTTGACTTTAATATGAGGGCAGTTTGTTTCATAAAAAGAGTCTGCAGTTTGTGAATGGTTTGAATTCTTTTTAGACATGGTATACACATTTTTCAGTTTTGACCTACCAAGCTGTTTTTTTTGCTAGAAAAGCTGCAGTTTAGTAGTATTTTTTTTTAGTTTTGACTTGTGAGTGCTGTTTGTTTGATAATAGCTGCAACTGGCAAATACCTTTTTATTAATACGTCTCTGGGAAATTGGCCAAGGTGTTTTCATTATGTTGTCAAGCTTATTTTTTTCTTCGGTTATGGCATTGTTACTTTCTCATTTTATTTTATTTTTTTAATCTTTTGTGTATCTAAGGTAAGCCTATTTTCTTTGAATAATAGTATTCAATCCATTGCTTTAGTATTTTGCTATAAAAAAGTACTGCTTGATTTGTTCAACTTTCTTTTACAGATTTGCAACAATATTGTAATGAATAACGATAAATAAACACCTAGGAAAATACAAAATACAATAAAAAGCTACATTTACTAAATACATTTTTTGGTGCTGCTTACAAAAGCTTTTATTGTTAGTGCTCAATAGATAAAAAACTATCAGTGGTATCGGCAGTATCGGTATCAGCTCTAAATGCTGGTATTGGTAGTAGTATCAGTATTGGCTTAAAATGTGGTATTGGTACATCTCTATACCAAACCAACAAAATTTGACCAATCTTTCCCTAATTTGCAAACGTTTCGATGTTTCTGACCACACAGGTGCTGCCACTGCAACAGCAGTCTTAAAAAATTTTAGAGAAAGTGAGGATAACAATGTGGCAAAAGTTTATGGACTCAGGCAAATTGCGACAGGCGCATCAAAAATAGAAGCAAAAATTTAAGAATGCGATTTCAAAATTGTTTATGCACACAGTGCTGACGATCAAAAAGTAGCTACTTTAACCAATACCAAAAGTGGTAATTCTAATTTTTGTCCAAAAATTGAAATTGAAGAGTAATTGTGTCATTGCAGGCAAACCCGGTGAGCTGTACTTGACCCATTCAAGTGTTGAAAAGAGCAAAGGTGTGACAATTGGCAAAACTACTCACAAAGCCCAGAAAAATACCAATCTGCAGACCAATTTGTTAATTATAGGGTCAAATGGATAGGCAGTCCCGTAGCACTCCAACTTCGGGCCCCCCCCCAAAGTAAGCGCAAGAGCCCCTGCGCACAGGTCATATCACTTTAGAGGTGTAAAATTGAAAAGCTGCATTAAGAAAATACACCACAATTTGTACATAAATAAACAGGCTAATGTCAGAATAAAGCATGCCGATACCGAAGGTGCAAGTCATAAAAAATTCGGCACCGATGCCAGAGTTCAGTAGGACATTTATGCAGACACTGCGAAACGAAAGCAATGACACTGAAAAACATGAAAAAGTTATAAAAACACACTATCATTTAAATAGTCTGGAGCGAACCTTTTTGTTCGCAAATGCTGTTATGACATTGTCATAATCAAGAGATCGGGCGCAGTCATTTTCGATTGACAACATGGCTAATAAAGATAGTCTACTGTCTGTCATAGACGTTCTATTAAAAGTTTTGATCAGTTTCAATTTGCTGAAGCTTCTTTCAGCGCTGGCATCAGTCACGGGGCAAGTTAATAAGATTCGAAGTGCGATGTACACATTCGGATACAATTCAAATAAATGAGTCTTTAGAAGATAGTTCAGAAAGTCTTGAGCCGTAATGAGATTACGTTTTTTTTGTAAAATTAAAACAAACCGCTGTAGCTCAGCGCTCATTTCATCAGAATCAATGTCACCGAACTTTTTTTGGAACTCTTTACAGCAAGTAAGAAGAGCATTTTCTTGTTGCACAAGCAAAAGTTTGTCTCGTGTGTACAAAAACGAAAAGGCGGAAGAAACCTCACGTAACAAATTAAAGCGCTCCTTTATTGACATAATAGCCTGGTCTACTAATGGATAGAAAAAGTTGCTTTTAAATTTCAGTTCAGGAGTAGCTCGTTGTTCCTCTTCACCTTGGTAATCAAACAATCTTCTTTTCTTTCCACTTCTTGACGAAGGAAAAGAAGGATCAATATCCAATTCCTGTGCTATTTCAAAAGCAGATGTTGCGGCATTGTCATAACCCGTTGTGCGATAGTTTTGCAAAAACTTTTCAGTTGCCTGGATTTCCGTTTCCATTGTATGAAGGGAGACTCCATACGATTGAAGAATCTTGCTTGCTTTATTGACTTGGAATAGGATATCATACCAAATAAACACCGACAAAAGAAAACTCCATTTTGATAAATGAGCTATCAACGATTTTGTTTCTGAGGCAGCTCTTCCATCTTTTCTTTCTATGGAAATGGCTTCCAAGTCTTTCAGTGCCAGCAACACCTCTTTTAAATTGTATCAAAGAGGTTTGATGCATTTAATTCTGCTTTCCCAACGAGTATCAGATTGTGACTTTATGGACAGCTCCACATGTTTCTTCAAAATTTCCCAACGCTGAGCAGAGGAAGAAAACAGCACATACAACCTTGTAAGTACACCAAAAAATGTCAATGCTTCCGTCGATGAATTAGCACTGTCAACAACAACTAAGTTAAGGGTATGATTTGCACAGGGCACGTAAACAGCTCTGGGATTGATGTCTAGCATTCTTGCTTGGACCCCAGAATGTTTTCCTTTCATGTTAGCACCATTATCATATGACTGACCTCGACAATCAGACAATTCGAGTTGCAGTTCGGTCGCTTTTTCTAAGAAAGCATCCAACAAGCCTTTCCCAGTACTGTCACTTATTCTCAAGTAGCCAAAAAATGTTTCTTTAACAACAGCAGCTTCTTCATTACATAGTACATAACGGAGAATGACAGACATTTGTTCATAATGTGACATATCTGGAGTGCAGTCCAAAATTATAGAAAAATATTTTGCCAATTTCAATTGCTGTAAATTTTCTTTTTCAACTTCTGTCGCTAGCAATTCAATTAGTTCATTTTGTATGGTAGGACTCAAATAGTGATCTTTAGTGTTTTTATTCTTGATTCTGTCTTGAAGCTCTTTTAGGATCGGATCTCTTCTTGCCAAAAGCTCAAATATACCCAGAAAATTTCCATTGTGAGGAGATCCTAAGACTTCTTCAGATCCTCTAAAAGCAAGATTCCTTTCCGATAGAAACAAGGCAATGTCGATAAGTCTCTCAAAAACATTTCTCAAAAAACGTCTTTCATTGAAAAAAATATTCATCTCGCGTTTATCGATAGTGGATGAATTTCTTATCCCTTCAGCTAGCAACATCCATTGACTGCAGCATTCTTGGTGGGAAATGCCGTTTTCATGATCTTTCAGTTTTTTCGAAAAACCCTCCCATGTATTTATACCACTACAAAAGGGGCTTAGTGTTTTTCCAAATAGCTTACAACAAAAGCAAAAAACTTGATCTGATTCCCCAGAATAAACTAGCCACGACCGTGAAACACTTTCACCATTAGGTAACACACGTTTATAATGGTTGGAGGAAAAACGTCGCCTTGGAGTTGTGTTATTATGTGGAAAATTCATTATTAGTTGATGTGGTCCACGCTTTACTATATCACATCGTTGAGCATCAGAAATACTTTCAGGCCATTTACATGGGTCATCAGGGATAGGGGTAAATTGAGATTCAGTTATTTTTGATATTGAAGGTTGCGTATTGGCAGGTAAATCACAACTTACATTTTCTGGAAATTCACAATCACTTTGATGCTGATCGTCATAGTCTTCTTTTTCTTGTACACTATAGTTTTCTTCATCCCTCTCGGTACTAGTGCCAGGTCTACTCTGCTCAGTAATCTTGAAAAAATCTGTCATCTTGGGCAATTTCGCTACAGCATCTCGAGCAGTGGCTGCTTCTTTTCTCTTTTGAGCACCACTTTTTGAACGTTTCATTCTATACAATGTCAATAAAATACTTTATCTGCACTCTGCAGTGTATATATATATTGTCCCGGTATTTATAGCCAAACAGAATTCCAGACCATTCTATGATTGTTGCGTAACAACGGCATTGTTACGTCAATCGAATATTCAAGATTCTACCAGAAAATCAATCGAAATATTCTAGATTCTGCGAGATAAAATGACGTTGCATTCACTTATGATGTCACAAGCCAATTTCTTCCTACAGTTTAAATCGGTTGTAAACAAGTCTGCTGAACTGAAAATAGTCACGTAGCCAAAAAGCAATTTCAGACTAACTTGGGCCCCCAACGTTGGCCTGGGCCCCCCCAATTGGGGGGTTTGGGGGGTGGCTGCTACGTCTCTGAATGGATTCCCAGTTACAACAGGCAAACACTATGGCAGCAGCGCCACTTTAAGAGTTGGTGCAAAGACCTCTGCCATGGGCCACTGTCTTCTGCATATGAACGAAGTGGCTCTCAGACATGTCTTTAAGCACCTGGAAGGTGTCCGAGCAAACTCTGACTCGTTTTGAGGGCCACTTGACAAAGAGTTACATGATTTAGCGTCTGATTGGCAAGTGGTTAAGTTCAGACCATTATTTTTTGTTGAATTTCCTCAATTGTCAAAAAGAAGTTATTTAAAATCAGACCTCTGATCAACTGTATACTCAGGGTGCGGCAGAAGCAACGCCCCGTTTGTTATTTGAGTTTTCTAGTTTTTGCTAGATTTCCTCTTTATTTTAGAAATACAGCTTTTTGTATCTGAGTTTTCTAATTAATAATTGTTTCTGTTTTATTTTAGAAATGTATTATTCACTTACACCTTGACAGCAAACTTGAATTTTAAAACCTATTACTAATACGAGTCTTTCAGAGCAACATGAAAAATTACAGCACTAACAAATTACAAACCACAGGTTTTGTAATAATAAGATAGCGACTAGGAAAATTATCATAACTGATCTGCAGATGAATTCTCTTTAAAAATACCTCGGTAATGCAGCGATGTGGCACGCATGAGTACTCTTAAATGCAAAGGCAAAGACTAATGAAATACCGAGTTTTATGCCAGTATCAAGGATCATACGCGCAGCCAGTCGCAGGTTTTAAGTTATACAGGCTGCAGCAAAAGTAACGCCATTTTGTTTTTCTTAAGTATGAAATCATTTATTAATAAATAAACAATTTCTAAAATAAAAAAGAAATAATTAATAATTAGAAAACTCAAAAACAAAAAGGTGTGTTTATTTCTAAATTAAAGAGGAAATCGAACAAAAACTAGAAAACTCAAATAATAAAAAGGGCATTGCTTCTGCTGCACCCTATATACCAAATTTATTGGGCTGTCATATGGGAAAATCTTGAAAACGGACTTACCACAGCTAGAAGTAGGTGGGCATCAAATTCAAAATGGCTGATACTTGCATATCACATTTTTAGATACTACACTTCCCTCACAACGTTGAGCAAAAATCTGAGAACCTAGATTGAAGTTTTTTAAAGGTGTAATTCTCAAATTGGTCTGATACCAAGCTTAACTTGATCACCACTAAACCACCTGTCAACTATTTTTGCGTACTCAAGTGAATCACGTTGTTTTCCCACAAAAACAAGAGCCATTGTATTAAATACTTAAATATGTAATTGCTTTTCAGCCCACCCTGAAAACATTCTTTTTCGATGCTGGCTGACAGTGATGAAACTGTCCAAACTCAAGCCACTAAACCTGTCCTTTTGGTCTGCAGAAGCAAAGGCACTGAAGTGATCCCTGATGATGAGTATACAAGAAGGCTGCTTTTTAAGTCAAATTGCATAAGGGGCAGTAACTGTTGACAAATTTAGCACACACGAAACCATTGCTAATGCTGAGTTCTATCACAACATGGCGAATTTCGATGAAGTTGATGTCACAGAACCTCTTACAACCAAATTGATGAATGATGCAGTAATACAAAATTACACAATAACCAAGCTTAAACTTAATCGTCTATGCCAAAATTAAGCTGTAGGGAGTCATGTGAAGCTTGTAACAGAAGGTTCAATGCTGTGGCTGGGTTTGAAAGATATGATCCGACCAAAGGTAAATCACAGAAGTTGATAGTCTCTTTCAACACCAAAAAGCAATTTGACTTCTGATTGTGATTTTGTAAAAATGACATGTTTATGCGATATAGATGCAAATTAGGCTTCCGTGATTTAAAAGTTTTTTGACATTATTGCAGTGTTAAATAGTGCTGTGGGTTTTCCAACAACATATTAAGAGCATTCTTAGCTTTATTGGTAACCAGCTTTCAACCACAGAAATATCATCTTAAATGCACCCAAACGGTAATTTCATGCTTATGTTCCTAATTAATGCTATAGATAAGAACTTTTTGATGTTCAATACAATTATTAGTAAATAAAGACTTAATCAATAGCCGAAACTTAGCATTTAGGCCTTTGAAGAGCATTAACTATAATTTCACATATGCAGAATAACACTTATATGAGAATTTCTGTTTTTTTAATCAAATTTTAATGAAAACAGAGAAAAAAGTTCTCTACGGACAGGGGGAAACATGGGTCTTCTGAGTCTGTTAAGCGGTAAACCAGGTTCTAGCACCAGTAGGAGTGAAGATACACCAAATTTGATGTCACGCAACCTTTAACCTATGGTAGAAGAGTCAATTTAGGGGTAGGAGAACCAAAACTGCCTTTGGTCCTTTTACCCCTAAATTGACTCTCATACCCAGGTTGTTTTTAGACCTCAAAGCCCTGTGTTACAACACCTCAGATCAAAATCCAAAACTTTAAGTAAAATTCACTGCAACGTAATGTGTAGCGCTTCATAAAAACCAGAACTGCTGGAGAAATTGACACCTGACAGAATGTGGTGTGGCATTATGACATTTCTTTGATTTATACAATGTGCTTGAATTTCATCTTGTCAGCATTCACAACATACTTTCTCGTCTTTTGTAGGTCTAGGCACCTCTTCGATTTTGAACTGCTAATGGTATTTTAGTGTTATCTGCTGTTTGAATAGCCTCGATTGAGAATCACAGGAAATTCATCAGGCATATAAACTATTTAAGAACAATATACCAAATTAAATTTCTACAAAGTATTTGATTACGTCAAGATTAATTATATAGTGATACTATTTTACTTTGTTCCATAAAGAATTAATAGCTTTGCTGGTTTATAGTGTTAAATTTGCTGAGTAAAATGGACTTTTGTGCAATATGAACCCCCTGTTTATTCAACATTAATACTTCAATTTATATGAGCAAACAACTTCATTCTTTAATTTATAACAGCTTGAAACAAGAGATCAAAATAAGAAAAAAACATAATTTTTCTGCACAAGCAGATTATTAATTTTAAGTTAAACAGTGCTTACGGAAAGCTTAAGACCACCCCTAATTTTTTACCTTATTCAGCAAACAGCACATCTATGTTGCATTAAATATTTTTATTTCAAAAGAAATCAGGTTGCCACACGGAATTTACGTTTCTAGATTTCATTTAAAGTGGTTTCTACAAACATTGGTTCATGTTTTATCAAAATTCAATAATTTCTATTTCATACTCCACTCTTGATCACTTCTTTCAGATGCTTAGGCAGGCGGAGTATCTGACTCAAGCAGTACTCTTTGGACAACTCTTTTACCCATACTTCTTTTATCATTCTTATCAGATCCCTACCACCTGATGGCTGCTTTTAAGAAAATCTATCCTTTACTATCTTCCTCAGATTTTCTTTTGGGTTGAGGTCAAGCCTGTTACCCAGCCATTTCAAGATCTTAATCTTGCTTTTTGCATGAAAATTCTGTCACAACTTTTGATCAGTAGCAAGGGGGCACCATCATGCATAAAAATAGTGCATCTGTAGATATGCATGTGGAATTTTAGCTTATCTGATGACAGTTCAAGGTATTGTATGTTGTTTATTGTTGTTTCACAAGGCAGATAATAAAGTCCAGCAACACCCTTTTCCAAAATCACGTCCCAAATCATCTGACTTGGAGGGTGTTTTACCATAGCAATTGTATATTACTAGTTGTAATGGTTTCCTGGTAGTCTGCAAACGTGCCTCTTTCTATGAATTGCTGAAAGGTGAACTCATTGGAGAACACGACAATACCCCGTTGGGCTCAAGCCCAGTGCCAGTGTTTCTGAAAGAATGCCACGCCAATTAAATTTTTTTACATTTTTGCAAGATTTGGTGTCTTAGTGACTTTGGTTTTGACAGATATTTATCACTGCATTACCATTGTATTATCATGTCACCACATAATTGCTCACTACGTAGGGTGGTGATTTAGGCCCTTTAAACTTCACTTTGTGATTGCTGCACTCTATTTTCACTATCCTTAGATTTAAACAAGTCAATCAAAAGTACACTTAGATGTTAACAACAGTAAAAAATATGCCTAATGAGTGTTTAAAATCAAAACAACAATTATGATACAATCGCAATGAGATGATGCAATAGTACAAAATCGCATTATTTTTATAGGTAGGCACTGTACATGAATAAAAAAATGGTTAGGATTCAGCATGCATCAATGTTGTTAGTACTGTGCCATATTTGAACGGGTTAGTTAGAAGAAAAGTTTAATTGAAAGATTTGTCATAAATATATTACATATCTTTGATGTAGATCTCATAAAAAATTGGTTGTATGTTTTTTACATCTAGCTACAAGAGAGGTCTCAATACGTTTATCTAGAGAATTTATATTGCACAAGCAAGTATATAATATGAACTCTTCTCAAAAAACTAAAAATGAAAATTGTGCGTTCAGTAAAAGGTGTTTCAAATTGACTGAATTAGGACATGTAGAGTTATATGAAGACTATATAATGCCTTAATTTTACGAAATATTTCGTAGAAACTACGAAATAGTACGTATTTGCAAGGTCTAAGATTTCTACAATGCACACGATATCTTGTGATGTCAACTAAATCTATCCCTTATCCAGCCCAAACCTTGCATAAAGCAAGTATTGGCAAGACATTGCAGACATATACTAAATAGAATCATCACTTTAAACATAACAACTTATGAAATTAGCTCCAATTGTTGGTTCATATTATTTTATTTTCCACTAAGTGCTATTAGTTGTTTTCTTATTTGCATCTGCTGAGATCAAGAGTATCTAGATCTACAACCAAAAGGTTCAATGATACTTCCAAAGTTATACAACAAAAATTTCTTCACTATTTTAGTTGACCTATTAGCTGAATGTTGTATGCTGTGCAAAAGAAAAACAGCAACACTAAAATACGGAAAACCAGATTTATAAAAATTTATACTATAATATGGAATTGCTAAATTACAGAAATTTATATTAATAATACATGAAATTACAGAAGTTCGTTCAAAAATAAAAAATACTGAATTGTGAAAAACTACCAACCAAAAAAAGTATGAAAAATGTAGAAATACAAAAATTTATGAAAGTTGATAAAACTACTAACATAACCAGCCAAATGATTGAAACTTTTATATTTTGCAATTTACATTATTAAGTAAGTGCTTTTCTCATTTTTTTCTCACTTTCTCTTTATAAGATGCTTGTTTCTCTCAATCCATGCAGCCACCTACTTTCTTAACATTGTCACAAGCATGGTCCATAAGTAAGCATAACTGGTAGTAGAAAGTTTACAGAGTGAGCATTCAGCTTGGCCAAGAAGAATAATGGGAAGAGGGAGAAAGCCTGAAAAGAAAAAATGACTAAATATGACTGACCAAGTATGATTATGGCTTAGAGATAGAGACTGTAAAGACACAAACACCACTCATGAACAATCAAGATTTGCGATACTTGCTACACAGAGACTGTGGGATCAAGGTTCATATTAAGAGTTATTATTTTACTGGTGAGTGATCGGTTTATTCTCATAATTCTAAGTTGTGAACTACTTTTGTGCTCATTTAATAACAGCACAAAGCGTTTACCACTATACTTTTAACACCATATAACCTACAAATTTAAAATTTTGACTTTGGAAAATACTAAAGTATGGAAATGCAAATTTAGAAAAACACACAAAAAACACCAACTAGCTTACGAAAATCACAAAAATCAAATGACCAATCTCCAGATCTACTTACCGTATTTATTTGTCTATAAGTGACATAAATTTGTATTATTTTTTGAGCTAAAATTAGGGGGTGTGACTTATACTTGAGGTTTAAGTAACAACATGGCAAAGCAAGAGCACTTGGGATGATATCCCACGATTAGAAAGTTTTCCAAAAACTGGCATTTTTAACACTTTGCATGGGAGTGAGGATGATTACTTGTGGAATGAATGTGAAGAAGAGAATATTGATGAATACACACCACCATCGTGGGACACTAATGAGAATGTGCCACAAGAACAGTGGAAAGAACTGTTTGGTAACAGTGAAGATGAGGAAGAAAATGATTTTGACAGTTTTTAGATGTTTTCTTGTGGTGGTTGAAAATAAAACCAAATCAAAAATTCATACGTTTTTTCAGTCAGAATTAAGGGTGCGACTTATACACAAATAAATACAGTATAAAAAACTACTTGTACAGTTGAACTCATTTTGATGATCTAATTGTATCCAATTTGGTTGATTATATCTTTAGGTTTTCAACAACTTTCATGAATTCACATGGATTGTGCAATTGTTAGACTTCTTCAGTAGGTAGTTTTTCTGTATTTCCATAAATTTGTATATCCATGTTTTCATAATTTAATAACTCCATATTTACATTATTCAGTAATAATTCCATGTTCTTAAAATCTACACTGTTGCTATATTAAGCAACTTCAACAAATTAAAAGTTATTCAATTAGAAAGCCCTTTTCAAGAATTAAGATCTGTAAATGTGACATAATAAATTAACACAATCAACAATAATATCACATAATAAACATAATGAAGATATAACATTTCTAAAGGCTGTAAAAATGTAGCCACCTTTAAAGTAAATAAATTGCTAGAAGAGATAGAATGCAAAATTTTTTAAGATTAAAATTAGGCAGTAGCTATTTTTCCACCTGCAAAATTTTACCCTTGAAAGTTGTTCTGCCAATGCCACCAGGCATTTGTGATTGGTCAATTTAAATCATGCATTAAACGCCCGACTTTTGGTTGCTTCTGATTGATCAATTTCTATAATGAGCCAAAAAAATTGCACCCTTATTGTACCTGCTCCCAAAGTATACATTTTTTCATATATTCACATATTTCCCCCATAGTGTACACTGCCTTTGTCCAAGTACCCTCCCAGTGAGAATTCAAAACTGTAGTCGTCACAATATGGTGAAATGTGATGTTGCAGTTATGTGAAGTGAATACAGTTGTTGTAAAATTATATACGTTTAGCAAAAAAAAGCTCCACTGGCATAGCATTGTTTATTAAAACTAGGGCAATGATACTTTATGAGCAAATCTTCATGAACTTTTGCTTCATAATCTAAATGACATTTATAATACAATTTCGGTAGAGAGGTGACTTTTAGTATCCAAGTTGCTATTATTGCTACTAGCAATACACCGTTGAACATAATAATATAATATATTTAGAAAATTCAAACGTTTTCGGCACTACATATCGCCCTCATCAGGATCTATACACAAATATCTACAGCATTAAAACTTTCATTGAACGAAAACACAAAAAACATAAAGTAACTCGAAATAGTTCTGATAAAAGACAGTAAAACTTCATTCTACGGTCTTCGTAATTGTCTGGTCACTGCTAAAAAAGAATCTGGTAATAGAAACAATTGCCTGCCAGGAGTTAATCGGATTTAAGGTTTTGTAAATAATTGTTTCAAATGAATGAAAATTACAGTTAAATGATTAAATAAATATCTTTGATTAAAACACGTTTAGTAAAAATGACGCTCCGTTTGCATAGAGTTGTTTGTTTAGCACAGGGTTACTTCTTTTGATGACCAAGGCTTCATGGATTTTGGCTTCATAGGATGTTTGGCATTTTCTAATTATTTCAAATTGCCCCATGTTATTCGGCTGAGTTTTGCACAAACTGCATTTTTTTTATATGTTCCTTGATGGCACTTTTACTTGACCTTGAAACATTTAAGTTAATTAAAAATTAACTTGGATAAATTTGATACCTGGACATGGAGAAAACCTTCTAACACTGGATTATTGTTAAATTTCAATGCTTTTTGTCCCAAAATTTGGAAAAAAGGTCTTATTTTGTGTCTTCTCAATAGAGCAAAAATTACCTGTTCAACGGACTATCTCTTCCAAAAAGAAGTTGCTTATTTGAAAAATCTTTTTTACAATAACGGTTATCCAATCCCTTTTTTTAACCAAATTTTATGCCAATTTCAAAAAGAAAAAACAGACAGTAAAACCGAAAAAGAATTTATCAATCTTTTTATCATCCCCTACCTCAGAAAAATCTCCAAAAGAATTCGGTCTACAAATTCAATCACTAATAAAGAAACTGTTTGACATTAAAATCACAATCGTCTACAAAACAACAAAAGTGCAGGAATATTTCTCTTTGAAAAGCAAAACTCCTCTGGTTTTGAATTCAAATGTCGTTTATAAGTTTACCTGTTCACGTGATGTGAACGTCACGTACATCGGTACATCCGCAAGACATTTGGGTATAAGAGCAGGGGAGCACTTAAATGTTTCAAGGTCAAGTAAAAGTGCCATCAAGGAACATATAAAAAAAATGCAGTTTGTGCAAAACTCAGCCGAATAACATGGGGCAATTTGAAATAATTAGAAAATGCCAAACATCCTATGAAGCCAAAATCCATGAAGCCTTGGTCATCAAAAGAAGTAACCCTGTGCTAAACAAACAACTCTATGCAAACGGAGCGTCATTTTTACTAAACGTGTTTTAATCAAAGATATTTATTTAATCATTTAACTGTAATTTTCATTCATTTGAAACAATTATTTACAAAACCTTAAATCCGATTAACTCCTGGCAGGCAATTGTTTCTATTACCAGATTCTTTTTTAGCAGTGACCAGACAATTACAAAGACCGTAGAATAAAGTTTTACTGTCTTTTATCAGAACTATTTCGAGTTACTTTATGTTTTTTGTGTTTTCGTTCAACGAAAGTTTTAATGCTGTAGATATTTGTGTATAGATCCTGATGAGGGCGATATGTAGCGCTGAAAACGTTTGAATTTTCTAAATATATTATATTATTATGTTCAACGGTGTATTGCTAGTAGCAATAATAGCAACTTAAATGACATTTCCTCAATATTGCAAACAAATTAATGTTATATGCAGATCAGAGGTGTGGCATGACAAAATGTGACACTTAATTGCACTTTTTCTGGATTTTGCTAAATTCAAATTATTCTTTACTGTGGTAACCAAATATGGGAAAGACATACCAATATATGTCAAGCTTATACCACATGAACAAGTAAGTTAGTAAATGGCATTTGAGCATAGAGCCTAGGTACTACTGATTTTAGTTGAAAATATTGTCCTACTTTTTTGTACGATATAGCTGTACATCAAACAGTTTCAAATATAACCCAGAAAGAGCTTCATAAAACGAATTGACACTTCAGCAACATACAGAACAAAAAACAGGACAAAACTGCAAATCATTTACAATACTTATTTCATCTACACGAGTATGTCATCAAGCTTGGCTTTAACTTTGTTGTAAATTCTATCAAAAAACCATGTCAAATAGTTATCACTATAAAATAAGTGCTTTAACTTTCTGATCTTGGCTTCATATAAATGCTCCCTGGAACAAACAAACTTAGCTCAATTCAGTAGGCACAGCACAAGACTCAACTTCCAAACATTAGGACATATTGCATTAAAGTTAAACAAAATGCCAGTACTAGTCACTCTTTACCACATTCTTAAATCTAATTTATTTCCTTAAATTAAACATAATCATGCAGTAATGGCAGTGCCTGCATTGATTTCTCCATGGTAAACTGCATATTGAATGTTGTTACTTAACAGATTCAAAAACTTTGTTATGAATAAACTGTCCGTGAAAATTGCAAAAATGTCATTCACATATGACATATCAGACAAATTTTAAGGTAATAGCTATCTGTGTTATTGAGAATCTTATTTTCCCAATTTGCTAAGAAAAAGCTTTCTAATGTGGGCCCAAAGAGTGACTCAATTGCTGCAATATCAATCTGTTTGAACAGTACACCATTGCATACAAACATTCCTTGAGTGACCAATTTTATTAGTTTGATAAAAAGCAGGTTTTTCCATTGACAGAAGCAATTTCATATTCTAGTATGAACTTCAATAAACATGGATTTCACTAAAAGCAATTTTATCATTTGTGTATTGTTATGTGATTGGCAATGGATATTTTGCTGTCAATGGCATTTTACCCATGGAATCTATCTTACCATGGAGGGCTTGTGATTGGTGCATTGCAAAAAACATGACTTTGATTTGACTGTGATTGGTCAATCTCTATAATGTATCAAACAGGTGACTTGACAAAAACTCAACCTTTTATGTACACTGCTCCTTATATTTACATACTGGTCACCCACCCCAGTGTACACTATGTCTGTTGTGGTACCCTGCTTGCAAAGACTTGAACCTGTAACTATCCTAATTGTAGGCAACAGTGCTATCCACTATGTAACTGCATCACTCTGTGCATTACAGCAAATGTGCTTATTTATTGACACACAAACTTTCACAGGTAAAATGCTGTCAACAGCCTCTTCCTACTTATTATGCCATTAGGATGTGTAGCACCTGATACAAATAAATCAACCAGAAACAAAATGCTTGGTCAGTAATGCAAGAATGTATACAGGTACAGGCTTGATGTCTGTGCCAGTGCAATTACTCTCTCAAGCATAATTAAACATTAGCAACCACCATCAGCCATTTTACTTTTTTGACTTTTGCAGTCTTCTGACCACTCTTTGCTTTCAAGCTAGCTCACAAGGTTCTAGGCTATCTGAATTCAACTAAGCAGTTATGCCTGTGCACAAGTAAAGATAAATGCACAGCATGGCCTTGCAACAACCACTAAAAATAAATGCACAAGTTACAAGAATTATAAAACTGAAATTTGCAAACAAAGTGATTGAGAGAATGCCAATGCCAACAGGTCAAGTTGATGATTTTGCAGATTGACCTTAGGGCTATGGCTGGGCAGCTAAGGCTGTTTCCTAAAACAATAGAACTCAGAAACTTCAACGTTTTAGAGGCATCTCAAAAACACACAAAAAAAATCACTACTACACAAATAAAAATATTCAACATGCTTTATCTTAATATCTCAATTCAGATTTTTTGCACATCACAACAAAAACTGTTTAAAAATTTTTTATCACATATGGTCAATATCAGTATATGTATTTGAAACATAGCCAACAATAAGTGCCATTTATTAGTGAAAAAAATAACAGCAACTATCACCTGCAAAAATAATAAAACCAAAACATCCAGCAAGCTTCCTGAGTAAAGGTGCCAATGCTATTATAGTGGCTATTCACAACCAGTACTCGCAATAGTCCTACAGGCTAATACAGTCACCTACCTGGCAGTTTACTATGCAGAGGCACATAGCAGTACAATTTGAACAACATGGATTGTTATCTTCTCGGCACTAACCCTGACCACAGCCACACGAATATACAGGACAACTTTAGAAATGAAGGGAAGAACCACTGGAGGGACTTTAAGTCAGAACAACATTAAAATACAGAAATTTATGGAATTACGCAAATCCGTCTTGACTCTTACAGTCATAGTTTTCTTCCTTAAGAAACAACGAGTCAATGATGGAATTACTCACAGAAATTCGTATTAAACATGAAACTACAGAAATACAAAAATTCTTTCTAAAAAAAATGATTATCTTATGGAAAACACGGTAAAACTAACTTTGCAATTTTACAGAATGCTAAAACTTCAAATTTCTAAACATGGTGATGCCTCACCTGCATTCTCAACTTTCCTCAATCTCAGCCAGCATCTCCCATGCCAGCCATTAACACTTTAACAGGTCTCCGACACAAAATTAAATCCGTACTAGCATGTTGTAAATAGGCTAGTCAATCCACAGTGTTTCCCGCATAAAATTCAAATATACTCCTTTGGGCAATTTAAGATCATGCCATCGATTCATTGCTGCACTACTGCATAGACCTCATAAATCGCAGAAACAAAGATATTTAAGTAAGTCAATAAAAACTAGAAATATTACCACACAATTTGATAAAATTAAATCGATTTGAGTTTAACTAGGCATTTTCGTATTTGCAATTTCCGCAATTTAATTGATGTTTTTCCATGCTTTTATTAGAATTACTTCATTTTGGTAATTCTGTAAATTGTATTTTAGTGATGTCCAAAAGTCACTTGGATGAAATGGGACATCACTAAAACAAGAAATTACGAAAATTCTTATGAAAATATAAAAAAACGCAAATTACATAACCGAAATTGCAAAAATACCGAAATTTACGAAAAAGTTTTGTTCAACTTCACTCAACTACCTAATTTTACCCAATAGGAAGGTTGCATATGACGTCAAACATTTCGCGCCAAAAAAAAAGTGGCTGACCGAAAGCTGTAATTTGAGCTGGAAAGGTATAGGGCGAACCGGGGATGTGGAGCGGAAGCGGAAGCTGGAAACGGTGGAAGCGGTACTTTTTCTGTGGAAGCGGAAGCGCGAAAAATCCACTGCTTCCGCTTCCACATAGGAGGGAAGAATTGAGGGAGAAAAGAAATTGGTTCTGATACTCTTCGAAGAAGAGCGAATCGAGGGAGCATAAACATTAAGAAATGAGAGTGAAGAGAAGTCGTTTAGAGAAATCTTGACCCCTACATAATCAGAGTTGGGGTCAAGCGAAGAAAGAGAGAAGGCAGAAAGCTTAGAGAAGGATAAGCCCTACCTGACAAAAATGATGACGCCGCCACTAGCGTCTGTGACATTAGTAGAAAAAAATACCAGATCGGGAGTGGGTGCCATCGGATCGCAGAGCAGAGAATCCAGGGATACGGAAAGAGAAGACAAATTAAGGTTAGATTCCTGGATACAGGTAAGACCAAAGGGATGAGACGAAATAAAGTGTAGCAGTTCAGTGCTCCTGGATCGGAGACCCCCAGAATTCCATTGAAAAACCCTGAAGGAGTTAGGGAGGGGAAGAGGAAGCAGGAGGTAAAGAGAAACAGCCAGGAGCATAAGACGGTGGTGAGGGTGCAGAGGGAGAAGATACAAAGTGAGCGGAAAAAGGATAAGAGGTTTGAAGGCGAGGGTGGGGTGCGAGTGCTGCATTAGCAGAAGGGAGGCTACATGGGCCAGATTGAGCAATGGAGATATACCAGCTGGAGGAGCCCGAGGAGGAAGTCACAGTGCTGGTAGGTGTGGAATTTCTAAAAAAAAACAGGACGTAGCAGGGAGGGCAGCTTCAGGAGTGAGAGCTGCCAAGAGTTCTGAATCCAGAAAAGGATAGTAGTGAGCATTTTGAGTGAACCCAATTAGAGCATGCAAAGCATTGCACTGACCTACCCCGCCAGATCACATTTCCAGCGCACACTGAACAGGGAAAGATGGAACAAGGGTTAGGATGAACGTTGCCGCTCATCAGGAGAAAGAGAAGAATGAGAAGATGCGCAAGAGAAAGGCAGGAGAAGAAAGAAGACAGGCCGATTTTAAAGAGGCTGCGTGCTACCCTTCTTCGGTTGTTCAGGGGCTGCACGGCGAAAAAATGGTTTGTGTGAGGGGAGTGCCTGGGGTAACTGGGACCCTCGAGAAGACCAACAGCCATTTTAACCCAATCCAAACGGGGTTGCGGAACGCATCATCACATTGAGGCGGCTGTTGATTGGTGCAATTCAATTTTGCTCACTTTACATAGTTAAAATAAAGAGGGAAAATCAGCGCTATACGGTATAATTTGTTGTTGTGACGACAGGTTATTGTCGAGAGCTGTAATATGTGGTCATACGGTTTAGATCTGAGAAGCATTAAGTTAACTGTTGTAAAAGTAGTTGTAAGTAGTGAAGGAACTTGTAATAACTGTCTATTTGTTAAAGTGTTTAATTATTTCTTGAATTGTAGTAACGAAATATTTGATTTTCTTGCAAGCAATTCGTAATTTCTAAATTTTGTTAGTGGGGGTTCCGTGACAAACGCGAAAGTAAATTAGGGGTTACGCGATGATAAAAAGATTGAAAATCACTGTTGTACATTCAACGCGACTTCTAATATCTAAGAAAAAGAAACACAGAGTAGTTCGGAACAATAAGCTCAAGCAAAGTAGGTAAAGTAATAGCAATAAATGAAGGTTTTTGTTTTCTCAAAATGATGAAGTGTAGGAGAAGGCAGGGTACAGACCCACAAAAGTTTAAAAAAATTGTCAACGGTCATTTTTTCGTTTTTTGTTAGTGGAAGCAGAAGCGGTGGAAGCGGAAGCGATAGGTGTGGAAGCGGAAGCGGTTGAAAAATAACCGCTTCCACATCCCTGCTTCAATCATCAGTAAATGAGATCTATGATGTAATAAAGGACGTTCTTGCGTTTGGTCATATCAAGAAACTTTTGAATCACAGTGAGCAGTGAGTATTGTAGCACGTGCAGCAAGTTATCGCAAAAATTTGTTTAGTAATTTTGGCAAACATGAAGAATAGCATACGCAAAGTTAAATTTGGCCACTTCAGTCATGTCCAAGCGAAATTATGATCCAAAATATATTAAGTATGGCTTTACTTCAATTGAACACAACTCGGAAATTCTACCACGGTGTGTGGTTTGCCTAAAAACGCTTTGTAATGCAGCTATGAAGCCTAGTTTGCGAAAGCGCCATTTGGAAAGGAATCACCCAAATAAAATGAACGCAGACAAGAGCTACTTTCAGCGATTGGCTGACAACGTTAAGCGTCAACGTATGGGTAAAACGGGCCAAATGCAGCAGAAAAGTAAAGTGTAGTTGCGGCTTCTTATGAGATTGCTCTTTTAGTGGCCGAACAGAAACAACCTCATACTATTGCAGAGTCTCTTATTCTGCCTGGAGCTAAAATTTTAGTGAAGCGAGTTTTCGGAGAGCAAGCAATCGCAAAGTTAAATGCTGTTTCCCTTTCGGATAATACGATCAAGCGTCGAATTGAGGAAATATCAGATGATATCGCCGACCAAATACTAGCAGAGATAAAGGAATCAAAGTTTGGATTTGCAATACAATTGGACGAATCAGCAGATATATATTACCAATTATTGTCAATTACTTGTTTATGTCCGTTATGCTCAGACGAATATAATGAAAACTGAATTACTACTGAATCACGAAGTTTCTGCAACTACGAAAGGGAAGGATATCTTTGATAGTTTTTTTAAGAAGAATGGTCTAGACTGGAAAAATCTTGTTGGGTGTACCACGGATGGAGCTCCCGCAATGCTTGGTTGTAGGTCTGGGTTTCAGTCGTATGTTAAAGCTGTTTCGCCGAATGTCACGTCTGTTCACTGTTTTATTCATAGGTTCGCCCTATGCGCAAAAGTGCTGCCTGCGCAGTTGTTAGCTTGTTTAAAACAAGTAGTGAAAATCATAAATTTTGTTAAGGCATCAGCCTTAAATACCCGGTTTTTTGAGCAGCTGTGTGAAGATATTGGCTCGGAACATACCAGCCTTCTTTATCACACCGAAGTCCGTTGGCTTTCTCGCGGGAATGCTACTAAACGTCTGTTCGAAATGAAGAATGAGATGCTATTGCTTTTTAAAGAGTTGGGTCACCCGTATTCCAAGGATCTTGAAAACGACGAATTTGTTCAAAGATTAGCATACCTTTCAGACATTTTTGAAGCTTTCAATATCGTAAATCTGTCGCTTCAAGGACGAAATGAGACAATCGTAGATTTTGTTTCGAAGCTGGGTGCTTTCATTCGAAAATTAGATTTGTGGAAAAGGAACACAGAAAACAATCAACTTGGGATGTTCAAATGTTTGTCATCTTTAAAGATAAAGTGTTCTTTTTTCTGAAGAAATTGCTAGTCATCTTGCATCACTTAAAGAGGAATTGGAACAGTACTTTCCAGAAGCGGCCAGTTATGAATACATAACAAATTCCTTTTCAGTTAATCTACACGACTTGGCTGTTGGAACCGGTGAGCAGGAAGAATTAATAGATTTGCAAGAGGATAATGAAGCAAAGATAAGACATAGAGATCTTCCCGCTATTAACTTCTGGCTTGACTTTGCTGCATCGTACCCTACGCTGGCCTCTCGTGCTGTTTCATAGTTGTTAACATTTCCATCAACGTGGGAATGTGAGTAAGGATTTTCGACCTTTCTAAACATAAAATCAAAAAAGCGTAACCGATTAGTTGCCCCTCAGCACGATTTTCGGTGTGCCGTCAGCGAATCTATTAAACCGCGTATCGATCGTTTGGTGGACAACAAACAAGGTCAAAAATCGTATTAAATTTATTTTGTGTATCTGTTTTTTATTGTGAAGTTCGTTAACATTGCTTTTTGTATGTTTTTAGCGAGAACGTGGCGAAACGAGTAGTGAATTTTCGTTTCGGCCTGATTATGCTTCGGATTTCTGTTTGGGCCTGAGTGTTGGTCTCCCTGCTTGATTGTTTTTAAGGTTGTGTGGTAGCCTTTATCGCCGTGAATTTTCGTTCTGCCCACGCTGGGAGGAGCTGCGCATATTTGTAAATAAAAAACTGCAAGAAAGCTTCAACCGCTTCCTGTTTTCTTTTTTGTTTGACGAAGCAGAAAGGATCCGTAGAGCAAATATTACTAGCTCTACAAAGCAACTTCACCGGTTCAGTGCTAATCAACGACGGCACGCTTGGCGCGGAAATCAAAGAGTTGAAACCTGGTGCTGCCGCACCACATACCTATCTTCTTCAAAGTTCATTTTGAATTCGTTATCATTTTGCAAGTCGATAAACTGATCTGGAAGTTCAACTTTTAGGTCTGCAGGATCAGCAGAATATGGTTGAATTAACCAGCGTGGGACATTGAGGTTAACGAGATCTGCAAAGCGAATGTGCATATCTTCCACCAGATTATATAAATGAGAACAATATTTCAGTCGTTCATCTTCTCAAACATCATTCCCGCAGAGATTTGGAAATTGAGACAGAATGTTTCGCCTTGTATTTTCTTTGTACAAGGAAAGCTTCGATTATGACGTTATCACGCTCTTGCACCTGATAACCGTGATCATTTCACTCTGAAGTTTTTTGCTTACTTCATTCATGAAAGTGAAAACGTCTGCCAAATAAGCGATATCACTTTTTTAATGGTTTTACTGCTTCGGCCAATTGACAATCGATGCTGGAGAGGAATTCGATCACAAAATCGTAAAGGAAGTAAAAGCGAGTCGTATAAGCACCTTTTGAAAGCCATTGTACGGCTGCATGTAATAAAAAATGTTCAAAATCTTCTTCGTGACTTGTCGAGACAAAGTATGCGAAAAAGTCTATCATTAAGAGGATGAGCTTTTGTCTTATCGATGCATTTTATCACAATATGCAATGAGTTATGCAGTTCAGCATTGAGATTACGCGCGACCAAATGCTGCGTGCGGATTACGCAGTGAGTTCAGGTATTTTCTTTTTGATTAATGCGGTGAATCCTCAATGCTTCACAACCATTGTCGCAGCACCATCTGCTGCACATTGCACTATATTTTGCAATGGTATTTCCCAAGGGCGTAGCCAGAAGAAAATTGAGAGGGGGGCCAAATTTTGCAACTTTTAATGTGACGTCATTTACTTATAACCGCATTTTGCCTTTCGTGAACTACGCTCGTCGCTACTATAAAAATTGCTGTACATAACTAAGAAAGTGCGAATGCGATTTCACTGATCTAATGTACAGGGTGTCCCACAAAAAAACCCTAAATTCGAAACTTTAAACTGTATTATTTAAACCATGTTATTTTTTAATGGTATTTAAAAACGAATCAAACTAACAACTTTTTTGTGTAATTAACAAACTGTTAGCTAATAACAAGTTACAGATACCGCTCAAAATGCTGTCCATTAACTGCAGAACAGCGACGTAAGCGATCCATCCAGTTCTGAGTTGCTCGACGAATGACATCAAGAGACATGTTGTTCCATGCGTCCATCAACACATGTTTTAATGACTCAGTATCAGTGATTCCTCTTCTTTGTCTTTGAACCTCCTGTAAGAGTACGCTCCAAATGCAATAGTCCATTACATTGAGGTCAGAGCTCTTGGATGGCCATTGCTGGGGTGTGATGAAATCTGGAGTGTTAACTCGGAGCCAGGCGACAGTGTCATTGGCAGTGTGTGACTTTGCACCATCTTGCTGCCACGTCCAGGGTTCTCCCTGCATTACTTGGTCAATATCTTCGAACATCTGCGGGCACATGTCCTCTCTGTAAAGAACTTGATTTACAGTTTTTTTCTTTCTCCGACTCGGTGCAACACTTTCCTGCCCAGCAGCATCTCCTTCAATAAAATAGGGGTCTGTTTTGCCGTGCCAGGAAACAGCACCATAGCACATGATAGATGTTTGCTGCTTGTCTATCTCTACCAACAAATCTTCATCAGGAATATCAGTTTTGACATCCATTGCACGATATATGCGTTCATTTTGCCTATTGAGTGGTGCAGACAAGCAGAATGTTGATTCATCTGAGAACCACACTTGTTTCCACTTTTCGCCTTCACCGAAGCGCTGAAGCATGGCATCACACTTTGTCTTTCGAGTTTGCCGGTGTGCTTCAGTTAATACATGGCATCTAATACGTCGAAAACACTTTAAATTTGATTTTTCAATTGTTCTTTGCACATACCCCTTTGACACTCCCAGTTCTTTATAAATTTCACGTTGACTTGAATGTCTTCTGCGATGATCTGGTGGAGTTACGGCAAGTTCCAAGACTGCTCGCCTTGTTGGGGAATCATACTTGCAAGAAGTGCCACTACCATGCTTATGCACCTTTGCTACAGGTCATCCACTCTGTTTGAATGCAGCCGCGACACCTCTAAACTGGTCAGTTGGAATGGCACCAAAAAATTCAGGCAAAATTTTCCGACATTTCTGTAACCCCCATATTGGATGTTCTTCCCGGAATAGGACGATAACCTCGCGCTGGAAATTGCTTTGCTGTGGCATGGGTCTACAAATTCTGAAAATATAAAAACATAAATCAACCATTATCACAAACTTAGGGGTTTTTTGTGGTTGTAATCATTAATTACTTTCATAACAGTATAACCATTATCACAAACTTAGGGGTTTTTTGTGGGGCACCCTGTAGTTTTATCAAGAACGGTTTGAATAGTTCGACTTCAGTTGTGACGTATAACGCACTATTTAAGTAATTTCTAGGAAACCACTCCCACTGGTAGGTTGAACGTTTTGCTAAAAGAAGCGACATCTTTGTAGTATTCCGCATCGCAATAAAACAAGAAAGCGCTCAGCGAGACCCTTATTTCTTGCAATTACCATAACTTGGATTATTATCAATTCATCACTCGACTGCAACACAGAAGAAAAACTTCGGCGATATTTAGTGTGTAAAACGTACACATCTTGTTTGATAACCTTTGAAAGTTTAAAAACTTAAAAAGTCACGCCCGATCCATCCCCCTCCCCACCCCCTTGCTAAAAGTCAACAATGTACCTGCAGAGGCGCAAAAAATTTATGTTTTTATTTTTTTGATACTGTTTTGTAATTTGACTTAAAATTGAGGGCGGGGCCATGGGCCATGGCCCCTTTGCCCCCCCTGGCTACGCCTGTGGTATTTCCTTTCCTCATAAAATTTCTCCACTGCATTGAAAACAGTTGTTGCCCGAGTATCAGCAGGAAGACTGATTGCAAAAATCATTTCTTCTTGAGTCTGCATATTATGTATAAATCGCACATATCCCAACAGTAGTGTTTCGGTATCACTTAAAGTGGATTCGTCTATTTGCAGTGAATGCTTGGATATAGACAAGATTTGAACAAGTTGTTTTAATACATCAGAGCTCATTTCATCAATGTGTCGCTGAACTGTATCATTGCTTAGAGGCACAGCACGCAAAATTGAGGAAGCATTCTGTTGCAATACTGTTTCAATTATTTGTTTTACGGCTGGTAACACAAGGTCTTCACCAATAGTGTTTGGCTTGGCCGTTTTGCAATTAGCCTAGATATATTGTATGAAGCAATTAGGCCATATTCCTGTTACTTCTCAGTATGTCTAAAAAGAGATCAAATTGTCGTTTGTTTTGCTTCTTCGTCTCGAAGCTTCTAGAAGTCACTGTCAATTTTGTTTGGAGGCATTCTTTGAGGTGGTCTTGGAGTCGGCACGGTTTTATTGCCTCATTAGAGAAGATAGAACCACACACAAGGCACATTGGACGGGTAGCGTCATGTGGAGCTGTTGTAAAACCAAATTTCAAATAAGTGCAATTATATTTACGCACTTTCACTTTGTTGATCTTCTGGATTTTTTGCAACTTTCTTGATGGTGAGGAGACATTTTCAGGAACTGTAAACTTTAGAACTTAAATGAAGATTAGTAAAATACATTTGAATTGACATTACACCCTGGGCATATAACATAGCTTCATTTGCAGAAGCGCCCCTTGACTTTCCCATGACCTTGGGCACCAACGACACTCTCCAGGCAAAGTACCCAATCTGCGGAAAGAACACACTCTAAATCCGACGTTTTTACATTAATTCAACGTCTGGGGACGGTGAAGCAATGTAAAAGTATCGGATTTGGCTACCCGGGTCTCACAAGCCAATCGATATGAAGTATTGATCGGAAAAATGTCTTAGATTAACAAAGGAGTAAGCTGGCAGTTTACGTAACAATAGATTTCAGTCTATGATATAGTGCCTATGGCTAAACTAAACTGACTTCCAATGAAGCTGAACTCGAAGTTACTAACAAGCCAGACTCAATACTAGAAAAATTTTCGCAATTGACAACGAGGATTCGAGCAAGTTCTACAAGTTGTGAGAACATATGTTTTTAATACATCACTATTGAACCAGGTTATTTATAGCTTTTACACAAGTAAGTAATCATGCAGTTCGATAACAACAAGCAGAAAAACAAACAAAACAAGTTTCTCAATCTACAATAAAGCGTGAAAATTAGATAGGTAACATCTTCGTATCGGTTTGTTTACTTTTGACGTTTACAAGATTTTATGCTAGTTTTACAAAGGAATAGTATGGAAAACTTACTGTATTTGTAGGATCAAAATTGTTCCAATACGCCATTGCCTAATATTCGATGCATAGGCGTAGCCAGGGGGGGCCAAAGGGGCCATGGACCCCCCTGAATTTTAAGTCAAATTAAAAAACAGTAACAAAAAAACAAAAACATAAATTTTTTTGCGCCTCTGCTGGTGCATTAGAGTTTATTGTTGACTTTTAGCAAGGGGGTGGGTCGGGCGTGGCTTTTTAAGTTTTTAAACTTTCAAATGTTATCAAACAAGATGTGTACGTTTTACACACTAAATATCGCCGACGTTTTTCTTCTATGTCGAAGTCGAGCGATGAATGGATATTCCAAGTTACGGTAATTGCAAGAAATAAGCGTGTCGCTGAGCGCTTTTTTGTTTTGTTGAGGTGCAGACTACTACAAAGACGTTGGTTAGTTGGTTGGTTGATTTACTCCTCTTCCTTGGGATGGAGGTTCGGCTCTGAAGTTTCTGAAGTCGTGGCTTCAAGATGATAGGTTTTCCAATTGGCTTGTTTATACGCAACTCTCTGGCAGTAGTGGTTTATGCAAAACATGCATCTTGGTGCAAGCGCATCTGACACATGGAAGTCTTGCAAACGCTGCTTTCCTGAAAAGACCTAGTATAGATTTCAAGAAATTTATCGAAAAGGCTCTTTCTCACAGGGATGCCGCTTACCACAGAGAAGCAACATTGGCAGCGAAGGATTTTATTAGCTCCATGGAAAGTGGCAAAGATATATACACTTGCATAGACGCTGGAAGAGACAAGCGAACAGCAGAAAATAAAAAAAATTTGACTTCTATTGTCAAAACTGCTCTTTTCTGTGCTTCTAACAATATTCCTTTGCGTAGGCATTCCGCAGACAAGGGAAATTTTATGAAGCTTCTTCAATTCCGCATGGATGCTGGGGACGAAGCGTTGAAGAAACACTTTGCTCAGATGGCTGGAAATGCTAAGTATACCAGCCCAATCATTCAAAACGAGATTCTTGGGATTGCGAGCACCATGGTGGTCGAAGAGCTTGTTGCAGAGGCTAATGAAAGTTTTGCAGAGGCTAATATATCTGTTGTTGCCGATGAATCCTGCGACATTTCGGGAAAAGAACAACTTAGCATTGTCTTAAAATATACCAAAGGTGAAAAAGTGAACGAGAGTTTTACAGAATTTGTTGAAATATCTTCAGTTTCTGCGGAACCTATTTCTGCAGCTGTTGTGGCTCACCTCTTCAGAATAGGCGTTGATCTTCCAAAGCTTGTTGGACAAGGCTACGATGGTGCATCAACTGTGACAGGTCATGTAAATGGAGTTCAAAAACGCATTCGCAAAAAGTACCCCCCAGCAATATTTGTGCATTGTGCTGCACAATGTTTGAACTTGGTCATTAATGACCAGAGTAGAGTTTCTATTGTTAGAAGCACCTGCGACATCATCAGGGAAACTATTCGTTTCTTTCGGGAAAGCCCTAAAAGGCGCTCAAGTTTAGGAATCAGTATCCCTTGATTCTTTCCTTCCAGGTGGTCACAAAAATACAAGAGCATCCGAATATTTAAAGCTAACTACAAGTTTATACTTGACGCTCTTGCTTCATTGATGGAGGACGCGAGCGGTAAGACACGAGCGAAAGCTCTTTCCTTGAAAGCTGCTCTCGAAAAGCCTGGTGTAACATACGCCATATGTTTGATTGGGCGGTACTCAGCACTTATGGAACCACTAGCGCGAAAGCTTCAGTCTGTTGGAGTCAGCGTACCTTCTGTGAAACATCTTATTGCTTCTCTTCAGAGCGTCCTCGATCAAGACCGGGAGGACTTCAACACAGTTGCATCTAGTATTTATGATGAGGCTTGTGCAGCAGTTGGCATGAAAAAGCTTTCAGTGCCTCGGGTTGTTGGAATCCAAGTTCATCGTGATAACGTTGAAGCAGAATCGACCTCACAATATTATCAACGTTCGATATTCCTCCCGTACATTGATGATCTAAGCAGCTCTCTTCGAGAACGTTTTAATGATAACCCTTTTTTTTCGCGTTGCTCTCTATCTTGCCTCCGAACAATCCGACTAACATCAATAACATTGAGAGCTTATATTCCTTGGACAACCTCGTAAATGAAGTATAGTTGTGGAGAAGTTCTCTCACCCCTCAAGTAAACCAGGAAAGCTTGCCCGAGCTTTTTCTGAGCGCCCAAGCTTATCCAAGTATGTGCAATGTCATACAGATTATCTCGACACTCCCCGCAACAACCGTTGAGACTGAACGGTCATTTTCGTGGATGAGGCGAGTCAAAACTTGGTTACGTTCACCTATGACCTCGGATCGCTTGTCTGATTTGTGCGGGCTTTACTGCCATCACGAAAGAGTAGATGAGGAGAAGACCAATCGAATATTGGCAACCATGGCTGGCGAAAAGCGACCACGAATTGATTTCTGAGCGTGATCAACTGGAAGTAAAACTTGTTCAACTTTGATTTCGACATTCTTGCATGTGCTGAGCACTTACTGATCTAGTAACGTATACTACTGTACGCACTGTATCTTATCGCAATTTAATTCTCAACAACCAGTAAAATGGCGAATGCGTTTGTAAGATGACAGATGAGTGTGTCTGGCTCAACAATGTATTGCGTGACGATTGTCTTATCAAAAATTATCCCTAATTGGCGTTTTCAAAGAAAGCGCTAGAAATTTTGCATAATTTAGCGGTCAGTTTGCAACTAGGCAGAAATTCTGTAAAATTTATATTTTCATAGATATAATATGAATATGTCGTTATAAGTAAATGACGTCACATTAAAAGTTGCAAAATTTAGCCCCCCTCTCAATTTTTTTCTGGCTACGCCCTTGATTCGATGACAGTCAATTGATGAAATAGATTGTTTAAAAGTATAAATTTGTCAAAAACAACACTTACATAAGCTCAGAACAGCGCACAGCATAAGATACTTAGCGCATTAAAATCAACAAGTCAAAACTATATTGTACATTGTGCCGCTTTCTAAGTTACACTAGACCAGGGGTCTCAAACTAAAATTGTTCTGAGGGCCAAATGAAAACTTACAAGTTAACCCGCGGGCCGCAATACACAATTAAAGGTAAATAAACAAAACACTCATTAAAAACCCAATAAACAAATATAAGTCGTGAGTAACGTAAATTTACTTGGCATTACAGTTATATTTTGTTCTGGCTACTTAGCTGGCAGCGTTTCGCATCAGCAAGGAGCCCAATATTAGGTTTGAATTCATTAGAGGTAGCCACTCTCAACGTAACCTGTAAATGTTCATCAGTGAGCCGTGATCTTATTACAGACTTGTTAGCCTTCATGGACGAGAAAAATTGTTTACATACATATGTGCTTCCAAACATTGCAATAATTCTTGCAGTAGCAGAGAGTAATCTCGGAAACCTTTATCGAGAAAGAAATGAGTAGAATTTTGGAATCCCTACATCTGCATGTTTTTGTTTCAAAATAGTATCGCTCTGAAGTTCTGCTAACTCCATTTGTAATTCCTCTGCAACATCATCAATTTGAACCGCAAACGGCGTTGAAAAAAGTTGAAATTGGGGCTGTAGTGCTTTAAACTCTGCAAAGCGTATATCAAACTCTTGAATTAAAGTTGACAACAAATCAGCATATTCTTTCAAGCATTTGGGTTCAATTTCTCCTAATGACTTCAGAGTTGAGAAATGAATCATATTTCCCTCGTGTAACTGCTTTATCCATAAGCCGAGTTTAACTTTGAACGATTTTACATGATCGTACATCTGCGTGATAATCTGGGTTTCACGTTCAATTCATTTACATGATGTGTAATATCTGTTAGAAAAGCAAGGCTGCATTGGAAAGTAGGATCATCCAACAAAGGAATTTCAATTTTTCTTTTTTTGGAACTGGAAGACATTATATAAAGCTAAATTTTAGTTTTTTTTTAAATATAGCTACAGTAATTACTTTTCCTTTGCAACTCAAATTGCCTCTTACGCTTTGGTTCTGAAAAGAACAAATATTTACTCTTCAACTACGGCAATTAACTTAACCACCTCAACTAGAGGCTAGACTAAAAACTTAGTCCTAGTAGAACTAACTGACTGACCATCTTTACTCAAAAAATGAAGAATCGAAAGTGCCCTTTCAAAGCGACAACAAAACACAAAATTGCGCCATCAATGTTGCACGCAGCCTAATACAGAAACATTAAAAAGTACGAAAAACGAGCAAGAGGGTAAGAAACGCTGTAACTTCTAGACTGGATAAAAACAAAACAATCGAACAATTCTAACGTCATAAAGCTATGTTGCAGGGTGAGCACTAAGAAATGATACTATTGGCTATGAATGCTGATAAAAGCATGAGGCCCTGAAAGAGATAATAATTATTTATGTGAAAATCTAAGGTGCGTCGCGGGCCGCACAATATGCTATCGCGGGCCGCGTGTTTGAGACCCCTGAACTAGACAATACTGTAGTCGCAAAGTTTTATTCCAGTCATGTGTATCGTCGCTTCCTTTGGCTTTCTTTAAATTGTTGTACAACTTCTCTTCGCATTTGGCTGTTGACAAATTTTTGGGCATTATTGAAACAGACGTTACAAATTGTGCGGTAGATAAACTTGCTTTCAAAGTGATTGCCACACAGAAATGATCGTGGCAAATCATTAAATTTCGTTACATTTTCTCCAGCACCTCTTTCATGTCCAGTGGCGCATCCAGAAATTTCAAAGGAGGGTGGGCCGAAATTTATAACTTGGACAGTTGAAACTTTTTTGGTCGGACAGAGTTTTTTTGCTTGTATTAGGTTATGCAGGGCTTCAACTTCCAACCTGTGCGCTTCGCTACATTTCACCATTTAATACTTTGATTTTCTTTATGTTGGTGTATCTAGGCCAGAACGATCCAAGGTTGCCAGTGTCGTGAGCCAGATTATTTTTCGCATGTGGTTCGCGGGTCACAAAAAATGCCGCCGCGGGCCAGCGTTTGGACCAGCCTGATCTAGGTCTTCGTGCGTTTGCTCAGTGCAGCAGTTTAATGTTACACTTTATTTATCTCGGACTCCAATAGCCCATTTTACAAAAAACGTCAAAACAAAACACACTAGCAATCAATTACACCCACATAGTTCCTCGCGCTGAAAAAATCAACTGGGGCAACAAGCATTAGCTTAATAAATCTGTACAGCGGCATATTATGATAACTCCCAACAATCATATGAAAAATGAATCGAAAGATGTGCTATATGCCTAGAATTTTTGAGGTATTGAATTGAAGATGAGGGACTGTAGGCAGTAGTCAAAGACCTACTTTACGAGCATTCTGAAAAGAATGCAACGAATCAGGATTCAAAGAATCAGACACTTGCTCCGTCAGTTTTTTTTTAAATATTAGCATAGTAGACTGTCGTTTTGCTATAGCACAGTAACGAGAGCGATCACACAAAACTCGTTTGGCCAATACCCTTTTAATACTACAGTAGAGTGGTCACTAACGTCACTATTGACTTAAAAGCAACCTAAAAGCACATTATTCTTGTGCGAAGGAATTATATTTTCTTACATTACACCAATACGGTACATTAAGCTTATTCAAATACTGCTTTGTTCACACTTATTCAATTATGAAGAAAATAATGAAATAAACCTGCTAAGCTACACCTACAATTTTGCATTTTGGTGACCTTTCAAAACGCTAGTGCTTTTAGTTTTTTCAATTATAGTCTGCTAAAGTAACACTATCTTGAGATTGAAGTTTGTATATGAATTATGATGTTGTGTGTAACTTGTGAATGAAACAGGGTTGTGAAGGCGCAGCCAAAATCGCGCGACTCCAATTCCGCCCTTTGCAAAAAAATGGTTTACCAAACAGCCTATAAAAATACAAGGAGTCCGAAAAGTAACTGTGCAGTAGAAAATATTTTAAACAATGGCTGTTTTTGTGACGCAATATTTAGGTGCTAATATGAAAACAAGTAAGTCATTATAACAACGACTAGTCCTTTATTATTAGGGCCCGCTAAAGTCAATAAAGTCAAAATTTTTTCAGGACCTTGTTACATGATCAAACGTGTACCAAAGTTCGTTCAGGTGTTCAGGAGTCTGTTTTGGTAAATTTTATAAGTCAAAATAAAGTCAAAATTTTGCATAAAGTCAAAACTTGTCAAAATTGTCTTCATCAAAAATTTCCTTACAAAAACGAACAAAGTTATATTTTTTTGAATTTTTGAGCTGCTATTAAAATTTTATACGCAGTTTTATTTGATTTTAAACTTCTCAAATAGTTGCAATGGTAAAAATGCGTGCGGTAATTGAGAAAGAAATAGCACTTATTATGCATGAAATCGTCATTGTTGATGCATAAACACATAATTGTTAGACAATTAATTTATTCCTATAAAACTTTTTCGCTCTTTACACGTGGTTTTTTTAAGTCGTAGCTTGCAAAGCAAAGAATGCCTAAACAAGCCAAATCTTCTACAGCGAAAGTCAGGCAAATTTGCCAGGAACTAATCACGAAACACCAAGTGTGAAAGTTTGAGGCTATTATATTAGGTTGTCCGGAAAAGAATGTCGTATTTCGCAAATAACCACATATATAATGAACCAACCAACAAACCCAAGTTGTAGTAACCTACATCATGCTTGTTATAACAGTACATTCGTTAAACATAAAAAAAACCGTGCTGTTTAGATCTCAACTGTTATTATTTTGCAATTGTTGCAACCCTTATAAGTAGCATGATTAACAAGGACCTTCGCTTAATTTATCTTTATGAGTTTAAACGTGGAACGAATGCAACGGAAACTGCAAGAAACATCAACGAAGCATTCGGAGACAAGTCAGCTGAAGTTCGTACAGTACAGCGGTGGTTTGCAAGGTTTCGAAATGGAGATGAAAGTTGTATGGTCAAGCAATATCATGGGAGGAAACGTAAGTTTGACGACGTCAGACTAAGAACAGTGGTGGAAACTCAGACAGATGCAGAAACAGCTTTCCAGACCTTTCTTGACTCAAGATCTGACGACTTTTATAAAAAAGGCATCAATGACATTGTCCCACGTTGGCACAAATGTATTCAATCTTATGGAGCTTACTTTGATTAAATATATATTTATTACGTAAATGTTTTTGTATCTTTAACGACCTACGTCCAAAAACGACATTCTTTTCCGGACAACCTAATATAAGCCCCTTCACTTCTTTTTCCTTACTTTTCGACGTGTTCCCTCACATAGAGTCACACATAAGGCTTCGGGAAGTGAAAATACTACTTTCTGCCATTTTCCAGTTCTGTGCCACCAATCAGATTTTCAAACCTTTTTTTGACAAGCAAAACTCTGTGTTTCACACGTTCAATGCATTGCATTCGGCATAAAAATGGTCTTCAGTTCCCTTAAACAAAAAAATATTTGTTAATCTAGACCAGGGTGGCCCAAAGTTGCCTGTGTCGAGGGCCAAATTATTTTCTGCGTATGGCTGGCGGGCCATACACAGCAACATCAGTGCTAAAAATCATAAACAGATTATCTAATCTATTTAACATTTAACACAAGATTTTAAACAATAGCCAAACAATTTAAAGTCATTTGATGTTTATTGATCACACATTCTTGATTGATCCTTCTATATCAACATCAACTTCAGTAGTTGCCAGTCGCAAGCAGGCATCCAATGTTTTGTCTGCAAACCTGTTCCTTGCATTAGATTTCAGTCTCTTCATTACATAAAAAGTATTTTCGAAGATGTAGGTGCTCCCAAGGATCGATAACATTCTTAAAGCAAAATCCCTTAAAACTGGGAAGTGTTTGTTGCTCACAAGCTTCCAAAAAGGTTCATTTTGTCTCATTCTTTTTGGATAGGAGAAAAGGATCCGATTGCAAATTGCATAATTTTATCTGAAATTCAGACGCCTGTGTTTCAATTTCTATTTCCATAAGGTTACCATAGAGTTCAATTTGCTTTTTCATTGAACCATGCTCAGCAAATCTGTAATAAAATTCCTCACATTATCAAGCATCTTTGCAAAAGCAGAAAACTCCATCGATTTCTCTCTTCGCGTAATGTTTGACATGATGGAAAGTGAGTAATAACATTTTTATGTAAGTCAGCCGTAAGAAGCTTCAACTTCCTGCGAAATGCTTCAATATGTCCAAATAGTGGCATATAATCTGATTCTTTTGTTGCAGTTTTTTGTTCAAAATGTTAAGTTGAGTTAAAATATCCGTGACAAACACAAGTGATGCGATAAAATTTTTATCACTCAAAAGAATTTCATACTTTTCCGAGCCTTTTAACTTCATCCTGAAGTAACAATAAGATTTCTTTTCGCAAATAAAATAAATGCTGCAAAGTGTTTCCTGCACTCAACCATCGAATTATTGAGTAAAGTGGCATATCTTCTTACGTCGCGTCCAAATCTTTCAGAAACTGGACAAACTTTCTACGCCTTTGGACTCTATTTCCAGCTCTGATGAGGTTTACTTTTTTCTTTTTTCCAGTCTGTTGATTTTGTAATGAGCGATTGAGCTCGATTGTATAAATTTATCACAACACCTTGTTCAATTACCATTTAGCTCACTCCAATGAACAAAAACAAGATGTTGTGATAAATTTATACAATCGAGCTCAATCGCTCATTACCAAATCAACAGACTGGAAAAAAGAAAAAGTTTTCTGTCTCATATGCTCACTGAAAATGATTATCCTAATTGGTTCATACAAAAAGCACTGAAAAAAAGAAAGGCTCAAGCTCAAGTTAAGTTACAAGAAGAAGAAAGACATATTGGATTAGTTATTTTGCCATTTATACCTGGAATAACTGAAAGATTGAAAGGTCTTTTGAAAAACCATCAAATCAAAGTGGCAACAAAACCATTACGCACGGTGAGAAACATGCTGCTAAGTTTAAAAGATAAAATCAACAAATTTGATCAACGCGGTGTTGTATATAAAATTCCATGCTTAGATTGTACAGGTGTATATATTGATGAGACTGGTCGATCATTTAAAACACGACCAAAGAACATCAAAGGGACGTCAAACCTGATATAGTTGCCCAACTAACAAATGAGGAATTAAAAAAGAAATCTGCTCTAGTGAAACACGTTTGCTTAAATGGACACTGGATTGATTGGGAAAGCTCTGAAATTTTAGCTATTGAAAGTGACTATAAGAAAAGACGTTTTTTAGAATCATTTTGTATACACAAAACTGATTTTTCTTTTAACGATAAAATTAACAGCTTTTATCCCGCATTGTACAAATTTATAAATTTTTGACCGCCAGTTGTCGCTGCTGCACTTGTTTATAGCCATAATTTTCATTTTCTCCTTTTCGTTCTGTTGATTACTATGTAACCGTTGTCTGTGTTTGAACTTTAGTCACTCCTGACGAAGAAAAACTGATTTTAGTTTTTCGAAACGTTGAGTTTTTATGAATTTTATGTAGATTTTAAATCTAAATAAAGATCATTTTAACTTTCAATTACACCAGAAGAGCTATATTGAGAAGTTAGTACAGTGGAATGTCAGACAATTCATACCATTTTTTTTTAATTGACCAATCAGACCATTATTGCGTTCAACCATGGCACAGGCCCATCTGTCACAACACTGGAACACTTTTCAAAGCCACCATATGCACTGGCAACAGATATGAGACTGCTGTAAATGTCTAAATCCTTTGCTGTTCTCTGAAGTGGTACTACCTAAAAGAATGTTCCCTCTGATTTTTTTTTAGTTATGTACGGGAAAATTTTTGAAGTGTGCGCTCTTAAATTTGTATTGAAAAAATATATAAATTTCATGTGCGGCATTATTTTACTTGTGTGCGCGCGCACAAGTGCACACCTGAGAGGGAACACTGGCCTGAAGTAAATTTTCATAAACAGTAAAATTTTTATCGAAAGTGCAGGTAAAAAGTAGAAGCTGATTAACATCACATATATCAACGCTTTCGTTCAAAGCCAGGAAAAAATATTTACACTGCTGAACAATAACTTTAATTTTTGAAGGCTCATGATCATTTAATTCCATTACTCTCCTTGCGACAGTTTGGTGAGAAAGAGGTACAGTTTCAAATTTTTTTGCCATCTTGGTATCACCAAACGCAAGGGCCATCTTTATTGCGCACTTCTTTACTGTTTCCCAGTCACTGTAAGCTTTTCCATTTTTAGCCAGTATTGAAGAAACTTCGTAAGATGCCTTCTTGTCAGAATAGTTAGTCATGCAACCAATTTGCTTATTGTATTTGCTTTTCAAGTTTTGTAAAACTGCTACTCTAGCATCTCCCTAGTATTGTTCACATCAACTCTTATGGCGAGTTTCGTAATACCGTTTTAAATTGTATTCTTTTGGCACCGACACAATTTGTAGACTTATGAGGCTTGTGGTTCACTCTTGGTCTCAATAAACAAGTACTTTTCTTCCCATATTGAATTAAAAAATCTGGTTACATTATTTAACTTTCTTTTCACTCTCTTGTTAACAGAATACTTATAAATGGTAAAGTTATAAACCGCTGCAGAAACAAATTTAGCCTGTAAATGCTGACCCATAAAGGCAAGTTCACACACAATGAGATGTTACAATTATTTGCTTCTTTGTAGCAGTCACACTAGTTGAAACCAGTTGCAATGGTTTCAACGACAATGAAACTTTATGGATTATAATGTCAAATGCTTCAATGTTAATTGAAATAACTACATTCAGTAGGCTAATATAAAAACCCTTATTTTCATCGCTGTCGGTGTCAATCCACTCTTTCGAACGTGAACGCGCCATCAAGATGGCCAAGCGTTCCACCAAAAACTGCCTGGCGTATCGATTTGTTTCTGTAGCAATTAGGTCTACAATTTCATTCTCAAAAAAAAGTTAAAAAAATTTCAGTGAGTCAGTTGTATCGTTCAGGCTACTTGTATGCCTGGGTTGCCGACAAATGAAAATCTGCTTCGTACTTGGCCGTGAACGGTCTACTGCAGATTATCGTCGTTAGGAGCACTGCCGCTAGCTTGATCCGTGTCGCTATCAAGTACGTCGGCATTTTGCAAATGTCCCAAGTCAGCACTGTCACCTTCTGAGTCGCCTAGAGAGGACAAATCATCACTAGTGTTAACTATTTTTGTTGTAACCTTCTGTTGAGTTTGTGGAATTTTTTATGCCTAATGGTTCATTTTTCTGACGCTGTAGTCAACGCGTAGTATCGGCAAAATCCTCGCTTTTTCTTGTCCAGTCAAATGCAAACGCGCCTACATGCGAAGTAATAGAAAACGGCACTCGCTAGAGTTTGTTTAGTTAAGTATTAAATTGTTATTATTGAGTTTTATGTCACATAACTAATTAGTCAACATATTGATCTTTGTAGAGTGAGACAACTGATAAGCAATTGAGATAAGTATATACAATTGAAAAGTGTTGTCTTACTCAGAAATTTAAGTGGTCATTTGTTCGATTCTTGTCTGGAAAATAGTTCTGGTACGTGACAGTTGTCTTTTGTAATTGTTTTGCAGTTAAGTGATTGTGGTTTTTTATTTTTAGAAACGAACGTTTAAGGACGTATAAGGAAAAGCACAAAACCCCAAATTCATCTTTCAATCAATCAATCGTTTTATAATTTGTGGAATTAAACCGAATTATCAATTTTCCGTCATTAAATTTATTTCTCACGTTTTTGGAATTGTACAACTCCGTTGAAGTCTATCAGTACTAGACAAGGATTCTACATTTGTTGATAGGATTTGCCTAAGCTTTTTCTGAGGAGAGACTAGGCGGAAATTAATCAACAACTTGCATTAAGAATATGTAACAAAAGATCATCGTCTGATACTTGAAAAACTTTGCTTGGCGTCGCCATTTGTATAAGCTAGAACAATGTTATAAATATATTTGGAAAACTAAAAAATAATCAGAAAACTAAAAAATAAAAAGAAAATAATCTATCGTAAATATTTATTCTACAAAACCTAAATTTTCGCACGTTACGTTAGAGGTTGTATAAATGTTATTATTGCACCTTCCAGAGCATTTGATAAATTGGTCTGAACTAAATGCAGAGATCTAGCAATGAAAGTGTTTTAGGCAATAAAGGTTTTCTAATAGTACAAAATGCTTACTCGGGATTTTCTCACCCTTGCACCGTTAAAAAACGATATGCGAAAGCGAAATAAAGCGCGCAGTTAAAAGCCGTGATGACTCGGACGTATGTGTACATCTTTCGCACTGACAGAGCGACATGCTTTGACGGATATATAGGTCTTACGCACTAACCGATTAAAACGTTAGCTTTTCACCAGAGGAAATTAAAAAATGCCAAGCAACTTTTCCTTTCAAATATTTTTTGTGATATAAAGCAATTTTCTAAGAGTGATTATGCAACAGAAGCTTCAAAATATTCAGAGACAAAATCTGACCAGCAAATTTTAATTTCGTTCTTTCTTTTCCGCAATAATTTTAATCGCCTTATCACATTGTTTTTTCACCGAAGTAGACATTTTCAACCCCAACGGATCAGAAAAAAACAATGATATCCTCTAATTGAAGCCAAATCGGAAATATTACTGAAACTGCAAATCGGAATCGGATTCATTTCCAACCTGTTGTTAGCTATAATTTTAGCTATTATTTGTATAAAGATGCCGGTACCTTCATATCACGTATAGCCTACTAGTACGTTTTAACAATGATCTCACGCAACCTACTCATCAAACAAAGGGTAAATAGCCTTTGAAGCAATCGAAAGAAAACCAGATTCTTTCCTTACAATTTGTAAAGGTTTTTTTAAAATAATTCCTTTGTTTCCAAGGACTCTATTTTAACTAGGCCTAAATGGAATCATCGCTCCCAACGCATTTGCTTCGTTAATAAAAGCTAATCAGGAAGCTAGAAGTTGTAGGCAGTGAGAGACAGCGAAGTGGACAAGAAGATTTCGTTATTTGGTGGTTGTTTTGTCTGATATGCTACTTCTGCTTCTGAGATTCGCCGTGGTGTAATGATATTATTGCGAGCTTCGGAGCAAAAGCGAGAGTGTAGTGGGAGACCTCCATTGAATCAACATGTCTGAGTTTGCGAAATGTGGGAAAAACGACATGCGTACTAGCTTCCCATGTAAGCCTTGCTCGAGCATTTTAATTATTTCGTCGCAGACGTTTTACCGTTGCTATGGATAGCGTACCAGCATCTGCGGTTTAAATATTTAGTTTTAAAGTTTAGTTTAGGACTGCTTATAGGTAGGTGTGAATTTATTAAGAATTGTAGATAACGGCAAGTACAGTGTAATCCAGTGTGCTAGAGGTCGAAGAAGTTGACCATTGGCTAATTTGTTGGTGATGCTTACCACGAAATATACAATAGCTTAGGGGTGTCAAACTTATTCAGTGCCGTGAGCCACATTTACCTACCTGGATTTTACGCGGGCCAGATTATTCTGCAAAATTTAAATAATGGTACAATCGATAATACAAATACTATCACTACAGCTAGCGATTGTCATTTCAGAATTTCGAATCTTTTGAATGCGATCATTAATTCTATTTGAATGTTTAATCACTATTTTTTTTCTGTCAGTTGGAACCGAAATATATTGCTATGAAAGTAGAGTTGCGAACGCGTGATACAAATTTTCCTGACTTCTAAGTCAATATTTTACCTGAAACGCACATTGTTTTTGTTGGGCTGTGTAGTCTGTACAACCCAAGCAATTTTTAATTTTTTTACTGGAAGATTGTTCACCAAAGTTTCCTCCTTTGTCTCTTTACGAGCAGTTGGTAAGCAGTAGAATTTTGCAAAGTTGCGGTAGAGGTTTTCTGTATTTGTGAAACACTCACGCTGCGCCGTGGAATTGTTGGCCTAAGTGAAAAAAATCTTCCTTAAAACGCATTTGACATTCAGTAAATACCAGAGAGTTTGCAAGGTTAGCAGAGTGCGTCGCGTTGACAATTACATGAGCGCCATGTTCACAGCGTGTTTTCGTTAGGTTAGGTTGTTTACGCTGTAGTAAAAAACCTAATTATTAAGCTCATCGAAAAATAGCATGACGCGAGCCACCGAAAGGAATATGTTGAGCCGGATTTGCTCGCCGGCCGGCAGTTTGACTGACCTGCCTTAGTCAGCTGCAGTATTGAGTTTTTACGCATATATTACAACCCATGTTGCAAAGGCTACGTTTTAATGTGATCCTAACTTGTTTAGAGTCTAGCTAGAACATTTTCTCTGGTGTGAAATAAAGACCGATGGTTTAAATAATTTTGTGTCACGAATAGTGTTTTAGAAGAAAATTTTATTGAATCTTCAGTTGATATTTGTTTGTTGATGACAGAAGTGCTATGCATCATGAAAGGCTGCAAAAATAGATGATAACCATTACACTGTTTGTGGAAAATTCATTTTATATGCTGAGAGTATTGGGGAAGAATTGACCGATCAGGAGGCCAATGAAAAAAATTGCTAAAAATTTAGAAATGGGACGACATAAATTTGAAAAACTTGATGCTTTACATTTTCCTGATTCTTTGTATGAATGAAATTATTTTTTAAATTCTTTTGAACATTAAGCAGAAATGGCCAATTCACCCCATTTTGCATTTAATCTAGTGAGTTATATGCCGTAGTAGTGAGCGATGAATGCAAGAGCAGTACTACCCAGTAAAAAAAGTTTGATTTTAGTCCCGCGACATTTTTGGGTAATCGTAAAAGTGACAATTAATGATGGATTAACATTGAAAATTTATTATAAAACTGTTATTAGTCATTAGAGTATTTTATATTGTTGAAATAAAAATTTCATCGGGATTCCAAATATACTCATTTTCAAACAAAATTTTGTTTTTGAAATGCAAATTAACCCCCTATTTTGTATTGAGTTATCTTCGATATCGAATACCTTGCTTTCAAATATTTTTAGAGCATTCTTTTCAGGATCAACTTTTTTGGAAATGGCTGTTAGATGAAGTCAAAGAATCATACTTTCAAGGAAAAATATTCAGAAACCATCAAAAGACTTAGTTTTTCTGCAATTTGAATTTTCTGAAACCCTTATTCGTAACTGTTGGCGGTTTTTTGGCCCAGAACAAAAAATGTTTACGATAACCGTGTCGTTGATGAATCAATATAAAATAAAAGCTACTTTAAACCAAGGGTCGGCAACCTTTTGAATGCAGTGTGCCAGTTTACGAATAATATCAAAATATAAGCAACTTTGCGTGCCAAGTATTTTTATGTGTTTGGTTTGCACAGTCAACTGCCTAATTTGAATAGTAAACGGAGAAGAGACAAATTTATTTAATTGATTTTATTGGATAAGGTCGAATACAGTCAAAAGAGTCGCTTTTTGATGAGATCTTTCTTCTTGCTAGGCTCTGCAATATTGGGAGTAAATTTGGACACTTTTAGTTGAACACATGCTTCCAAATGATCTTCCGTAAGTCGGCTGCGATGGGAACTAAAAATAAACTTCATGTGTGAAAATATTTGTTCACTCAAGTGAGTGGATCCAAATGCAGACAGCAAAGCCATTGTCATCTTCTTCAGAGAGCTAAATTTCTCCGGCAAAGATTCCCAACATGTTAAAATGTTTTTTGCTTGCTTTCAATCGTTTCCAGCGTTTCTGTAAATCAACAAATTTCGATGTCCACAGTAAAGATGCTTTGAAATCGATCAATTGCATCTGGAAGTCTTCAATATCCATTTATTCAAATGCAGATAAGTTCAAATCTTCGCTGCTCTCGGGCTTGATGAAAAAAGAAAATAACGAATCAAAATGCTGAAAATTTTGCAATGTATTGCAAAATTGAGACGTTTGATCCCTCATGTACATATCAGTTTTAACTGCATTAACTTCTTGATCAACCGAGAAAGCCTTTAGGTGTTTAAAGTAGCGAAAAGTTGCAGTTGGAATGTCGCGTATGCAGACCTCCAGTTTTGATGCAAATCCTTCCCATACCTCAAAAAGACAAATCACTGTTTGCCCTGTACCCTGCATGCAAAGATAAGCTCGTTAAGATGCGTGGTGATATTCTCAAGAAACATTAGTTTTACAAGCCACTTTTCATCCTCCAGTTCAGGGTATGCCTTTCCTTGTCCTATCAAAAAGACCCTTATCTCGAATAGAAATTCGACAAACCTCAAGAGAACCTTACCGCAATTTAACCATCTGATACTGCAGCGCAGAGGCACATTATGGTATGCACTTTCTATCTCTTCGAGCAAAGATCGAAACTGTCTGTGTGTTGTAGAACAGCGTGCGACAAGGAAACTCACTATTTTTGTTGCAGTTGACATTACGTCATTAGAAGCTGAATTTGAAATCTTCGCATTTTCTTGATCAATAATACAATGCAACTTCATAACTGGGTGCCCAATCTTTTGCTCAACAAGAAATTTACGGTTTTGTCCCATCATAGCAGGTGTACCGTTTGTTATAACTGAGAATGTCTTCTTTATAGCAATCCCTCTTTCCTCAAAATTCTTTGTAAAGGTGTCAAGTAAATCTTTTTCCTTAGTTGTGCCATAGATAGATTTCAAGCAACAAAGCTCTGCATGTACCTCCCCATTACTGCAGTACCTAGCTACAACTGCTAAACGTGGATTATTGTTTATATCTATGCTTTTACCAAGAGCTACGCTGAAAACATTCACAGCTTTTACCGCAACAATTTGCTGCTCAGTTACATCGGTAGCCATGTAAATGATGCGTCTCTCTACTGTTCTAGGAGAAACAGGCATATCATTGATCCTCGAAATTATGGTGCATTTATTTGGCAAATAATCAACACTTCAGCAGGGCCGTTGAGAGAATAGTCCGGGCCCGGTACCAACATTAATTCCAGGTCCCTTTAACAAGGATCTGGTAAACTGGAGTTGGCGGTTTTTATCCGATCACAAATGGATAAGTGTCTGGCATAATTGCCCAGAAATTGCTTTTCTTTCTGCGCTTTTTTTCTTTTTTAAGCTCCACTCCGATACAAATAAGACATTGCTGACTGGCTACTTTACTATTTAAATAATCAAATTTCTATTAGTGGGGTAATAAATCAAACACAGTTATAATATTATGTCAATGGAATGATATAAAGCTAAAAGTAAGTCAAAAAATGTGAAAAACATGAAATGCATCATTCAGTCACCAGTAATTGGTAAGTAATATGCAATCTTTCTGTTTGATAGAGATAAAAAACATAACAGGATTGATATGAAATGATTTTGTAAAATCTGACCATAAACAAATTGATTGATTCATATGGGATATCTGGGTTTAAGATTTAGTGATTTAAGCCTTAAAATTAAGTTATGTTTAAAAAGTTATGAGCTTTAAGAGTTACAGGAACCAGATTTTTTGTGAAGAAAAAAGCCCATGTTAAAAAGTTATGTGCAATATTCTGGGGGTCGGAAATTTTTTCAAAAGGAGTATTTAAGCTAACTTTTTGTGGCCAAAATAAGAAAATATTAGTTATGATGTCACAAAAAGTATCATATAAGTTATGCATTTGTTAATAGAAAAATAGAAAGCTTAGGTCTAATTTAATGTTGACATTCCGCGCGACGTTTTCAAAAAACCGGGCTCCTTAACAATTTCCGGGCCCGGCACCAAAGGTAACCCCTGGACCCTCTTGTCAACCCTCCTACACTTCATCACAACTGAGAAAGGCCTTCTTTACAAACACCCACTCAGTAAATATTTTTTTGTTTAGCGATGCCCTCTGCGACTTCGTAGCCACCTTCGTTTGTTCCATTATTGCTACGCATCACTTTCCTAAAAACGCTGCTTTGCTTTTCGTAGCGGGATTCTATCTTTTTTAGAGATTCGATCTTCTCTGCATTGTTCTTGGAGGATTTCTCGTACTTCGTTTCAAAACGTTGTTTTATGTTTGATGTTTGGCAAACAACGTTTTGACAAAAAAGAGCACACTCAGCTTGGTCGTCTCGAGAAACAAATCGGTGCTACTATAGCGTGAGATCTATCACACTATAGCGTGAGATCTACCTCCGGTAACTACTACAGCGTGAGGTCTACCCCTGAATTATTTATCCTTTACCCCTCTAAAGCTACACACTTACTACTATAGCTATAAAAATTCCAAACACCACACATGCATTCCACACACAAAGGTAAATTTATTCTAACGATACACTTTTCGTACATCTAATAATGACACAAATAAATCATTGATTAGGGTTTTGGTTAGGGCAGTGGTTCTAACCCTAATCCAAATCTTAATCCAAACCTCATGCGGTTTGCACCACGGTAGGTGCGAGTCAAGCGGTAGACCTCACCCTGCATCTTGGTAGGTGACTTAAGTCGGTAGACCTCACCCCATAGTAGCACCAACAAATCCTTCGTCCAAAATTCTTGGAAAGATCTCACATCTAAATCAAGTTTCTTAGAAGAGGCCATTGAGCCTGATTTCCTAAATATGTAAATTTTTGGCAGAGAAATTGTTTTCAAAAATCAGTCCAAAAACACCAATAAGCAGGAAAACATTTTATTAAAAACAATTCAAACGTTATCAGCCAAACATTCAGCCCTCATCAGGAATATGCATAACCAACACAACTTTTAGCAATATCAGTAGGTATAACGAGCATTGCTGCAACTATTGTTACAACACAACATAAAGAAAATCAAGGCGTGTCTGCACTGCAATTTTATTCATTCTTGCGCCATCGCACATGTTTGTTTATTCTAATTTATTTTTTCTCATGTATGCTCGAATGAACTGGCTTATCTTGAGCCAATTTTTTCGCTCTCACAGCGAGCCAGTTGTGGGTGCGACTGGCAGAGTGAGAACAGACGTCGCCGACATGGAAATTGTCTGGTGAATTGCTTGCTTGACTAATTTGAAGTCTCTTAATTTTGTGCGGTGTAGACAGTTTGAGCTTGTGAGAGCGCCGCGCACGCTTGTAGTGTAGATTTCGCGTGCGCATCAAATTACTTGGCGTGCCATAAACAATCCTCTCACGTGCCTCAAGTGGCACGCGTACCAGGGGCTGCCGCCTCCTGCTTTAAACCATGTAGTGCTTCATACCTGTGGAAAGAAAATTTCTTGAAGAATCTTATGATATGCTGCTGGAAAAGAATATGTGGTTGCTAAAGGTAATACAAAATCATTTTTAACTCCCACTTTTTAGAAATGGGTACCAAAACTTTATTTACTATACCAGTACCTTTAGATTACGTGCAAAAAATGTTTGTTTGCTTCTATCACCAAGAAAACGTAATACAGCCAGATTTAATCAACCATTAAATGGTTGAAAACTGTTTCGAAATGTCAGAGGCGCAGTTTTTCTAAAAATTAAAATTTTTTCAGGCCCATGACTCAAATTCTGGCACTTTTTCGTTTGTTACCCCAGGCCGATATCTTGGATCGAATGCGTTTTAAAATGCTATGGCTATGGGTTCAAATCTTTACTGACAGGGTACGCTAGAGGGGAGGCCCGGTATGTGAATGGACAGTGGAGCGTACACTGAGGGTGCGATTCTGCCAATACATCCAAGATGGCGGCCTAGGGTAAAAAACAAAAAGCGTCCTAATTTTTGGGATGCTAAAGAAAATCTAGTGATTACATGTACAGTTTTCATCGGTGAATATCAAAACACCGTTAGCTTAGACTACCTAACAAAATGCATTTTTGAAAGCGCTATTTCTTGAAGATTTACATGATATGTAGTTTAAAAGGACTATTTTTTGTTAAAAGTGAAACAGTGCCATATTTAACTTCTTTTTTTGTTGGGGGTGCCAATGTCACCCCAGCTTTACATCACAAATGGCAACTCTCTAGCGAGTGCGGACGTTCCGTCCAAAATATAGCGATACAATTCGCTTTCTCGTAAATGGAGGATAAATATGGCAAATAAAATAGAAAAATAATTTTTTTTTAAAACCGGCTGCTATGTAATGTGAAAGAAACATGCTTTATAGGAAAAGCAATTTAAAATCACCAGAGAGATAATTTTTTTTACAATTTGCAATTTTTTGAAGCTTTTTAGCCAAATAGTTGGCGTTTTTGGTGGTGTTGGTACCTCAAAAAAATGGATTTACCATTGCATCTACAATTTTCATCAATCAATTTTGAGAAAACTTTGTTCCACTTAACAATACATATCCTTGAAAAAGAAAGTTCTTCAAGATTTAAATGATATGCAGTTTAAATAGATTACTTTGTTGCTAAAGATGAAACATAAGCTACTTTTTCGACCCCTTTTTTGTTGTGAAAGAGCTAATTTTGATTAATGATAGCCCGCCTGTCAAGTCAGTAAAAAGTGTTTTACTTGCATTTTCTGCTTGGTGACTTGATACAACGCGAGAAGAGAGTGACTAATTATATAAAACTGTTTTTGATTTTTAAAGGGTGTATTTTTTTACAATTTATAATTTTCTGAGATCAAGCACAAAAATTGTAGGAGTTTTTCGCCGGTATCGAAGATAAGTTAGGATTTATCATATAGGTTAGCCTTTTTATCAATCAAAATATAGCCTATAATATGTAATATTTTGTATTTTTGAAAAGAAAATTTCTTCAGCTTTCAGGTGATATAAAGCTTCAAACTAATATGTTATTGATAAAGAGGAAATGGAATTGTCTTGCACGCTATCTTTTTTGTTGGGAGTACCAAATTATCACCTAGAGTACCTTATCTTTCAAAATCTATAAAAGGTGATTAGTTTACACCAACTTCGTGAACATTAGATGCATGGCTAGAAAAAGAGTTGTGTAAACGAATAGAAGTGTTTTTAAATTTGGAAAAAGTATGCTTTTTCTACAATTTGCATTTTCTGAAGTCCTGCTTGCAAATTTTGAGTGATTTAGGCCGGTACTACAGATAACTTTCGGTACCATGTTTAATCAGTTATTATAGAATAACTCTTGGCCTAAAGATCTAATGATGTGCATTTTTGGAAAGGAAATTTCTTCAACTTTTAGGTGATACGTAGCTCGACACTAATATTTTGTTGAAAAAGATACAACAGGAACATTTTTACCCTTCTCTTTTTTTGTAGTGGAATCATCAGTTTTTTGCTTGGAGTTGGCTATCTATCAAAATATTTAGCAATTTCATTTTTCGATAAATCTTTTTTGAAATTTAGATAGATATGCCAAACACCCATGCTATCAAGAAAAATAATCAAAAGATACAAAAAGACTTAGTTTTTCTGAAAATTCCAGTTTTGCGAAGCCCAGCCACCCAAATTTTGAGTGCTTTTGATCGGTACTGAAAACTGCTCAAGCCAATTCATCTACCATTTTCATAAGTTATTATACAATAACTCTTAGGCTAAACTATGTAGCATTTTGTATTTTTGAAACAAAGATTTTATGACATTTATATGATACGTAGCTTGAAGCAAATATTTTTTACAAAGATGACAGAGGACCAAAACGTAAAAGAACCATGTTTTTGAGGAAAAATGGTCAGAAGGTATCAAATAAATTAATTTTTCTAAAAATAGCAGGTGCCTTAGATCCTGTAGGAATATTTTAAACCAAAAATGAAAAATCCTGTAAGGCGACCAGTTTTTGATTGCCCATTGTAAAACAGTCTTTAGCCAAGAGTATTCAGAGTTACATATTTCTAAAGAGCAAATTTTTCAAGCTTTCCAACGACGCTAATTTAAGTTACATTCCAAGTCCTAAAGGTTAATTTTTGTAATATAAAAGCAAATAGCTAAGATACAAGTTTATAAATTATAGGAATTGGCTTGAAATAACTTTTAATTTTGTAAAAAAAAATTGAAAATTGGTTGAGAAACAAGGCCATTTGTTTACACGTATGATGTTATCATGAAACGACTTTCAAAAAAAAAAGTGTCCAACTGCTAATAAATATTGAAGCTGCTCGAATGCTTTTATTTCAAAAAGTTATTGAAAATCGGAGCAATAAAAGTATGATAATTTTCACTTTTACGATTGCTACAAACATTGGAATTAAACTAGATACTCAGCAATAAACAAAACGTTAAAATGCTACTCTTATTGATTTATTGAGTTACAAAGGCAATCTACGCGCTTTATATGCATGTTCATACGAGTGAAGTGGTTATTTCACAGTGTAATAGTATTCACGTGCTATGTTCATAGAGGTAAGGGTTTCAAATAGATCTCGTTTACTATAAACTCTTTGAGTGGTATACTGCATCTTCGATACGGATGGGATCCCCGTACCAAAGTGATAGCATGCGCTGCGCGTGTGATGTGTGCGAAGGAATTTGTAATAGATTGACACTAAATTTTTCATATTATTGCAAATATGGGATTTTGGTTTTTGATCATGACGGGACGGGCCCTGCTGATGAGTCCAAAAGGACGAAACGCGTCCAGGGATGGTCTCGTCAAATTGTGTGGGGGGGGGGGGCTTTTCATTATTTGCAATACTATTACACTGTGAAATAACCACTTCACTCGTATGAACATGCATATAAAGCGCGTAGATTGCCTTTGTAACTCAATAAATCAATGTATGATACGGTTATGGTGATCACGTGCTATGTTCATAGAGGTAAGGGTTTCAAATAGATCTCGTTTACTATAAACTCTTTGAGTGGTATACTGCAATGCTACTCTTATTGTTTGTTATCGTAATTGGAAATATTCAAAAGATCATACTAAATACAGCTCATGAATAAAGTGATTTATTGAGTTATAAAGATAATCTACGCGCTTTATATGCATATTCACGCAAATGACGTGGTTATTTCACAAAGTAATAGTATTGCAAATAATAAAAGCCCCCTCTCATAATTTGACGAGACCATCCCTGTAGACGCGTTTCGTTCTTTTGGACTCATCAGCAGGGCCTGTCCCGTCATCACCAAAAACAAAAACCCTATATTTACAATAATATGAAAAATGTAGTATTTTCCTATTACAAACTCCCTTGCACACATCACGCGCGCGGTGCATGCTATCACTTTGGTACGGGGATTCCATCCGCATCGAAAATGCAGTGTACTACAGAGTACACTATGCACTGTTCACAGAGGTAAGGGCTATAAATAGATATGACTTACTATTAACTCTTTGAGTAGTATACTGCATTTTCGATGCGGATGGGATCCCCGTTTCACAGTGAAAGCATGCACCGTGCGTGTGATCTGTAGGAATGAGTTTGTAACAGGAAGATACTATATTTTTCATATTATTGCAAATACTGAGGTTTGTTTTTGGTGATGACGAGACAGGCCCTGCTGATGAGTCCAAAAGAACGAAACGCGTCTAGGGATGTTCTCATCAAATTATGGGAGGGGCTTTTATTATTTGCAATACTATTACTTTGTGAAATAACCACGTTATTCGTGTGAACATGCATATAAAGCGCGTAGATTACCTTTATAACTCAATAAATCGATGTATGATACGGTTATGGTGATGGCGTACTATGTTCACAGAGGTAAGGGCTTTAAATAGATCTCGCTTATTGTTAACTTTTTGAGTTGTACACCGCTTGAATAAAGTGACTAGCAAAAATGTAGTAAAGACTTATATGTGCAATCAGAAATGATAGCAAACATATTTTTCTAACGTAATTGTTTATGCATAGAACAGGTTTTTGTTGACCTAAAAACAAAAAATGACTTAAAAATTTTTCAAAATCGAATTTGTGATCTAATTAAATTTGAACTGAATAGAGTAAGGTTTCTTGAGTTTTTATATTAAAACAAACATTTAATTAATGAACACATACGAATTATTGACAAAACTTGCAGTACACCCGCTTTATACATTAAGCAGCCAATTCTGCAATCACCAGGCGCAAGAATTGAAGTGTAAAATCATGTAGCCTACTGTTTTACATTTTCAACCATAAAGTTTCTGTCCTTGGCTAACAGTTTTCGCAGCATGGAAAAACTTTTTTCTACATAAGTAGTGGTGTGCCGAGAATGTTGAGTAAACTGTAAACAGGCGATGATATGACTGGTCTTTCCATGGTAATTACATATGTTAGAAATATCATTGTTTTGTATCTTTTTTGACTGTAACGGTTGATGTTGCAAGTGTTTTCTCCAAAGTCAAGTTTTTCGATTGCTTGCACCGGTTTTTTGATGGTGTACTTGGCACTTTCCATTGTTTTTATAAGCTTAACTAGGCATTCATATTGGTCTTTGATTTTGAGAAGTTGAGTAGTTAAAACAGTTGTTTGCAAGCTAACTTTTGCTTGAGTAACCAAAATACCAGGCCCTTCAAAACTTTCCAAATCGCTTTTATTTCAGGTAAATTCTTTGCGTAATATAAGGCAGCATCTAACAAGCTTCTTCATCCTGTAGCAAAAAGCTGAGGCGGGCAACCGATACTAGAGAATATAGCGTTTTGTTTTTAACTGTGGATGATTTTACTCTTGCGATTAGCTGATCTATAAAAGAGTTTCCGTTTATTCCAAGAAATCCAACAGCATCGTCAACTGATCGAGCAATGCTGTTGCTGTTGGCGCACATGGTAGAGGTTGATAGTCGTACAAATAACACCATGCGACAAAGATTTTTTTTCTTGTTTCTTGGAAATAATCCCTCGGTTTCTGATTTACTATGCTTAAAAACATGCGAAAACAACTATCATTGTGTTAAAACTTTGGGTTCATAGAAATACATTATTTTTTGATTTTCACAATCTTATTCATTATTTCTATTATTTTGGTTACGTAGTTGGTTATTGTGCAGCTAATAAACTCTATTTTTAGAGTTACAGCTTAAGTTCTCATTTATTGTAGCCTAACATAATATTGAAAAATTGTGCTATGAAATATTCAGCCGATTCCTTCGGCTATGTGTGTGGTGAATTTTTTGCAAAGAGAGCGAAAAAAAACTGTTAGAATAATTGCATTCGTGCAGGAGAAGCTCATCTTGCTTATTTCGGAATGCCAGTTGGTGACCAAGATAAACGTTGGGCACCAAATGTCATCTGTGACTACTGTCGTCGCACTCTTGAAGGTTGGTTAAGAGGAAAAAAAGAGCTATGTGTTTTGCTATTTTCCGTATCTGGCGTGAGCCTTCAGATCACCATACAAATTGCTACTTCTGTATGTTGGATCCAACAAAACAAAGAAAGGAAAAGAATGCACCTGCCATCGAGTATCCTCACATTCCATCGTCTATGACATCTATTCCTCATAATACCACTGACCTGTCTGTGCCACAGCCACCCTCAGGAGATCAATCTTGTTCAGCAGAGGCAAGTTCTGAAGATTCCAAAAAGGAAGGTGCGTCATCATCAGCATTTGTTATGCGTCGTCCACGCCGACTGGGGAATAAAAGATGTCCCTATTACCTTAATTAAGAAGACATCAATAAGCTTATTCGAGAGATGACACTGACAAAGTCCAATGCTGAGCTTTTCGTGTCCAGGTTGAAACAATGGGACTTACTTGACGATAGCGTTCGCATTACTTCCCAGAGGAAGAGACATCGTAGTTTTTCATCGTTTTTTTCTTTCAGCAATGATTTGTGCTACTTCCATGATACAAGAGAGCTTTTCGAAACTATAGGGATTCCGTGCATTACTTCTGATCGACGACTCTTCATTGACAGCTCATCAAGAAGTCTCAAAACTGTCTTACTGCGCAACACAAACAAGTGCCCCTCCATTCCTTTGGATCATTCAGTGCAGATGAAAGAGAATTACGAGAACGTCAAAATTCTGCTAAGTGCTCTAAAGTGTGTCCAATACAGTTTGAGGTCATTGGCAGTTTTAAGATGATGACCTCCTTAATGGGGCCCCAAAGAAGTTTTAATAAGTTCCCTTGCTATCTCTGCCTTTGGGATAGCAGAAATGCACCCTTTCGCTACAAGAAGATACATTGGCCTCCTAGGTCCAGCTACGATATTGGAGCTCATAACGTGAAGCAAATACTCGTACCATTGGTGGAGCCGAAAAAAGTGCTGCTACCACCTCTCCACATCAAACTGGGCCTCATCAAGCAGTTTGTGAAGAAGTAAAACCCAGAAGGTAAAGCGTTCAAACACATCCAAGAGTTGTTTCCGAAGTTGTCACAGGCAAAGATCAAAGGTGGAGTTTTCGTGGATCCTCAAGTGAAGCGACTTATGAGGTCAAACAGTTTTTCTGAGAAGCTATCTGCGGTTGAGAGGATAGCTTGTAAAAGCTTTATTTCTGTGGTTGAAGGTTTCCTCGCAAATCACAAGGTAGATATCTTCAGAGAAATTGTGGAGGAACTTGTGGATGCATATGAGAAGATGGGCTGCAGGATGTCGCTAAAGCTCCATGTTCTGCACTCACACATCAATGAGTTTAAGAATAATATGAGCGATTACTGGGAAGAGCAAGGTGAAATTTTTCACCAAGATGTCAAATCGTTTGAGGAACGCTACAAAGGCCAGTGCAATCAAAGTACGATGGGAGACCTGGTGCGAGAAAGTGAACTGACCTATAATCGGCAGTCACGAAAGAAAACTTATTTTCATCAAATTGTAATGTATGACGATTAATTTTGTTAATTTCATTTAGTAACAGTTTAAACATTCTCTTTTGGAATACTTTTGATCACATTCAGCATTGGTAGAATTACCATGTAGGCTATTTACGTTTAGCATTTTTAGTCCCTTTTCACTCGCCCAATCATCCCCTGTTTAATTATATTTACAGAAAAAGTATAAAATACGCTAAAATCGCTGTTGCAATACATTCAAAACAGACTATAAGATCAAGTGATAGTAGACTAAACAAAAATTAGTTCCTTTTAATGCAGGTATTGGGAAAAACTCATTAAATTATGTGCAAAATTGGCAAAAAATTCAAAAAATTGATCTAATAAACTCAGAATCGAAGTCTGAACTTTGTGAATGCTCATTTTCATTTATTTATGCCATAAGAAAACAGAAAAAATATGGTTTTAACACACGGACAAATTTTGTGTCACGTGATTTAATTGATGTAAGGTGATTCTAGGATTCCGCCTAGACTATTCAAATATTGTATGCCAGATAAAGTGCACTCATCAACAATCAAAAAAATTTGTTTGTCATATACAGCGTTTCTTACTCGCTTTAACTCATCTGGGCTTAATTGCGGCGCCATTTTTCTACAAATAGTTTCTGATAGAAAACTGTGACCAATGTCGTGAAGAAGATTTTTAATATGCTTATTGTTTAGCTTGTACAAAGTAATAGCAGCAGCCAACTATGCCTTGGTTACCTTTTTCACAAAATCGGTGTTATTGCTCCTCAAAAACGTTCAAGAAATGTGTAGGATTCATGGTTCAGATCTGCTGCCTAACGCTTTCTGGGTGTTTGGACATATTTCAATGACTTTCAACAAGAAAGCGTTTGTTGCAAGAAACCGTACAGCTGCACAAATTGTAATATAATTCGGTGTTGGAACTTTTCTTAAATTTTACGAAAAAGTCTTGACTTATGGATTAAATTTTAGATGTTTTGGTAGCTTTGACTTTTGGCACCTTTTAAAAACCTAAATCACAAACTAAAACGAAATCTAAATAAATGTGTCACGTCATCCTTTTGACAGTTAATTCTATTGTAGCGTAGTAAAATAGCATCTGTTAGCGGGCTTGTACACTGCACCTGTATCAGTTAACTTATAATGAAAAGATAGTCCAAACTAGCCTCGTGGATGCCTCATCGCAATACTGCAAACGTTTTTACCTAACAAATGTACAGCGTGTGCGCCTCCGAATTGTCGTAACTATCCGATTGCAACATAGACGCACATAATTTCGTTTGTCTTTGATTACGTCACCACAATCGCTTAATTGTAACAAGAAGTAGCAAGCTGTACTATCGTACATAAAATTGGCAAACATTGCAAGTTAAAACAGAAAAATTAGATAATTTTTGTCACACTTACTACAATCATCAGTTTTTCTCACCAATACAAAAGAAAGATTTTGACTAACTGTGTCCATTATAAAAAATTGACTTTACAACCCTAAAAATAAAAATTGACCTAATGGTAAAAAATTGACTTTTTATTGACCTATCAAATCAAGAAGATGAGATTTACTCATTGTATCCAGAACTCTTACAAAAAAACACGCCGCTCAAGCTTACTACCAAACAATTGACTTTATTGAAAAAACGTGTCCTACTCAAGTAAAATCAAATAGGACAGACATGAAAACAATCTCAAGAAAGGTTTACAAACATTATAAACCATCAGTTAGGTTACAAAAAAAAGCAACAACAGCATGGTCGGCAAAAACAAGCACAAGACACTGCTTTGAAAATCAAAAAATTGAAATTCGAATTATGTGTTTGCTACTACAAAATGCCTACATAATATGCTATATCACGATTATTATTTTAAGATTTAATATTGCAGAACTGCTAACACAATGTTTTTTAACATATAGTAATTATTAAATTTCGTCTTCTCACAGAGAGTTCATGTGGACCGTGTTTCTAGTAAGCAGAAAACAAACTAATATAACATTTACATATAAACAAGAGATAACATAATGATGAAGAATCCGTAAAAGAACAAAACGATGTGGCTGTTTTTTCAGTACACTGTTGATTATGTTGAATAAATTTGTTATGTTTACGAATCTTCACATTTGATATTTGGGTAAAATGAAATGCAAGTACCTCGTTTAGAAATTCATAAAATATGTATTGCAAAAAAAAAAATGAAACACAAAATATTGTTATTTTGGTTGTGGATTTTTAACAGCACTTTTTCAGTTACCTCTTACTGTTTGTATAACGAAGACGAATAGGTTATAGTCCGTGGGCTACCTAGGCCCACCGTGCGACCCCCCACCAATAAATGAAACTGTGTTTTTCTGGTAGTTTTTATGTGCTTTTTAATATTTTATATGTTAACACTGAATAAGCTCTTACGCACTACCGGTTTTGAGCCACTTTATTTATTTTACTGACAAAAAATTTTTTCCCATTTTGGGGATAATATAAACATGAATAGCAATATTTTTGTATTGAAATATCACAAATGCACAAGTGACCACTCAAAATGTTAGTACTGGAAAGCTCTACAATGTAAGTTTTGATTTATGCAAATTCGATAAAAATTATGTCAATAAGGGCCATTATGAAAGTTTAACATACAATGGAGTGAGACTACATTAAAGCAATCTTTACGGTAATGCTTTGTGTTTAAATTTACCAATCTTGTTAACTTTCGTTTCTTTACTTTTTGCTTGGCACCACTTCCACGGGCTATTTTGTTTTTCTTTGTCTCGTGTTAATCGAAATGGTGTTTGGTAAATTGGTGCATTTGTAAACGGTTGCCAAACTGCTAAGTCACAGGTTCAATTAATTTTGTAGTGATTGAAAGTCGTTTCGAGTGATCTCGTTGGATTTTGGACGACTAACTGAGTTTTCCTAGATGAACAAGATTAAAACGTTAAGACAATTCAACACCTTAATTATTGCTTCTGAACGTTTTAAACACTAACAACAAACTACTGAAGGTATACTTGAAGCATACAAAGTATTTTGTGAGTTTAATTTTTGAACAATTCTGCTCCAAAGTTTATCTTTTCAGGTCTAACAACTAAAAACCCTGCCCCAAACGATTTGTAACTCTTCTTGCGCATTCTTATTAGTGGGAAAACTGAGAGATCACAACCAGAGAGAATAGAGCTTCTCGTTTCATCCACTGGTCAGGACCTGTGTCGGGCAGCAACTAAAGGCTGTGGTCACTACCGAAACAAATTCTGCTTTGCATGACATTAGGACACCTGTTCCGGAGTGTTAAACTGAGTATGTTAATAAATAAACTGAGTCATTCAAAGAGTTACTCCTTTTCATTAGAACTTGAAACTGCACTTGCAGAAACTCTTGAAGAGGCTCACACCATACCAACACCCAAAATAATACAATATTCTCATCGCCCATCATTATTTTGGAGCGACTTTGTTAATTTTGATCTACTTGTTTATGACATCTCTGGTGCAGGTTCGATTCACACCTGTAACGGGATAATGCTACAAGATATTTCCTCTGAGCCTGCGGCTGATGAGAACATGACAGATAGCCAGGAAGAAAGCTTGTTATCTCTGCCAAGGACACAGTACGCTTTCTAAAATCCTTGGCAAATGATGCCCTCCCTCCATGCTATATGAATGAGAGGAAAAGTCCAAAAATGACGATTTCTCACCAAACATTGCTAGAATATGAAGATGCTCTGTCAAAGTCGATCTTGAAGTATTTTCTGTGGTGTATCTGGGGATTGCATAGCAGCATTGTATCTCAGCAAAAAACTGGATGGGCGGTTTTATATCTGAAACTGGTCAAGTTCCAAAGCGCCTTACCACAATAGATTATTACCCAATCATTAATTGCCCTATAACAGACTACTACACTGTACAAGAGTGCCTTAGAATAACAAAAAATGCATCGCGAGTGGTCGGTCAGAAATACGCTGTCACAACATTTGACTTAGGCTTGTGCACGAAGACTTACCCTATTATTTGGAAGAGTCCAGACTTTTATGATGAACACATTGTAATGATAGGATCCTTTCATTTGATCTGTGTATACCTAAAAATGAATGGAAAAAATGAATGAGTCCGGATTAGCTGATGTGCTGTTAAAAGCTGGGGTTATATCTGCTGCTTTCATGAATAGTGTAATATCCGGCAAAAACTACAGTCGTGCAATAAATTGCCACAAAGTCATGGCTAAAAGCCTGGAAAAACTGCTTCTTGACAGATATTTGGAAATTACATGTTTAAAAGGCTTGTCAGGTGATTTGCTACAAGCAGTAGATCATATTAATCATATTGTTTATGAGAGAACTTCAGAAAATTTTTGCCAGCAATGACTTTAACAAATAGTAGCTTGTGAGATTGCTTCTAAAGGTGTGAAGCAGTAATGATTTCGAGAAGAAGCTTCAAAACAAATAGGTTATATCTATCTGTGAAGTGAAGGCCTACCTACTTAAAGACAAAGAGCATCAGTGATAATGACATAGATTCTCTAGTTGGAGTCTGGTCAAGAGGAAATAGACACAAGGGTTGTTCTACAGTGCTCCAACGCAGTCGACAAAAAATATAACTATGTTCTAGGAAGAAGCGCAGATAGTGATGTTTTCTTCATTCTCCTTTATTATGCATCAAAAATAAACATCACTCTCCTGCTTGACACAGGCTCCGGGTGCAAGAGAAAGTTGGTAAATATCTCTCAACTGACACATGACTTCACGCCTCTTCATTGCAATGCTCGACTGGGTCTGCATGCTTTTTCAAGGTGTGACACCGACAATGCTTTTAAACGCATTTGGAAAAGTGAAACCGACAAAACTCCTTTAAAAGAAACCACGTTATCAGGCTGTTTCCAAGAACCTCAAAAAGTCATGAAATGTGTCGGAAGATCTTTTTATTGAACTGGAAGAATTCAGATGTCCCATGTACAAGCCCAGAGGTAGCCATTTAACTGTTGATGATCTTCGTTTTGAAATAGTTTAAAGAAATGCTGTGGCAAAGAAAATCAACTGAATCTAAAGAAGTCATACCTTACACCCCCTAGAGCCTGCTTAAGAGAACACCTAAAAAGAGTGAACTACCAAGAGGCAATGTGGAAACGAGCCCCTATTTCCAAACCAGTTATTCCATTAGCAACTGAGAACAATGGATGGATTTTAGTAAACGCAGTCATTGAGCCAAAATAGTCTGATAGGGATATATTCCCAACTTATCTCGCTGACATTTTGGACAAAGCGATTGAGACTAATAATGAGCATAGATTAGTTGATGGGAGCATAGACGAAATATCTACTGACAACAAAAGTGATTAAGAACCTGAATCTGAAACAGACAATGATAGTGACTAAAAAAAGATCAAAACACACAAAAAATTTACCTAAAAAGAAGACCTGTTAATGATCAATAGGCGTTTGGTTGATATATTCCAGTTGCATAATTTGAATATTTCCTTAAATTAATCAAAACTTACATTGTAGAGATCTCCAGTACTAACATTTTGAGTGATCACTTGTGTATTTGTGATATTTCAATATAAAAATATTGCAATTTATGTTTTTATTTCCCACTCCACCAAAAAAAAATCGAAAAAAATTTTTGGTCGGTACAACAAATAAAGTGGCTCAAAACCGGTAGTGCGTAAGAGTTTATTCAGTGTTAACATATATAATATCAAAAAGCACATAAAAAACTATCAGAAAAACACAGTTTTATTTATTGGTTGGAGGGTCGCACGGTGAGCCCACGGACTATTAATTATGGTTGTAGATTTTTAATACCACTTTTCCAGTTATCTATTACTATTTACATAACAAAGACAAATAGATTAGTATTGAGCAAAATGTGTTGCCACAGCTGTTGCTTCATTTCGTTAAAGAACTATTGTAGGAATGTTTATTTATGGCACAGATATGAGATTTATTTGAAATTTTTAAAAACAAAAATAAAACCACATAATTTATTAAATTTAGTATATAATTTATGTAAGCTTCAGATTTACACTTTGGCTATTTTAACGTAGTTTATTTAGGATGTCTACTTCATTGAGCATGCTCTTTGAATAAAATCAAATTGTTTTATTAAGAATTCTTGCTAAAGTCTATTCATCTGTTCAGTTTGTCACACTCACAAGTTATACAAACAACAAGCGGCTTTCAACACACAGTGAAAAGAAATATTGCCCAGTTTATTACAGAAATTCTATCTAAGCGTATTTTTATGATATTGCAAAACTTAAAAAGATACTAAAGAGGTTCTTTTTGCAAAAAGTTTCACAAAAAACGATTGCATCATACTTAGTTACTAATCATACATATTTGGCCCACATAAACTTTTGATTAACTACCATTAAACAACATTGATATCAAAATTAAATACTCAAAATTGCATTTTCAATGCTTATATTTCTTGAAACAACTTAGCGTATATAAAATCACAATTACTGTATTTCTGTTGACAAGTTATGACATATTTTTTACTTGGAACAGTATTGATTAGTTTTGCTTAAAATAGTGATGTCGTTGTATGACCTCATAGTATGACAGTGTGACATCGTTATTGTTTTAAGCAAATTTTCAGTTGCAATTTTGTCAATAGAAACGCAGAAAATCTAGTTTTAACATTCAACGATTCACGGACCACAAATTACAGTAGTCGAGATGAGTCCACGCACAGTTATGACGCATTTTTAATGAGACTGTGGTAGTAAAATACTCTTCTTATATAGCAGAGAGCTAGAACAATTTGCTAAATGTCTTATTTTCCTAGTTGGAAAGAAATTCAATGTCAATGAGTCAGGGTACTATATCAGAGCTTTTTAAATTTTTTGTTTTGCAACCCGGCTTTACAAAAGAAATTTCTATGCGAGTCCTTGATAGATAGCCTCCATGTGAATCATATAAAAAAACAAACATTCCATTACAAACACCAATGCATTCAGAGTCAAATTTTGGGTGGAGGTGGAACATTAATTTAGCTCAATCTTGTATCAAAAAATCATATAAAACTAATAACTCAATTTTATTTTGAAGGCAGAGCGTTAATGAAGAAAATGTTTTGAAAGCAAGAATTTTGCATAATTTAACCTCCAAAACAAGTGTCATTTTACAATTTTTGTTTTCGTACCTTTTGGAAGGTATTCTCCTTTTATCCCTTCTCCTTAAAATCGCCACTGATTACAAACCTCAAGCGGCATTTTTCTCCAGGGCGAAATCATACAAATGCACACAATCCACAAAAATAACGATACACTAACGAAAGCACCGCATTATGGAAACAGCAAAGCAAATAAAATATTAGCAAAAAATAATGTATTTTATAGAAGTTTTCAAGCATATTTAATGGCGTGCATGTGCTTGATGATTTATGAATAAAATAAACCGATACGTAAGAACTGCTTCTTCTCAAAAAAATGTCTTCAAATACATACTGTACATAAAAAAAATCAAAATTAACTCAAACTTGGCTAATATTTTTTGGTTTTGAATTGTCGTGTTAAAGAGAAAGAGGTTGGGGGCATGGCACTTGCTGTCTGCCTCTAAATACGCTATTGGGGTGGTGCCCAAATTGCATAGCTCATGCACTTGTTGATTAGCTTCCACTTTGCTCTACTTCAAAAACCAGCAATTCTAAGCCATCAAACATAAGTAGTTCAAAGGTGCCTGGTTAGGCTTAAAAACAATTTTAAATTGCAGATAAGGCAATACAACACCCATTTTTTTTTCTGTAACAGTGCTAGAATCACGAAAAATAATGTGTAGTGTTTTTTTCTACGCAACATCTGCGTTTGGACATGATAAGTCATAGCTTTTATTGTTTTAATTATTTTTTTTGTAAACTTAATTACATGTATTTCTGCAAATTTTTTTATTTTCTCCTGATTTCCCTATTTTAATCACTTCTCCGAAATTTCTTCTTTCTTGAATTTTACCGTCGAATTTTCACAAACAAGGAAATTTTTTCTCAAATGGAAGCCCTTGCAACAAGATCAATATTGGTCAGTGCGTTACAACCTTAGGATGTAACACAAGATAACTTGTCATGATTAGTTGATTATTTGTATTCAATATCTTAAACAGACATTTTAGAAAACAATTGACAGCGTAAAATACAAAATTTTCTCAAAAATGCCTTACAAAATAATTTTACTATTAAGCTAATTTTGATTTTCGTGCCAAGGTAACCAAAATTTTATTTCTGATGTGGTAAATCAATTTGTTTTGAACTTATTTTGCGTCCCCATCTTGCGTCTCCAAACGGGGGTGTGACCCAAAGCTTGAGAAGATCTGTGCTAGTCTCAAAACCGGTGCAAATTTTCAATTAAAATGTTCTACTCCTGCTGGTTTGTTTTCTAATGAGGAGTATAATTCAATTACTTGCGTGATGCAAACTGTTCATACATCGGTATGACCACGAGCCACTTAGCTACCAGAGCACAGGAGTATCAACCCTCCGCTACAACCAACACAGCCAACACACAACATTTGAAGGCATGTTGTGGTTGTACGATAAATAATAACGTATAGTCATTCAATGTTATTAGAAGGTGTGACACAGAAAACAAGACTACTGCAGAAAGTTTTTCAAATCAAGGAATCAATCCACCACTCAACAAGCAGCTCTATGTTAATGTATTCTGGTATTTGTATGATCTATTGTACTACTAAGCTTCCATCTTCTTGTTTACACACTTTTATATGTCTTCATATTTTGCTTATGTTGCCTCCTATATTTTAGCGTTACCTATATTAAAGGCATTTATTTATTACATCAGTGGTTCTCAAACTTTTTTTGTTGCAACGTCTTTGCAAAAGTATGCTGAGCTTGCGACGCCCCAGTCATAAAAACACTGCCACCGAAGTTCTATTTAGCAGTATCGCAATACGTAATGAAGAAAAGAAAAATCAATGAAGAAACCAAATATCAAAAAGAACGAATGGCCTATCGGTTAGTAATTTAGTTCAAATCTAATGCGACGTCACTGACGTGTGAGCTTGTTCATTTTTGCAAAGATCGTGAAACCTTGAGAGAATCTTTGAAACTGCCACTCATTTCTCTTTCAACGCATATTCGTGATGCATATTTAGTTTTAGTGACGGCAAAAAATCCAGCCTCGTATAAATACGACGTAGCGAACGGGACAGGTATTCGCAATGTTTTTTTCGTTAAAGCTGGGTATTCGTCATTCAATGAAATCCAAAAATTTGTCAGATTGACTGAATTAAACTTCCTTTTTAGGGACCTGTCACAGGTAAGATCAATGTAGTCTTCTTTTTCTTCTTCCGTGAAGGAAGATGTGATAGGTAGCATGTAAGGTTCGCGAATCCATTCATAGCGTAATAAATCTTCCAGAAAATAAAGTGCGAATTTCAACTCGAGCTAGAATAGATGTTGCACAAATACGCTTTGTAAATCTGAAGGCAGCATCATATTTTTCTTTTCAAGCAGATTGGACAAAAAAGAAGAGCACTGAGAACTTCCGGACACATTTGAAATATCTTCCTTCCACAGAGACAGCTTTTTTGTGAACGCTGTGATGTTATCTCAAATGTCGAATATATTTTTATCAGCCCCTTACATAGACAGGTTCAGTTTATTCAATTTAGCAAACATATCACACAAATAATCCGATTTTAATAAAAATTTGTTCTCAGCTAGGCAATCAGCAAATTGATTCTTTTGTTTTTGCAAAAATGCGTGAAGTTCGTCCAGCAGCTCGTGGACTCGTTTAAATGATTTTACAAGCAAAAGCCACCTGGACAAACAATAAAACATCAAACTTCGATGCTCTGCATTCATCTCTGCAAAGAGTTTTTCAAACACTTTTGACTTTAAAGGCCGTGTTTTGATGAAGTTGATAAGCTTGATGACGATTTCAACTGTAGCACCAAGTTCCGGGCTCAGTTCACGAGCGACCAATGCCTCTCGGTGAATCATGCAATGCATCCACTTGGCCATTGGGGCACGTTTTTAAATGAGACTTCGCAGCTTAGAGCGACTGCCAGACATAGTTTTGGCGCCATCTGTCCATATGCTAATGCAGTTGTCCCGATCTAAGTTATTTGTAGAAATAGAATTGTCGATTATATTGAAAAGATTAATTTCTCAGCAACCAAGTTCAATAGACTTGCAAAATAATAGCCCTTCTACCAAGTTTTGCTCAGAGAAGTCAACAAAACGCACGTAGCAAATTAGGCGGGCATCTCAACTGTCATCAGTCGCTTCGTCTAATTGCGGGCTGAATTCTCGCTGTTTTGTTCTATCGATCAGTTGATCGTGAATGTCCAACGCCATGTTACCAATCCGACGACACACAGTATTGTTGGATAACGGTTCTAACTTTAATTTTTCGGCAGCTCCTTCTCCTATTATCGTACTTGCAAGATTAATTGCAGCAGGCAGTATTATTTCCTCAGCAACATAGCAATTCTGTGCGCAACTTGATAGAATGCTAATAAAGCCTTTGATGGGAGTTGCGTAAATTTCGAAATGGTGGATACTTGGCTCTTCATATTATTTAATTTTTGAGCAAAAAAATTTCATGGTTTACTTGCAAATTGTGGATGTGATGATATCAAATGACGTGTAAGCAATAAAAATGATTTGAGCCGAAGTAATGGCTATTACGTAATAATAGAAAAAATTCGAATGTGTTAAGCGTGAGCCGGCGTAAACAGTACATTATTCAAGTATCCTCTTCTGCTCTTAATATTAAGAACGGAATGTTTGCTTAAAGTTACAAAACTGTAGTTTTTGCATTAAAATTTTCTGTTCTTTGCTTATTCGAGAGTAGTTTCGAACAGAATGACTGTGCGACGCCCTACGAGATTTTAAACGACGCACCAGGGCGTCGCGACGCACAGTTTAAGAACCACTGTATTACATCATGAGCAACAACAATTATGTCATCACAAGCTTGTTTATGTGCTGTTGGTGTCCAGTTATTGGTTATGTGTGTACATGCATTTCCAATTTTTAAGTTGAAATGTTATTTTGTTATTTTAGTTCTCCGATGAGGGCCATCTAATGAGCCGAAAATATTCAGATTTCATAAGCTATAAAATGTTTCTCATCCATCGCCTGCTGATTATTTTCATCAGCTACTTCGTGATATTTTATTATCTCGAAAAAATCTATTGTTGCAAGTATTAGAACATCCGTGTATTCAAATCTGCTTCGGAGTTAAAAATACTGTTGCCACAGAGCTTATCTATTATTCACAAAGCAACTATACCAACTATTGCAAACAATGCCGTAAAGTGTTTTTAATAAGGTTACAAAAAGGCAGTGGTAGTCAGATTTAAAGTCGTGCGATTATTACCGCAAGAAACATTGCCAAAGCCGACTCCGCCAAGTTGTTGTCTCAGCCATACTCGCCATGCAAGACGACCTATCATGGTGTTTCCTCGCTACGTCGCTGATTAATTTTTACGGATTTACGACTGGGCGGGTTTTTTGTGATATATAAAACGGGACGTAAGTCTTGTGCTGTGTGTTGGATTGTTTGGGTATGTTTCATATACAGTCCTCTATAGGATATTGGACTATCCAGGAGCCACGTAATGTATCTTACACTTGGCATGTGACCTAGCTAGTGATGACAAAGCGTCTTTATTACCTGCATTCAAGGAATGGTCCCGCCTATTTTGCCATACTAACGTCGTTCGTATCGTGACTCTTTGTAAAAACTAAAAAAAAATACATATTTATCACAAAAACTCGCGAAGTATCTTCTTGTCTAAAAGTAACAGAACATGTATAAAATAGCATGAAAATATTTGTTGCGTGGTATGTTTGCACCTGCCAGCTGGCTCAAAACGTTCACGCGTCTAAGATTACTTTGCCTTGGGCCGTGTTTGTGTTTACAGTATTTGTGTTGAACTTTGCTATAATTTTCAACCCCAAAAATGTCCCCAAAATATTCTTCTAGAGTTAGACGTAAAACGTATCATCGGCTGCGCAGTACAATGAAGCCTCCTCTTACGAAATTGATTCGTGCAGAACCTTTTTCGTAAGTGGGTTTTTATTTAAATATAGTACGGAAATTCAGTACTGCACAGTACTAAGGACGTGTGCAAAAGCAAGATTTACTATGTATAAAAATGCAGAAAGGATTTGTGATTAGAAAAGGAGATTATTGTTGGTCGATTTGATTACATTTTCCTTTTTTTAACTGTTTTCTACAATGCAGATTTTTACTTATCCCGGGGGGCTCTTGGTACGGAACTCCCGCGATAGGTAAGGGATCACTGTGTTGCATAGTAATCTTTCAGAATGTCAGTGTAGGCAGTCGAATTCATCAAGTAGCTGCTTGAAGTGTGCTCAAACAATAAAACTCAAATTTTGATAGCATTCCTAAAAACGTTTCCTTCAACATGGTAATCTATGTTGCATTGTCTTCAAGTTGATGAATAACACCACTAGCAAGACCGAAGAAAGTTCATTAATTGAAAAGCAGGAGAGAGTAAATGATAGCAAGATATTATTAGCATCGAGCGTTTATAAACTCCAGGTTGCAGGACTCATCGCCAACTCTTTTAAAGCCCGTAACTTGAGTTTTTCACAGACGTATAGAAAGCCGCCAAATTGATTTGGTGCCATATTTTTTCGACCGTTAGATTTGCGGTTGATAACTGCCCCTTTCCTCGAATGGCAGCGTGGCAAAAAAACAATGATGACTCAGATATTAGACAGTTCCCTACGACTCGACCAGAGGTCGTAATTAGGTAAAAAGTCGCCGAAGAGAATCAGGCGTAAAAAGTTCGTAGCAGGACAGCGCAAAATGAGATGATAAGTGTCAAGAAAAACATGAATGAAAAAAAATCTAGAAAAACACTATTTCAATAGAAGACTGTGTACGTTCCAAGGAAGATGAGAGAAGACTTAGCGAGCATGGAAAGGAAGCACAAGTTTTTCAGCAGAGACTTGAAGACTAGTGTGTCGAAAATTTTAATGAGGCAGTAGACCTTCAGTCCAAAAGACGAACACTTTGTATGGTCACCTTATCGGTTATATCATTACCTGGAAGAAATAAGTAACCGGGGACCAATAATAGAGAAAGAAGAAAGGGTGAAAAGTTCTTGCCATTTGTGCCAGACTTTCCTTCGTTACATTTCGTATATACGGTTGTCGCTATCCATAGTTCCATCGGAAGAACTTCCCAAGGAATTTGAATGGTTTCGTGGATACGGACCCAAGTTGGGAAACGTCGAGCGAAACATGGGTCTCAACATACCATCAGATCTAAATCAAATTTTGTTGATTAATCATAAGCTCAGAAAAAGCTGATATCCTACTGGGTTCCCAATTTCGTAGCGAGATAAGTAATTTGTCAAACAACCAGACTAGCCAAAACGTTTAGCAAAAATGAGGTTTCCTAAACAACAAAAGGTTCATCATAAGTGTTACAACTAGTAATTCGTTGTTGCTTTGGAAACTGTTATTTTAATATCGCATAATTTGAATTAGTATGAAGAAAAAAGCAGCATATTCAAAAGTGATTGCTTTCAGTGTTCCAATATACAAACTTTTAGCATTTTTTGAAAAAGTTGTGTGTCACATTTTCAACGCATGATTACAATTGTGACGTAACCTTGATCGGTAGTGAGATCTGCGAATTTATGTTTACGACACCATAACGTGTTCCACTGTTGATTTATCAAAAAAAATAGTCTACGGTGTTGTATTTTTGTCCCATGTAGAATACACTTGTCGGCTCTTCCGGCGTCGCCCGGCAGGGCCACCAATCGGGTTAACAACATCGGTTCTGCAGGCTGTGCCGGCTCCTCCCAAATAGCATTTCTCAGAGCAGCTACAAAAAGTTGCTTTAAATGAGGACATTGTGTTTACGTAGCTAGTGTTGATGATTGCATTTTGAATCAATACTCTACTATAGTAATCCGATTTCACACAGTGGTAAAGAATTACTAATTTTTTTTACTTTCGCTCAATCTTGGGATTTTGTGAAGTATGCCCCAAATGTATACTTTTCCTGCTGTTAAAATAAGACTGGGCAAGCTGACAAAAAAGCAGCTAAAAGACGGAGGAGGCTCTGAACTGAGAGATGTTGGGAGAGGGATTGCGAACAACTGAGAAAGAAAAGGAGTGAAACTGGCTTAGTGCGTTGAGGGGACAAAAAGGATAAAAACTATACTACTACTACTGCTGCTGCTACTATTACTCATCTACACACAAACCGCGCGCACACACACACACACACACACATACACACACAGAGAGAGAGAGAGAGAGAGAGAGAGAGAGAGAGAGAGAGAGAGAGAGAGAGAGAGAGAGAGAGAGAGAGAGAGAGAGAGAGCATTGCGAACTACAATATAGATCAGAGTTATGCAACCTGCCGCCCGCGACGTGAAATTTTGTGGTCTTGGATGGCAAATTGTCAACTGCATTTTCAAAAATCTGATCTCCAAAAAAAGGTCCTTAATAGAAAATTTTGAAGATATTGGCGTAAATGTCGCTTTGAAAGAATTAATCTTCAATAAAAAGCTTTTCACCTCTTATTTGGATGAACACAGTGACCAGCTGCTGCTTCGAAGTTTATTTGTGCGTAGAAAAAATATTACAAACTCAAACTGGCCCTCCGAATTTTCAAAAGGTTTAAGATTGGCCCGGGGTGCAAAAAAGTTTGCACACCCTCGGTATAGATGACCAAAATCTTCAATTAGAGGAAGATGGATATAAATAGACAATGTAGTAGACCAGGGGTCTCAAACTAAAATTGTTTTGAGGGCCAAATGAAAACTTACAAGTTAACCCGCGGGCCGCAATACACAATTAAAGGTAAATAAACAAAATACTCATTAAAAACCCAATAAACAAATATAAGTCGTGAGTAACGTAAATTTACTTGGCATTACAGTTATATTTTGTTCTGGCTACTTAGCTGGCAGCGTTTCGCATCAGCAAGGAGCCCAATATTAGGTTTGAATTCATTAGAGGTAGCCACTCTCAACGTAACCTGTAAATGTTCATCAGTGAGCCGTGATCTTATTACAGACTTGTTAGCCTTCATGGACGAGAAAAATTGTTTACATACATATGTGCTTCCAAACATTGCAATAATTCTTGCAGTAGCAGAGAGTAATCTCGGAAACCTTTATCGAGAAAGAAATGAGTAGAATTTTGGAATCCCTACATCTGCATGTTTTTGTTTCAAAATAGTATCGCTCTGAAGTTCTGCTAACTCCATTTGTAATTCCTCTGCAACATCGTCAATTTGAACCGCAAACGGCGTTGAAAAAAGTTGAAATTGGGGCTGTAGTGCTTTAAACTCTGCAAAGCGTATATCAAACTCTTGAATTAAAGTTGACAACAAATCAGCATATTCTTTCAAGCATTTGGGTTCAACTTCTCCTAATGACTTCAGAGTTGAGAAATGAATCATATTTCCCTCGTGTAACTGCTTTATCCATAAGCCGAGTTTAACTTTGAACGATTTTACATGATCGTACATCTGCGTGATAATCTGGGTTTCACGTTCAATTCATTTACATGATGTGTAATATCTGTTAGAAAAGCAAGGCTGCATTGGAAAGTAGGATCATCCAACAAAGGAATTTCAATTTTTCTTTTTTTGGAACTGGAAGACATTATATAAAGCTAAATTTTAGTTTTTTTTAAATATAACTACAGTAATTACTTTTCCTTTGCAACTCAAATTGCCTCTTACGCTTTGGTTCTGAAAAGAACAAATATTTACTCTTCAACTACGGCAATTAACTTAACCACCTCAACTAGAGGCTAGACTAAAAACTTAGTCCTAGTAGAACTAACTGACTGACCATCTTTACTCAAAAAATGAAGAATCGAAAGTGCCCTTTCAAAGCGACAACAAAACACAAAATTGCGCCATCAATGTTGCACGCAGCCTAATACAGAAACATTAAAAAGTACGAAAAACGAGCAAGAGGGTAAGAAACGCTGTAACTTCTAGACTGGATAAAAACAAAACAATCGAACAATTCTAACGTCATAAAGCTATGTTGCAGGGTGAGCACTAAGAAATGATACTATTGGCTATGAATGCTGATAAAAGCATGAGGCCCTGAAAGAGATAATAATTATTTATGTGAAAATCCAAGGTGCGTCGCGGGCCACACAATATGCTATCGCAGGCCGCGTGTTTGAGACCCCTGTAGCAGACGTTAATCGTCATCAGTTTATTTGGCTTATAAAGTGTTTGTTGGTGGTAGCCACGAAGTCCAAACGGAAAAGCTTCTACTTGCAACAATGTTGTATGCATTGACAATGAAATTTATGTTGGTTTGCTTAACCCTTTCACTACCATTGGGACAATACGTCCCAAAAATTTTTTTGGAGTTACCATTGGGATAAAAACTGATTTAAATTTAATGGTTTGGTATCCCAGCGGTATAATTAGGCACTATAAATTTCGTTTTAGACGTTATAAGAAATAAAATCAACTTTTTTTTATTTGTCTGTCTGTTTTGCAAGGGACTAAGATAAAATAAACCCAATTTCTCAAAAAAAAAAAACTTTTGGTAGTGAAACAGTGTTGTTGTTCTACAGTGATTAGATCAGCTAATCGCCAGCGCAAATAGCAAGTACCAAACACAGCGTTTGCAATCAGACGTTTTGTATAAAAAATATATCAAGTCACCTCAATGCCACAATACGATAATAAAGTACAGAACTGAATTTCTATTACATGACAACCAGCCTGCTCCACTGATGACCTAAAAATGAAACTAGATTACATGAGATAAACTAATGGTTCTTAGTCCTTTTAGATATTGAAATTTGATAGCATTTCTTAGTGCTTAAATCAAAAAATTCTGTGCAAATAGGAAATAATGGATTGTAAAGACTGGATAACATGGAGGTGAATATCTCGAATTCCCTACTTTAATGGTTTGTACCATTAGAGGGAAACGAATCATTGATTTAGAAACATTATTTTAGAGAAATAGTACTATCGGTTGTGTTTCCATAAATTTTAACGTTTTGTATTGCTGCTAATGCTTCGACTTTTTCCTTGCGATGAGGAAACTAATGATTGGTCTACAGCAGGGGTTCTTAACCTTTTTGATATTATACCACTAAGAATAACCTAACTCACTTTTATTGAACCTCTCTCGAGAGCATCAGACTATAGCTTGCAATCAATTAATGATTATCAAACAACAAAAATGACTTCATAATAAGAAAACAAAAAAGACTCCTGTGTACTGACGGGAGCGCAACTACCACAATTTTACTCCTGCGAGCGTGTATTTTCAATGAAAAAGGCATGCGGTCTTTGGCTGTTATAATTGTGCTTGTAAATGGGGGCAACTATAACCAAGTAAAACACAATTGAGCTTAGTGTCAAATTACCTCTTTGAAGGTACTACCCACAGGTTTAGAACTAAGAGTTTGACTCTTCTAAGCTATTTTTACTGTAGTAAAGCTAACCTTAATCGAGAAGGCAGTAGTAGCTTAAGAAAAGTTAGCCTTCGTGCAGAAGTATAGCAGCAAAGTGCTATTACAGTGAGATATTTAAGCCTGCCGTTTTTCTCAAGGCAAGTTCAGAAGAATTCAATAAAAAACAAATTCTCACCTGTCGACTACGGCCATTGGAAGAAAATGGTCTGAATCTGACAAACTGTTTTGAAATTCGGAATGCTTCGGACACAATGGCTTTTTCAACCTTTTTACCAAGAGGTATATTATCTCAATTAGATTCAAAACCAATGACAAGATAGTCATTGCATACATGAAACGGAGAAACAAGGTTTTCTCCTGTCAAAAATAGATTTAAAATATGTATTTGAACTAAAAAAGTATCATTGTTGTATCTTTCTGTTTTTTACATACTCGGTAAAACATTAGCCAACACAACCTTTCTGTGGCAGGATTGTATTGGAAAGCAAACTAGCAAGAGCGATCGAGACCTATGTTTATCGGAAAAAGTTTTGGCATCCTTATCTTTAATATTTTGGAAAAATTTTTTCACAGTTTGCTGATATGTTTTGCCAAAAAAAGAACGCTCTCTCCTTTCCCAACGTCATTGTTTTGAAAATGTGGCTTGCCGGGATATGGCAAAAACCAAATCACCACAAAAACTAAGTTTTTAAGAGTATTGGCTTTGTTGTCGCTTATTGTTTTTCAACAAGAGAACCACTAAACCAAGTTTTTTTTAGTTTTCCTTTGAACCTGTTAACTGTACAGCAATTAATTATTACTTCTCGTTTCCTGATCAGTAGCTTCACATAAACGAAAAGAAATCAAGATTGTGTATGATATTTGAAATGTAGTAGTTAGGTTTTGCCACATCACGGCGGTAATGGTTTATTAGCCTTCTTCACAAATGTATTGTTGGGCCACAAGCAGATAGAAAAGTTTAACCCAACCTTCAAATACATTTTTTCAGACATATGCAGGTAGGCTCTATTAAACTTTTGTCGCTGGAAGGTCCTAAACAATATTTTTGTAGAAAAGTATTTTGTGTTGAGTCCAGCTCCCGTCATACCCTTTACGAATTTATTTTTAATAATACCTATAAAGCTAATGGCTACAACTTACATGTGGTCTTGAAACAAAACACTCTACCACTCGTGGACATGGAGAACCAGAGCACACATAAAGTTCATTGACCTCAAATTTATACATATCGTACTGCAATAAATGAAGAATATTTATATTCTTTCTGTCAGTCTAAAGAGGAGTGGTCACGTTACTTTTTTTGTTTGCGGCGATTTCTGCTTAGCAGCAAAGCAGCCAACCTTAATTCAAGAAAGTAAAAAAAACAAGGCACACGAAAGAAATAACGACTTCCTTAGTAGGAAATTTTATTCCTCTTTTCTAGATATTTCGTTAATATTTTTTTATCAAGGAATATAATTGTCTGTTTTCCATCACTTGCCTATCGATAAATCTTGAAAATCATTTATGACCAAGGCCTACCTGCATATAAAGAAATGCAATTTCTACTCCTGTTCGAAGGAGAACGTGCAAGGCGTAAGCTCTTTCTATAGCTGGAGTTTTAATGATGATCATTTTTGCGTCATGTTTGTATACAGTCTTTCGTTTCACTTCCGGTGTCTTTTCTTCATTTTTTCTGTACAATAAAAAACGCTGGAAATTATCGGTATGCTACAATTTTTTCTTTGTGGGAATGCAGTAAGCAACAACCTGCAGCTCACTTTGCTGATATTGTTATTGTGGAAATGTACTGCACGCAACATTTCATCCAAGAAATTAGTGAATCATCAACTTTCTAACTTGAAAGGTAAAGCTGCACTTAACTTTGCAAAATATGACAACAACTCATCACAGATCGGGATTTGCAAAAACCAAACAGTCATGCTAAACTAACATTGCATTTTAGTTCGCTAATTAGAGATTAAATTACAAAGGTGTAAGATAATCTGTTACTTATTTTTTTCGAAGGTTACTACCCCCTATGAAAATTGCTTTGAAGTCAAATCAAGACATTTAGATTGCTTTTTCTACAGTACCAACTTTCAAGGTCGCTGGTCTAAAGTAGCAAAAGCAAGGAATAAATCTGTCTTTGAAATTATATAGATAGGCCTATAGATGCGAGTTTTTTGTTAGTAAACTTGGACATAAAAAATGTGCCGTATCTACCGCAGGTATGATTATAAAGACACTTCGCTCAAGTAATTCCACTCTTGGTTTAGTAGTAGCATTAACCGACGCGATGGCGTAGTGGTTAGAGCGTCTGCTTCGCAGTCGGTAGACCAGGGGTTCAATCCCCTTGTCGAGTCATATCAAAAAACTTTAAAAAATGGTATCCACAGTTTCCCTGCTTGGTGCTCGGCATTTAACGGAGGTTGTGGAGAACAAGCCGGAAAGTTCGCTTGTTGTGTCCTTAAACAAGGCACTTAACGGGACGCCCCGCCTTTAGGTGGAAGACAGGTGGCCCAGACACCAGGGAAACGGCAACTACCAAGCGAGTGCGGACGTCCCGTCCAAAATATAGCGATACAATTCGCTTTCTCGTGAATGAAGGATAAATATGGAAAACAAAAAAATAATTACTTGCATGGTGGCACCATATAGCTATTTATAAATTATAATAGTTTTAATGCAATTAACGTTTGACGTTAGAGTAAAGCGCACGCTTTTTTGGAACTTGTCAATCAATTAAAGAAGAACAAAGAAAATTATAATTTTCTTTACATTGGACCATAGATTAATAATTATTAATCTATGATCATTGCTTTTCTAGCTTTTGGCCTAAATAAGCTAGAAAAGCAACAATCTGTGTTTCAGATACTGAAAGAAAGTTTCTGCATGAGCAATAGTGATTATCAAAAGGAGTATACCTTTAATAAGCCAAAATATCGTTTTAAAATATATTTGTATCGGCATTTAAAAAAGACTAATTTTGTTTTTTTTTAAATTCATCTCTAAAATATCTGCAAACAGGAAATATTTTTTGAAATTTCATTCTAAGCTTCATCTTGCACCACGCAATCACACGTGGCTTGACAATCTTTTTAGAAAGTTGTTCGACAGTTTTAAAAATAAGCGATAAAGTTAAGAATTGCTGAGAGAGTCTTAACATTCACATACCTGTTAAATCTCTTTTTATTTGGATGTGAATTTTTGATTTTGTTTGCAAATGTAAAATTACCAGTCTCGTTAAAGCTTGGCCTGACATGCTTGAAAGTTTGAATGAAATATGCGTCAACGAAAAGCCAATAGATTAAGGCACAATGATAGTAATAGCATAAAAAATTGAACAAATAGTCAACTAGACAATATGAGAGTAATACGAACAACTAGAGCGTAAATGCTTCATAGGTCCTGCGTTGTTCGGAAAATCACTACGAGATGAATGTTTCCTTCTCGAAAATTACAGAAAACGTATAAAATGTATTCATTCATCAAAGGGTGCTGGCATATAAACATAAGGTGCGTAGGATTTGTTTCTCGGAAAATCTACGGCATCTTTATTTTTGGCATTTGTTGGAAAATAGTTATACTAAATCTCTTACAAAAAAGGTTTTCTCTTGTAGTATAGTAGCAAGGAAATCTGTGGCTGCGTTTAAATTAGGCGATTGCAATGAGAATTGCTGCTTGCATATATTTTACTTTTTTCTGTCTCGTATTTCTGGAAACGGTTTTTCTGATGGGTGGTAGACACTGCTTTCATTCAGATCCCAATTGTTTACATAAATTTTGTCGGATTTATTGTCATTGTCGCTGACCTTCAGTTTCGAACCTGAACAACAAATGATTCATCATTCTATGAAAGAAAAATCTGTTCTGTCATGTATTCAAACAGTGAGCTAGGCTTACTAGGTTTCTTTGTAAACTTTTTGAGGGTGCGGTGCGAGATTTAATTTTTCACACAATGTAGTAACATCTTCATAATATTAAAGTGGCTACAAGTTCAAATTTTTTTGGAGAAAATAGCCTTAGTTTCCCCCAGCCACCTTTTCCCCCTTTTTCCACCAGCTTAGCCTTCGGGCTTACTCTAGGCCAGAAGTCGGTAACCCTTGGCACGTGTGCCACTTGGTACGCAAAGTCATCACCAAGATTTGGTTAACCAAACAGAGATCCACAACAGTAGTTTATTAAAGATGATTAAAATCACACAAGAAAAACTAACATGAATATGAGAAACCAAAGTTTTTCATCGCCTCAAAGCTGAAGCTTTGGTGTCTTATATTTATGTTAGTTTTCTTTTTAATGTTAATTTAATTATGTTCAAAAAACTACTGTCATGGATTTCTGTATGGTCTATCAAATCTTGGAAGAAAAGTTTCCCCCTATCCGATATCTATGACTCAAAGTCATTTTCACGGCGCGACAAAAAGTGACGAATCGCATTCTTTGTTTCTTGTGAAGTCTATAAAGGAGCGTTACGATTTGTTAAGTGGTGTGTTTCAAAAAATAACAGGCCTCGTATCTTTTGAAAGTACTCTTTTTTTTAAGGGGAATGCCCGCTTTGAATTTCTCCGTAACTATAGCCCTACAGGTACAACAATTGATGTACGCAAAGGGTTTTGGGGATCAACCACCCCTCCATAGGTCTGAGGTGATGTAATTTCTTGTGAATTATTGCTATTTAACGTTATTTAACTGGTGCGGTAGGTACATTTCCAAGGAAAAAATTGAACATTTTTCAAGGTGAACTTTACGAGGAAAATGAACGGAAGATGGCGGTTTTTCTGTAGTTAATTAGCTGCTTTTTGATGCACTTTTTAATAGAAAGGCTACAAAAATTTTCGCGCCGTCGTCAACTGGCAACAACTGACCTAAAGTTTCGAAATTCCCCCAAGCATGGGCATGTAACTTCTCCCACTTCGATATTTCACTAATGTATAACAGCTAATACCCGACAGCACGAAACAAAAATTTTTTTGGCTCTCGAAGTCATTCGTAATCTGGCATACTGCCTTTTAAACTTGCCTATCCGTGCTATACGCTATATAGTGGTTTTTAAACTTTTTTCAATGCCATGTATTTGAAATAATTCACTGTTCTAGGCAACGCACCAAGACTTTTTTTAATAATTTTGATGGACTATTGTTGCGCATATTTTTTGTAAGCAGAATTATTGAAAATCACCAGTTGCAAATTGATGTTTTAAAACTTTTATGAGATACGAAGAACTTCTTTTTTGGTAAACAACTATGCAAAATCAAGTTTTGTACTTTTATTGAAGAGGTAGAAGCAAATCAGCAATACCGGAGACCCTGCGACGTTATTGGAAAAGTAAACCGACGCCCCATAGCGTCGCAAAGCGCAGTTTGAAAACCACTGCATAAACTATTTTCCGTAAATTTCAACAGCAATGTAATTCAGATGCTTAAGCAGTCAAGCAAAGTTTTGAGGCATGAGAAAACGATGATTCATCGATAAAACTTTTTCGTAATGATAATACTGCAGACCCGAAAATTAACTTTAATGTCAAAAAAAGTGTTTTGGGAAAGCAAACAAAATACAAATAGGCGTATGACATATCAGGCAGGGAATGGAAGTCAAATATTGAATGCATTCTGAAACAAACTTAAATATTCAAAGGGAAAATTATGGTTAATACAATATTTCATGATTGATGGCGATTAACTATAATGCTAAGAAAATTACTGAAATATTTGTAGCCACCTTCGCACTTACAAATAATGATCATGAGGTCATGTCAATATGTTAAAAAAAATTAGATGTTAATTTATATACCATTAATAAACCTGAAAAATGTAACTGCGCTCGGGGATCACAAAATAATCAGTTGCATAAAGAGTCAAAAACGATAAAGTAGACCAATCAACTGACAAATTTTTTTTTTGGTGAGGGGTTGCCAGTTTCCGCAGCATTTGTCAGATATTGTAAAACTATTCTAAACTAACTTGAAGAGACCATCTTCGCCAGACAAAAAGAAATTAATTGTATAGTTCTTCAGCTATCTTTCGTAATTGATGCGATGTAATTGATATTAAATGAAGATTGAATGCGGTAATTAATATCTTACTTCCGAATGAAGAAATTTTGCCATGTCTTATGACTACATCTTCATACGGCGGCAATGAGTTTTCTGGTTTTTGAAAATCCCTTGCTAGAAATTTGTCTTTCGAACTCGCTCTCTCAATCATCTTTTCGGATATCTTTGAATTTTCTGCATTAGTAAATGGAAAAATTACAGCGTTTAATTATGTAGTCCCTAGATTCAGTTGAAATTAGATTCTGCACTTGGAATCACTTATTTTTGCATTTTTTTGGAACCAAAATTGACTTTGGACCAATTAGAAAACAATTGTTTTTTTTATTGTCCAAGGTCAGTTTTTTAGAGCGTAAACGCTTCTTGAAAAAGATGTGTTTTATCAAGTGTTTTAAATTCCGAATTGACTAATGCTTACTTTTTTTTTTCTTTTTGACATCATTGATTTTATGATCCAGCGCCGGGGGAATACTACTAATAATATGAGTGGCATATATAATAAATATAATGCTTGGAGTTCCAACAAATAAAATTTGTACAGCCCAAAACCTGAAAAATATTTTTTTTGAAAATTCGGTAAATGACAAAGAT